>OZ007498.1:64431794-65149794 GCA_963931805.1 Microdon myrmicae
TTGAATTTCATTGTCTAAACTTTATTGAACATTGAATTGTTTTCAATCGGTTATAAGTTAATCTACAGAAGTTGTGTAATATTGCACATTTAATGTTTACGAGTTAAAAAATTTCAAACGTTATGTCTCGCACGACCGAACTCCGACACGCAACGACCTCGACACGTCTGTCTAATTGGGCGGATAAAATCTGACTCTCGGAAAACGCAACGTCCCCGGTACGTGTGCGTTTCTCGGTGGTTAGTATCTGACTCCTTGAGAGTTGCTCGATGTAGAACCACCCCGGTGGGTGAGGTAGATTTCCACTCGTGTGGTGACAAGAGAAATCAATCTTTCTGCTGACGGTGAGGCCAATGACAAACCGATCCGCGTCCCATTGGAAAGATCCTCATAGACATCGTCCAGATTAGGGTGAATGCCTTTACCTTGGAAGGAAAGGCAATCGAAACGCGCGTTGGTAGAAAGAAGAGAAAGCAATCATGCAACTGTTCAAATAAATGAACGTGCATAGGTTGAAAGCATTTCTATCGTAAACGATAGAGGGTATATTGTATATACCGAAACGCTATCTCAAAGGGCAAGCGCTAAGATGCGCCTTTGTTTGTGTTAGCGAACGACACATGGGACGTGACCGTTGCAAGATTGTTTAGAGTAAACAAATTATGGTCACATCGAATTCGATGTTCGTTTATCGCTTATGCAACCGATCAGGGATAATTGGTTGCAGCTGTATAAGCGAGCGATTTGCCATGGCTTGTCTTTTGGACCAACGGATTGTTGGGAAAAGTAACCACAGTGGGATTGCTGTGTATATGAAAAGGCATAGACGCCGGCAAGAGGACCCGGGAAGATTCTCAAATGGTTCATTTTGGTCATGGATGCCGACAAGAGGAACCGATTAGATTCCTCAATGGTTCGTGGTGGGCATGGGTGCCGGCGAGAGGAACCAAAATGCATTAGGAAGGGAGTAATGCTGCTTGTTGCCGTGGCAAGATGATGATCTTGCAGGGGGTTAATACATCTTTGCACATCTTCATTGCCGATGCGAAATGGGTAGATAGGTTAAGAGAAATGGGTGGTTCTTGGGAAATGACCCGACCAGCATATTCACCACACGCCTGTCAGCCACCAGCTGACAATGCGTCATCGCCTAGGGATGCCATCTGACTGTTACCCGTTTCAAACATGACCAACGGTTTTTTTGTTTCTGCCAGCTCTTCGACGCGAGTGCACCGCACGCTAGTCAACAGGTCGTGTTTTCTCGCAGCAAACAGCGTCGCGGTATTAAATCGAAACAAACTCCCTAAAATAGGATCAATTTATTTGCTTTACTAAGTTAAATACTGAAAATAAAAGTTAGACATTTTTGGTTGAAGTGTAGCTAGTTTGCCTGCATGTCCGTGAATTTATAATTGAAAGTCGGTGATTTGCCGAAGAGAATTGTAATGTTTTTCATCAGCACCACCCACTTTGCACACCACACACACAGTTTGGAAATAAAAAACACTGTTTTGTTAGTTTTGTTCTTTAGTTATTAAAGTATATATTTATATTCCCTTGGAGTCACACACTTTTCATGTTACAAATATTTAATAATCCTTATGCTTGCTGGTAGCAAATACTGGTTGAACACTGTACTATTTTATATTAACATGTAGTAGACATTGTCCTTGATGGCAGCAAATAATAATTTAACACTGTACTGTGGGGGTTCTCTATACCCACAATGTCAACCAATCTTGACCGCTAACAGCGCGTCACCCTACCCTAACCTGTAAACATGCAAAAACAAATCCCGAACTTGCAAGAATTCATCTCCCAATCTGCAATGAGACATTTTCCAAAACTCCCAACAGAATACAATTCAACAGAGTATATTCTAAATCATCTCCCCATACATTTTCCCAAAATTGCTTCGGTCAATTCTTTATCTAAACCATATTCTCTCTTTGCGAACAAGCAATCTTAATTTCCCCGAAATTCAAATGCTGTAATAAAATGCATATTCAAATCCACAACGGAACATTAACCATCGCCACCAACTATACTGAGCCGCATACATTTCCCCCAGATTACTTCGGTTAATATCTTGCTTGCACCCAAGCAATTCCAATTTCCCCCGAAAACCATTTCGATTCATTTCCTCCTTAAATCGTACTTCTCGTCCGCGACCAAGTGACGGCTAATTTCCCACGAAACAATCACAACGATCAAGACCCTTGATCATACTTGGCTATGCCAATTTCCCGGTATACACAACCAACGAATCCAACTCAGCTTATGCGGCGAGGATTCGCTGGAACTGAATTCTTACGCAAGCATCTCGAAATTCCTCGTAAGTGGCAGTGCGTTTATGACGTCACTGCCACGACGCGATGAACTTTTAGTCAGTCGAGATTCAACCGCCACCGAGGCCGGACATATCCAATCGCTAATCATCCGCCAAACGGGGAACACAACCGCAGGAGTCACACAGTCAGTCGTTCTCCAACCACCGTAGAGTGCGCACAGTCGCGTGTTATCCTTCTTGCCCAAGTCGAGTCGATGGGGAGTCCACGTTAGTTATTAATCCGCAAATCGATGCAATCCCCGTCGAAACTAAAACGAACAACCGGCCCCCAAAAGAAAACGCGAAAACAAGGTATTCATACCGGTAGACCGAACAAACCCCATCTCGTATCCCGCGGCCATTGCGTAGCAGACACGTAACAAAGGAACAGGTAAAGCACATCGCTCGGTGCTTGGAACAGGAGCAGCGGCAAAGGGAGAACAATCAAATGATCGTGTAAAATGCAACGGAGTGTTTCCAGATCCCAAAAGGGACCTCGGACGTTCAGTAATAAAGTGGATGGACACCAGAACACGTGTTAACCTTTTTCTTATTTTCACAACTCATTGTTAACTTTCCTTTATGTAAGTAATTGTATTTTCCTATTGTACACCGAGTTGTACATCCCCCCCGTGGGACAAAAAACACCGACGAATAAAAGAACGTATTAAAAGAAACATCAACGAACAAAACAAGTGTTTTCATTTCCCCCTTGGTGCTCGAATTTCGGACGACGGTTTGCGACGAACTCTTTAGTGGGGTGGTAGTGAACTAGTGCTATACGCTGGCACATATACTTCTAAACCCCCACAGTACTATTTTATATTAACATGTAGTAGACTTTATCCTCTCTTGGTTTATTGTGATCACCGCCCCACACTTATTGGTTATTTTACATAACTTCACGTTTGTATGGCCAATGCCAACTCTATTATCTGACGGTCTCGGTCGAGATTCCAAAACCAACTCTCTTCTCGTCGTCTCTGCCAAAAATCTCCAAAAGCCACCATCTCTAGTGGTTTTCTCATTTTTTCCTTTGGATTCGATCGGAAATCTTTTTTCTTTCCGCCTGCAGATAAAAAGGATATCTGCTTTTCTCCGCCTGATGTTTTCTTTAGCCGAACACAAAAGGAGAATCAATAGTGCATCGTGTTAATGCACATTTCTGATTCCCTTTTTTTGTGTTGTTAGCTGCTTGGGTGAACGTGTAGTCCGTTTTATTGCGCCTGCTGTTTCTTTAACCGCATGGGCCAGGATCTCTTCCGTGGGAAATCGGTACAAAGGAAAAGATCAATAGCGCTTAGGTGAACGTGCAGTTCGTTTTATTTCGCCTGTTGTTTTCTTTAATCGCATGGGCCAGAATCTCTTCCGTGGGAAATCGGTACAAAGGAAAAGATCAATAGTGAATCGCGCTAATGCACCTTTGTGATTCTCTATGTTGTTATTGTTTAGGCGATCGTGCAGTTCATTTTATGGTGCCTGTTATTTGTTCTAGGCGAATGGGCAAGGATTTTCCTTGTGGGAAATGGTTTGTGGAAACAAACCCTTGAAGGATCATAAAATTGCAGACGTGCAATTTATGATTCTCAACAACTTTACTTGAAAGTTGATCATCTGGTCCACAGATTTGGATCCAGGGGAGTCTGTGCGTTGAACATATGGTTCGTTCTTTCACGTCTTGGATTCAACTTAAATTCAATATGGGCAAATTGAACGTGTAGTTCAATTTGTTTGATATTGACTTGATATCGCGATATTTACTGTATGCGCGATTAATGATGGAGCTTAGCTCCAAAGAGGTAGGTTTTATGGGATGGGTGGTTGTGGCCGTAACAGAATTATAGCGCATCATCTTGGATCCTAAAACACCAACCAAGCCAATAACATAGATGAAGAATCCATGACAGTAAATGTAAATCAAATATCTCTTAAGAAGTCTTTTTTTATACTAACAGGAGGGTTGCCAACTTTAATTTTAAAAAGCATAGAAAGTAAAAGAAATATAATATTTTGATTGATTCGGGAGCAACTTGCAACGTATGTAAACAAAATGTAGATTTAATCTATCCAATCAATATCGATCCTATCAAAATTAATACACTACACGGGCAAAGTATAATAAAAAGCTAAAGATAGATAAACTTATTCGGGATAGAGTTAATATTTTACGAATTCGAATTTATTTTAAATTACGATATGATATTAGGTTTTGAAGGACTTAGGAAATTAGAGGGACAGTTAGATCATATTAATGTGACGTTAGTAACGAAAAATATTCCACCTAAAACCATCGAAAAAACGTATTGTATAAAAGAAGATAGGTATTACGAAAAAGAAATCGAGGTACCAATGAGGAAGAATAAAAACATAGATAAAACACTTCCGTAAACAACAAAAATCATTGCTACAATCCGAACAAAAGACGATAACCCAGTATGGTCGAAGCAATATCCATATAATTTGTGAATAAAGAACACTTCGCTGTCGCCATCTTTTCCCACTATTTCATTTAGCGTCTCCTCGATGTAATCTGGTGTCCCCATGAAGATCTCCTCGTCCAGCTCCTAGTTCAGGTACCCAGAATTCGCATTCAGTTGAAAAACTTGATGATTTTCATCCACTGCCAAAGCCATTAATAATCTCACTGATTCTAAGCGAGCTACAGGTGCAAACGTCAATTTTCTCACGCTGAGTGAGTCTCCGTGCTACAATTCTCGCCTTTCTGCGTTCTAAGCTCCCGCCTGCCATCATTTTATTTCGTAGCACAGTTTTGGACATAACAACCTTTCTGTCTTTGAGTTGCTTTACCAGTGCCCACGTATCATGCTTTATCGAAACTGGTAAGTAACATCCAATATGATAAGGCAAAGCGGTAAGTAACGTCCAAGATGATGAGGCAAAACTGGTAAGTAACGTCCAAGATGATGAAGCGAAAGTGGTAAGTGACGTCCAAGATCATGAGGCAAAACTGATAACCCAAACGTCCACCCGAAGGACTGAAGAGAGAAGGAATCACCGTTGAGCAAATTGTTGAAAAAAATGACGCTTAAGAATCGTTCTCGTCAGCTAGTTCGCGTTATCAGCTAGTGGATGACAGCTGGCAAGTGCCAATGTACTAGTATTCTTCAATAAATATAATTGCGAATCTGTAGCGTTCTACGAACGCACAATTCCACCCAGGTAGGGTTTCTACCCTTCAAGGAACATACCTACCCTGAAAACGTTACACGCGCCCACAGACGCGTGCCACTTAGTCCGCTAGGGCCTTGAAACATTTGGCCAACGTTGAACCTGACACGAAAAAGCAAGGAACTGAACGTCCCAAAGCTTTCAATGTCAAGCTCAACAATTCGAATATGGCATACCTGAAACAAAGGAAAACATTCATTCATCCTATTCCCAACGACTGAAATGCGCCGCACTCCAGCACTGCACAATCGGAAATCCTGAACATCTACACGATGTTACAAGGATTTGATATCGTCAGCAAATTAGCCGACCAACGGATGTGTGGGGGTTTCTCTATTCTACATGAGAAACAACCCACAATTCCAACCATAATTCCTACCTAATTTCGACCGCCTTACAGCGCGTCAAATCAACGCCATTTCCCCCTACTTACCTGTTCACCTGCAAAGCATGTTTCCACCAAGGACACATAGCTAAACTCATTGTACCACACAGACAATGCATAAATGAGTTTAGCTTACCTTTTTTGCCATACGGCAACTCGTGTCCATGTCGATTAGCGACAACCAAATCCAGCTGGACGAAGTTGTCGCATCATTGCAGATCCGCTGGGGAAATTTATCAGAACATTCGATTGAACACAAGCCGGCTCCATTTGATCAACCTCAGTACACTTGAGGAACGCAGAACTCTTGCCGATATCCTCTTTATCCACCGTCTCCTCTCCGGCACAATCAACTGCCCTAGCTTGCTTTCCGCCATCGCACTCAACACCAACCCCCGCAACCTACGAAACCCTCGTCTCTTCTATCTGCCCTCCCACCACACTTCCTACGGTTGTAATGAACCAATTTCACGTATGCTTAAGCAGGCAAACTCTTACCCCACCTCCTTCATTTCTACCTCACTTCTATTGCTCTCAAACGTCGTCTTCTGTCTTTCCCCTCGTGACCTTCCCCCACCCACTATCTACACTTTTACTACCCGTATACATTCCTATCACCCCGCCCCTTTATCCTACTACCCGGTCTTCGCCACCCCATCACGTGCACAGCCACCTTCCCACCTTTTTATCTTCTTACTTATTCGAATGGAATTTTTTGTAATCCTATTTCTTAAGTTAGTTCATAAGTTTTTTTTTTTTACTTTTAATTTCTTTTTCTTTTTTTTTTTCTCAAACGCTTGTACTAAGTGTAATAAACGAGGGTTCTGCTCTCACTAAACATAAACAAACAAGACATGAATCACGTGATAATATTTCCCTAGCGTTACTTCGGCTTTTCTCCAGACACTTCATTCGCTGGGGATCAATGTTCTCTTTTTGCAGGTGAATATCATCAACTCAATTCCCCTCTCTTTCTCAGTTCTGTCTTCGTATGGATCAATGTACACTGAACTCACCATACTACCGAATCAGGTCAACGGGTTCCGCTCAGAACTACATTGATTCATGCACATACAACCAAATCCACCCCAAGGTAATCGTACAGCGTGTTTCTGTTCTCTCATTGTCCCGCTCTCTTCGATCATCAGATTACCGATGTAACCTACCACACATCGAAGAACGTGGCAGTGAGAGAGCAGAAGTATGTTCTCTTTTGGTTGTATCCGATTTCTTCCCTTTTCAAGTCAGTCGATTTACGAGATTCAACAGAGGAGGTGGTGTCGCTAACTGTCGCCGCGTGTGCATGCTTATGCACACGCTTGTCCGCGTAATTACAATAACAATATTGAAGTGTTTCAACTTGTATAAAAATGTATATAAATCAATTTAATAATATTGATTATAAGTTCTAAGTGGAATAAAGGAAAGGATCCTTTGACAAATCAAAATAAAGAAAACACTAACCTCAGCGATATTTCTGTGCCTTTTTATTACCCTTGTTGAACATCGTTGGTGAACAATTTATGTGAACGGAGTAACAGTGTTTGTGGGAAAGAGGTGAACCTAGTGCCCGTGTCCGGTACAATACCTTCTTCTACCCCCACAGATGCACGTGCGGGTGGTCTGCCACAAAGACCACCAAATCCATCGGCAAACAAAAGAAACGCCAACTTCATGCAATAAAGCATATCGCCTATCTGCTACCAAATTGTAGGCAACCGTAATTTTCTCAACGAGATAATTCGGAAAATTTATAAGGTTTAAAACCTACAAAGGAACTATGCCGATCCCACGGTTCCTTTTTTGTATTTCACACCCATTAGAAAGACCTAATGGATTGTTAGTTTTAACCGAAAGAAGTTTAACAAAACCCATGGACCGTACGTCCATTCAAATTGCACGATATCAGTCGGCCTGCGCGCCAGATGTGCTATGCAAATAGAGGCGGCACTCTATCGACGGCCGTCGAAATGAAATTCTATCACCACCACCGAGGGTGATAATGATGTATGATGATGACCGAGTTTCTCCTTTCAGGAAAATAGGAAATTATCCCCGAGATAAAATAGCATGATGTTAACAGAGATTTTGGGAATTCTGTTGGCAGATCGAATAGGGAAATTTCCCCAGTACGGATACAGATACCAGTTTTGAATCGGGATATCTTTTTGGGCAGACAGTTAGTCAGATTTCAATCGTCAACGGGACGACAATTCTCACGTCGAGGAGGTAGTGAGAAACTAAATGTAACGCGTTTTGAGTACCGTATCCTAATTTATTTTAATGTATCCTAAGGGAGTTAACGTCTGTTTCGTTCGAGTGGCTAGCTGCGTTCTTATAAAATATTGTACAGACCATGTATAAGAAACTCCTATGTGTAACGTTAAAACACCAGTGTGATTAAATTAAAAAAGTAAATCCAGAAACGATCTTCATGTTTTATTTGTGCTGTTCGCTCGGTGGATTCTTTGTGTGGTAGCAGTGTTTTGTCGGAACGCTGCAACCAGGACCTTCAACCGAAGGAAGAACAACATCCGGCAAAGTTTAATACACACAATAACCGAACCGAGACCTACCGCCAAAAATCCGCAATAATATAGAATACTGAACGAGACAGTTATAGTATGTAAAATTTTACAAAATAGTATGCAAAAATATAAAATGATATAAAAGTTATTATATCCATGAAATAATAACATTAAAATTATATTCAAAAATAATTGTACAACAAACCTTTGTTATGAGCATTCGGAATAGCGAATATTAGTCTTCCAGTAATTGGTGTAAAACATCGAATGGTTCCATCATTCCATACCGACATGATATTAGTTCCATCTGCTCGAAACGCAACTCCAGTGCATTCAAAATTGTATACAATAATTCGTAAAAGTTCCAGTAATTGTTTTGAGGACCAAATTCTAATTGATTCCTTACAGGCAACAGCGAATACATTTGAGTTATTCCTGGAAAAAATGTATAATAGAAACATTTCCTGCCTAATAATTCTCCTTCAATTGCTTACTTCGGAAACACGATCTGATTATTGCTAGAGGTAGGGCAAGTGAGCACAAGTTTATTATTGAAAGTATTGATATCTAACTCATAAATTTCACAGTATTCAGTTCCTATGGAGTATATGCTTCCTGACTTTCTGCACAAACTGGTAACAGCGCCATTAACCTTGCAGGATTTTAGCTAAATGGTTTTCATTCAAATTAATTGAGTTCTTTCTAATATAATATCTTGGGCCGAAGAATAAGGTTCTTCGCTTAATACCGTTTTTTTTTTGCGATTTGATCTTATAAAGTCTTATTAATTTATAATCCTCTTTTTAGATCCAAAAACTTTAAGAGTCTATGCCTTGTGCCGCGACTTGCGATCATTCATTACAAGGTGTAAATGATTAGTTAATTGCGCAAAATTCTTGGCAGTTAAACGTATAAAAAACTATTTACAATTCAATCACTTCACCAAATGCACCACTGAGGGTGACATGTTAATTCAAGATTTCCTTAAGGTAATCATATAATCTATGCAATCCCAAATGTTGTTTGTAGTAGGCAATTGGTTTACTCTATTTGTCGATTATATCTATGTATTTATAATTTTAGAGTCTGAAAAGAGTACAGCCACAATTTCTTTGGGAAAAGTAGAAAATCATCTCAATGTGCTATTTCTCGACATTCAAGGATATGTCACAAGACCTACCTGTGCGCGTGTTTCGTGTAATAAAAAGAAAAAAATGTATAATTAAAATTACAAATATTTAAAAAAAAATATCCGTAGTAAGATGCGAAGAAACCTCAACCTTTGCCCAATATGAAACTAATTTCCAATTACCGTTTTCAATTCTGGCCAAGTTGGATTGGGAAATTTCTTAAAATTTTCATTTCGGAATTCAACTAACTCTACTGTGCCATCTCCACTAGCCAAAAGTATATTCTTATTTTCTAATAATATTAAGTTCCGTATGCCATTTACATATTTATTAACATTCTTTCCTACGGGCTTTTTAGGGTTCAACGTGCCATATAACCCAATTAAAACGGCCGTTATGAAATGAGTTTCAGGATCTTCGCGAATTCGAATGTGTGCTATGTCGCCTGACATAGTTCCAAGGAAAGCATTCTCATCGTTGTCATCGATTATCATTTGAGTGTATTTGCGTCGCTGTCGTCCGACATTCACATCATAAACGCTAAGTTTTTTCAGTTCGCTTCGAATTTTCCACATGCGGAGGTGATCTAGTAAAATAAAATGATGTTAGAAAACATACTATTTATAGTATTGTATCTTTTTTAAGCGAGGTAATTAATATGTTTCTCAAGAGAGACGATATGTCTCTCAATCGTCACACATGGCAACTTTAGCATTTTTATATCAAGCATTAAATTCCTCAAGTCCCGCTTGGTAGAAACTTTGACGTGGTGCGGGGGCTTAAACTACAATGAATCACTCAGGCTATGCTGACGGACCAGTAGGGACACCCATGTCAGACAGGCTAGCGAGGAGTAACACACAAAAATCTACCACCCCTAATCCAGGGTGTTACGCGTCACCGTGCCCATTGGGTGGTTTGCAGCCAGGGGTATGTATTATAACGGCGCCTCTCTAACACCGGGTTGAATCAGAGCAGTAAGCAGACCTTACCATATCAAAGAGGGGCTCTGATGTGGCGGACTATTTGAAACCCCAAGACTCGTGGGAACAAAAATGAATAATCAATATACAAAAATATGTTAAAATCCTCCTCGGAGACCTCAATGCGAAAATTGGAAAGAAAGACATCTTCCAACCAACTATAGGTAAAGAGAGCCTACACGACGTTTCAAATGATAATGGAATTCGAATTATCACGTTCGCAGTGTCAAAAGACCTGGTAGTGAAAAGCACGATGTTCAAGCACAAGCAAATCCATAAAGCCACATGAATATCACCCGACGACGTAACGCGTAACCAAATAGACCACTTCCTCATAGACAAAAGACACGACTCGAATATCCTTGACATAAGATCATATATAGGAGCAGATTGTAACTCCGATCATCTTCTAGTGATGGGCAAAATTAGGAGTCGCCTCGCAGCAATCCCACGTGGGCAATCACGGGAGACGAGCAAAAAGTTCGACAATGATAAACTAAAACACCTGCGCAAAAGGGCTGATTATCAAGACGAACCACCGAATAGATTTAACATCCTACAGAATGGGAGTAGTGAGGAAGAGGAAGCTATAGCGTTTGGGATGATAGTGAAGAACGTGTGATTTGAACTGACGCTATGACAGTTAGAATCACGAAAAATTGAACCAAAGCGCAACCCATCAGACCACCGCCGTATGTACGAATTCGATTTCTAAACTGTTGATGACACTGTCTACTTAAACATAAATTGATGACACTGTCTATTTAAACATAAATTGGTGACACTGTCTACTTAAACATAGATTGATGACACTGTCTATTTAAACATACATTTTTTCCTTGCGCGCGTACGACTGCTCCTGACTCCTGCTCGTTAGACGTATAAATCTGACTGACTGGACTCGGTTTTAAGAAGGTGACGAGAAGTAAAAAAGAAAGGGAAAATTATTGCTGGTGCGCACTAGCCAGCCGATGTGATTACGCTCTCTCTTGTGCGCTCTTCGTTTCCCCATGTGTACCGGGGTGAACAAGCGGTGGCGCATAGTTGCACGCCAATGTGCGCAGAGTGGACGAAAAACACAAAGCGAGGAGCGCAATAACTCGGGTTGATCTCTCAGCATGCGAACCGTGGACGCACCGATACACTTTGCCTGAGGCGCGAGATACGCCTGCTGCTTGGGCGAGCCATTGAACACGAGGGCGTTTACAGTATCGTACCCATGTACTTACGCTGATCATGCTTATGACCAGACCCGACCGAAGGGTCGAACTCTCGTATGTATGTTTATGCCATTGAGAATTCCGTTTCCCTTGTGCACCACTCACGAAGCTTGATACTCGTTGGGGTCTCATGACCGGCCAGCCTGCACGCAGACTGGTAAAAGATCGAACACAAAGAATCATAATTAAAAGGGTTGCAGCTGTGCACTCGTTGTATAGGGGGACGTTGGATGCTTATACGATTGCCTACTGCGTACAGCATTTCCGCCGATCGTACATCCTTAGTTGGCAAGTCATTGGTGCTGTCCCTTTGCTTTGAATTACTTGGGCAGCCTGACATGATTTCTTACGTCACCTGTCCATCGGTTTAGCGGCCGAGATGCTTGGGACGACAAAGAAAAGAAGAAGTATCTCCTAGGGGTGTGTGCGGCGGCACTCGACAAGAGATGTGCGCGCCAAATTGATACAATCTTCAATCGATTGGTTGGTGACGCAACCGAATTGCTTTCTTAAGGAGAATGATGCACTTCATGAAATCATGGCTTTAGGTAATATTGATGGCGCCCCACGGTAGTTCACGTTATGTCGGTTGCTTACTTGTGAAACCGAATTCCTTTTTAGGGACATGGGTGTTTCACATAATTATGCCCTTGTGGAAAATACTTGTTTGTTGCTGATGGATTTTGCATCAGCGAAAATTATAGATCTAAGGCATTTCAGGTGATAGTTTGCGCAAACGATGGAAAGGTAAGTAAATGCTTTCCAGGTTTTTGGTGCTCTAGGGAGCAGTTTTTTGAGTGTAGACATGACGGATCAAATGGCAAGAAAATACTCCGTGAAATCGAAATCGCAAAGATGGCCTTAGCAGATCATCTTCAACATTCTTGACCTGGCTGGAATCAATTTTTATTCCAATTGGCTGAAGAACTAGCCGAAGATTTTCAACATGAGCAACAGCAAGAAAAATCAACAACTTCAGCTTCGGATTCTTGTGTGCAAATGCCAAATAGGGTTTTGCAAAGAAAACAAAACTTCAGAAACAAGTTTCAAATGCAACAAATATGTGTGTGGAAAATGTGCTTTCGAAAACCCACTAATTTGCAAAATATGTGGTGAACATAAAAAAAGTTAGCATAATAATTAAACTATTTTTTAAATTTAGGCTTCAATTGAAGAATTTTTAATTTTTTTCCTGTATTATTTATATGTTTTTGTTTAATAAATAAACAATCTTGAATCCTTATTTAAAAAACTGTTTTACTCATCTACCAAACTGTGACAAATGATAGATTTTAGATAGATTTTAAAGACGGGTCACGACCCGCTGTGGTAAGAATAGGTACACATGACGTATCGGTAGGTTTAGTGTAAAACAAATAAATACCTATCTATAATACAGTCCACTCATTGATAGGTGATACGTACTCGTGATATTACCGAGACGCCGCCTTGCAATAACACTGGCCGAAAGAATTCTCTAATCCCTACGTTTCCAGATAGCTCTATATAGCCTTTGTCCGCCCCCTTCTTGAATATGCTAGTCAGGTTTGGTCTCTTCACTACTCGTCCCAAATTCGCAGGCTCGAAAGCGTGCAACGTGGTTTTTTGCGTTTTGCCCTCCGAGGATTGAATTGGGACAATCCTCTGATTCTACCCCCATACACGAGCCGCCTTCACCTAATTAACCTTAACACACTTGAAGACCGCAGAATTCATGCCGACATCCTCTTCATCCACCGTCTACTCTCAGGTTCAATCAGCTCCCCAAGCCTGTTCTCCTCCATCACATTTTCCACTAATTCCCGAAACCTGCGAAACCCTCGTCTCTTCTACTTGCCCACCAATCACACGTCTTACTGCTCTAATGAACCCATTTCGCGAATGCAGGGGTGGGCAAACTCTCACTCCGCGTTCTTTGACTTCAATCTCTCCTCTCCTGCTCTCAAACATCGTCTCCTCTCTTACCCCTCCTGACTCCACCCCGTTCACCGCATACACTCTCTCACACTCTTACCCACGTATCCCGGATTATCCTCGCCCTTCCCTGTCCTACCACATAGACTATTATTCTATCCATCTTTGTTTAGTTCCCCATTCCAGTTTTTAAATTGATTTAAAGTTATTCTGTGGGGGTTTTGGCCTAGGCGTCGACGTACGGCGCATGGTTCACCTTATGCCCAACGATGTTCCGACGAAGATTGTTCTCCAAAAGGAATAAAGTATAAATTAAAACTCATTGGGAAAATTCTATTGTTGATGTTTTTTTTTATTTCCTTTTCCTTTTTTTTCCTTAACTCGTTAACAGAGCACTTCTGGTATTAAGGTTTACCTTATCTGTATGCTTAAAAACGTCTATCAATTTCGTTAATTATGGGTCATTACACAGGGTCGCCTTCCCCCTTGATCTTGTTTGACAGAAAAACTAACTTAACTAATATTGTTTGAGTATTACGAATCACGATCATCAGTTGCTTCATAATGTCTTTTCAAATCATTTCATGTTTCCACGGCACACCAACCGGGGGGGAACACAAACTAAATTCGGCAGCTCAGCACGACACTCAGGGTTCGATAAAAGGCGACTTCTCTCCCTGAGGGATGAACTTTGACTTCGGCAGCACTGAGAATGTTTAATTCTTTCTTGGGGATATTCATGACGCTGTGTGTCGCTTTATTAATTGGTTCTAATTTATGTATATTTAACAGAGGACGGATGCGGGATCAAGGGTTTAACTTGGTAAGGACTGTTTTTGCGCCCGCGCAGAGACTTTGCTCTAATAGAGGTGTGTGCACTTCCGTGGTTACGACTCGACTGACTAAAATGGGCAAGAATCCGTTCATGGTGCCGTGGCAGTGGAGTCATAGCCAAACTCACTGCGACTTACTAAGAACTTGGAAAGGGTTGCTATGCGTGCATAGAGGATTTAGTTCCAGAGAATTACTGCCGTACAGGCTGAATTGGATTCCTCTGTCGCTATGTATACGGAGAAATCGGTTTCGAGGACATAACCGAGTATGGGCATAAATTGTCGGTTAGACAAAGAGACATGGGTCTCGGTCGTTGCGATGGTTGTTTCGTGAAAATGCAACGCATCGTGCTGGTGGCTTACCAGTAAGGAGAACTGGTAATATGCCGGATGGTTTAGGTAGGACGGGAGCCGAAATGGATTTCGGGGAAACTAAATGTTGCTTGGTTACAAGCGAGGGAAATGGTTTAAGCAGGAAGTGAGCCGGAATGACTTTCGGGGGAAATTAATGCTGGTTGGTTGCAAGCGAGAAATATAGTTTAAGTAAGAAATTAACCGAAGTGGTTTTTGGGGAAAATGTATGCGGTTTGATGTAGATGAGGGAGATGATTTATATTCTGTTGTAGGTTTTGAAAATGCGTTTTATTACGGGTTGGGAAATGGATTCTGGGCATATTGGGAAGTGTATTCTTTGCATGTTTGCGAATGTGTGCTATTGTAGGTTTGAGTTATGGTGGCGCGCTGGTAGCGGTCGAAGTTAGGTAGGAATTGTGGGTTGGTTCTCCGTGTGATAGAGAACCCCCGCATGCCATAGTTTTTAAGGTAGTTCGTAAGTCTATTTATAAGTTTATATGTTTATACGACTTGTACTAAGCGAAATAAACTGAGGGTTCTGCCCCTCCATTCATTCATTCATTCATACATATGCCTGCTCACTATGGTGCCTCATTTCACCTTCCGAAATGGAGAAGTTCCTGATTTTTTTCTGACCTTTACCAGGAAAAATAAAATTACCTATATGTCTAAATCCCATTGAATCCTAAGCACATAAAAAAACTGTTTGGAAAATTTTAACAAACAACATGTAAACAATTATTATATAGGGTGTTCCAATAGGGACTTGACAACTTTGAATTTAATTTGTAAACGCACGCTTGCACTAATCATCGAACTGTCACTATCAGTTTATTCAGTAAACTCAACATTTTCATTATCATCAAGTACTATTATTATTGTAAATATATATATACTAATTATAAAAATTTACTATCGAAATTTGGAGTCGGTGACCGCAACTTTAAGAGCGTTAACTCCAATTTTCGGTTGTATGTCTCCCCTAGTAGACAAGTAATAACAAGTTTAGTGCAAAAATTTGAGTCTACATATTCGTTGTATGATGTTGCCGTGCCAGTGAGACAACGGGTTTGTCGAAGTTTCGAAAATATCGCTGCCGTTCAGGCGTCCATAGCAAACGATCCAAATCAGTCTATTCCACTGCGTTCTCAAGAATTGGGCATCGCCCAGACCACTTTATGGCGAATTTTGATACAAGATGCGCCAAGATGATGAATTTCATCGCAAAATCATCTTCAGTGACGAAGCACATTTTTGGCTCAATGGGTTCGTCAATAAGCAAAACGTGCGTTATTGGTCGGGTGAAAATCCACATGTGCTTCATGAATCACCACTTCATCCAAAAAAAATAACTGTTTGGTGCGGTTTGCACGCCTGCGGCGTCATTGGGCCATATTTTTTCGTCGACGATAACGATGGTTACCTTACTGTGAATGGCCATCGTTATCGCGCCATGATTACCGATTATTTTAGGGCCGAATTGGAAGATATGGACTTGGGCGACATGTGGTTTCAACAGGATGGTGCCACAAGCCACAGAGCACACGATACAATCGATTTATTGAAGAGTAAGTTTGATGAGCGTGTTATCTCAAGAAATGGTCCAGTCGGTTGGCCGCCTCGTTCGTGTGATTTAACGCCTCTAGACTATTTTCTTTGGGGCTACGTCAAGTCATTGGTCTACGCCAACAAGCCGACGTTAGAAGAGCTCAGAGCCAACATTGAACGCGAAATAGCGGCCGTTTCCGCCGAATGTGTGGCCGAGTCATCGAAAATTGGGTCCAACAAATCGATCGCTGCAAACGTGCCCGCGGTGGCCATATGAACGAAGTCGACTTCCATTCATAAATGTTTTGATTGTACTTCAAGCCGATAATAAAGTTTTTGAAATATCTCAAATGGTTTGCGTTTTATTTAAAAAAAAAAAAAAGTCAAGTCCATATTGGAAAACCGGATATAACCAATCTATTATAAGTTAACTTTATTACTTATTGTAACATAATTTTCGGTCAAATAAATGCAGCATATAAAAAAACGTGTCCTGCTATCACTTCTCTATAGGTATTGTCACAGTCGCTGTTCAACTGAATTTGGTGGAGGCAGGCAGGCCAAATGGAATGGCCTTTCCGCACTTAAGCCAACCGACGTTTCTTCATCTGACCTTCAGATCGTTGTAGCCCTGTTTATAGTAAAAATCCTTTTCCAACCAGATATTCAACCCTGACGCTACGTATATTTAATACCTAAAAAAACTAGCAGACATCTGTCGAAACTACAATATAACAACTATGGCATCGCAACTATGATCGAAAAGAGTGATCATCTCAAGGATAATTTTTCTTGAACGAAATAAAATTGTAGAAATTCGGTGTGTATAAATTTGTATACGAAGAAATAAATAATGAAAAGAACAAATTAGTGTAAAAAATTGTTTTTCAAAGAACTTACTATCTCCTGATATTATGAACCAATCCTCATGTTTCTTAAAGGGACAGATGAAATTTGGAAATCCGGAAATACCGTTAGCCGCATTGCACTGTAGGAAAGGGGTTCTATATCATGCCAAATAGTAAGTATCCATTTTATATTGTTGAATTTGTTGATATTACCGTGATTCAACATCAAAGACAATCACGCTGCCGTCATCAATTCCACCAACGGTGAAAAGATACTTCTCCCCTGCTGAAAAAGCAATAGCTGCTACACTAACCTGTAAAAGAATATATAATAAAATATTATTTATTTAAGAATACTCAGATTCCAAGAAACTTAAAAATGTAGTCTGCCTTTGGTAAGACTGATCTGTTACTTAAAAAAGATAGCCTATAACGAAAGTGAGTATCAAGGAAAACTTACACCTACGGAATGCATTTCATCTCCCATTCAAAAAATTGTATTATCCAAGAAACGTTTAATTTTTAAATAAAATTAAAAGAAATGTCAAATTGTTAATAAAAAAGAGTATAACAATTGATTATAATTACCTAACTGAATTGAAATACTTATGAAAAACAGTTGAAGTTGACTTTAAACGTGAAATGATGCGCATTATCGGATTGACGGGTATCGCGGCAAAAAAATATCTGAAGGCCCGGAACACATTCAGCAAGTTCAGTTGAACAACGACCGTGATAATGCCTATATAAAAAAGATAAGTATGATATGTTGCGCTTATGTTCTAACCCTACCTCAATTTCAAATTCTACTCGCCCAATATTCGACCCGCTCCTTCCCCCAGCGGTAAAAATTACTCAGCAAACTCTTAACTCATCTGATTGTTGCTACACCCTCTCTAAACTGAGATATAAAAACAGGTACGAAAATATTCGTCTTTTCCTGGCTTATCTCCATGACAAACCAGACACAGTCTGCTTCGAGGGAAAAACAGAAACCAGCGTTATGGTTGCCATTCAACAGAGAGGTTAACTCACTGATGTTGTGGGGGTTGTAGTATTAATGCCGACGTACGACACGGATTCACTGAAATCCCCAACGATGATCCTCAGGAAATTGTTCACCGTATATCCAAGAGAAAATAAAAATGCACTGGTGGTTCTTTTTGGTTTGTGAGTTCTTTTCATTTTAATTTAACTTATTTTCATATCATATACATAGCACGCACTGCTGTGGATCCTTAGAATATGTAGTGATTCGGCAGGATCGCTTTCTTATTAAAATTGTTTTTATCACTTACTAACAATTACCAATTACTTTTTAATATAATTCGATTTTGATATATCCATTGTTAATACAACTACGTTAACGCTAACTGATTACTTTTAAATATAATTCGGTGATGATATTTACATTGTTTATACAACTACGTTAACGCCAACTGATTACTTTTAAATATAATTCGGTGATGATATTTACATTGTTTATACAACTACGCGCTCCTGCTCGCCGGTGGTTGAAACTCAATTTATACAAAACGTTAAACTTTAATGCACGCTTGACTTTGCTTGTCTGCACTCCCGTGATACAAAAGAAACAAAACGACTCTGCTGCACGCTCGACGTAGCTGTGCACGCGATGGGGGCTGAAAACGACTTTTCGTGTTTGCTGTTTGATAGATGATTATCGACTGAACTAATTAGGGATGGAAATTGTAATTTCTGCTTTTTTACACATTGATCTGCCAATGGTAATCATGCTCTCTTGTGTGTTCCCCAACTCACCACACTCATCCAGGTCGAAACGTACTTGTGTATTCGTTCGACGTTGATGGGCGTAGCCAGAATGGAGAAATCAAAAGGGAAAGCACAATAACCCAGGGTGGATCTGGCTAGGTGTGTGTGCGTCAATGCCGTGTATACGGCTGGTCTACTGACCCAGTGACAATATCTTAGGTCAACGCACTATAGCAAGACAGAAATACGAGAGAGAGGGCAAACATAGCTAAGGTTATTCACCAGCAAAAAGAGATCATTGGTCCCAAGCGAATGGGTGATCTGGGAAAAATCAATAGGACGCCACATCGGCTGGGGATATAATTCCATTCTGTGGAATGTTCAATAATACCCAAGCCTATGGACTATGACGTAACCGCGTCGCTTGGTTTTGGCTTGGTTGTTGCTAACCAATACGAATGGAATTTCCGGTGGAAATCCCATGGTTAGCGCAATAGTGTTGCCGTATGTTGTTGATTGTAGCTAAACTCAATTATGCATTATGTGCATAGAAAAATGAGTTTAGCTATGCGTCCCTTTGACTTGTCCTGCTGGTAAATACCTATCAAGGGAAATGGGTAGGTATTGTGGTTGGAATTGTGGGCTGTTTCTCCTATAGGATAGAGAAACCCCTACAGTACTCCCCCGCCAGTGACATAGTCACGAAATCATGGTAGGTCGGAAGGAGTAGTTTGATGGTTGTCGGAAGGAAGTTAGATTGGAGGTGGATTGGGAGGATTTTTTGATTGCCCGAGGAGACGTGCTCGGCTTCGGGTGAGTGGAGGTTGAGGTAGTTGGCGAATGTTGGCAGAGTCGGTTGTTGACTGAGGATCTGGAGCTGACGCCTCGAAGAAACAAGGTTTGAGTCTCTCAACACTGACCGTGGATTGTTTTCCTCGAATATCAATCTCGAAGACACGATCGCTGATGCGGTTGGAGACTCTGAAGGGACCGTCATACGGAGGGTCCAAAGGTTTTTTAATCTTATCCACCCTGACAAAGACGTGCGTGCAGCTGTGCAGTTCAGGGTGAACGAAAAGTTTTTTAGTACCATGTCTGGTCACGGGCGATGCTCTAACCTTACGAAGAAGGTAGCGGAGGTGGCCCACATCCTGCAACTGGTTATGTGGCGTATCACCATCCACGAACAGTTCGCCTGGTAGTAGGAGGTTGGTGCCATAGGTGAGTTCCGCAGCGGAAGCACCTAGGTCCTCCTTAAAACTAGTCCTCAGACCGAGGAGTACGGTAGGTAGAGCGTCAAACCATTTAGTGTCGTTATGACACATGACGGAAGCCTTGAGAGACCGATGCCAGCGTTCGATCATCCCGTTGGATTCGGGGTGATAGGCAGTCGTGCGACTTCGTTGGCAGCCGAGGAGATCCGTCAGCTGACCGAAAATCGTTGCCTCGAATTGCGGCCCTCGATCTGTAGTAATGGTGGCAGGTACGCCGAAACGTGTGACCCAGGTCGAATAGAAGGCCTTGGCGACTGATTCAGCAGTTACTGCTCTGAGAGGAATCGCCTCTGGCCATCGCGTGTAGCGATCCATCATAGTGAGGATGTACGAAAATCCTCTCGATGGAGTAAGCGGTCCCACTATGTCAATATGGACATGGGCGAAGCGTGCCGTGGGTAGCTTAAATTGTGCAGGTTCCAATACATTATGCCGCGCTACTTTGCAGCGCTGGCATTGGAGGCAAGCGCGGGCCCAGGTGATGAGGTCTTTGCTCATTCGGGGCCAAATGAATTTCTTACGGACGGCAGCAGCGGTTGCGCGGCCGCTGGAGTGGGCTGGGTCATGGTAAACCTTGAACAGGCCCCTACGAAGCTTCTCGGGAATATACGGCCTGGCGGTTCCAGTTGAAACATCGCACCAGATTTCGCCCAAAGGATCGCGGAGGGTGATTTTGCGTAGCTCGAGTGCTGTATCAGCAGTTAGAAGTGATTCGAGCTGGCTGTCCTCCTGTTGGGCCAAGGCTAGGTCGACGTTGTTCAGAGTGGCGCGCAAGTGAATCGTATCGATTCGAGAAAAAGCGTCCGCCGAGATGTTTTGTGGACCAGAGATATGTTTCATCTCGGTAGTGTATTGGCCGATGAGGTCGAGTTGACGTTCTTGTCGGGGGGAAGCATTTCCCGACTTTTTCCGGAACGCAAAGACCAGAGGTTTGTGGTCTGTATACACGGAGAGCGAGCGACCCTCTACCATATGACGGAAATATTTAATGGCGCTATAGATCGCCAGTAATTCCCGGTCATAGGCGCTGTATCGCCGCTCTATGGGACCCAGTTTCCTGGAAAAGAAACCGAGCGGTTCCGGTTGGCCTTCGCAATCTTGTTGTAGAACTGCTCCGATTGCGGAATCCGATGCATCGCATTGGATAGACAAAACCGCTCCCTCTAAGGGATATCGGAGTAGTGTGGCGTTAGCCAGTTGCTCCTTGGACAGTTGGAACGCACGGTCCGAAGCTTCTGTCCATGGAATTGGGCGCTTGTCGTTGCGCTTCGCTCCTTTTAGAAATTCAGTCAGAGGAGCCTGGGTTTGGGCGGCGTCTTTGAGGGTGGGTCTGTAAAAATTGAGCATGCCGAGGAAACGTCGGAGCTCGCTTATGTTGGTTGGGCGTGGATATTGGATGAGGGCCTCCACACGGTCTGGAAGTGGGCGAATGCCCCGATCGTCAACAATGTAGCCCAGATATGTGATTTGCTCTTTGGCATATTGACACTTATCTGGGTTGATGACTAGACCGAATTCGCGGAGGCGCTCTAGGACCTGTCGTAAATGGCGCTTGTGTTCAACGTGGTCTCGTGGGGCGATGAGAATGTCATCGAGATACGCATGACAGCAATTGAGACCACGTAAAGCAAAGTCGATGTATCTCTGGAATGTCTGCGCGGCATTCCTGAGGCCGAAAGTCATCACCTTGAACTCGAAGAGTCCGAAAGGTGTAATGACTGTGGTCTTGGGGATGTCTTCAGGCGCCACCGGGATTTGGTGGTAAGCCCTGGTGAGATCCAGTGTGGTGAAGACTTTGCACCCTCGTAATTTATATGAATAATCATATAGGTGTGCAATGGGGCATCTGTCGGGGACTGTTGCTGCATTCAGCAGTCTGTAATCCCCGCATGGGCGCCACTCCCCGGAACGTTTCTTCACTAAATGGAGTGGGCTTGCCCAAGGACTGTCTGATGGTTGACAGATACCTTGTGTTATCATTTCATCGAACTCGGCGCGTGCCGCGCGTAGTTTTTCTGGAGCCAGGCGACGTGCGCGTTGGCTTACTGGAGGGCCCCGTGTCTCGATGTGATGAAACACATTCGCCTTATGTCGTCGCTGGTTAGGTAGAGGAATTGTCGTATTGACAAATTCCTGTACCATAGCTTGGATAGGGTCTGTACACGGTGTGGCCCTGGGTATTACCACTGGAGATGCCGACAAGGGCAAGGAAGGTGCGGTGTGGGCTACTAGCCTGTTGTGTGTCGAATCGACCAACAGATTGTGTTTTCCTAATAGGTCGGAACCTATTAGGGGTTCATTAACATCAGCAATCACAAACTGGTGTGTGATTGGATGTCGGAGACCCAGATGGAGTGTCAGCTTTTTCCTTCCGTACGTGCGTATCGGAGAATTATTTGCTGCTGACAACTGTAAGGCGGTGGGCACGCGGTTGCGTGGGGCGAACGATCGCGGAAGGACCGAAATATCAGCGCCGGTATCGACGGTAAAATTGATATTCAGTCTCGAGTCCCTGATCGTAAGGCGTCTTATGGATGCGGTGCCGGCCGGTTGCGCAGGGGTGTCGGTCGGCAAAATTAGTTTAAAGACTGACGCCGGTTGTTGGTTGGTCGAGTCCAACCGCAGGGTGCCCTACAATTAGTTGTACGGTCTCCGTACCGTTGGTGGTTGGCGCACCAAGCGCGTGTGACAGCATTGTTGGGCGGATTTTGTCTATGGTCAGGTTCGTCACGAGAAGGCCGTGGAGGTGGGCGACGAAAAGAAGTCCGCTGGGATGTATTTTGTGGAGGTTGCCGCCGGTTCATTGGGCGGTTCTGCACGCTTCGATGGGTATTTTGGAACCTCGCGCAAACTTGATCCAATTCGCGGCGGAATGAGGCCTGAAGCGCGAGTAGGTCAGCCGTAGTGACCTGAGTAGGAGGGTTGTCTGGCTGAGTATCGCCGATAATACAATCGAGGGTTTGTTGGGTTGAGTTCGGAATACGGCCAGTGTGCCGTCTAGAGGATGAGGAGGGTAGCTGAGTCGAAGCTACCAGAGCGGTTCGAGGTGCAGTTTGAGACGACTGAGGGTGCCGTGTAGGCAGCGCGGCGTGTTGACTAACCGCCGCGACTTGATATGGTGGTAGCTCAGACTGTGGGTCCAAGGTTTCCATAATCGAATCAGCCACCTTTGATAAATAGCCCAAACTTTGATTAGGTTGGGCCATTAATGCCGAGCGGGCATGTTGAGGTAAATTCCTCAGAAAATGTGGCCTAATTAGATCATCCGAGATCCTGGTCCCCGCTATCGAGCGTAAATGGGTCAGGAAAAGGGATGGTCTAATACCTGAAAAATTGGTCTCGCTCGCCAATCGCTGTAGTCTGATGCTGGTGGGTTGGTCCAAAGCGTTAAGGAGACTCTCCCGCATGCTGTTGTAGGGATCAGGGCCCGGTGACCTGATCGCCTGCGCAACATGCATTCGCTGTGTCCCATCCAGAACCCGCAGCAATTCTACAGCACGATGTTCTTCATCGTGGATGTTAGCGAACCGGAAAAAACGGTCGGCTATGGCGAACCAAAGCTCTGGATCCTCCTCGTCGAACGGAGGGACCTTTACGTTTTGGGTAAGGGATGGCAATTCGACGCTAGAAGCGTCGTGGAAAGCGGGGGATTGAGGTCGCGCTTGCGCCTGCTGGGACGTACCGGCTCGCGTGGTGGGCATTGTGATGCCGAGGTGAAAAGATAAGCCGGCCGTGAGGGAGTTAGGAAGAGGTCGCGTTGTGTCGAATAATCTCGTGAAAAGTTCGGTGGAAACGTGAATATTGCCGCGGTTTTTATATTAATTATGTCTATATTTTGATAAATTAGTAATTCCGGCAAGGTACGAAATTGTGTCCTAATATTGTAAGACTTACTAAAAGAATTACAAATATCCCCGCGGTATAACAAGAAAAATAACGGATTTATCCGGGTTACTAAACTAATTTATCTGATTTTAAGTGCTATATTAATGTAATTAAATAATGTTAGTACAACCTTGAGAGAGTTTACTCTTATTCGTGTTCGTGGTATTTTAAATTTGATTTACTTAAAATAAAAGATTCTTATGATCTAGTTTGAGTTTCGTTCTATTATCCTCTATAAGTCGGATTATCTCTTTAAGTATTTCTCTATTTCAATTTAAATTTGATTTATGATCGAAAAATATCTATAATTATTTATAACACTTGTTGCTTATTTATGCATATATACAAATTCCTAGATAAATATTGTTTGTCCGTTTTTTAAAATAAATTATAAATTTTAGAATACTCTTTACAGTTTAGTTTAAATGCTTTTAACTATTGTTTAAAATTTTATGTTTGGTGACTCGGAAGAAGTTCACCGTAAAAGAAAAATAACCACTTTGAAAAACAATAAAAGGAAAAGAAAAACCTGGTTTCCTGGGACTGTTGTGACGATGTCGGTGCGGCAGCTCCTGGTCCGTTGATGATGTTGTCCAAAGGTGGGCGGTATTTGTTGGCGTCGTCGTGGTGTTTCCAGATGTGATGATTGGCGATGTTATAGCTGGTAATGGTACAGCTGAGGTGGGGCTCTACTTGCCCTTTCAAAATGTCTTTTTTTTTTTTTTTTTTTGAACTGAATTTGTTTGATTTATTTAAATTTTTGGTTTGAAGAATTTTTTGTTGATAAAATGTGTTCTCTTTAGCACTTTTTATTTTTTGTTAATTATTTTTGAATTTTCTTGAGTTTTGGCACTTTTTATTTTTTGTTTAATAATTTTGGATTTTTGTTGCTTTTGGTTTTTTTGAGTTGAAAAATTCTTTATTGTCTTTTTTAAATAATTGATTTTATTTATTTTCAATGAAGTTTTATTGATTTTTTGTTAATTATTTTTGTTGAAGGTTGCGTGATTTTTTGTCGCGTCACCAATGTGGGGGTTGTAGTATTAATGCCGACGTACGACACGGATTCACTGAAATCCCCAACGATGATCCTCAGGAAATTGTTCACCGTATATCCAAGAGAAAATAAAAATGCACTGGTGGTTCTTTTTGGTTTGTGAGTTCTTTTCATTTTAATTTAACTTATTTTCATATCATATACATAGCACGCACTGCTGTGGATCCTTAGAATATGTAGTGATTCGGCAGGATCGCTTTCTTATTAAAATTGTTTTTATCACTTACTAACAATTACCAATTACTTTTTAATATAATTCGATTTTGATATATCCATTGTTAATACAACTACGTTAACGCCAACTGATTACTTTTAAATATAATTCGGTGATGATATTTACATTGTTTATACAACTACGTTAACGCCAACTGATTACTTTTAAATATAATTCGGTGATGATATTTACATTGTTTATACAACTACGCGCTCCTGCTCGCCGGTGGTTGAAACTCAATTTATACAAAACGTTAAACTTTAATGCACGCTTGACTTTGCTTGTCTGCACTCCCGTGATACAAAAGAAACAAAACGACTCTGCTGCACGCTCGACGTAGCTGTGCACGCGATGGGGGCTGAAAAACGACTTTTCGTGTTTGCTGTTTGATAGATGATTATCGACTGAACTAATTAGGGATGGAAATTGTAATTTCTGCTTTTTTACACATTGATCTGCCAATGGTAATCATGCTCTCTTGTGTGTTCCCCAACTCACCACACTCATCCAGGTCGAAACGTACTTGTGTATTCGTTCGACGTTGATGGGCGTAGCCAGAATGGAGAAATCAAAAGGGAAAGCACAATAACCCTGGGTGGATCTGGCTAGGTGTGTGTGCGTCAATGCCGTGTATACGGCTGGTCTACTGACCCAGTGACAATATCTTAGGTCAACGCACTATAGCAAGACAGAAATACGAGAGAGAGGGCAAATATAGCTAAGGTTATTCACCAGCAAAAAGAGATCATTGGTCCCAAGCGAATGGGTGATCTGGGAAAAATCAATAGGACGCCGCATCGGCTGGGGATATAATTCCATTCTGTGGAATGTTCAATAATACCCAAGCCTATGGACTATGACGTAACCGCGTCGCTTGGTTTTGGCTTGGTTGTTGCTAACCAATACGAATGGAATTTCCGGTGGAAATCCCATGGTTAGCGCAATAGTGTTGCCGTATGTTGTTGATTGTAGCTAAACTCAATTATGCATTATCTGCATAGAAAAATGAGTTTAGCTATGCGTCCCTTTGACTTGTCCTGCTGGTAAATACCTATCAAGGGAAATGGGTAGGTATTGTGGTTGGAATTGTGGGCGGTTTCTCCTATAGGATAGAGAAACCCCTACAATGTCTCCATCCTTCGTAAACTTTTCATCAAATTTCATGCGAATCTGAACTTACTACCACATAAAGTGTCTAAGGATCCCCGGGCTTTCGGTCAATACGTCCATTCATTGAGTTTTAATCTTCAACGCAATAGAACTGACCGTAATACATTTTTTCGATCTTGAACTGTCACCATATCTTTCTCCCATCATAGCACCTCATAATCTTCCTCTCACCTTCTATTACCAGAATGTAAGAGGTCTTGCATGAGAACACTAATGACAATGGACTACGAGTCATCGAACTGGCAGCATCGAAAAACTTGGTCGTTGCAAGTACCAGGTTTTCGCGTAAAGATATCCACAAAGCCACCCCACCATTCGCAACCAAATTGACCACGTGTTGATAGATCACCGCCACCCCTCCACTCGGATCACTATCTTGTTGGTACAGTTTTCCGAGCGCGGATTGCTTTACGGAGACGTATTGCATACGCGGATCAGGTTCGAATCAACACGGTTGCCTAACGCAATGAGAAGACCAGCAACACCTTTGGTCATGCGTTAAGAATGCCAGGCGTAGAAGAGAACTGAACACGACTTAAGAATGCTGTCATTAGTACTGCCAACTCCATCTTAGGCAGTAGTCGCAGAGATCGGAGCGACTGGTTTGATGATGAGTGCAAACTAGCGTCTGAACGTAAGAATGCTGCATATCGGGCAATGCAGCAGTCTTATAGGACGCGGGTGCGCGAGGAGAAATACAAAGAGCTCAGAAATTCTGAAAAAAGGCTTCACATACAAAAGAAAAGTGCCTGGGAAAAAACCTTGTCTGTGAAATAGAGAAAAGTAGAGAGCGAGGTTCGCACCAGGCGCGGAAGTTCTACCAAATAATCCGCAGTATGACGCGGTACACCCCACGCTGCACTTACTGCACGGATAAAGAGAGTAATCTGACCACCCATCCTGAAGGCATTCTGGAGCGATGGGAAGTGCACTTCAATGAATTGCTAAATGGTCAGCTCAGAGAAGAATTGGAGGTTCCACCAATGCAAAATCAAGATCAAATGCTACAG
The DNA here is from genome assembly GCA_963931805.1 of Microdon myrmicae. NCBI lineage: Eukaryota > Metazoa > Arthropoda > Insecta > Diptera > Syrphidae > Microdon > Microdon myrmicae. The sequence continues at coordinate 64,459,400 of OZ007498.1, forward strand.
CCGCCAAGCAGCGAGGAAACATTAAAATCCATAAGACAGCTCAAATCAAATAAAGCCCCCAGAGCTGATGAAAAAAGGAGCGTTACATCACGTAATTCATGAAATCGTGGTGCACGTATGGGAGCAAGAGGAGATGCCGGAAGATTGGCGTCGTGGAATAATTTGTCCCATACATAAGAAGTGAGATATCACACTGTGCAGCAACTATATGGGTATAACATTGCTGAGTACCTCCTATAAGATACTCTCCACTATCCTACAAGATCGGATAGCCCCATACGCTAAAGCCATCATTGGTCAATATCAGTGTGGCTTCATCCCAGACAAATCAGCGATTGATCAGATATTCACCCTTAGGTAGACGATGGAAAAATGTCTGGAATTTAGGATTCCATTATATCATCTGTTTATAGGCTTTAAGGCCGCCTACGAGAGCGTAGCCAGGGTAGAACTATATAATGCCATGAGAAAGGTCGGCATTCCAAACAAATTGATACGACTTTGTAGGTTCACCATGACCAACGTAACTAGTCAAGTAAAAATAGCGGGATTGCTGTCCAAACCAATATACATTTGTGGGGTTTCTCTATATTACATGGAGAACCAACCCACAATTCCAACCCCAATGTCCGCTTTATTTCGACCGCTAACAGCGCGTCATCCCAATCCCAATTCCTACCGTCGGCTATTTCACCTGCAATAGATAAATCCATAAAAGAAGACTGACCGGAAGTCATTAATCTATTTGGTTAATGCACAATTGCATTCAGTGTTTTCTTGCCATACGGCAACACTATTGCATTAACCCATGAGATTTCTACCGGAAATTTCAAAGTCATTTCGGGTAGCAACAACAAGTCGAAGCAAACGACGCCGTCACATCTTAGCGAAACCGCTGCGGAATTTATCAAAATATCTAATTAGTTGTCATGATAAATTACCCTAGCCAATTTGGCGTCACTTCGGCTTTTCATCAGATCATCCATTCGCTTGGGATCAATAATCTCTTTTTGGGATCAATAATCTCTTCCACCACCTAAATTTTCATCTCCTCTGGAATGCTGTCTTTACATGGTTCAATTCGCTCTGACTACACCATAGCCGTACAGTTTCAGTGTAAAATGGTCGCGAAAGTTTTCACGGTTTTTAACAAATTCTCACTGGGCCCGACCCTTCAAATTGAACTATTACTTAGTTGCCGCCAACACGTTTTGCATCGTAATTATTTTTGAAACAAGTGCAAATTAGCACCGGAAGCCGTAGTGAAAATAAAGAACAAATAAAAAAAAAACTAATTGAACACAGAAACAATCGGTGCGTTTTATTTATAGTCTCTTCTCTTGGTGACAATTTCTTTGATCAAGTGTCGGGGAATAAAGTGAAGCCGTGCCATACGTTGGCAATTATACTTCTACCCCCACACATCTTTAATGGACTCCGATGAGGGGACGGTCTGGCCTGCCTCCTCTTCAACCTGGCGTTGGAGAAAGCAATCCGTGACTCTGGCGTCACAACCAGAGGGACTATTGTCGCCAAGTCGTGCCAGATTCTTGCCTACGAAGATGACATCGACAGCATCGGTAGATCCGATTCGGCTGTATAGGACTCCATCACCCAGATCGAGCAGGCGGCACAAAAACTGTGACTGCACATTAATGAGGGGAAAACTAAGTACATGGTGGTAACTTCTGCGAAGAGAAGACCTAACGTTGGTCAAACTATCAAGGTAGTGGAGCACGAATTTGAAGTAGTGCAATCCTTTAACTACCTTGCGTCAATAGTATCAGCCGATAACAATATGGAGGAAGAAATACGCGAACGGCTGATCAAATCCAATAAAGCCTACTTTGGTCTATCAAGGCTCTTTAAATCCCGAAATTTATTCAGAACATCCAAGCTACTACTGTACAAGACCATGGTCTTACCAGTACTCATGTATGGATCCGAGACCTGGGTGCTCAATAAAAGACACTCTGAACTCTTAGCCGCGTTCGAGAGGAAGGTCGTAAGGAGAATTGTTGGCCCCGTATGTGAGGGAGAACGATTCCGGAGACGCTACAACCATGAGTTGTACGCGATTTACCTTGTAAGAAAAATCAAGCTCGGTAGACTCCGGTGGGCGGGACACCTACCTCGAATGAGCGAAGAGGAGCCTGCCCGGAAAGTTTTTTTGGGGCAGTATGTGGGGAAGGAGACAGCGCGGCAGACCTTGTCTGCGATGGAGGGATGGCGTAGACCAGGACGCCCAGAGCCTGGGAGAGCCAAACTGCATGACAGCGGCTCGAAATAGGGACCGGTGGAGAGATTTGTTAAATAAGGCCAAGACCGGATCCCGGTTGTAGTGCCGATGATGATGATGATACTTTGACGCATATGACAATCAGTACTAGAATATTCGAGAAAGTCCGCAACAAAGTACTAGAATATTCTATAAAGTACTCGAAAACTGGAGACTAGGAATAGTAGAACATTCAAGGCAATGGAACGGACGGAAACGAAACGCTGAATCAGAATGAGGAAACGGTATAAATACGTCGCACACAGGTCATGGAGATGAGTAATAAGTAAGAAAGTGAAGCAAGCGATAAGTAAGAAGTAAAAGACGCGATAAGTAAAGAAATCGTTAAGTGTACGGTATAAGTAACGGTAGTTATTAACGGACTAATAAAGTGTTATATTAATTCAAAATCGATTTAACGGCTCTTATTTATTAAAAATAATTAATCCAGTGAACCCTAAGCTCGCTACAATTGGTGTCAGAAGTGGGATTAATTATTGGTGAAGTGAATAAGTCTGTGAAAGTGTGTTGTGACGATGTCAGATCGACATTTGGAGGATCTTCACGTTCCTGAGTTGAAGAAGGAACTTGAGGACCGGAATCTGGATAGCAGAGGACAGAAGCAAATTCGTCGACTGCGTCTACAAGCAGTAATGGAGGAAGAGGGTATTGATGTTGACACATATGTTTTTGCGATTGCGCCAGACTGTCCGGATGGAGAAGAAACAGCGAGTCAAGATGGTGCCAATGTAACGAAGAAGAGTTCGCCACAGTTGGACATTTCGGAGATGCTCAAGATGATGATGATAAAATACAGCCAGATAAGCTACAGACATTAACACAAAATTGGACGCGCAAGCTGCAGATGTTAATGCAAAGTTGGATGCCCAAAATTCAAAATTCGACGCCCAAAATTCAAAATTGGAAGCGCAAGCTACTGATCATCATCATCATCATCGGCACTACAACCGGAAACCGGTCTTGGCCTTATTTAGCAAGTCCTGAGGCTTGTTAAATTTTCCATAATGATTTGTTTTTTTTTTTTTCCGGGCAAGGTCATTAGTCTTGCACCAGAGGCCCCCCGACGGGGAATCGAACCCCGGTCTCCCACGTGACAGGCGGGTATACTAGCAAACTACTGATATTATCTCAAAATTGGACGCGCAAGCTGCAGATGTTAATGCAAAGTTGGATGCCCAAACGCAGTGGATGAAATGTAATTTTCAACACTTGAAGGAAGAAATTCGAAACGAAGTAGAAAATCTAGATCTAAAAAACGAAGCTGAATTCAAGAAAGTCACCGATGAAATAAGACGAATCGAAAAGAGACTTGAGTGTGTTGAGAGAAATAAGACATCGCCAGGCAATCAACGTGACTACAAAGATACAAGGATTCAACCGCCAACCTTCGATGAAACGGAACCTGTAGTGCTCCGCAGCCCTACCGTCTTCCCACAATCCTTACCTCAATCCTAACATATCCATTTAACCATAAAATCCCATAATATACATTTATACACTTAATATAATAAATATATCCTTTAATAATCCTTTTTCTTCAAACTCATTTGCATATCTATTCAATTTCCATAGTTCAAACATTTACATACTAATCAATTCAATTTCCATTACATTAGAAATACAATACTTCATACATTAGAAATACATTCATCATCCCTAATTCTCAAGTTTGCATAACATAACATAACATACACATACCAAATTTCCAGCCATACATTCCATAACAACAGTTAATACAATTTCCGTTATCCTAAGCAGCTGCATAGTTTGCAATAGTTTCGGTTAACGAAAAACAATGAATCACCCCCAATAAGTAACTAGGGACAACTGAATGATTTCGTTCATACGAAATCAAAAAAATAACAGAGAGTAAGAATTAGACTTCCGACCAGGAAGGTCATGTTTGAAATTTATATAAAATAGAATAAAAAAAATTTAAACAAACACAGGCGTGTGCGGACGTCTTGTGTTCGAAAAAATAATGTTTAGTTTTTTTTTTAATTTTAAGTTGTTTAAAATACATTCCACGCTATTCCCTCGGTCGCGTCGAGGAAGCACGGCGCTGGATTAGTACAGACCCTTCTCCGTATTTATACGTCAGTTTGACGCCGCGGCCAATTATAATAAGTGGTCGGATGAGCAAAAGTCAACATCACTAATCTTGTCACTCCGCGGGGCGACTGCAGAATTGCTACAAACCATACCAGCAGAGAAGCAAACAGATTTCCAAGCGATAAGAGACGGCCTTGAAGCTAGGTATGGCGACAACCACATGCAGCAGGTCTACCGCATGCAACTACGGAGCAGAACGCAGAAACCTGGAGAAAATCATCAACAGTTGCAGGCAGACATTGAGCGATTGGCAAACTTGTCTTATTCAAATATGACTAAGGAATTTCTAAACGAGGTAGCAATGGATGCATTTATAAATGCACTCCAAGATCGGGACATGCAACAAGCCGTTCGTTTAGCGGGAAAGAAGACGACTAATGAAATACTGGCGTTCGCATTGGCATATGAATCTGCTAAACTGGCTACCAGGAGTACATATAGAGTCCGAGAAATGTCCGTCCAGGAATGTTTCTGCCAAAGAATCGGGCATGTACAACGGAGAACCCCGAGACCTGATATGAAGTGTTGGACATGTGGCGAAGTCAGCCACATCTCTGTTGACTGTAGGAAACGTCGACGAACGAATGAAACATCAAGTGAGAATTGTTGTTCATGCGCTAATCATAAGAGGAGACTATCAACGGACCAACCTGAGGCCAACAGCTCGGGAAACTTGTAAGGGCAGACTTTACGGGGCGAAAGTCGCCTGGTGGAATGTGCAGCCCCAGCATCGTAACTGTATCACCAAAGTTTGGTTATAACTATGATTGTTAATGCAAGGACGACAACAGTGACAATCGACACTGGAGCAACGAGATCCATAATTCGGCCGGATCTAGTGCACAAAATAGTCCTTAATAAAAATAGAAGATACGCTTTGAGGACTGCTACAGGAGAATGCTCTACAGTCTACGGAGAAGTCGAGAGCATAATAGTGCTGGGCAATATTGCCATCTCCCACAAATTTTTGGTTGCCGATATTACGGACGAATGCATTCTTGGAATGGATTTCATGAAGGAGCACCAAGTTGTTCTAGATATCGGTCAAAGAACACTGCGAATTTGTAACTTGGAGGTTGCTATTACATTGCAGGACGAACAATTGCGAAGACTGAAATGTTATGTGCGTGAGGAGGATGAGATCCCAGCTCGTTCAGACTCGGTAATTTGGACCAGTCTCGAGAGTGATCCCGGTGACAATCCATTTTACATCACCGAGGCTGTACAAAATCAGCGTAAGGGGAACATCCTTGTTGGGAAAGCCCTTATCGATGAAGAAGCACTTCGTACCCGCCAAAGTACTAAATGCGTCCAAGGAGTCTGTTCCATCTCCAGCGCCGTGCTTCCTCTTTATATCGAGGGAAGAGCGTGGAGGTTTTATGAAATAGAGGATGGTAAGACGAATCCGTCGAATTTCTGCCCGTCTTCTTTCTCGAATAAATAATTTGGTTTTCTTCTTCTTTTTATATTTCTTCTTTCTGTTTATTTTATTCCTAATAACTTCTTCATTGTTCGTCTGTCTATACTTATCTGTATTCTTATCTTTTTTCTTTACAATCTTTAAACTCAACTTACTAATTCAAACTGATAACTCAAACTTTCAATACTCAAACTCTAGTTTCTCCGAATTCAAACTAAAAACTTAAACTGCTTTTACTATTAAAATTTCTCTCTTCATATGCTACTTATTGTTCTAATTGGTTGGAAATTATAATGTGAACAAAACAAATTTTCTCAAAGTATTCCTTTGGTCTCTGTGACTTTTAATTTTGAATAAACTTTGAACGAAAATCAAAGTGATATGTTTTGAATGAAAAAAAGGAGCATGTTATGAAAAGGGGCATGTTATGAAATGATCTGTAACAGGCTTGATATAGAATATTGTGAAAGTTTATTAATTTTATGTATTAAGTGAGAATTAGATATGAACAGAGGTAGTTTTAAAGGTGTGTTAGAAAAGTAATGAGATTCAGTGTTAAAAATCGAATAAGGGTAGTATTCTGGAATACAACAAGCAGGTCGCAATAAGAAAAGGAGAGGTAATCGCAGAATGTGCACCCGTGTCAATGATAAGCTCAATTCAGACAAGGGGAGAGGACCATTCAATTCAACAACCCTCTGGTGCACCCCCTGTGGTTAATAGGCTGATGCCCCAGAAAATCGGATTAACAGACGGAGAAAAGACAAACGTTGAATCACTGCTGAACGATTTTTCTGATATTTTTGTGACAGGAAATGATAAATTCGGACGCACCGGTATAGTTAAACATCGCATTGACACGGGCGAGTCAAGACCTATAAGACAGCCACCTCGTCGACTACCGTTGGCCAAACAATCAGAAGTAGGCAACATGATTCGAGATATGGAAGAGCAAGGAGTCATGGAGAAATCATCGAGCCCATGGGCTTCGCCGGTAGTACTCGTCAAGAAGAAGGATGGGACAACTAGATTTTGTGTCGACTACCGCCGGTTAAACGACGTTACGAAGAAAGACAGTTACCCACTTCCTCGAATCGACGACATACTAGATACCCTTTCTGGAGCTCAGTGGTTTTCAACATTGGACCTAAAAAGAGGTTAGTGGCAAGTGGAAGTGAAGGAGGAGGACAAGGAGAAGACAGCGTTTACTACCAGAAACGGAGTTTATCAATTCAACGTGATGCCTTTTGGATTGTGTAATGCACCAGCAACGTTTGAACGATTAATGGAAAGTGTTCTACGGGGACTTACATGGAAGGCGTGTCTTGTGTACTTGGACGATATCATCGTTATCGGAAGGAATTTACCAGAACGCATCAATAATCTGCGCTCCGTCTTCGAACGACTAAGACAGGCCAACTTAAAGCTCAATTCGAAGAAATGTGAACTCTTCCAAAGGAGAGTAAAATTCCTGGGACACATCATTTCATCTGCAGGAGTCCAAACGGATCCTGATAAGATAGCAGCTGTCCAAGAGTGGCCTACTCCAGAAGATAAGCAACAGTTAAGAAGCTTTATGGTACTAGCCACATATTACCGACGGCTTGTAAAAGGTTTCGCTAACGTGGATAAAACCCTACACGAACTAACGGGTAAAGACAAGAAATTCAATTGGACAGAAAAGTGTGAGGCAGCATTCAACATATTGAAGGCCGAGTTATGTAAGACTCCAACATTGGTATTCCCAAGTTCGGATCGCCCATTTATATTGGATACTGATGGAAGTAACACAGGAATCGGCGCAGTGTTGTCACAGGATGTCGATGGTAAAGAAAGAGTTGTCGCATATTATAGTCGAGTTCTATCTACGCCAGAGAGAAACTACTGCGCAACAAGAAAAGAACTGCTGGCTGTCGTAGAAGCCGTTAAGAATTTCCATAAGTACCTCTACGGACGTCGATTCCACCTTCGGGCGGATCATGCCGCCCCGAAATGGTTGTTAAATTTTAAGAATCTGTAAGGACAAATAGCTCGATGGATCAAACGACTTCAAACGTACGATTTTCAAATTTCCCACCGTCAAGGGAAGGTGCATCATAATGCTGATGCTCTATCAAGAAGACCATGTAAGCCAGATTGTAAACATTATCATAGAGCGGAAGAGAAAGAAGAGGCGTACGTCCTGCGAAATGTACAAGTAGAAGTACTAGATGGGTGGACGAGTGATGTTATACGCGCAGCTCAACTTCAGGATGAAGACATGTCGCTAATCCTGGAACACAAAGAAAAGAACGAGCCGCCAACTTGGAACAATATTTCCGACAAGAGTGGAACATTTAAGGCATATTGAGCACAATGGAATTCCTTGCTGGTGGAAGATGGGATTCTAAAGCGTAAATGGGAAGCCGCGGACAGAAAATCCCATCGAATGCAGATTCTAGTCCCACCATCAAAAGTGAAGGATATACTAACAGAAATGCACGACGGGGCATCCGGAGGACATCTGGGAGTTAATAAGACACTTTCAAAATTACGATCTCGATTCTACTGGCTTCACATGAGAGATGACGTTGAGTCTTGGTGTAGGAAGGGCACAACTTGCACACCGACCAAAGGACCAACAGCAAAACCAAGGAGCGCTATGAAGCAGTACAACGTGGGTGCCCCTTTTGAGTGAATCGCGATTGATATCTCAGGACCATTTCCAAAAACCAACGACAACAACAAATACATGTTGGTCATTATGGATTACTTCAGCAAGTGGGTGGAAGTCCTTCCAATTCCAAACCAAGAAGCAACAACCGTCATTGAGCAGCTTCTCAATAATTGGATCAGCAGATATGGAGTTCCCTATGAGCTTCATTCAGATCAAGGCCGAAACTTCGAATCCCAGATATTTCAAGGCATCTGTGCGGCACTGGGCGTAAGGGAAACCAGGACCACACCCTTACATCCACAGTCATACGGAATGGTCGAAAGGTTCAACCGAACAATAAAAGAGCATTTATCGAAGATCGTTAGTGATCACCAACGAGATTGGGACAAATATGTATAAACCTTTCTCATGAGCTATAGATCGGCTAATCACGATACGACAGGCCATTCTCCAGCAAAAATTATATTTGGACGACAGATACGATAACCAGCCGATCTGCGACTCGGAATACCTCCAGACGCCATAGAGAACACCGAAGAGTACGTAGTCGAATGGAGAAATCGCCTCGACGAGATTCATCATTTGGTTCGAAAGCAAATCAAGGTATCCAGTGACAGGATGAAAACAAGGTACGACGTTCGAGCCAACGCATCCGGATTTAATGCAGGCGATAACGTGTGGCTTTATAACCCTCATCGGCAAAAAGGAAGGTCTCCGAAGTTGCAGCAACATTGGGAAGGACCGTATAAGATTCTCACAAGAATTAACGACGTTGTCTGTAGGATTCAGCGAAGACCGAACGCCAAGATGAAAGTGGTACATCGTGACCGACTGGCGACTTTTGTTAACACAGGAGACCAGTGAACTTAGTTCGGGACGAACTAATCTAAGCGGAGGGTATTGTGACGCATATGACAATCAGTACTAGAATATTCGAGAAAGTCCGCAACAAAGTACTAGAATATTCTATAAAGTACTGGAAAACTGGAGACTAGGAACAGTAGAGCATTCAAGGCAATGGAACGGACGGAAACGAAACGCTGAATCAGAATGAGGAAACGGTATAAATACGTCCCACACAGGTCATGGAGATGACTAATAAGTAAGAAAGTGAAGCAAGCGATAAGTAAGAAGTAAAAGACGCGATAAGTAAAGAAATCGTTAAGTCTACGGTATAAGTAACGGTTGTCATTAACGGACTAATAAAGTGTTATATTAATTCAAAATCGATTTAACGGCTCTTATTTATTAAAAATAATTAATCCAGTGAACCCTAAGCTCGCTACAATACTAAGGTCCAGACTAACAACTGTATATCCTTAAAAAATATTAGCCACGCCCTAATTAATTCGGGGATGAAAGGGTTAAAAGTACAGAGCCAATAGTCACAGCTGCTAGGCTCATTATGTTAATTTATTGATATGTAATTTTGAATTACTTTTTAATAGTAATTAATGAAACAAGTGTTAGCTTGTGTCGCAATGTTCAGTTTCACAAAATTCTTATTGCGCCATTTAACGAATAGACTGAAATCATTTTGAGAAGGAAAATCGTTACTAGAAGTGTGTTGGCGATGAATTTATATCCGATTCTCCAAAACTCGCTACATCATCATAATGTGTTAAATTTCGGTAACGCCCAACAAGCAGTGGTGCCCCAATTTCCGGGAAGATGCAACAAGTCGCAGTCCGCTTATTAAGAGCGCAACAAGCAATACCACGCCACTTATAAAGAAGAGCGCACAGCAACATCACACACATCATCGGAGCGGGATTCATCAAATGCTTAGCATGTTAAGTCAATCCATATTCAACGGCAAGGCAGGGATTTCAAACAACGATGCTATCCCCTATGGGAATCAGTGGAAACGCTGGAATGAGTGGATTGGGAAAGATACTGCGGTACATCGAACCGGCGATATCTGCCTTTTGTGCAAGGGAGGAATTTCAAACAACGATGCTATCCCCTATGGAAATCAGTGGAAACGCCCACCAATTTTACATCAGCAATCAATGAATTCAAACTTAAGTAATATGGAATCTAAAGTTCTTTATTCATTTCAATAGAGGATTATTACATCGCAACGATAACTATCCACTAGCAAAATCTTACGACCGACACCTAAGCATGAAGCGTTCTCTTTTGATTGCCAACCCTCCCGTGTCTGTAGACATTTTAGTCAGCCCGTGTTCTTCGTTTGTATAACATCGGTTTTTTTGCTGGATTATAAAACGTTTTTGATATTCATGGATTCCTGAAGATCAAACTATTAATTAACAGCCTAATTTTGCTCAATTCCGTGGCCAAATAAAAGAACGACCCGAATGCAAGAATATGTAACATATGAATGACAAATGTGCGTGAGAATCTTTTAAGACATTCCTAGCTAAGACACCGGATAACATCACTTTGTTTACATATAAATATTTTCTCTTGGGCAGAATTTTTTTCACGCAAATCTCCACAGAAATTTATTTAAAAAAACAAAATTCACCTTATGAAGATCATGTCTTGCTAATTCCGATATACTCTCGTAGTCCCACAGAATTACAGGAGCCTTGAATCCAATATGATTGATTTGTCCCGATCCCAAATATTTGCCACTGTTTTTTAAAATATAAATCAATTAGTAACGAATTACATATTTATATTCAGTATTTCATATTAACCTTCTAGAAATAGCAAAACAAGAAATTTTATTCGAATGACCAATGAAAAAGGACTGCTCACATGTTTTCGCATGCTTTAATACGAGCTTGTTCCCAATAGACATGAGAATATTCCCATCAGGATGTAGCTGCAGTGCGTAGACTACGTCGCCATTGTATCCAATGAATCCTCGAGGTTTTAATACAGCGGAGCCTTCAGCCATTATCTTACCGAATTAATATACCCAAATATAAAAAAGCAAAAAATATTCTGTATAGATATATAAACGTGTGTAGCGGAAATGGGGACGCGCGAATAGTCGGTAACAAGAAAATCAAAGACTAATGTGTACTACAAAAAACTAAAACAATATTTCACAGGATGTCTATATACTTATTATTCAAAGTTGTGTTTTCTTTATTTTTATATAGTGGAACCCATTAGAAAGGCGCGAATGAATTTGTTATAAAAAATAAATGAAATTGAATTTAAGAGAACGCAAAAGCCCGGCAGGATTAAAAACAAATTTAAAGTTATACGAGGCCAGTTCAATAACTGCCAACATCCAATTCATGGCGCTCGTAGCATCGGAAATGGTCTGTTTTTAGTAAGCATCATTACTCACTAGACAACGAAAAATTGGGTGTGAATAAAGTCTTGGCAAAATGGATGTTACGTTTACTCTTAGGAGAGAATGAAAGGAATCGACTCTGAGGCTGTTTCGAATCCTGACAACTTTCGGCATCGATACATCATCATCATCATCATCGGCACTACAACCGGGATCCGGTGTTGGCCTTATTTAGCAAGTCTCTCCACCGGTATCCGGTCCATATCCGAGACTTGTTAAATTGTCCATAATAATTTGTTTTTCCAGAGAAGGTTATTAGCTTTGCGTCAACCTTTCTCAGAATGACGCTGCATGCATTGGTTTACTAATTGGCGGGAGCCAAAGTAGCTATCCAGGGGTGTCACGTGGAGACTGCATGTCAACTTGGATTGAACAGGAACAAGGATAATCCTGGCCTTCGCCGGGCTGAAAGCAGAGACTTTACCGTGTATGTTCGCCGTCCACCAATATTTGCAAACAGCGAAACCTGATATCCTTGCCCTAACCGAGACCCAGGTCGATTCATCAACTGATTCGGCATATCTTCGTTGCGCAGGATACGACTTAGAGATGCCGTTTCAAGGACGTGGTCTGAGTCTTCACGCAGTCCGATCTAACTTGCCAGAGGATGGAGACGTTGGAAACCAGTGACATGGACATCATGTAGTTGAGGGTCGTGCTGATATTACGGTCCTACATCGCGTCCAGGTCCTGTGGCGGGGAAGTATGGTGTCCCGGCGTGCGACACTGATTCACTTCCTTCCGCCATCGTCACTATAAATTCCGCAAATGTTTCACCAGAGATTGTCCGCCAACTTATATACTGTTACGGATTTTCGGGTTTACGTTTAGCGGCTCCCTAGGTCCGATCTCTGGATCGCGAAATAATTTAAATCAAACTGCAAAAGCTCGTTCTTTCGGGTTTAATGGATTTACTTTATTGTTACTTATTATTCTTCACGTGTTATTTACACTTCCCTTAACATCGATCCTCGTGTTCGCTGTCAGTTCTCATCTTCTTGACTCTTGACTGACACTTATTATTCCGCTGTCAGTTTGCTTGTTTCTCTGTTGTCTATCTCGCACTAGATGGCGTGCTTCATGTTCGTAAATTCGTCACACTGCCCTTCACTTAAGTCTGATCGTCCCGATCAGACACCAGATTCTTTGATCCATATGAGGCTAGTCTCTCCAAATGGATGACTTTCATTTTACCTCATCTCTGCGTGTCGGATTGTATGCGATACACAACATCGTTCAGTCGCTTTAAGACTTTGTATGGCCCTTCCCACGATGTCTGCAGTTTTGGAGACATACCCTTTTTCCGTTGCGGGTTGTACAGCAACACCAAGTCGCCTTCCTGAAATCCATCAGAATTCATAGCTCGGTCATATCGATCCTTCATTTTATTGCTCATCAGCTGTGTTCGCTGCCCCACGTGTTGGTGTATGTCGTCCATTTCGGCCTGAAGCATTTCCCAGTAGCTGCCTCCAGTTTCAGTAAGCTCGTTGTTTCTTCCAAATTTTAGATCTGATGGGAGTCTCAATTCTGTACCAAAAATAATCCTCACAGGTGACTGGCCGGTAGTGTCATGGACTGCTGATCGGTAAGCTAACAAAAACATTTGAATGTGCTTGTCCCAATCGCGCTGACGTTTGTCTATTACTTTTCGCAGATGTTCCTCTAATGTGCGGTTAAACCTTTCTACCATGCCATCCGATTGTGGGTGTAAAGCCGTTGTTCGAGTCTTCTTGATACCCAATAGTGAGCACATTTCTCGAAACATAGCGGACTCAAAGTTCCTCCCTTGATCTGAATGCAACTCAATTGGTATACCAAATCGCGTCACCCAATTCTGCACAAAAGCTTCGGCCACAGTTTTAGCCTCCTGATTTGGTATAGCGTATACTTCTGGCCACTTACTGGAATAGTCCATAATCACCAACACATATTTGTTTCCGGAGTCACTAGTGGAGACTGGGCCAGCTACATCCATTGCAACGCGTTCGAATGGTGCTCCTGTGTTGTACTGCTGCGCAGTTTTTAATCCATTCGGCAACTGATTCTCGACAATTTGCCCAGTAAAACCGTTGTTTAGTCTTTTCCAGGGTTTTCGCAACGCCCAAATGTCCTCCACTTGGTCCGTTGTGGAACTCTTCCAACACGGCTGTTATTCTAGACCTTGGTAGGACAATCAAATCGTCGATGTGTTTACCATCCTTGCTTTCCCATGAACGATGCAGCACTCCGTTTATCAATTTAAAGCTATTCCATTGCACCCAATACGCCTTGGCCAATGGACTCTCTGATGCCATTTCTTCTTTGGTTGGTCTTTTACCCATTTCCTTCGCTCTAATGACCTTAGCTAAGTCTGTATCCTCCAGTTGACTTTTCTTTAAAGTGCTGGATTCCCATTCATTACCAGGTTGCAGATTTGTTAATCGGATGTCGACTATACCGTCGCATCTCTCAGCCTTAGACCAATGGTTACACTCCAATGCACATGGGCGCCGAGATAGTGCATCGGCATTTCAATGTTGTCCACCTTTCCGATGTTGGATTTCGCAATCGTAATTCTGCAAACTTTCTGGCCCGCTTACCTCGTTCAACCAGGTATCTATGACAGCAAGAGTTTGCGTGCCCTCTTTGAGAACCTTGTTTTCGCATTTCTGGGGAGGATTGTCACAATTAACCACAGCCTCCACAGCTTGGCATTGTCCTACTAATTCTCCTTTGTTAAGAGAGATCGGTAACCTGAACTCGTTCATCACTCGAACTCGGATCCGCTTATTCTTTTCCGTTTGCACCAAGATCCATCCAACCAATATATTCACAGTGCTTTCTGATGGCTCTACTACCCACAACTTGTCTTCTCCACAATCGCCCTCCACACATGTCCACAGAACTACTTCGGACTTTGGTGGAATCTGCTGACGATGACTTACGCTTACATTCATGATCTGGGGCTGTTCATACCCAGTGCTTAGGGGTATCTCCATGTTCTGGCACGTCAGCATTCTTTTCTTCAGATCTAGAATGAGACCATGGGCTAGCATAAAGTCCACGCCGATTATTACCTCGTCCGTTATTCCAGCCACTAAGAAGGTGTGAATTACTTCCAGCGTTCCAACCTGGACCTTACACTCCAATTTTCCGGAAACTACAGCTTCCTCTCCTGTAGCTGTTCGTAGCTTGCAACCACTCAGCGGCTCAACGTTATCTCCTGCCAGGTCTGATCTAATGATGGAATGTGTTGCGCCCGTGTCCAGAGTTAAGATCAGCGATCGTCCAGTTACGGTCCCGTTTACAGTTACGTTATTGTTTTTACGATGTATTCGTGAAACGGTGACAGTGGGGCAGTCCCTTGCGGGGACCAGCTCACGCCCCTTTGAGATGGTCCGTTTTAGTCTAACGATTGCCTTTCTCCAGAAGTGCCATTTCCACTTTCAGCGCAGCTTTTCGGTGTGTCTCCGTTTTTCCTACGAGACGCATTACAATTTCGTGCGAAGTGTCCTGTTTTTCCACAGCTGTAACACTTTGCTCCAGAGTCTTTGTGTGAGGTTGGCATTATTTGGGAAATAGCCTGGATGAAATCCCTCATGGTTTTCTCCAGAGATTCTTTTGGCTCGACTTCCAACCGATGGACATTGTGCGTTTGTTTGCTCAGAAGGCTTGCTGTTTCCTGCGTGAGAGCAAATGACACAGTTTCGGCAAACGTCTTCTTTGGCATGGAATAGACTGCGCACTTGGTATCCGCATCTCGTATTCCATTCATGAACGCTTGAGTTTTGAGTAATTCAATTACTTCTGCTGGCGCGTCTGCATTGGCCAAATGCGCGAGCCATTCTATCTCCGTTGCATATTCTTGTAACGGCTCGTTAGCTTTTTGGTAACGATTCATGAGCTCCATCTGGAACATTTGTTTCCTATGGTCGCTACCATATCGCCGTTCAATCGCTGCCATTACCGCATCATAGTTTCCACGTTCAATGTCCGGAACTGTTTGCAAGACTTCGGCGGCAGAGCCCTTCAATGATACCACCAAAGCTGATACTTTGTCTGCCGTAGACCAGTGATTGGTTCGCGCTGTCTCGAACTGCAGTTTAAAAATGTTAAACGGTATCGTTCCGTCAAACGTTGGCGCTTTCAATTTTGTTGTACTAACAGGCGTAACTGGTCCACTGAACTGCATCTCTCGTATATGGCCATCCAACCTCAATATCTCGGATTTTAATTTTGCGTAATTTTCTGTCACTTTGTGTAGTTCATCCTCCATTTCGTCTTGCCTCGCCTGCAATCCGGCGGAATTCCCTTCGATGTGCGATAGCTTTTCCTGCAGTTGTGAAGTGTGCTGTGCCAGCTGCTTCTCCATACGTGGGGACTGTATTGTCAGCTGCTCCTCCATGCGTAAGGGCTGTTGCGCCATTGCTGCTAAAAGCACGTTCATGTCGAATGCTGGAGCTGGCTGCGGCTCTACCAACTGCTCTTCGACTTTAGATGAAGCTCCTGATGCATCATGACAGAACTCGTGTCTATCAACGTCGATGCCCTCACTCTCCATTGCTTTACGCAATCGTGCTCGTAGCTCTGCCTTATCTCGTCACCAGCAGTCCTCGAGACTCCAATTCTTCCATTAAGTGGGGTATTCTCAGGTCAGCAAACTTCATGATTTATGATTATTTGGCAATCCCACTTCTGACACCAGTTGTTACGGATTTTCGGGTTTACGTTTAGCGGCTCCCTAGGTCCGATCTCTGGATCGCGAAATAATTTAAATCAAACTGCAAAAGCTCGTTCTTTCGGGTTTAATGGATTTACTTTATTGTTACTTATTATTCTACACGTGTTATTTACACTTCCCTTAACATCGATCCTCGTGTTCGCTGTCAGTTCTCTTCTTCTTGACTCTTGACTGACACTTATTATTTCGCTGCCAGTTTGCCTGTTTCTCTGTCGTCTATCTCGCACTAGATGGCGTGCTTCATGTTCGTAAATTCGTCACAATACTTTTATTGTTGTTCGACACAACTAAAATATTTCACTTGTGACTACTTCTGATTGACTTTAAACTTATCACCGCAGAACACACAGTGGTGGTCAGGAAAGCACATTAGCAACGCCGAAGGAAAACAGTGGAATACTAAAACACTAAGTAATGTGTTGTTTGTGATTTATTGATTTTTATTTTTAGTCTATGGTTTTGGTTATTACACTTAACAGGTTTCAACTAATTTGGACGAAAAAAACTCAAAAATATTATTAACGGTTATAATTGGTCGGCAGTCCAGGTAAACGACGCCGCCATTACGGAATGTACACGACTCGCACTCGCGGAGACAACAACTCAAACGATTACAACGGAACTCACAAACACGCTCGACTACAATTGATTATCGCTTCCCCGTGCGCACCGGGGTAGCGATAGGAGCAACGACCTGCTCAGGTCGAATGATGGAAATGGACTCAGCGATATTAATTCGCTGACAAGGGAATTGGGTCAGTGAAACTTGTTCTCTTAATTACGGGGTGCGTTTTCCTATTCCAAGAGAGACGTAAGGTCTCTCTTTGGAGTAACCAAACCGATCTCATAGAGGAGATCTTCACGATACACAAGTGTGTGTGTACGTCGGTTCTTTTCATAGATTAAAGCCATGATGAAGATCCTGAAACACAAAGAAAGGGAAAAGGATCGTAGATATCTTTGTTTATGTGAGAAGGTTACTGGGAAACGGATCCAGAACTATGTAGGATAAAAGAGATTTATGACCTGTGAGTTCAACTGAGTAATCAAGTTGCAACTCATTAAATGGTAGATGTATTTGGGATACGTTTTGGTGATTGGATTGTTTGTGCATCGCCAGAATGCCTGCTGGTAGACAGCGATCTTTAGTTTGCACTTAGTGCATTAGTAAGGCATTATTCTCAACGCAGATGGTGCTAATTACATGTGTAGCAACTCTGACAGATACACACACCATTCACAAGCAAAATAGTGAAGAAGCACCGAACGAAAAAATCGAATAAGAAAATACATCAGAACCGTATACCTTAGCGGATAACAAAAATAATTCACATCAGTGGAGTATAGTCGAGTTTAGAAATCAAATTCAAAACACGGTCAGTAGCCTGATGGGTAACGCTTAGGTAAAATTGTTTTCGTAATTCAAGCTGTCATAGCGTCAGTTCGAATCACACGATCTTCTTCACTATTATTTCAAACTCTATACATGCATCTGCGTTGGGCAGTTTATCGCTGGCAACAAGGGGTCGCCAGCCGATGTGTGTGTAGGTAGTTTTTGTACACACATCGATGCTGGGAAAATAGACGGCGCAATATTTATGATCCCTGTCATGAAGGTTACATTGTATGTAAACCGAATCATTTGTTTACAGGAATTCGTCTAGGGGAATTTGTCTGGCAACGTAGATGCCGAAATTGGTTGGGAATTCCTGATGAGCCAATAAAGAAATCTTACAGAGAATTGGTATGCAAAGAGAATGCACGATGAAAGGTAAGTTTTCTTTACAGGGACTTAAAGATCATAGATTTGATCTCTTTAATGGGTGAAGCATTTTCAGGTGGCTAATGCGATTGCATTGGCGAAAACTTATGCGTCTTGGGATGAGGTAATGGGGGTTTTTAGGTACGTGAACCGTGGGGTTTGGCGCCGCCGCCACAGTCCCCCCTAATACCCACTAATCCCCTTTCGCTAGTTTCCCCTGTGGGTTGGTATTTACCAAGCGCGTCAGAGCGGACGCGGGTTAAGTGATATACCCCACAACACTAAATGGCGCACCAAATTGTTCGGCAAGGAAAAGAAGAAAAACCAAACACACTGTCACAAAAGCAAACCCACGCTGGAGTTATTGTTTAAAACTTTATTAATACCAATGTCCTTAAGCAATAAACTGCGACCTGGATTCGGTCTTATTTCTGTTCTTAAGTATTACGCAGTTGCATAGATTTACACTTTTTGTTGCTCATTAGTATTACACGGTTACTTTGATTCTGACTTATATTGTTCTTATTCTTAACATGGGTTTCATTTTAACTGCAACTAATATTACACTGATGCACCGATTTAGACTTTTATTGTTCCTATTCTTAACATGGGTTTCCTTTTTAACTGCAACTAATATTACACTGGTGCACCGATTTAGACTTTTATTGTTCTTATTCTTAACATGGGTTTCCTTTTTAACTGCAACTACCTTTGCCTCCACATGCGGTGACGATTCTTAACAGCGACGCAAAAGACTACTCGTTGCACGACGTATCACGACTTGGCTAAGACATCTGATCGGGGGAAACAATTTGAATATAACATTAAGCCTTGCAGCACTTAATGTCCTCGACTACTCTGAGGCGTCGTGTCAATCGTATCGCCAGACGAACCGGGGGTGATTTCCCCTCCGCTGTGGTGAAAAGCATATCTGATATTTGATTCTAGCGGTAGCCAATGAGAAATCGGTCCGGTTTGATTAGAAGTACTTCCATGTGATCGTGCAGATCGGATTAGGTGGCCATACACTGGAAGTGCGGACAACGATGATGCATCGGCTGTTACATGTGAGGGAGAGCGATCATGCAGCTTTTCAAATAAATGAACAAACAACACAGGCTGCAGGCGTTGTTATC
The DNA here is from genome assembly GCA_963931805.1 of Microdon myrmicae. Lineage (NCBI taxonomy): Eukaryota > Metazoa > Arthropoda > Insecta > Diptera > Syrphidae > Microdon > Microdon myrmicae. Next base: position 64,478,785 of record OZ007498.1, read on the forward strand.
GTAAACGATAGTGGTGATTGCCGGATGCAGAAATGGATTTCTGTGTATTGTGTAAACAGAAACGCTATTTCGGAGGTCAAGCGCTAAGATGCGCGTTTGTTTGCCTTAGCTAATGAAACATGGGAACATTGGTTGTTTACACGATCGGTTAAAATCATGTCATTGTAAGCAATAGAAGATATTGCCGAAGCAGGAATGGATTTTTCTGTGACGTTAAGTCAATAGAAAATTTGTTCACGATGGCAGGCGCTAGGCTGGAGATTGTTTGAATTAGAAAAACCGATCGCTGGACACGACCGTTGATTTGATTGTTTGGACAACAATTATGGTCGTGTCCAACTCGATGATCGGTTATCGGTTTAGGGGATCGATCATCGGAAATTTGGCTTGCAGATGTGCAAGCAAGCAAGTTGCCCGACTTGTCTTTTTGGACCAACGGATTGTTGGAACAAGACGACACAAGATGATTGGAGTGCTTTCGATGGGCATGTTGCTGCCCAGAGGAACCGATCAGTTCCTAAATGATTCATGTAAGATGAACCGAAATGGTTTGGTTGATATGCTTTGTTTGATGCCATGGCAAGATAATGATCTTGCCGTGGGCTTATTTTTCAGGTAAGAACTGATTGAAGCAGAGCTTTGAACTGCTCATATGCAGGTAAGGGGCTATGATCGGTAATGGTATTGCAGGTTGGGAAAGGGGAGTTGGTTAGGACGATGAGTGGTTCTTCGGGCGAGCCTTAAAGAACCCCCACACCCCTCTCTACCTGTAAAAGGAAAATAAATCGCCAAGTAGCTAATTTGCATAAACTACTTTGTAGAATTTATTATTATTGTTCTACTTGGTAGAAAAAAAATAATAAAAATAATAAAACTTCAACGGCAAATAAAAATAGATTCGACATTCGACGTTAAACTTCAGAGAAAGTAGGTCGAAGTTGTGAGGTCAAAGAAAATAAGTCGTAATTGTGCAAATAGCAACATCGTTGGAGACACATAAAAGTTACCAAACCATAATCAACAGCGGACTGTTGTGCAAATAGCAACATCGTTGGAGGCACATCAAAGCTTACCAAATCATAATCAACAGCGGACTGTTGTGCAAATAGCAACATCGTTGGAGGCACATCAAAGGTTACCAAACCATAATCAACAGCGGACTGAAGCTGAACAGGGGAGCACGAACCGCTACGCCCCCTACAACTTGCCAGCAGATCCTACAGCGTCCACCCCACGGACACACAAGACTAAATTCAAGTAAGTCAATTCAAGTCCCCCTTACCTTACTTACCATTAATTAGAATCACATATTCTTAATTATATTCACTATATGATTAAATTGTTAAACATAAACATAACACTGAGGAATTCTGTTAAATTTCTTTGTTGTCTTTACCGCTCCCCGAATGGCGATCGACCAGGGACATTTGTCGAACATCTTTCACGTACCGTCGACTGGATAGACATCAATCACTCAGTTTCTGAAATTGTCGTCCCTGGCGATTTTAATGTGCACAATTCCGGCTGGTTGGCGCATTCTAACAGAACTGACTAGGCTGAGAAGCTAGCGGAGATGTTCGTTGTTAGCCACAATTTGACTCAACTCATGGAGAAACCTACGCGAGTGCCGGATACTCGAGGTGATTATGCGAATACCCTGGATACCGAGAAACTCAGATCACTGCTTGGTATTGGCCGCGCAGCCACTTGCATTTTAAACGAATAACCGATCTAAGAAGCTTCGAAATGTATGGAAGTATGGGGCTGCTAACTGAGACGATTTGCGAGATTTCTTCGCATCCTTTCCGTGGTCGGAGGTGTGCTTTGGAGACTTCGATGTTAACGCCTGCCCGGAGTCAGCCATGGAGATTATTCTGCTCGGAATGGAGATCTGCATTCCGCATTCCACGAAACAAAGTTTTTGGGTAGTTTTTGCTGGGGGCGACGGCACGGACGCAGGTTGAGCAAAACACCACTGATTGTTCACTAAGAAATGTCCTGACTTGTTGCGACGCACGCTGTTTTTCCCCAAGGTTCATCCAAATTGTACACTACAGGAGTAAAATAAAACACCGGAGCTTTGTTTTAACTATTTAACTTTCGTTTATTTAATTATTTATCCGGTCTTGGACTTAAGTCTAATACAACTTATAGTTTTAAGGCACGAGTCAATTGGAATCAACGTTAGTGGGATACACTTGTTTAAGGGAACTAAAAAATGATATTACTTTTACGCTGGTTAAACACGGCATGGCAAAAAGACGCACACGAACAGAAATGATCTAGTAAAGAAGGAACTCTCGGCGACTCTCCGCGGGGATTCGTAAACGAAGGTGCGCGCCCTTCAATGAATAAAAACTGACTCCACGATGCAATCCACATCCGTCAGATTCAACGGTGGTGGCTCACATCGTTGTAGGAGAGGCGAACCGGATCAACTTGGCAGCGGCCAATGGTGATCGAGGAAAGGGTTCAATGGGAGGATTTCCCAAATGCTGCATAGGGGCGCGTACAATGCCCCTTTTGCCTGCAATATAGACAACGATCGGCCGACACCTGATCAAACAAATGTACGAGCATCAGGGCCTGCAGGCAATGTGGTCATAAATCATCGATGATCCACGCCTGAGAACGAAATAAGTTTTTGCTTCAAAGTAAACAAAAACGCTATTTCAAGGGTCAAATGATGAGATATTAGTTTGACCAACGTTAGGTCTTCTCTTCGCAGAAGTTGCCACCATGTAGTTAGTTTTCCCCTCATTAATGTGCAGTCCCAGTTTTTGTGCCGCCTGCTCGATCTGGGTGAAGGAGCCCTGTGTAGCCGAATCGGATCTACCGATGATGTCCATGTTATCTGCGTAGGCAAGTATCTGGCTGGACTTGGTGACAATAGTCCCTCTAGTTGTAACGCCAAAGTCACGGATTGCTTTCTACAACGCCAGGCTGAAGAGGAGGCAGGCCAGACCGTCCCCTTTTCGGAGTTCATTAAAGATGTTTATTGGCTTGGACAGCAATCCCACTATTTTTACTTGGCTAGTTACGTTGGTCAAGGTGAACCTACAAAGTCGTATCAATTTGTTTGGAATGCCGAACTCTCTCATGGCATTATATAGTTTTTACCTTAAAGTCTATAAATAGATGATATAATGGAATCATAAATTCCTGAAAGTTTTTCAACACCTGCCTAAGGGTGAATATAGAATCAATCATTGATTTGCCAGGTATAAAGCCACACTGATATTGACCAATGAGGACTTTAGCGTATGGGGCTATCCGATCTTGTAGGATAGAGGAGAGTATCTTATAGGCGGTACTCAGCAATGTTATACCCCTATAGTTGCTGCGCTCTGTGATATCTCCCTTCTTATGTATGGGGCAAATTATACCACGACCCCAATCTTCCGGCAACTCCTCTTGCTCGTGCCCCACGACCTCATGAATTGCGTGATGTGACGCTGTCCCGCCTTGTTTGATCAGCTCAGCTGGTATGCCATCAGCTCCGGGGGCTTTATTTGATTTGAGCTGTCTTGTGGATTTTAATGTTTCCTCATGCTTGGTGGCGGCAGCATTTGGTGTTGATCTTGCGTTGGTGGAGCCTTCAATTCTTTTGTGAGCTGACCATTTAGCAATTCACTGAAGTGCACTTCCCATCGCTCCAGAATGCCTTCAGGATCGGTGATCAGATTACCCTCTTTATCCTTGCAGTAAGTGCAGCGTTGTGTTTACCGCGTCATACTGCGGATTATTTGGTAGAACTTCCGCGCCTAGTGCGGACCTCGCTCTCTACTTTTCTCTATTTCACAGACAAGGTTTTTTTCCCAGGCACTTTTCTTTTGTCTGTGAAGCCTTTTTTTCAGATCTTCTGAGCTCGTTGTATTTTTTCTCGCGCACCCGCGTCCTATGAGACTGCTGCATTACCCGGTAATCGGCATTTTTACGTTCAGACGCTAGTTTGCACTCATCATCAAACCAGTCGCTCCGACCTCTACTACTACTGCCTAAGATGGAGTTGGCAGTACTAATGACAGTATTCTTAAGGCGTGCCCATTTCTCTTCTACGCCCGGCATTCTGGCCCCAGGACTTACTCTCCCTCCGTCGAGCTCTTCGAGGGCGAGTCTTAGCGCATGACCAAAGATGTTGCTGGTGTTCTCATTGCATAAGGCAGCCGTGTTAATTCTAACCTGATCCGCGGATGCAATACGTCTCCGTAAGGTAATCCGCGCTCGGAAAACTGTACCAACAAGATAGTGATCCGAGTCGACGTTGGCACCTCGGTACGTTCGTACCGTCATCAGGCTCGAGGAGTGGCGGCGATCTATCAGCACGTAGTCCATTCACGTTAGTGTTCTCATGCAAACTATGTGAATCTGCGTAGTGCCAGAAAACCGGCTGCCAACCTATTTTGGCATTCAAATTAAGGAGGCGTTGAGCGCCTGTTCGACGTTCTCGTAGAATTGTTCTTTTTCGACGTCAGGGGACCCCTCTGTAGCTCCGTAAACGATTATGAGGCTTATGTTCTGAAACTAGCCTCGCACTCGAAGAGTGCATAGCTTTTCGTTTATTACATTAAAGCCGATAATGGCAGGCTTCAGTTTTTGGCTGACTAGAAAGCCTACTCGGAGCACATGGTGTTTTGCATGACAGCTGTAATAAATGTCATAGTCGTTTCTTTGAATAACACCACTCCCCGTCCATCTTATTTCTTGTGATGCTGTTATGTCAGCCTTATAGTCGGTCAGGGCATCGGCTAGATGCTGTGCAGCTCGAGCTCTGTATAGTGAGCGGACGTTCCATGAGATAATTCTCATATCGTTTAGTCATTTTCGCTTCCGTGGTCGTCGTCGTGTATCTGGTCCATATCCGAGGCTTGTTAAATTTTCCATAATAATTTGTTTTTTCGGACAAGGTTATTAGCCTTGCGCCAACCTTTCTCAGGATATCGCTGCATGCATTAGTTCACTTGGTTCAAAGTAGCTATTTTTGTTTTTTTTTTTGGGTTCGGTAGGAAGGGGGAAATCTTCAAAAGATACCTCTAGACCGATCCAGGGGCATGCCGGGTTTTTACCGACTAAAACCACCTCCCGCCAGGCTCATATTCCCGTTGATCCCCGCGGAACTTTTTTTTAGATATTCCATCGCGGGGCGGGACGGAGTTTACCTGTTACTCCGCTCGTCACGTCGCAACTGCTGCATCATTTCACAGAGAATACCATTGGTTATGGACCATGCCTGTTTTGAACTAAGCCTGTATTCTATTACTCCAGCCGGAGTAACTGTCCGTCTCGTGTGTCTCTCCAAAATCGTTCATGCGGTCTCGAATCTCACGCACTTTGTGAGTACGTGTTCCGCATTTTCTATTTTGCCTTCACAATACAAGCAGTATGGGTGATTCACATGCTTATACTTATGCAAGTGTTGCCGGAAGCATCCATGTCCTGATATTAGCTAAGTCAAGTAGTAATTCAGCTCGCCATGTTTTCTTTTCACCCACGTTTCTATATCAGGTATCATGGTGCGGGTCCATCTTCCTTTGGTGGAAGAATCCCACCTTCGTTGCCATTCTCCTAGGCTTGAGAGCTCTAATTGTGACCGCATTCTCCGACGATTCTCTTGGGAGACCTTATGCAATGCAGCGTTTTCTTTAGCTGCAATGTCAAGTGGTGTCCTCTCGGCCAAAACATTTATGGCATCTTCGGATACCGTTCGAAATGCACAGCATACTCTTACTGATGCCAGTCTATGTGCGGAGTTCACTCCCCTCATGTACGACTTATACTGTGCGGCTCCTGCCCATATTTGAGCTTCATACATTATAATGGAGATGTTGACACTGGTTAACATTGGGTAGCAGTCTCGCTAAAACTTTGCATATTCTTTCCGTTTTTTCACTCGTTTTCCTCAGGTTTTCCTTGAAGTTCAACCTGTTGTCGAGTATAACACCAAGATATTTAATATAAGGACTGGATCTGATTATTTGTCCTTCTATTTCCAAATCAAGGTGTTCAACTTTCTTGCGGCTGCTTATTAAAATTGCCTCCGTCTTATGTCCAGTTAGTTTCAGTCCGGCTATATCTAGCCAGCATTTAATGCTCTGGATTGCTTCGGAGCAAATATTCTCCAGGTCATCTAGATGTTTAGCGACGGCTACTATTGCCAAATCATCTGCGTACCCAATGATTCTAACACTTTCTGGTACATTGACTCTGAGCACACCATCATACATGATATTCCATAACAGCGGACCTAATACAGATCCCTGAGGTACACCCATTGTTATTTTATATTCTTGTGGTCCCTCATCTGTGTCATAGGGCAGTCTTCTATCCGAGAGCTAACTAGGGGTGTCAGTGGAGATTGCATGTAAACTTGGATTGAACAGTGACAAGGATCGTCCTGACATTTGCCGGGTTGAAAGCAATCAGAGACTCTGCCCTGTATGTTCGCTCCTACCCCGACATCGATACATCACTATAGTCAAAGCATTGAGTTGATACTCCAAGCAGTATCCTCCCGTGATAAGATTAATAAATTAAAATTCAAAGTTAAGTTGTGTTTTTTATTGAGCCTGGCCGATTCCCAGGCCAACCTACCAATAATCGGTCGCCGCTCCTCCCTCTGACGGGAGGAAGTACGGTGGAAACCGCAACAAGCCTTTTCAGGAGCGGTCTATCAAACGGATCCTCGTGTTTTTAAGGACAAGGAGACGCACTCTCTGAGATCAAGTCTATTACACTACGACTTTTTCCTATTTCCGATACTTAAACGTGGGGCCCGTTTTGAGCAGATTGAAAACAAAAGATTTCACCGAAAAAATTGATGGTGATCGCAGAATATGCCTATAAAATGTATTGATCACTGGATGGTACGTTGGGAAAAATATAGCTCTTCAATCGGAACCAGTTTTGAGGAAGACAATACAAATTTTTAATGATTTGTGCTGTTTTTATTGACTGTTATAAAATGTCAGAATATGCCTATATCAACCGTTTTCTTACAGAACTGAAAAGTTCGCTTCCGATAGCAATGTTTCTGGAGCGCTATAGTTTGCAATTCTTCAAATACCGTACCCACTGCTACCTGATACCAGATTCAGGCCGTTGAATAGTCTTTCCTGAGAGAAGGATATAAAAAGTATTCAAATTTCAATTACCTCAGATTGAGTTGCAAAAATTTAGTCAGTAAATGTGTAATAACTTTGAATTTAATAATTTTAGTTTTACATGAAGCTACACAGAATTTTAATAACCTCTAATCCGAGGGTTTCGTGTTCTGGTGACAGCAATTTCCGTTATATTAATCTACAAATAACCTTATGTAGTTAGTACACATCACTCAATTTACTGTGCATACATTTTGGCGCATGTCCAATGCAATGTCATTTATCCTGCAGTTGTTGACATATGACGTATACTGATGTCCACAGTACGTTGTTGTAGCGGGCAATGAATCCAAAATATCAATAAAGTAGGTAATCAGTTATTTAATTGCATTTGTATGAAATTTCTTTATAAGCCTACTACATCTACACAACAAAAGGCTTTGATAATATTTAACCTCCAGTTAGCCTATAAGAATCTCCTCAGTGCATCTAGACAACTGGAACACAAAACAGGGAATAATGAAGTGTCTGCTTTTACCGCTTTTAATCTGCTTATCAATGTTCACAAAGAACTCTAATGAAAAGCGAATATTTTCGAACGGATTTTTGGGAGGACCCACTAAATCTCTGCAAATAAAACAAGGGCCGGAATCGCTTCCAAAGTGGTTTGATCAAATACTTGATCATACATCCCGTTCTAATCAGACTATGTGGAAACAGGTGATTAAAAGCATCATTAATATTCCATATATCTAATTACCTCTTTATATTTAGAGATACTATGTGAACGATAAATATTATTCACCTGGGGCACCAATTTTTGTGATGATTGGTGGAGAAGGTGAAGCCACAGCCAGGTGGATGTCTAGTGGAGCTTGGATTCATTATGCTTCAGAAGTAAATGCCCTTTGCCTACAATTGGAGCACCGTTACTATGGCGAAAGTCGACCAACCAGGTGAGTCCTAGTGATGTCCACTTCTATTTATTTTATCAATTGACCTCGTGTGTCTTACAGTGACATGTCGTTGGAGAATCTCCAGTACCTGTCCTCAGAGCAAGCTTTGATGGATATGGTTAATTTTATAAATCACATGAAAGCTCTATATAAAATTCAGGAATCCCAAAAGTGGATAGTTTTCGGTGGATCATATCCAGGTTCATTGGCTGCATGGGCACGAGAAAAGTACCCAGAAACAATACACGGCGCTATTAGTTCGAGTGGACCGCTTTTGGCTAAAATTGATTTCACGGAATATTTTGATGTTGTAAAGGATTCATTAGAATCCTACTCAGCGGATTGTGTAAAAGCGGTGAATAGATCAGTGCAGCAGTTGGAAATCCTCTTAAGACATCGAATCGGGCAAAATGAGATTAATACGAAATTTGAGTAAGTAACTAAGATTTTCATTATAGTCTTTGGATTTTTTATATTTAGTATTTATATTTTGTATTCATCTGCAATTTGTATGATGTTGAGTTATGGCCAGAAGGCCGGTAGACCATGAGAGATGGGATCAGGAATCCTCCATTCCAGAGGGCAATGTTGCTGAAAGGGGTGCTTTCTTCAATTGTATGCTAAAGATGGTATTGTGGTCGGATTCGGAGCAGAGAAGGGTCTAGAATACACGACTTTTGTACAAGTCGGTTCTCGCAGCTGTCGGTATTTTCATTCTAATTCATATTTTTTCCTTGTCATGAATTCATTACGATCTGTGACTTTCTCAATAAGTAAAGTACTAGGAAGCGGGAGAGAAACGATAGTATATCCATCTTTGTCTCTGTCCTGCAACCATCAAAACTGGCTTCCATGAGAATGTCAGGCTTTGTCTTACAATATGTGAAGAGGTGACGGGTTATCTAAATTGGTAGCTTCTCCTGGATTATTGCAGTGGGTGTCATTAACCATAAAGATGGACGGATAGTAAGAAGGAAACAATGTAAAGCTCGTGGTCCGTCGTTGCCGTCCGGCTGGAAGGACCAAACATGTTAACTTGCGATGGGAGATTACGACCATGATCACAAGAGAATCCTTGCGTCCATTTGCTTAATTTTAATTTTATTTTGATAATCAATAAACAAAGGGCGAGTTAGAATAGAAAACCACCTCTCAACACCATTTGAAATCCGGGACGGACTAAAACAGGGAGATGGCCTATCACCGTATCTTTTTAACCTTGTGCTCGAGTATGTCATCAGAAAGGTACAAGACGACAACATGGCCGGATCATCCCTGAACAAGGTCACACATACGATAATCTAGAAACTGTAACTAAAAACAGTGAAATCATCATACAAGCGGCAGAAGAGGTAGGCATAGAAATAAATGAAGACAAAACAAAATATATAATTACGGCGAGAGCAGGTGGATCTCACGGAACACATATAAACGTCAGAGGGAAGATATTTGAAAAAGTTAAAGAGTTTAAATATCTGGGAACAATACTGACGGACAGTAACTAAATGTCGAAGGAAATTAACAAAATACTGCATTCCGGCAACGCTAGTTGGCACGCAGTCAGTAAACTGCTGAAATCCAAACTGATATCACGTAACGTAAAGCTCCGTGTCTATAGAACCATAATCATGCCGATTGCTCTATACGGATGCGAAACATGGGCTCTCACAAAACGGGAAGAAAATGCCGCGTATTCGAGAATAAAGTTGTAAGGGGTATCTTTGGTAGCAAATATGACGAGGAGGCAGGACAATGGAGGAAACTCCATAACCACGAATTGGAAGAGCTATATCGCAAACCTACAATAGTGAGAGTGTAGGACATATCTTCGTCATGTGCCAACATGGGCACAGGTTCACAAAGATTTCCAGCATAACACTGCCGTAAATTGTTCACCAAAAGGAAAAGAATAAAAACACCCAGGATGCCGCAGCACAACGATCACCACAAGAGAAAATAGTAGAAATAAAACGCGGGGAGTTACGTTATAAAGGTCCTTTTTATTGTTCTCTGTTTGTTATTACTAGTGCACTATCAATATTAAGTTCGTCTTATTTGTATGTTTGAAAAACGTCTATAGATTTGATTAATTATCAACCGCTTCGTAGGAGTTCCTTATACTACCTCCTGAGATTGTTCTTTAGGTTTATTCACTTTACACTACATTGAAAATCGACAATACCGCCTCATAAAACATAAGGAAAACTGAACTGAAACTCGCGCGTAACTCTCGCACTCTCGGAGGATGAAACTCGGCGGATGGTGATGCGACCGACTCGATCGGTGGTTGGATTTCGAGGCTTCGTTACACGGCTCGTGCAGAGCCAACTCGCTAATGGAGTGAGTTTCCTCGAGAGAGAAAGTGTTTCTCTCGTGGTGAAAACGAGGGAAGAGGATCTCACTGGTGAGGTCCTGTGGTGGTGTGCGTGTAGTTGTTCGTAAAGATCGCGCTGTTTATCTATGCGGTGAAACAAAGGATAAACGAGATTGCACCGGAGACAGAACAAAGAGGAAATGTACCAAGGGCATGATTATAACGGGGGTTCAGCTGTGTAAATACTCTGCTTCTCATTAGAGCAGCATTGGGTGCTAATGGATTTCGATACTTTACACAATGGGAATTGTATCGGGTTTTCCAATAGGGACTTGACAACTTTGAATTTAATTTGTGAACGCACCTTTTTACTGTCAATTTATTCAGTAAACTCAACATTTTCATCATGGTTAAGTACACGAACGAACAACGTCTGCAAATTATAAAAATTTGCTACCGAAAAAAAGTTGTCAAGTCCCTATTGGAAAACCCTATATATCGTATCTCTGCCGGCGGAAAGAACCGAATTCTTTGTTTGCATTTGTAAATACTGAAGAATTTGGTTTTGGCGGCTATTAGGTGATTGTTTGTCGATTGGACAAACGGATCGTGGTAATTAGTTTTGCAGCTGAATATACAAGCTGCGCGTCGTTGCTTTTGCCGTTGAACAAAAAGGTCACCAACCAATGTGCATGTAAGGAGAATTGGTGTGCATGTGTGCAGCAGAATTGCTTGGCAAACAGTGGTGCCGAAATAGTTTTCCTAATAATGGCCAAAGAATTCTTTTCAGGGAATTTTGAAAATGCATTGGATACATGCATGGTAAGAATTCTTTGCAGGGACTTGGAATGATACCTTAATGAAGGAAATGTCCTTGATGAAGGAAACATTTGCAGGTGCTAATGCGATTGCGTTAGCGAAAAACAATGTGGTTTTGGGAGCTTCAGGACTGGAAGCTTTTGAGGTAATTGGAAAAGTAAATAGTAGTGTTACTGGAACCGCCACAAGAATAATCAGGTCGTGAAGATTAAGATGGGCCGGACATGTGATGTGAATGGGCAAGGATAGGACCGTGCGTAGAATTCTTGAGGGTAGACCAACGGGAAAGAGACCGCTAGAACGGCCACGGCGGAGATGGGAGGACAATGTCAGGTTTGACCTTGAGGAGGTCGGATCGGCTGTTCAAGCGTGGAAGGAGAGTGCACAGGACAGGGAACAATAGCGGAGTCGAGTCGGTGAGGTCATGAACTCCCGGGTTCCTACAAGCCAATAAATAGTAGTAGTAGTCGTAATTTTGATAATCTAAAAAAAAAAAGTGCATCCCTTCCGGTTTTCACTGAGATCTCACGAAATTACACAAGGCGTAGGGCTTCAAACACTGGGCATTAATTAACTTATCTAATTAAGTGCTTACCAGATAGATATAAGTTGCTGTGTGTTTTTGTTCTGGTATAGGAAATCAGTGAATTGCTGGGTTTTGCGTACGTAGAGTTGAAATAAAGATGATTTTGTTGTATTGAAAGAACTTATTCACTTCACTAATTGGCAGCTAATTTGTTAAGGTCCTCTTCTTTATCCCGTCTTTTTTTTTTTTTTTGTTCTTTTCATTGACATTGTCCGTGTCGTTATCGAGAAGGTATGGTTTGAAGGGTTTGAATATTTTGAGCAGTTCTTGTGGTTTAGTAGTGTCTTCCGTTTTAGCCGTTTCACACAGTTTGTGTGCCGGAGGAGAATTTTGTGTGTATCTGAGAAGACATTGTTTCTGGTTCGGAAGCCGTGGGCATGTGAACTTTAGGTTTTCTTAAAGTCAAATCAACATCTTGGGTGTGAGACGCTCACTCAAAATTATTCCATTTGTTAAGGTAAGAGAGATGCATTTCTAGGAAAAATCAACAAAATTTGTTGGTTGGTTTCTGTTAGCAACGTGTCATTTTAGAGACGCCGCCCCGATATATTCGCGGGATTCCCAAGAACTCTAATATCCCGTGAAACTCCTGTGAAGATGCAAGTCGTCGCATCAAATAAAACCAGCAATTACCACCAGACGCTGGACAATAAAAGCAAATGAGAATAAGAGCGTTGAAAACTATCCTGGGAAGACGCTGCATGAAGGACAACAGCGATCAACTACCCAGGCAGATGCTGCAAAAAACAACATTGTCTCGATTCCCGCGAAAGCGTTAATTACTCGAGCAATAATTGCTCGATCCCTGGTTAAATGCGACCGACACAATAGCAGCACGTGCATCATGTGTTCGCTTCACAGAGGTACACGGCGATGATGGCTGTGTGTGAACTGTATATATAGAATGTAAAATTTGTAAATCTTTGAGTTCTCTTCAAGCGAAAAATATCTGGTTGTTTTTTCAGAGGGAAGTTGTTCCGTTTTTCAATCCGCTCTTTTTTTTATTTATAGGTACCCCAGAACCCTCCCCCCACCAGTGGTAAGGGGTGCTCGAAGCATATTCTTCTGTTCATTTAGTTTTACGAAAGGCGTGTTCCCACTATCGGTGGTAGCAGCCCTCGCGAGGGTAAGAAATATCAACCAAATACCATGGGACATTACGCCGGAGGCATTCGGTAGAACTGTGTTAGGGCATAGAGGGAAGGCGTTTTAGTTTTTTCTTGTCTTTTTCCTATAATTTTGAGTGTCGGCGAGTTTTTTTTTTACATGGTATCCTCAACCAGCTGACGCAGAAGATTTAGTGAAAAATACAGTCCACTACAGTCACCAATAATATTTTGTCGGTGATCTTGGTATCAACGGGGATATCCACCACCAGATCGTCCGCACTGAAGAGGACGCCAGTACTCCTCACTAGAGGAGCATCGATTACTCAACAAGGCCAAATCCGCACCGTACCAGTTGGCCACACAGAAGAAGAGGCGCCCCCCACACATTCTATAGGAGAACTCGCCACCCTGCATACTGGTAGAGAGGAACCACCGACTATTGATTTCACGACACCAGATGGAAAACTTCTAAACCCCCTCAAACACCCATCAACCGAACGCCACGACAGGAAAAGCTGTCAACCAAACGACCACAGAGCAGAAAAAGCCATTCACCATCCGTTATCGGGAAGGTTTTCTTTTCAGTGGAGCATCCAGAATATTTACAAAAATCTATTTCACAGGAATGACTCGGCACAATCTTTATCACGTTAATAGTAAATATAATAATAACATTATTTTATATACCGTTATATACGCGGCATCGCACCCAGTAAGTAAATGTGCCAAGCCGTTTCTATGGCGGTATTGGTCCGTTAAGGGCTAACCACCGCTTTTAACAACCGGACTTGTTGAGAACTCAACATGGCTGCCCGCTTCACGTAACGTTGAACTTGTAAAACTCTCGCTGCTCCTCTCTTCTTCACACACTTAAGGCAGCTAGTGCAGAATCAACAACAACGCTACCGTACTTTTACATATATAAACACCTAAAATGTTCCAATCTAAAGAAATACGTATTCATTTCAGCTTTTTATCCTTTTCAGATTGTGTGATCCAATTGAAAACTCGATTCATAATCAACAGGATATGTACAACTTTTTTGAAAGTATTGCAGGGAACTTTGCAGGCGTTGTACAATACAATAAGGACAATTCGCCTCACGCCACTGTTACAATTGATGAGGTAAACACACTTTTTTTGTATGATATTAAATAACTCTACGACGATGATACCGTGCGATATTTATCCAAGATAAACACGCGTTTAAACGATATTTTGTATATTTAAAAACGCGCGCGTACTTCGTTATTCTTAGAACGTACTTCAAGCTAACCATGCAATACTAAACAAAAATTTGAAACTGAATTTTTGATTCAGAACAATAAGACTAAGCCCCCCCCCCCCCCCCCCCCCCCCCCCCTCTCTCTCTCTCTATAACTATAATCGAGCCAAGTTGTAAATTTGCATAAACTACTTGACAATAATTTAAACAAATAGTTGGCGTCAAAAATCTATAAACAATATGTCAAATAACTTCGAAAAAAAGTGAATCAATCGATAAAAGTTTGCCGTGCGATCTACTCGTAGTAAACCCTAATTTCGTAATACCGTGAACATAGTACGGAAATACTAACGTATATCCAATCCCTTATCAGCCAGAATCCCCCCCCCCCCCCCCTCCACTTTTACAACGGTCCTCGTCGACACCTCTTCGATCGTCCATTTTGGCACACCTTGGGCCCAAGCAGAATGGCAGGGCCGTATTAATCAACTCGATCATTCTAATAAACCTCATATCTGTTAAAGGACGCCCCTAAAATCGAGAACTTTGATTGGATCTCGGAATTCTTTCAGAAAAACTATAGGATTCCCATAAAAGAATGCCACCTACTTCCCCTCTCCAAAAACAGATAAAGCTTCCGCATAATTCTTCCCTTCAGATAAGATTGGATTTTCCATCCGAACACAAACGGTTACCTTAAGATCGGCTGGTTAACTATATCCAATAGCAACCCCGACCAATCAACTAAACACCAATCTCCCTCTCCTAAATTCTAAGTACGTGATCATATGTTCTCTCTTTCCTATTCAGCTCCCAATACCAATTCGCTTCCTGGTCCCCCCACTGCTTCCCTCATTCCAATTATAAATCGTCCCTTAAATCCCCCCCCCCCCCCTCCCCCCCTACACCCTTCTAAGACTCTCAATACTCTCCCCCTAACCATCTACTATCAGAATGTTAAAGGTCTCCGTTCTAAAACGCAATCGATTCTGCAAAATACACATACCCTCCCCATTGATATATACGCTCTGACCGAAACCAACCTTATCCCAAATATTGATAGTCAAGAACTATTCCCTTCCTCATTTAACGTTTTTCGTGCTGACGATTTCCATCGACTATGTCCAGAGTCTCTTTGTCGTGGTGAAGTGCTCGCCGTCCGAAATAGACCCACCTCATCTCTCATTGCCATCTCTTCTTCCCTTAATCTTGACTATGTCGCAATAAAAATCGACCATCACCCAAAGTCTTTATATACCTCCTTCACAACCGACCGTATCATACGAACTCGCAATAGCAGCAGTTGATCACCTAACCGGGTTAAGTACATCCCTTAACGCTTTGTTCTTGACGATTTTAATCTCCCCCATTTCCAATGGACATTGTTAGATGATTAAACCTTTTACATCTCTCATCCCGCAAGTACCGAGAAATGTCTCTTTATAGGCTGTCTCACCGTCTCAGGGCTCCTTCAAATAAGTTATGTCCCTAATCATATGGAGAAACAACTTGACCCTGTACTTACGACGGACCTCTATAAATTCTCAAATGCTCTTAGTCCCCACGCTCTCTCAACCATTGATAATTACCACCCCCCCCCCCCCCCCCCCCAACTTTTCCGCTAACTTTCGCCAATCTAACTTCCGCCTTTTAAATGAGCATCTTAGCAAAATCCAATTTCCCTTTGATCATCTAGAGGTAGAAGAAGCTACTGCCGCTCTTTACAAGGAAATATACAATGTCATTTGCTTATATGTCCCTTACTCTCGGCATAGGATATCGGTTTTATCGCCACCATGGTATAACCGCAAACTCCGCAGTCTTCGGAACAAGGGGAATAATCTGTGGAACATTTTCTTAAGAACGCGTTCCTCCTTAGACTACTCCAACTACCTCGGTTACTTTTATAAATTGATCGATCTTTACAACTCCCTGTACTACAACCATCTCACAAAAACACAAAACAGCCTGATCAATGGCCCCAAATCTCTTTTCCACTTTATTAATTACAAACTCAATTTGACGCCTATCCCAACTCCCTTTCCTATGACACGTTTGCTTCAACCGATCGCCAAACTGTTGCCAATCTTTTCGTTTCGTTCTTTAAAAAGTCCGTCACGGACAACTCTTTCGACCCTAACCCGTCTCACTTCATAGACTTACCCGAATTCTTCATTGGGCCGTTAACCTCTAAACTTATTCAGCATCACCTAGTCGAAGATAAATTAAACTTACAGCCCTTGTCTGATGGACTCCCTGTCGTCCTTTTAAAAAAATGTTCCCCTTCTCTTTCTCGCCCGTTCTCAAGGATTTTCAATTTATCCCCCACACAAGGTGTTTTCCCAAGTATTTGGAAATCCTCTTTTGTCACCCCCTTACATAAAAAGGGATTTAAAAACGATATTAGTAACTACCGTCCCATCACCAAACTGTCACACATACCACAACTGTTCGAAAGCATCTTTACTTTCTTTCTTTCTATCTAGAGCTATCTTCCCGCTGCAAATACATCATCTCATCCAATCAGCATGGTTTCCTTACGGGTAGATCAACCACCACTAATCTAGTTGACTTCTCATCCCACACTCCCCGTGCCTTAGAGAGTGGTATCGAAGTCGATGAAATCACAACCGATTTCAGAAAGGCCTTCGACAAAATCTCCCATAATCTCATTCTTTTTAAGCTACCCTACCTTGGTTTCGAACTCCTACTGATTAAGTGGTTTTCTACCAACCTTAACGATCGAGCCTACCGTGTCAGATTTAGATCCACCCTTTCCAATCCTTTTTCTCCCATGTCAGGGGTTCCCCAGGGTAGTCATCTTGGACCCTTCCTATTCTTACTATTAATGACATAAGCTCTAGTATCAAGCAGTCCTCCATCTCTCGCTACGCGGGCACTAAACTCTTCAAGATGACCCGATCTCCTCTCGACTCCTCCCTTCTTTAAATGGATCTCGACAGCTTTTCAACATGGTGCCAAAACAACTTCCTCGAACTAAATATTGACAAATGTCATTCAATTACCTTCGCCCCAAAACTTTGCAAACGTTTCTACATAACCTTTCTTTCCCACCGATTGGAAAACCGCTCGAATTCAAACAATAATAAAGAAAGAGAAAAGGTATCTTCAGCAAAATTACCAGACAATAATCTTACTACACATTTTAATCAAGACCATTAAAAAAGTCGTCAATACCGAGTTGATAAAATATGTAGAATGCAACGGATATTGATCGTCAATATGGATTCCGCAGTATGTGATCTTCGGACAGTTTTTGAACTCCCTGAATGACTTGAGAAACATGGTGAATTAAGAGCAGTCGGATTGGATATCTCTAAGGCTTTCAACCGCGTCTGGCACAGAACCTATTAACTTTGCGACTGGGTGAAGAGTTTCCTTGAAAATCGAACGATCGGTTATTGTGGATGCGTGTCTTCTGATATCATCTCTATTAACCCTTTGCACTCGAGTCCTTTTTCGTTTGCACGTACCATCAACTCGAGATTATTTCGGCCAAACTTAATAATCTGAAAAAAATACTCTGTAGATTGAGATATCGTCACCGCTTTACGCAAAGAGAGCCAATATTGCGATCCATTATTCACAATATTGGCACACTTATAAAACAGAGAATCCAAAACAATCGTTCTCGACAATTGGAAGACAAACTGAAGGGTTTTCAGATGGACCAGAATGATTACTTCTATTTATTGGCCAGTAGGAGCCCGGAAGTTCATGACCTCACCGACTCGACACCGCCATCGTTCCCTGTCCTGTGCACTCTTCTTCCACGCTTGACATTCCGATCCGATCTCCTCAAGGTCAAACCTAACATTGTCCTCCCATCTCCGTCGCGGCCGTCCCGGCGGTCTCTTTTCCTATGCTGAAATCCAAACTGCTATCACGTAACATAAAGCTCCGTGTCTATAAAACCATAATCATACCGATTGCTCTATACGGATGTGAAACATGGGCTCTCACGAAACGTTAAATTCTCCGTTAGATCGCCTGGGCATAGCTGTATCGCACGCTGTCGTGACAGCACGGATGAGTTGGTGTGACTGGTCTTCGGCTGTTTCAGCATTAGTTACATCGTTGGTACTCAATATTAATTCAAAGGAGTCCTTGTCAAAAGATGTGTCTTTCCATTTCGGGCCACCTACTTGGAGACTCCTTGTAGGTTTGTTTTCTTGTATATTGACTATAATGGCCTGATGGTCGCTGTGCGTGTATTCCTCGCTGACGCGCCATTTTAACTTAGGAGGGAGTTGCTCGCAAAAGTGACGTCGATAACCGATCCTTTTCTTCCGTTACGGTACGTATTTACCCGCCCGTTGTTTTCAATACCGATGTCCAGAGATGCAAAGGTTTCCAGCAGAATGCGGCCTCTGGTGTTTGTTGATCGGTTGCCCCATTCCGCTGCCCATGCGTTGAAGTCGCCGGCTATAATCACTTTAGGCCTTTCTTGGGCATCTACCACCAAATTGTCCAGCATGGCCTGGTATTGGCTAAGGGACCAACTCGGCCTGGCATAACAGCTATAAAAATGTATGCCATTAATTTTTGCCCTGACAAAGCCCTCGGTTTGTTTGTAGACGTCTGGAAACGCATGTCATCCACCTAACTATATAGCTGCGGTATTTGTTGCCGAGAGCCTTGTACGGTTCACTGATGAGTATGACGTCAGCTCTCTCCTCCCTAGCTGTTTGTTTCAGGATGTCCTGAGCTACCTCACAGTGATTGAGATTTATTTGGATAATCTTCATATTTATTTCCCTGTGATTGCTCTCCTAAATACAATGCATTTACTGCTGCCAGCTATATGCTTCGCCTCGTCTGGGTGGTCCTTTTTACAGAACATGCATAGGGGATCAGTTTCTTTGCGTTTTTGTTGGAAGACTTATTGTCGCTGTTTGAGTTCCTCCGTACGCTTTGCGCAATGCTACTATATCGGCCATCGGTATCTTTAGACCAAATTGAGCTCTCACTGCCTCACAGATTTCCTCTTTTGATGTGATTTCGTCGACGTCTTTCACCTCGATAGTTGTACGGTGAGTGAGCGTTCTAACGCTGCCCTGGTCTCCTAACGCCTCACTGAGTGCGTTTTTATATTCAGCAGTTCTCTCGCACGATCCACCGAGCTGAAGAAGCAGATCTCCTTTTTGGGTCCTCCTGATCTTAGATATCGCTTTCCCAATGTCTCCCAGCTTGGGATCCGCCTTAACTTTTCCTAGGATCTGCGCATACGACATCTGTCCCTTTACTTCGATGACAATGGCATCCGGTCTCAGTTGCTTCTTTTGAGCAAGATCGTACTCGTTTTTCCCTAACTGGGGGTGTTTCGCTTGCCGCCAGCCTCCTTGGTAGCACCTATTTTCCGCTCTTTTTCGCCTGCTCTTTGCTTTGGTACCTTTCTCTGTACCACTGTCCATTTCTCTTTCTGAACTGGAGCTTTAGGGCAAGACTGATTCTGCTCTCCTTCTGGGGTTATGCTGGCCGTTGTCCCTTTCTTCTTGGTGGCGCGAACCTTTGGCAGCAGAGGTAATGTCTGCGTCCGGTATCCTTTTTTATTACCGCGCTTGACTTATTTTCCGCCGTACAGGTTTCCAGTGCCTCATACAGCACTCGGATGCTTTCAATTGTATCGCGCATCGGTTGTTGGATAGAACGCCTCTAGGGTTCCTCCAGCATTTCAACAAGACTTTTAATTTGTTTGCCTAGCTGGCAAAACAATTCGTCCTGTTCCTTTAGCCCCACTGGCCTCTCAGTTTGCAGCGACAGTACATCACCCAGTTAGTTTGGCACGTCGCTAATTGGGTGGTTTGCGTCTTGCCGCATTTTGAGCCAAGACTCACTTCCTGTTTTGTTTGTGGTTGTTACGTTCGCTTTATCTTGTGTTTTCAGAACTTCTAGCCTAATTTAAGGCGCCTGAAAACAATTCACATTCCACAGTTCCACTTGTTCCACGTGTGGATTTAAAACAAAATCCACCATCTGTCATTGACAGGTCCTTTCACCGCTATTTTTTATTTTGTTTATTATTGTAATTATAATTTAGAAACGCTCACCTTGTTTAATTCACCGAATTGACTCCGTGTTGTGTGTTGTTCTCCGCTTGTACTTGCACTTTTTAAATCACCAATTTGTTAACACCACTTTTTTGCTTAACTTTTTCTTGAAGCACAAGAAACACGACCGCACCTTCCAATCTGTTCAAAGTGTGATTGTGTTTTTTTTTTTTTTTTTTTTTTTTTTTTTTTTTTTTTTTTTTTTTTTTTTTTTTTTTTTTTTTTAGTTCCGTGGGAAGGTGGAAATCTTCAAAAGATACCTAGACCGATCCAGGGGCATGCCGGGTTTTTACCGACTAAAACCACCTCCCGCCAGGCACATATTCGCATTGGTCCCCGCTGAACTTTCTTTTAGATATTCCATCGCTGGGCGGGACGGAGTTTACCCGTTACTCCGCTCGTCACGTCGCAACTGCTGCATCATTTCACAGAGAATACCATTGGTTACGGATCATGCCAGTTTTGAACTAAGCATGTATTCTATTACTCCAGCCGGAGTAACTGTCCGCCTGGTGTGTGTGAGTGTGTGTGTGTGTGTGTGTGTGTGTGTGTGTGTGTGTGTGTGTGTGTGTGTGTGTGTGTGTGTGTGTGTGTGTGTGTGTGTGTGTGTGTGTGTGTGTGTGTGTGTGTGTGTGTGTGTGTGTGTGTGTGTGTGTGTGTGTGTGTGTGTGTGTGTGTGTGTGTGTGTGTGTGTGTGTGTGTGTGTGTGTGTGTGTGTGTGTGTGTGTGTGTGTGTGTGTGTGTGTTTACACAGATCACGTCCGGGCTGTTGCGTTAAGCAAGGATAGTGAAGAAGCTGAATTGGACACACGATGAAACGGGTGAGAAACGAAGCATCAGCCTACTGGCCGCGTACGAATTCGATTTCTTAACTCAATTACACTCAACTGATGTGGAAATGTTATGTTATCGCTATGGTATACGGCTCTGATGCGCTTTGCTTATTCGATTTTCCTTTTGGGGTTCTTCGCTATTTGCTTGCATATTGTGTGTATCTGTTAGAAACGCCACAATACTACGATTAGACCACAGGACAGGATGAAATATCTTGGGATCATTTATACACCAAAAATTAATTTCATCAAATATGTGGCCCACATTTTTCAAAAGGACCTCGGTCGGTCTAAGCAACTGCACAACATCTTGAAGTGGAGCAACAAAGTTGACACCAAAGTTAAGCTTTTCTGCTATAAGCAGCTAATCCGATCTGGTATATCGTACGCCTTTCCCATATGGTCCTGCATATCTTCGGCTCAAATGGAAAGACTTCGAATTTTCGAAAGGAAACTCCTCAGAAGATGCACCAACCACTCTAGAAGGCCTGACGTTCGCCATTACCCCAACCCCCACCTATACGAAGGCGCCTTCATTACCCCTATCGACGAGTACTTGCTACAATTAGCATATAAGTACCCCGAAAGCATTCAGAACAGCGAGAACCCACTTGTACGGGAGTCTTGCGTTCTTAACCCTTCTCTCTTTCGATCTCTTCGGACCCGACCACCACAATTTCTTCTTCAGTACAAAACTGAAGAAAGCACCTTTCCCAACAACATTCTCCTCTATAGTAGAGGATTCCTGAACCCATCCCATAAGGTATACTGCTAACACACTACACACACACACGCACGCACAGTACAAGACGCCACAAACATACACATACGCCGACCAAAGCGCAGATTATCAGACGCCAAAGACCTGATCTGCATTTTTACTACCGCACTCAAGGCCTACTGGTCTTGTACAATTTCTTTCCCAGCTTCCCTCCATCCAAGTAGTTAGAGAACATTTGAACTAATCCTGTCCACACTATCCTTAGTACCTCCCCCCTTTTCTTTTTCAGACATCTTGAGACCGAGCCTAACATCCTCACGGATGTGGGTGATTCTAGTTATCGCAACATGACCAAAAGCCAGAGATAAGATGAAGGACCCATCTGTCCCTGTCTCGCTAAAGTCGGCCTCTCGTCACCTTTTATTATTTTTGTTCTTATCCTAGTTATAAAGAGATAAGTGACAGTTTTGGTGCACATGATTTACTGTAGTGCGCTCCATAAGGCCACAGTAAAAATCAATGCATAACAACTAATAAAGAGTGAAGTGAGTAAGTATAGGGGCAGTATTTTATTTGGAGAATACAACGATCATACTGGACTAGACAACAACGCCCTTCGTCCAGAGCAGAGTCCGGTTCTGGAGGTACGGTACGTTAACCAAACAAATCGTTTGGCCGGCTAGCGCCGGAATACAATCCACGCAGAGCGAAGACAGCTGATACGTCGCCGGAGAATGCGCCGTCCGCGGAGCAGTAACAGTCACAATATCAACAAGTGGCGCAAACAATAACAGTCATAATATCAACTAGCGAAGTAAACCCCAATAGTTTTAAGTATAAATAGAGTAAAGAAATTTAATAAACTCTAAGTTCTTATCCCAAGTACAAAGTGTACATAAGTCTTTAAACATCATGGCTGATGATAAATGGCTAGGTCATAAAATCTAAGGAAGGCATGGTTTTTCTCGATGGCATAATCAATGGCAATGTTTCGTGCCATGAAACACCGTTGTGTCGAATATCGCCAACTCCGTGTCTGGAAAACCTAGGTTATCTTTTTGGAGCTAAAGCATGTTTTACTCCGGCCTAATTTCTTTTTCTCGACAAATTCTAATTAAACATATTTGGAGTTCTGTTCCTAAGCATATCGTTCGCCTCTCAATAGTGTTCAATACACAGCATCATCATCAAGGCTACAGCTATGATCACAGAGGTGGTGGGTAGTTGATATTACCGTGGTGAATGTTTCGCCGATGATTCACGATATTATTTCAGAGATTCGGTTTATATGCGCTCCCAAAACAAGCCGAAGTATTGGTACATACTTATAAACTATTCTTAAAATGCGTTTTGAATGGAGCGCAACAGTTCAACAATTGTTCTAGTAGAACAGTAGAGCAGCAACAGTAATATAACAGCGTCTTGGAAACGCTCTACCATGAATTCAACCATAAGCACAAGCTCCACATTCAATTCCAATTCTCTTCCTTTCCATTTGACTGCTGTGTAAATCCTTTTTTAGGGCAGGTATTAAAAAAACCGCTTACTAATCAGAGATTTCTTTTATCGAATTTTTAATAAAATTTAAAGATGAAATAAGTCCGAATCTTATTAAATTCATTTCATATATAGGTTTGCGACATTATGACCAATACTTCGTTAGGAACTCCAGTTCAACGTCTAGGAGCTGTAAATCATTTGCTGCTGACTGTAAACAAAGAACCATGTCTAGACTACAAGTATTCGAAAATGATTGATGACCTGAAAAACACAACTTGGGACAGAGAAAAGTCTATGCGTCAATGGACATATCAAACCTGCACCGAGTTCGGGTTTTTCCAAACATCGGAAGACAGAGGTTCCTTATTCGGCAATCACTTTTCGGCAGATTTTTTCGTTAAACAATGTATGGATATCTATTCGACTAGGTAAGATACTGTATCACAAGTGATCAATTTTCTTAACCAAACTCTTATGTAGAATTGATCAGAAGTTTCTCGAGGCAGCTGTAAGCCAAACCAACAAGTATTATGGAGCATTAAAACCGAATACTACGAATGTTTTGTATATTCATGGCTCCATTGATCCCTGGCATGCCCTTGGATTGACTTCTTCAAATAATCCGAACACACCAACAATATACATACAAGGTTAGTCACTCCAGTTTCGATTAAGTTCTCGCCTTTTCAAACCTAATGCCGTTTTAGGTACTGCCCACTGTGCCAATATGTACGAGCCAACGGACAATGATCCACCAGCTTTGGTAAAGGCGCGTCAGCAGATCCGTGCATTTATTCTAAGCATTCTATAATAAATACTTCTTTCTGCTTTGTATGAAGGATACGAGTTTTATTTTTCAGTTACAATTACGTCGTAGTGATATTTAATTGATAGTTTTGATGCAACGCTGACATCAACTCTTTCTGCCTTGCTCGAGTTTCCCTTGAAATTGCTTCCAATAGTACTGAACTGTTGGGTTGTATACAATGTACTTTTTAAATGTCGCCCAACTCCAAATAAGGATACGTGATGTCAGATCCCAGATGAGCGCAATTATTTTAAATAGACTGTTGACTACTTCTTGTTTGGATGGTAACTTTGGATCGTTTGAGCTGTACATCCTGTAACAAGTCAGCTCAGGAGTTCTCGGTACTAGTGCACAGTTCACTAGAATATAAATTCAAGATAAAGCCAATTAAAAAAGCAAAACGTTTGTCCAAATACTCACATCCCGATAGCGTGTGAGGAGTACAATTCACACCAAGGCGCGCAAAAGAAGGCCGAACAGACACAAACGATTTTGCTTGCCCGGCACAACAAATAGAACGACTGTATTTAAGAAGAAAACCAGAAGAAGCACGGACCGACATTTCGTTTGATTTTGAGAGCAGACGTATCCCTGACCAATCAGACCCAATTATAAAAAGCAACTAGATGATCACATCCAATCCCCACAATTTCCAGTTCCATTTCCATGACTACGATGAATCGAAACGACTGTTTATTCACGAGAAATTACGTCATACTAAAGAGAAACTGATCTAAAATGGAAACGAAGAGTCGGGAGAAACAATATCTGTGTCAGCAGTTAGCCGGATTTCAATGTTTGTATCTATCTGTCATGACTCGTCGATTGCTGATTAGCATTATATAAATACAAATCTGCATTTGGAGTAACGTGACAGTTTATTTGGATCTCAAAAAGTGTATTTATTTGCTTGTTGTTAGTGTTTGAGCAGAACAATCGTCGCAAAACTTTCCGCAATTTTGTGGTATTTGCAACCATAATATCTCATTCATTATTAAAGCGACGTAAAAGAATGTCGTTATATTTGAATACACGTCTTTTGAAATGTCCCCGGAATTACTTGCTGCATTTTACAGTTCAAATTGGTTTACGTAGCGTAATAATATTTATTATTATAATTATTTGTTTCATTATTGATATTAATTTTATATATAAATGGATCTTGGTTTTTTTTTTGTTTTTTTTTTTACTTCTACATTTATTTAACAATTCAATTACAGATTTAACTTAAGACTAAATGTTAACTTCTATTTTACGAATATCATTGTTACATTAACTTACTGGCTCTTCGCAAGCACTCTAAATTATACATCATCATTTTTCTTTTGCATTTCGGCGTACAATCCCTAGTGTTTTCATAACATGTCAGAATAATTGATGTGTTTTTTTCTTTTTTTAAATGTATTCTATTCTTTCTATATCATGTATTAATTATAATTTTTTTTTAATTACATATATTGGGGGTTGATAACGAAAATATTGTGACGCATATGACAATCAGTACTGGAATCTTCGAGAAAGTCCGAAACAAAGTACTAGATTATTTTAGAAAGTACTGGAAAACTGGAATAGAAAAGTCGAGACTATGGGACGGAGGGAAACGAAACGCCAAATCAGAATGAAGAAACGGTATAACTACGTCGCACACACATGATGGAGGAGGAATCGACGGAAAATACGACTTAATCCATCCAAAGCAGTAGCCATAATTCTGAGTAGTAAACACTCCCAACCTACTTCTCGATATTCACAGAATATTCGAATAAAAATGGGAGATACTACGATTAGACCACAGGACAAGATGAAATATCTCGGGGTCACTTATACCCCAAAAATGAATTTCATCAAACATGTGACCCACATTCTCCAAAGGGGCCTCGGTCGGTCTAAGCAACTGCACAACATCCTGAAGTGGAGCAACAAAGTTGACACCAAAGTTAAGCTTCTCTGCTATAAGCAGCTAATCCGATCTGGAATATCGTACGCCTTTCCCATATGGTCCTGCGTATCTTCGGCCCAAATGGAAAGACTTCGGGTTTTCGAAAGGAAACTCCTCAGAAGATGCACCAATCATTCTAGAAGGCCTGACGGTCGTCATTACCCCAACTCTCACCTATACGAAGGCGCCTTCATTACCCCTATCGACGAGTACTTGCTTCAATTAGCATATAAGTACCTCGAAAACATTCAGAACAGCGAGAACCTACTTGTACGGGACTCTTGCGTTCTTGACCCTTCTCTCTCTCGATCTCTTCGGATCAAACCCCCACAATTTCTTCTTCAGTACAAAACTGAAGAAAGCACCCTTCCCAACAACATTCCCCTCTATAATAGAGGATTTCTGGACCCATCCCATAGGGTCTACAATTAACAAACCAAATACACGAACGCACAGTACAAGACGGCACAAACACAAACATACACACCGACCAAAGAGCAGATTATCAGACGCCAAAGACGTGATCTGCGTTTACTACCGCACCCAAGACCCACCGGTCTTGTAAGATTTCTTTCCCACCATCCCTCTATAAAAGTAGTTAGAGAACACTTGAACTAACACTGTCCACACTATCCTTGGATACCCCCCCCCCCTTTTTTCTTCTCTTTTCAGATGGCGCGAGATCGAGCCCAACATCCTCACGGATGTGGGTGATTCTGGTTATCGCAAGATGACCAGAAGTCAGAGACAAGATGAAGGACACATATGTCCTGTCTCGCCAAATTCGGCCTTCTCACCACACTTTTTTTTTTTTTTTTTTTTTGATGGAGGAGGAGTCATAAGTAGAACGTAAAGCAAGCGATACGTGCGGAAGCGAAAGTCTCGAGTAAGAAGTAGAAGGTCAAGCAAGCGATAAGTAATGAGTAAGAAGTAATAAGTGTGGAAGCGATAAATGAAGAAATCGTTAAGTGTACGGTAAAAAGTAACGGTTGTATTACGGACTAATAAAGTGTTGTATCGATTTAACGGCTCTTATTTATTTACTAAAAATAATTAATCCAGCGAACCCTAAGCTCGCTACAATATAAAAAAAAAACGAGACAAAACGTACAAACAGAAACACGGAATACAAATAAAAATAAAAAATAATTGGGAATTAGGGATAGGGGGAAGGAAAGCGGTGCGCCTGAGAGGCATACTATATTTGGGGACGTATAGTCCTTTCTTCATCACTGACCTACCACCAGTTAAGATGGGATCGACCTTTTATTGATTTATCTCTTTCACCGATCACCATACCAAAACGCAGGCGATCTGGAATATTAGTGTAACGGGAATGTTTGGAGTTGTCCACTGTTCCCTTGTAGACAGGAACCCGATGAAACTGGCAGCAAAACGGAAGCACAAGAAAACCAAAACTGAACTCGAGGTGGATCTTTAGGTTTTTATTGTTTAAGTTGAATGCGACTTGGTTTACAATTTAGTAACAGCGCACAACAATTCAATTGCTTTACATGAGATTGAGTTAATTTATTTGATAATTGATGGTGAATCAGCAACAATGACTCGGAAGGCGTGCGCGCGATGAAAGCTGGTAGCAGACTGACTCAGTGGGCATAACTGCCAATTCAAAAAAGGGACAATATGACCTCATCGTTGGTGACAATCGGCCAGCTGATCCGTGACAGCTGCCGCGCAACTGGTATACACTGCGAATGCACTAGATTTCTCCAGCACATCCCAGCACATTCAATTACCAACCCGCAACAATTAGAGATATCGTTATCATGAAGAGTTCGTTTATCCCTGGCACCACGGAAAGCGTGGTAAATAATGGGGACTTCATGTTTGTCTTGGATAGGTCCTTTTTTATCCAAGAAAGGGAACGCTTCTGGGAGAATGAACCCATTTTGGAGAATACTCTCGATATACATATTGTAGCGAGCTTAGGGTTCGCTGGATTAATTATTGTGACGCATATGACAGTCAGTACTGGAATATTCGGGAAAGTCCAAAACAAAGTACTGGAAAACTGGAGACTATGGATAATAGAACATTCAAGATTATTATATTAGAATCAGAATGTGGTGAATTGGTATAAATACGTCACACACATCTCATGGGGACAAGTAGAAAGTAATAAGTCTCGAGTGAGAAGCAAGCGATAAGTAAGAAGTAAAATACGCGATAAGTACGGAAGCGATAAGTCAAGAAAACGTTGTGTACGGTAAAAGTAACGGTTGTGGTTAAGGGACTAATAAAGTGTTATATTAATTCAAAATCGATTTAACGGCTCTTATTTATTCAAAATAATTAATCCAGCGAACCCTAAGCTCGCTACAATTGGTGTCAGAAGTGGGATTAATTATTGTTTAAGTGAATAAGTCTGTGAAAGTGTGTTGTGACTATGTCAGATCGACATTTGGAGGATCTTCGCGTTCCTGAGTTGAAGAAGGAACTAGAGGACCGGAATCTGGATAGCAGAGGACAGAAGCAAATTCTTCGACAGCGTCTACAAGCAGCAATGGAGGAAGAAGGTATTGATGTTGACACATATGTTTTTGCGATTGCGCCAGACTGTCCGGATGAAGAAGAAACACCGGTCAAGATGGTGCCAATGTAACGGAGAAGAGTTCGCCACAGTTGGGCATTTCGGAGATGCTCAGGATGATGATGATATAATTGGACGCACAAGCTACAGATGTTAATGCAAAATTCGACACCGTAAATTCAAAATTCGACGCCCAAAATTCAAAATTGGACGCGCAAGCTGCAGATGTTAATGCAAAGTTGGATGCCCAAAATTCAAAATTCGACGCACAAGCTGCAGATCTGAATGCAAAATTGGATGCTCAAACGCAATGGATGAAATGTAATTTTCAACACTTTAAGGAAGGAATCCAGTCAGAAATTCGAAACGAAGTAGAAAATCTGGATCTAAAAGTCACCAAAGAAATAATGCGAATCGAAAAGACTTGAGTGTGTTGAAAGAAATAAGACATCGCCTAGCAATCAACATGACTACAAAGATACAAGGATGCAACCGCCAACCTTCGATGGAACGGGACCCTTCTCCGTATTTATACGTCAGTTTGACGCCGCGGCCAATTATAATAAGTGGTCGGATGAGCAAAAGTCAACATCACTAATCTTGTCACTCCGCGGGGCGACTGCAGAATTGCTACAAACCATACCAGCAGAGAAGCAAACAGACTTCCAAGCGGTAAGAGACGGCCTTGAAGCTAGGTATGGAGACAACCACATGCAGCAGGTCTACCGCATGCAACTGCCGAGCAGAACGCAGAAACCTGGAGAAAATCTTCAACAGTTGCAGGCAGACATTGAGCGATTGGCAAACTTGTCTTATTCAAATATGACTAAGGAATTTCTAAACGAGGTAGCAATGGATGCATTTATAAACGCACTCCAAGATCGGGACTTGCAACAAGCCGTTCGTTTGGCAGGAAAGAAGACGACTAATGAAATACTGGCGTTCGCATTGGCTTATGAATTTGCTAAACTGGCTACCAGGAGTACATATAGAGTCCGAGAAACGTCCGTCCAGGAATGTTCCTGCCAAAGAATCGGGCATGTACAACGGAGAACCCCGAGACCTGATATGAAGTTTTGGACATGCGGCGAAGTCGGCCACATCTCTGTTGACTGTAGGAAACGTCGACGAATGAATGAAGCATCAAGTGAGAATTGTTGTTCATGCGCTAATCATAAGAGGAGACTATCAACGGACCAACCTGAGGCCAATAGCTCGGGAAACTTGTAAGGGCAGACTTTAAGGGGAGAAAGTCGCCTGGTGGAATGTGCAGCCCCAGCATCGTAACTGTATTACAACTCCAAAGGGATAACCAAAGTTTGGTTATAACTACGATTGTTAATGCAAGGACGACAACAGTGACAATCGACACTGGAGCAACGAGATCCATAATTCGGCCGGATCTCGTGCACAAAATAGTCCTTAATAAAAATAGAAGATACGCTTTGAGGACTGCCACAGGAGAATGTTCTACAGTCTACGGAGAAGTCGAGAGCATAATAGTGCTGGGCAATATTTCCATCTCCCACAAATTTTTGGTTGCCGATATTACGGACGAATGCATTCTTGGAATGGACTTCATGAAGGAGCACCAAGTCGTTCTAGATATCGGTCAAAGAACACTGCGAATCGGTAACTTGGAGGTTGCTATTACATTGCAGGACGAACAATTGCGAAGACTGAAATGTTATGCGCGTGAGGAGGATGAGATCCCACCTCGTTCGGACTCGGTAATTTGGACCAGTCTCGAGAGTGATTCCGGTGACAATCGATTTTACATCACCGAAGCTGTACAAAATCAGCGTAAGGGGAACATCCTTGTTGGGAAAGCCCTTATCGATGCGAAGAAGCACATCGTACCCGTCAGAGTACTAAATGCGTCCAAGGAGCCGATCGCAATAAGAAAAGGAGAGGTAATCGCAGAATGTGCACCCGTGTCAATGATAAGCTCAATTCAGACAAGGGGAGAGGACCACTCAATTCAACAGCCCTCTGGTGCAACCCCTGTGGTTAATAGGCTGATGCCCCAGAAAATCGGATTAACAGCCGATTTAAAGACAAGCGTTGAATCACTCCTGAACGATTTTTCTGATATTTTTGTGACAGGAAATGATAAATTCGGACGCACCGGTATAGTTAAACATCGCATTGACACGGGTGAGTCAAGATCTATAAGGCAGCCACCTCGTCGACTACCGTTGGCCAAACAATCAGAAGTAGGCAACATGATTCGAGATATGGAAGAGCAAGGAGTCATCGAGAAATCATCGAGCCCATGGGCTTCGCCGGTAGTGCTCGTCAAGAAGAAGGGTGGGACAACTAGATTTTGTGTCGACTACCGCCGGTTAAACGACGTTACGAAGAAAGACAGTTACCCACTTCCTCGAATCGACGACACACTAGATACCATTTCTGGAGCTCAGTGGTTTTCAACATTGGACCTAAAAAGCGGTTACTGGCAAGTGGAAGTGAAGGAGGAGGACAAGGAGAAGACAGCGTTTACTACCGGAAACGGACTTTATCAATTCAACGTGATGCCTTTTGGATTGGACGATATAATCGTTGTCGAAAGGAATTTACCAGAACACATTAATAATCTGCGCTCCGTCTTCCAACGACTAAGACATGCCAACTTAAAGCTCAATTCGAAGAAATGTGAACTCTTCCAAAGGAGAGTAAAATTCCTGGACACATCGTTTCATCTGCAGGAGTCCAAACGGATCCTGATAAGATAGCAGCTGTCCAAGAGTGGCCTACTCCAGAAGATAAGCAACAGTTAAGAAGCTTTATGGGACTAGCCACATATTACCGACGGTTTGTAAAATGTTTCGCTAACGTAGTTAAAGCCCTACACGAACTAACGGGTAAAGACAAAAAATTCAATTGGACAGACAAGTGTGAGGCAGCATTCAACACATTGAAGGCCGAGTTATGTAAGACTCCAACATTGGCATTCCCAAGATCGGATCGCCCGTTTATATTGGATACTGATGGAAGTAACACAGAAATTGGAGCAGTGTTGTCACAGGAAATCGATGGTGAAGAGAGAGTTGTCGCATATTATAGTCGAGTTCTATCTAAGCCAGAGAGTAATTACTGCGCAACAAGAAAGGAACTGCTGGCTGTCGTAGAAGCCGTTAAGAATTTCCATAAATACCTCTATGGACGTCGATTCCACCTTCGGACGGATCATGCCGCCCTGAAATGGTTGCTAAATTTTAAGAATCCGGAAGGACATATAGCTCGATGGATCGAACGACTTCAAACGTACGATTTCCAAATTTCCCACCGTCAAGGGAAGGTACATAATCTTCTATCAAGAAGACCATGTAAGCCAGATTGTAAACATTGTCATAGAGCGGAAGAGAAAGAAGGGGCGTACGACCTGCGAAATGTACAAGTAGAAGTACTAGATGGGTGGACGAGTGATGCTATACGTGCAGCTCAACTTCAGATGAAGATATGTCGCTAATTCTGGAATATAAAGAAAAGAACGAGCGGCCAACTTGGAACAATATTTCCGACAAGAGTGGAACATTTAAGGCATATTGAGCACAATGGAATTCCTTGCTGGTGGAAGATGGAATTCTAAAGCGTAAATGGGAAGCCGCGGACGGAAAATCCCATCGAATGCAGATTCTAGTCCCACCATCAAAAGTGAAAGATGTTCTAACAGAAATGCACGACGGGGCCTCCGGTGAACATCTGGGAGTTAATAAAACACTTTCAAAATTACGATCTCGATTCTACTGGCTTCACATGAGAGATGACGTCGAGTCTTGGTGTAGGAAGTGCACAACTTGCACTGCGACCAAAGGACCAACAGCAAGACCAAGGAGCGCTATGAAGCAGTACAACGTGGGTGCCCCTTTCGAGCGAATCGCGATTGATATCTCAGGACCATTCCCAAAAACAAACGACAACAACAAATATATGTTGGTTATCATGGATTACTTCAGCAAGTGGGTGGAAGTCTTTCCAATTCCAAACCAAGAAGCAACAACCGTCATTGAGCAGCTTATCAATAATTGGATCAGCAGATATGAAGTCCCATGTGAGCTTCATTCCGATCAGGGCCGAAACTTCGAATCACAGATATTTCAAGGCATCTGTGCGGCACTGGGCGTAAGGAAAACCAGGACCACACCCTTACATCCACAGTCAGGCGGAATGGTCGAAAGGTTCAACCGAACAATGAAAGAGTATTTATCGAAGGTCGTTAGTGATCACCAAAGAGATTGGGACAAATATGTACAAGCCTTTCTCATGAGCTATAGATCGGCTAATCACGATACGACAGGCCATTCTCCAGCAAGAATTATATTTGGACGGGAGGTACGATTACCAGCAGATCTGCGATTCGGAATACCTCGAGACGCCATAGAGAACACCGAAGAGTACGTAGTCGAATGGAGAAATCGCCTCGATGAGATTCATCATTTGGTTCGAAAGCAAATCAACGGGAAAAGGAGAAGAAGTAAAAAGTAAGAAGTAAGCAGTCAAAGACGCAATAAGTACGGAAGCGATAAGTCAAGAAATCGTTGTGTACGGTAAAAGTAACGGTTGTGGTTAACGGAGTAATGAAGTGTTATATTAATTCAAAATCGATTTAACGGCTCCTATTTTCAAAATAATTAATCCAGCGAACCCTAAGCTCGCTACATTATTTTTAATAAATAAGAGCCGTTAACTTGATTTTGAATTAATGTAACACTTTATTAGTCCGTTAATAACAGCCGTTACTTTTACCGTACACTTAACGATTTCTTGACTTATCGCTTGCGTACTTATTGCGTCTTTGACTGCTTACTTCTTACTTTTTACTTCTTCTCCTTTTCCCGATCTGCGTGCGACGTATTTATACCGTTTCCTCATTCTGATTGGGAGTTTCGTTTCCGCCCGTTCCATAGCCTCGAATTTTCTACTGCCCATCATCTCCAGTTTTCCAGTACTTCCTAGAATTTTCTAGTACTTTGTTTTGGACTTTTTAGAATATGCTAGTACTGATTGTCGTATGCATCACAATATGTTTTCTTTTTTTAAATATATTCTATTCTTTCTATATCATGTATTAATTATATTCTTTTTTTAATTACATACATAAGGGGTCGATAAGCAAAATAAAAAAAAACGAGACAAAGCGTACAAATATAAACAAGGAATACAAATAAAAATAAAAAATAATTGGAAATTAGGGATAGGGGGGAGGAAAGTGCTGCGCCTAAGAGGCATGATTTGGGGACGTATACTCCTTTCTTCATCACTGACCCACCACCAGTTGGGATGGGATCGACCTTTTATTGATTTATCTCTTTCACCGATCACCATACTAAAACGCAGGCGATCTGGAATATTGAAGTGGTGGCGAGCGGACGGCCACCAGTAATGCTGGAAACAAGCCGACCAGGGAGATGACGTCCGAGATGATGGCGGCGATTGGTCTTTGGAGTTGAATTAGTGTTACTCTTCACCGGTGTGTTCTGCCGCGAACTGGGCGGCGATGGTGTGGATCTACACGTTGCTGGATCCGGCTCCAAAGACCAGAAATGGTGGCGAGCGGACGGCCACCAGTAACGCTGGAAACGAGGCGACCAGCGAGATGGCGTCCGAGATGATGGCAGAACTGTGGGGGTGTAAGTTGAATGCCAAGCACGGGCACGGATTCACTTCACCCGCTAACACTTACGTCGTCAAAAGTTGTCACCAAAAATTCCAGCACCAAAAGGAAACAAGGGGGGGGGGGGTGCGAACATGCAGGGCAAAGTCTCTGATTGCCTTCAACCCGGCGAAGGCCAGGACGATCCTTGTCCTTGTTCAATCCAAGTTGACATCCAGTCTCCACGTGACACCCCTGGATAGCTACTTTGGCACCCGCCAAGTAGTGAACCAATGCATGCAGCGACATCATGAGAAAGGTTGGCGCAAGGCTAATAACCAGGCCCGTAAAAATGAATTATTATGGCAAATTTAACAAGCCTCGGATATGGACCGGATACACGACGACGACCACGGAAACCAAAAATGGCTAAATGATTTAAGAATTTTTACATGGAACGTATGCTCACTATACAGAGCTCGAGCTGCACAGCAGCTAGCCGATGCCCTGTCCGAATATAAGGCTGACATAAAGGCATTACAAGAAATAAGATAGACGGGGAGTGGTGTTTTTCAAAGAAACGAGTATGACATTTATTACAGCTGTCACGAACACCATGTGCTCGGGGTAGGCTTTCTAGTCAGCCAAAAACTGAAGCCTGCCATTATCGGCTTTAATGCAATAAATGAAAGGTTATGCACTCTTCGCTTGCGAGGCAAGATTAAGAACATAAGCCTCATAAACGTTCACGGACCTACAGAGGAGTCCCCTGACGACGAAAAAGAAGAATACTATGAGAACGTCGAACGGGCCCTCAATGCCTGCCCAAGATACGATGTGAAAATCGTTCTTGGGGATTTGAATGCGAAAATAGGTCGGGAGCCGGTTTTCAGGCACTACGCAGGTTCCCATCGTTTGCATGAGAACACTAATGACAATGGACTACGAGTCATCGAATTGGCAGCATCGAAAAACTTGGTCGTTGCGAGTACCAGGTTTCCGCGTAAAGATATCCACAAAGCCACCTGATGGAGCCACCAGCAACACCTTTGGTCATGCGTTAAGACTCGCCCTCGAAGAGCTCGACGGAGGAAGAGTAAGTCCTGGGACCAGAATGCCGGGCGTAGAAGAGAAATGGACACGCCTTAAGAATACTGTCATTAGTACTGCCAACTCCATCTTAGGCAGTAGTCGTAGAGATCGGAACGACTGGTTTGATGATGAGTGCAAACTAGCGACTGAACGTAAGAATGCTGCATACCGGGCAATGCAGCAGTCTCATAGGACGCGGGTACGCGAGGAGAAATACAAAGAGCTCAGAAGATCTGAAAAAAGACTTCACAGACAAAAGAAAAGTGCCTGGGAAAAAAACCTTGTCTGTGAAATAGAGAAAAGTAGAGAGCGAGGTCCGCACCAGGCGCGGAAGTTCTACCAAATAATCCGCAGTATGACGCGGTACACACCACGCTGCACTTACTGCAAGGATAAAGAGGGTAATCTGATCACCGATCCTGAAGTCATTCTGGAGCGATGGGAAGTGCACTTCAATGAATTGCTAAATGGTCAGTTCACAGAAGAATTGGAGGCTCCACCAATGCAAGACCAACACCAAATGCTGCCGCCACCAAGCATTGAGGAAACATTAAAAGCCATTAGACAGCTAAAATCAAATAAAGCCCCTGGAGCTGATGGCATACCAGCTGAGCTGATCAAACAAGGAGGGACAGCGTTACATCACGCAATTCACGAGATCGTGGTGCACATATGGGAGCAAGAGGAGATGCCGGAAGATTGGCGTCATGGTATAATTTTCCCCATACATAAGAAAGGAGATATCACACTGTGCAGCAACTATATGGGTATAACATTGCTGAGTACCGCCTATAAGATACTCTCCTCTATCCTACAAGATCGGATAGCCCCATGCGCTAAAGTCCTCATTGGTCAATATCAGTGTGGCTTCATCCCAGGCAAATCAGCAATTGATCAGATATTCACCCTTAGGCAGGCGATGGAAAAATGTCTGGAATTTAAGATTCCACTATATCATCTGTTTATAGACTTCAAGGCCGCCTACGACAGCATAGCCAGGGTAGAACTATATAATGCCATGAGAGAATTCGGCATTCCAAACAAATCGATACGACTTTGTAGGTTGACCATGACCAACGTAACTAGTCAAGTAAAAGTAGCGGGATTGCTGTCCAAACCAATAAACATCTATAATGGACTCCGACAAGGGGACGGTCTGGCCTGCCTCCTCTTCAACCTGGAGTTGGAGAAAGAAATCCGTGACTCTGGCGTTACAACAAGAGGGACTATTGTCACCAAGTCCAGCCAGATACTTGCCTACGCAGATGACATCGACATCATCGGTAGAACCGAATCGGCGGTACAGGAATCCTTCACCCAGATCGAGCAGGCGGCACAAAAACTGGGACTGCACATTAATGAGGGAAAAACCAAGTACATGGTGGCAACTTCTGGGAAGAGAAGACCTAATGTTGGTCAAACTATCAGGGTAGTGGAGCACGAATTTGAAGTAGTGCAATCCTTTAACTACCTTGGGTCAATAGTATCAGCCGATAACAATATGGAAGAAGAAATAGGCGAACGGCTGATTAAATCCAACAAAGTCTACTATGGTCTATCAAGGCTTTTTAAATCCCGAAATTTATCCAGAACATCCAAGCTACTACTGTACAAGACCATGGTCTTACCAGTACTCATGTATGGATCCGAGACCTGGGTGCTTAATAAAAGGCACTCTGAACTCTTGGCCGCGTTCGAGAGAAAGGTCTTAAGGAGAATTGTTGGCCCCGTATGTGAGGGAGGACGATTCCGGAGACGCTACAACCATGAGTTGTACGCAATCTACCTTGAATCTAATGTTGTAAGAAAAATCAAGCTCGGTAGACTCCGGTGGGCGGGACACCTAGCTCGAATGAGCGAAGAGGAGCCTGTCCGGAAAGTCCTTTGTGGCAGGATGTATGGAAGGAGACAGCGCGGCAGACCTTGTCTGCGATGGAGGGATGGCGTAGACCAGGACGCCCAGAGCCTGGGAGTGCTAAACTGGATGACATCGGCTCGAAATCGGGACCGCTGGAGAGATTTGTTAAATAAGGCCAAGACCGGATCCCGGTTGTAGTGCCGATGATGATGATGAAAAGGAAAGAAATGAAATGCACTGGTGTAGTTTAATTAGTTTTTATTATTCTTTATTGTTCATTCAATGATTCCATATGCACAAATAAATTAATAAAATTTAACTGGCTTCTTGAAGATAATTAAACCGGGTGTTCGTGGCAAATATGTAATTGCAAACAGTCTATTTTGATAGGCAACGCGTTTCTCTTTCTCAATTGACTAATGGGACAGTACGTTCGTCTGACAACACTTCTCTTAGGTTCTGACTCGAGCGTGTGCACCAGCGTGCACACGCTACGATAGTTGAATAACGACTCACTGAATTAGGGATGAAGATGGGTAATTTAATGTTTGCATACCGGACAATCAATAGAGATCACGCTTCTGTTCTCTCATCTGCCACGCCCGTCGAGGTGTGGTGAACACGTCGGTTAATTCGATAGTCGACGAACATGGGAGAATGAGAGAACAGAAACACAATGTACTATGATCTCGGGGTGGGTTTGGTTGTGTGTGCATGAATCAATGCAGCTCTGAGGATAACCGATTGACCTAATTCGGTGAATATGGTAATCTCAGAGTACATTGAACTGTAGGAAGACAGAACTGTGAAGGAGAGGAAAATGTAGCTGGTGCTATTCACCTGCGAAAAGAGATCATTGATCCCTAGCGGATAGAGTGTCTGGGGAAAGTCGAAGTGACGCTACTTTGGCTAGGGTAACATTATCGTGGGAAACTTGCTATGGACTTCGATAATTACCCAACCCACTGCATGATTGTGCAGCAGCGTCGTTTGATTCGACTTGTTGTTGCTAACCACATGGATTGGAATGGAGTTGCCGTATGGCAGAAAGGTAGCTGAATTCAATTATGCATTATCTGCATAGAATAATGAATTCAGCTATGCCTGACCGGCCTCATTTTGGAAAAAATACTGCCCGATGATGCCGCCAGCCCGTAAACCGCACCAAATAGTCACTCTTTGTGGGTGCGTTGGTTTTTCGACAATCACTCTCGGATTATCATTCGCCCAAATGCGGCAATTCTGCTTATTGACGAATTCACTGAGGTGAAAATGTGCCTCATCACTGAAGATGATTTTCTTCGAAAATTGATCATCCGCTGTTGCCATTTCTTGCCACCATTCTCACCATTGACGACGCTTGAAATGGTCAAGAGGCTTTAGTTCTTGAGTCAATTGCACCTTGTAAGCGTGTAAATGCAAGTCTTTATGCATAATGTTCATCAACGACGAGCGTGAGAGGTGCAATTGTTGGGCACGACGACGAGTTGAGGTGGACGGCTCTTCAGCCACACTATCGCGAACAGCAGCAATATTTTCTGCAGTACGAGCTGTATGAGCATGCACTGGTGTTTTCACATCTCCTACAGACCCGGTTTGCTCAAATTTTTGCACGATTTTTCCGATTGTATGCACATTTGGACGATTAAATTGACCGAAAACATCACGAAGTGCACGATATGCATTTTGATTTGAACGCCCATTTTCATAATAAGCCTGAATAACTTTAACGCGTTGCTCGATTGTGTATTTTTCCATGGTTCAAATTGAGTTAGTCTGAAATTGAGAAATGTCAAATGAAATGCAGAAAAAACTTGACGTTTAGGTGTGGTTCACATTCAACATCGGCCCTTAAAATTTAACCACCCTTTACTACCCTAATTCTAGAAAAGCTAAGTCTATGTAAGCTGGCTGATAATACTGTTATTCTATACCGACATTGGTATCCAGGTCTTTATATGCCATTCAACCACCAGAACTGTTGACGCTGTCTAATGCTATCGTCCCGGTCGTAGCACAATCGGCCGTCTACGGATGATCTGCTTACATGATAGATCAGCGGACCCCTGTAAAGAATTTTCTAACAATCATGCATTCAACGCATCACCCTAAATTCCTGAAAAGAATTCTTTACATCATACAGGCATCGTAAATTCGAAAACGTTATCGGTGCCCCTGTTAGCCAGCGTTACCTGCATACGTGCACAGCACATTTCCCTGGTTTATCCATGGCCATGGCAGCCTTTTGTCCTATCTACAAAATCAATCTACGCATCTTGCGTTTATCCGCCACGAATCGAATTATTCAGCATACAAACGTGCAAACAGAATCCGATTCTTGCCGCCAGCAACAACACAATTACCATTGTATACCGAAATCCCTTTTAGCACCATTGTCCTAATTGCTAATTACGCAGCTGCACAATGTATCCTATGATGCCCCTTGTTCCTTCCTCTTTTCTCAATTTCGTTTTCCCACGACCTTCGTTGCATGAGAAAACAATGGATCTATTAGCACACGTGC
This sequence comes from Microdon myrmicae, assembly GCA_963931805.1. Classification (NCBI taxonomy): domain Eukaryota; kingdom Metazoa; phylum Arthropoda; class Insecta; order Diptera; family Syrphidae; genus Microdon; species Microdon myrmicae. Next base: position 64,518,387 of record OZ007498.1, read on the forward strand.
TAAGATCAAACCGGAGAGAACCTCGCCAATTCACCACGACAAAGAGAAACTTCACGTTTTTCTCGGGGGAAAAAAACTCATCACGAGTCCCTCGAGGTTAACCTTTGAGTACAACAGTCGAGATACAGAATCCGCGCAACGCAACCATCGCGATAAGCAGTCGTCCATTAACAGTCACGGAGCTCAGATCCTCCATTCCAAACAAGAGTAGTTCGTGTGTCGTGGCAGTCGAGATTGAAAATCCCAACGAGAGAATCGAAAAGTGAATTAACCGACGAGGAGGTATCCGCATATCGAAAAACGAAAAAAAAAATGAAAGTAACGTGTGTCGAGATTAACGTGTGTCGTGCGTAAGAAACGAGAGTATTTATATATGTGAATACGAGTAATACAAATTGAACATATTAACAACAAACAAATAACGTTTTAGTAACATACAAATAATCGAGTAATTATGCGTAGATTGTCGCTGGTGCTAACCTTAAGGGTGTAAATTTAAACGTGAAAAATAAATGTTCTTATTTGTCAATGACAAAACCCATCTCTCCGTGTTTTACTTGTGTGTTGTATCCGGTCCGTGTAAGTATTGGACAGTGTTCGGCGGAACACTTCTTTCGACAATAAGACCAAAATCCGCCAAAGGTCGTTTTTTATCCAAGAAAGGGAACGCTTCTGGGGGAATCAACCCATTCTGGAGAGTACTCTCCATATAAATATCATTGGAATAGAATGCTCCCGATATGAGATCATTATTATTATTTATTACAATGCAAGTAAATTACATGGTAACTTAAAACTAATAGCACTAGCGACTAAGGCTTTCGGCTAATGAGATCATTTTCACTGCACATTTCCCTTGTTGTGTGACCACGAATAATCTTGATAACGAAGTTATCTATTCTGTTTAGTCCTGATTTGTCATACAGGACTTTATTGGGAAAGTATTTCTTATATTGCAAGTCTGGGGATCTGTACATTCCGAGGCAGGAACGCAAACACTGCCTCTCGAGCACTCGAAACTTCTCCATGTAGAATGAGGATATGTTATACCATACCGGGTAGCCATAAATTAATACTGGTCGGATGAATGCCCAGTATGAAATTATTTTCACTTTGGGGTCCAGAAGGCCACTACGGAAGAGACTTTGTGTTATTGCATATGCGTTTTTAGCTGCTGTAAGAGCAGCTGCTGTATGCTTATCAACGTAAAGATACAGATCAAGCCAGATACCAAGGTATCTGACTCGGTTTTTTTTTTCATAACTCTTCTCTCGGGAGAGGCGAACCTATAGCGACGAGTTGGCGCCCCGAGATGCCACCAAATGAGTGTTGCAGTTCTTTTTGAACAGTTGCAGGTTGTAGCGCTCCGGGAACACTCGCCCCTTACTCTCGAACGTGGATAAGAGTTCAGAGTACCTTTTATTGAGCACCCAGGTCTCGGATCCATACATGAGTACTGGTAAGGCCATGGTCTTGTACAGTAGTAGCTTGGATGTTCTGGATAAATGTCGGGATTTAAAGAGCTTTGATAGACCATAGTAGACTTTATTGGATTTGATCAGCCGTTCGCGCATTTCTTCTTCCATGTTCTTATTCTTACCAAGGTAGTTAAAGAATTGCACTACTTCAAATTCGTGCTCCACTACCCTGATAGTTTGACCAACGTTAGGTCTTCTCTTCGCAGAAGTTGCCACCATGTACTTGGTTTTTCCCTCATTTTTGTGCAGTCCCAGTTTTTGTGCCACCTACTCGATCTGGGTGAAGGATTCCTGTACCGCCGATTCGGTTCTACCGATGATGTCGATGTCATCTGCGTAGGCAAATATCTGGCTGGACTTGGTGACAATAGTCCCTCTTGTTGTAACGCCAGAGTCACGGATTGCTTTCTCCAACGCCAGGTTGAAGAGGAGGCAGGCCAGACCGTCCCCTTGTCGGAGTCCACTAAAGATGTTTATTGGCTTGGGCAGCAAACCCGCTATTTTTACTTAACTAGTTACGTTGGTCATGGTCAACCTACAAAGTCGTACCAATTTATTTGGAATGCCGAACTCTCACATGGCATTATATAGTTCTATAGCGTTTGAAATAATAGTGAAGAAGAACATGTGATTCGAACTGACGCTATGACAGTTTGAATCACCAAAAATTGAACCTAAGCGTTACCCATCAGGCTACTGGCCGATTTTAGAATTTGATTTTTAAACTCGACTATACTCCACTGATGTGAATTGTTGTGTTATCGCTTGGTATACGGCTCTGATGTATTTTCTTATTCGATTTTTCGTTCGGTGCTCTTCACTATTTTGCTTGTGAATTGTGTGTGCATCTGTTAGAGTCGCCACAGTACTACCCTGGCTATGTTGACGTAGGCGGCCTTAAAGTCTATAAATAAATGATATAATGGAATCTTAAATTCCTGACATTTCCCATCGCCTGCCTAAGGGTGAATATCTGATCAATTGCTGATTTGTCTGGGATGAAGCCACACTGATATTGACCAATGATGGCTTTAGCGTATAGGGCTATCCGATTTTGTAGGATAGAGGAGAGTAGCTTATAGGCGGTACTCAGCAATGTTATACCCCTATAGTTGCTGCACACTGTGATATCTCGCTTCTTATGAATATGGCAAATTATTCCACGATGTTAATATTGTTACTTAACAGAAATGTAGCTAACATGCTGCCCAAGGGTACTCACCTCCTTTGTATACCTTTAAGAGTTAGTGGTGAGATCCAAAGTGTTGGTAGAATGTTTTATTTAGGAGCTAACTTAACTTTTTTAGCTTGATAAAGAGTTGAAAGTGGCGCCCTTCGAATGTTGTGTGTCAAGATAGAACCACTGTGAATTATGAACATTCAAACGGCTCCATTCAATCATTTTAGTGAGCGGCGCGGGACAAAGACTCTTTCAATACAGTCGGGTAAGGCATTAAATGCATTCAACGGCCTTCTATACAGAAAATAATATCGGATTGTGTTCGCCGACGTTCCGGTTTCGGAAAAAAATGGCAGAAACTTATACAGTATCATTTCTTATATACGTGATGTAATGATTTTTGTTGCCATGTTATATTTTGATCGTTGGAAGCATGTGTCTAAAACCTACTTCCCTACTGGTGCTGTATGAAGCGCAGCCCGCTGAAAGATTATGGCGAAGTCACCGCAGTGTTGAATAAAATTCCACATTAGGTTTTTGATTGATTTATTATCGAAATTGCTGGGGTATTTATACTCCCAATCAACCCTCAATTATTTACAAATTTCTTAATCCACTCATACAATTTTGCTTAACAAGCCATTTCATTCATAATTCATAATTCACTCAATACTTATTGTGCTATTCTATTTTCTATCACCAGCTTAGCGCATAGTGTAAGAACAATGACACGATTTTACCCAATTAATTTGTGAATCACTTTCTAGTGGCAAGCTCGCAAGCTGGTGTCATATGATTCTTTCAAATCGTAACTGGAGCAATTCGTTTCTTTTACTCAATGAAAAGAATCGACCTTGAATTATTGTCGGCAACGAATGCTGGTTACGTGACACTTGCTAATTGTGACAAGGGCAGTTGATTCAGTTGATATTATGCTTCATGGTCATTTCATGGACATGTTGTTACACTACAGAAGGGACCTAATTAAAAATCCAGGCAGATACGAAAAACTGATATTAGCAACTACCTGGAAGAAAGATATGAAAAATTCAACGCAGAAACATACGCGACGATTCGGAAAAAGACAACGGAAACTTTTCAAACGCAAAAAATGCAAATGGGATAACACGCATCGAAAAGATCCTAGAAAATTCCAGAGCTGAGAACATCAAAGGTATATATGCCGGCATAAATTCAATTAGAAATGGCCACCGAAGGTGAGCCAAAATAAATCGAGACGCAAACGGCTTTCTGGTCACAGAAACAAACAATATCTACGAGTACACAAAAGGGAAGCAGTACTTTGAAAACCTGCTGAATGTGTGCACCATTCAACCAGAAATACATGTACCAGACGTACATACAGCAGAGTCTCAGATCCTACAACCTTCTTTCAAAGAAGTTCTAGACGAAATAAATCGTTTGAAAAACAACAAGGCTCTCGGAGTCGACTGCATACAGACAGAGCTTATGAAGAATGGAGGAGAGAGAACCGCTCGAAAGATCCACCAACCGATCAAAACAATGTAGGATAAGAAAGACACTCCGGAAGAATGGATAACCTCAATAGTCAACCCCATCTTCAAAAAAGGCGAGAGATGTGACCGCGAAAATTACAGAGGAATGTCATTGCTCACAACCACATACAATCTACTAACAAATATCATGCTGGCGAGAATCATACCGTATGCAGAAGAAATACTGGGGGATTACCAATGCGGATTCCGTAGGAACCGGGGAAAGAACGACCAAATATTCACAGTCAGGCAATTGTTGGAAAAGAAGTGGGAATAGTGGCGAGAGCAGATGGACTTCAGGGAACACACATAAACGTCAAGGGCAAGTTATTTGAAAGAGTTAAAGAGTTAAAATATATGGGAACAATACTGACGGCCAGTAACGAAATGTCGAAGGAAATTAACAAAAGACTGCATTCTGGCAATGCTAGTTGGCACACAGCAAACTGCTGAAATCCAAACTGGTATCACGTAGTATAATCATGCCGATTGTACGAATGCGAAGCATGGACTCTCACAAAATGGGAAGAAAACAAATTCCGCGTATTTGAGAATACAGTTTTAAGGAGTATATTTGGCGGTAAATTTGATGAAGAGGTAGGACAATGAAGGAATCTCCACAACCACGAATTGGAAGAGCTATACCGCAAACCTGCAAGTGATCAGGTCGCGAAAATTAAGATGGCCCAGACATATGGCGCGAATGGGCAACGATAAGACCGTACGTAGAATTCTTGATGGAAGATCAACGGGAAAGAGAACAGTAGCACGATCGCGGCTGAAATGGGAGGACAACGTAAGGTTTGACCTTGAGGAGATCAGATCAGATGGTCAAGCGTGGAAGAAAAGTGCACGGGACAGAGAACGATGGCGCAGCCGAGTCTCATGAATTTCCTATAGGCCAATAAATAATAATAATAATAATTGTAACACATTGATGTGAAGCCGAAATGGGGCTGGTGGCAAAGCAAGCTTTAGAATTAACCCTTTGTACTCGAGCGGCGCCGTTATGGCCTCCGGCAATGTAAAAATAAATAAATTCGTAAAAGTTTATTATTTTTATACGTTTGTTTGCTTATAAATGATTGTAAAGTACGATGCTGCAGCCGAGTCAGTGAGCTCATGGACTTTCGGGTTCTTATAGGCCAATAAATAATAAATAATAGTGTGACGCATATGACAATCAGTACTAGAATATTCTAGAGAGTCTGTAACAGAGTACTAGAATAATCTATAAAGTAAAGCTCGTGCAATATTAGTCTTAAGATTCAAATAAGGGTTTTTTATTGTAGTTTTCCCTTAATTTATTATTTGTTATTCATTAAAATTGTGCTATTGTCGTTATATAGATTTAAGATTATAGTTGTAAAGGAATTGCTATCCTAAATCTCTTAAGTACTAGTTGTAAAATATACCATAAATGTAATTATCTACTAAATAAAAAAAAAAAAAAAAAAAAATAAATAAATAAAAATTGAAGTGAATATAAAGTAATGGAAAACTGGAGACCGTGAACAGTAGAACATTCAAGACTATGGGACGGACGGAAACGAAACGCCGAATCAGAATAAGGAAACGGTATAAATACGTCGCACACATATCATGGAGATGAGTAAGAAGTAGAAAGTGAAGCAAGCGATAATTGCGGTAGTAAGAAGTAAGCAGTAAGCAGTGAAGCAAGCCATAACTAAGGAAGGGATAAGTCAAGAAATCGTTATGTGTACGGTAAAAGTAACGGTTGTTATTGACGGACTAATAAAGTGTTAGATTAATTCAAAATCGATTTAACGGCTCTTATTTATTTTAAATAATTAATCCAGCGAACCCTAAGCTCGCTACAATAGCAACTACCTGGTGTTACGTTATTTTTTATTATTATTAGTTTTCTTTTGGGTATAACCTTACCGTTCTAGTTGCTTCGGGTTGCAAGTAGACTTTAGATTTTTGGGGTAGTGGCAAAGGTAGGGGTACGGGGTGTTTGGAGTGGATGGTGGAAGGGGGATTAGATACATAGGGATTGGAAGGTTTAGATTGCCCCAGAAGACGCTCTCGACTTCGGGTAAGAGGAGGTTGAGGTGGGTGTCGGTTGCTGGTGGAGTCGGGTGTTGATTGGGGATCTGGAGCTGAAGCCTCCAGGAAACAGGGTTTGAGTCTCTCAACCCTGACCGTGGGTCGTTTGCCTCGGATATCAACCTCGAAGACACGATCGCTGATGCGGTTGGAGACTCTGAAAGGGCCATCATATGGGGGTTCCAAAGCTTTTTTAACCTTATCCACCTTGACAAAGACGTGCGTGCAGATGTGCAGTTCCGGGTGGAGGAAAAGTTTTTTAGACCCGTGCCTGGTCACGAGCGTTGCCCTGACCTTACGAAGAAAGTCGCGGAGGTGGCCCACATCTTGCAGCTGGCCACGTGGCGTTTCGCTATCCACGAAAAGTTCGCCTGGAAGTAGGATGTTGGTACCGTAGGTGAGTTCCGCAGCGGAAGCACCTAAGTCCTCTTTAAAACTAGTCCTCAGGCCGAGGGGGCGGTAGGGAGGGCGCCAAACCATTTTGTGTCGTTATGACACATGAGGGGGGCCTTAAGAGACCTATGCCAGCGTTCGATCATCCCGTTGGATTCGGGGTGATAGTCCGTCGTACGACTTCGTTGGCAGCCGAGGAGATCGGTCAGCTGCCTGAAAATCGTTGCTTCAAATTGTGGCCCCCGGTCCGAAGTAATGGCGGTCCATCATTATGAGGATATATGAGAATGCTCTAGATGGAGTAAGCGGTCCCACTATGTCAATATGGACATGGACGAAGCGTGCCGTGGGAAGCTTAAATTGTGCCGGTTCCAGTACATTATGCCGCGCTATTTTGCAGCGTTATGGAAGAAGACAGTGCGGCAGACCTTGTCTGCGATGGAGGGATCGCATAGACCAGGATGCCCAGAGCCTGGGAGTGCCAAACTGGATGACATCGGCTCGAAATCGGGACCGGTGGAGAGAGTTGTTAAATAAGACCAAGACAGGATCCCGGTTGTAGTGCCGATGATGATGATGATTTTGCAACGTTGGCACTAGAGGCAAGAACGGGCTCGGCCGGTGAGGTCTTTGCTCATTCGGGGCTAAATGATTTTTTTAAGGACAGCAGCAGCGGTCGCGCGGCCGCTGGGGTACCCACATCCTTCCCGGCTGCTGGGTGAGGCCGGCTGAGAAAGTGTACCCTCGCAGCTGCTGGGGGCCTTCCGCATGGTCGCTCCGTAGCCGTGAGCTCCTTGGTGGCAAGTAGCGCTCAACGTGGGGCCTTTCGGATGGGTTGCTCTATTAGCGTGAGCTCTTGGGTGGCAAGTGGCGTCCAATGTGGGGCCTCCCAGATGGGTCGCTTTGTTAGCGTGAGCTCCTTGGTGGTAAGGATGTTCCCTTACAGCTTCCTCTTGTCCCACGACACTACTTACATTACTACAACTTCATTGATTTGCTTTGTGATTTACACTTTAAATTTATTAATCGTTAGCGTTCACGGCTTCGAATTTGAACCTGTAAGTGGATTTTTATTTTTTAATGGAATTTATTAATTTAAATTTACTCATTCATTAGCGCCCTTATCCAACGAACGACAACCGAGACTGATCATGAATCCAAAAAAAAAGGCGAGAGGCCGACTTAGGGGAGACAAGGGCAGTGTGTCCTTCATCTTGTCTCTGGCTTCTGGTCATCTTGCGATAACCAAAATCACCCACATCCGTGAGCTCGGTCTCGAAATATCTGAGAAAGAAAGGGGGAGGTATCTAAGGATAAGGTGGACAGGGTTAGTTTAAATGTTCTCTAACTACTTGAATGGAGGGATGGTGGGAAAGAAATCATACAAGACCGGTAGGTCTTGGGTGCGGTAGTAAACGCAGATCACGTCTTCGGCGTCTGATACTCTGCGCTTTGGTCGATGTGTGTGTGTATTTGGGCTGTATTGTATTGTGCGTGCGTGTTTGTAGTGTGTCAGCAGTAGACCCTATGGGATGGGTTCAGGAATCCTCTATTATAGAGGGGAATGTTTTTGGGAAGGATTCTTTCTTCAGTTTTGTACTGAAGAAGAAATTGTGGTGGTCGGGTCCGAAGAGATCGAAAGAGAGAAGGGTCAAGAACGCAAGACTCCCGTACAAGTGGGTTCTCGCTGTTCTGAATGCTTTCGAGGTACTTATATGCTAATTGTAGTAAGTACTCGTCGGTAGGAGTAAGGGATGCACTTTCGTATAGGTGTGAGTTGGCGCAATGGCTACTGTCAGGCCCTCTAGAGTGATTGGTGTATCTTCTGAGGAGTTTCATTTCGAAAACTCGAAGTCTTTCCATTTGGGCCGAAGATATGCAGGACCATCTGCGAAAGGCGTACGATATTCCAGACGGATTAGCTGCTTACAGCAGAGAAGCTTAACTTTGGTGTCAACTTTGTTGCTCCACTTCACAATGTTGTACAGTTGCGTAGGCCGATCGATGGCCTTTTGAAGAATGTGGGTCACATATTTGATGAAATTAATTTTTGGGGTATAAATGACCCCGAGATATTTCATCTTGTCCTGTGGTCTAATCATAGTACCTCCTATTTGTATTCGAATATTCTGTGAATATCGAGAAGCGGGTTTGGTAGTGTTTACTACTCAGAATTATAGCTACTGCTTTGGACAGGTTAAGTCGGATTTTCGATCGACTGTAATATTGATACATTTCGTCCCGGTGGCAGTTGAGTTGATTTGTTGGAGGTTTATGGCTTTTGGATGACGTGTACACTAGGACGTTATCTGCGTAGCATATCTGGTTTACTCTCCCGTCTACAGAGCGAGGAATATCTGAGGTATATATATTAAATAAGATGGAGTCTAGAATGGAGCCCTGTGGTATCCCTGCAGCGGCGTTGAAAGTTCGGGATAGCTTTCCATTCACTCGAACTTGAAAAGTTCTGACTAGAACGAACTGGTAGATGATACTACACAGCGTCCTACTAAGACCAGTGTTTAATAATTTAAAGGCGAGACCTTCGTTCCACGTCGTGTCGCAAACCTTTTCAATGTCCAGGGTCACCGGAATGGTGGGTTCCTTATCAAAGAGGCGCACGCACACGTGGTTTTGAAAAACGTTGAGAGCCATAGTGATGCTGTGCGCTCTTCTACATTCAAATTGGAAGTTAGGTATTAGGTTGCTGGCACTAATGAACTTTTTAGCTACTCGTATATGAATTTTTTATATATTTTGCTAATGTAAGTGAGGAGCGAGATGGGGCTAAGGCTTGGGGGGTGATACGTTGGTTTCCCAACTTGTGCTATTGGACAAATAATAGCGTGCTTTCAATCCTTCGAAAAGTATCCCATGTTGTAGGGATGATTGAACAGAATGGAGAGCTTTATAAAAAATAAAGCAGAAAGCCTTCGCAACGAGGGGTTCGACATGTTGTCGATACCGGGTGACTTCTTGGGGTTTCGAGATTTAACTAGATTTTGTAGGGTAAAAAAACCGTGATCATTATCACGTGTGACATCGAAGTATGCACTGTTAGTTAGTTTAAAGACAACAATTGGCTCGTTAAACTTGTCTAATTTATTGTGGACCCCTGAACTAATGATCGCATTAGTATCAGGGTTGCCATCCTGGACAGTAAGGTTGTGATTATTTTCAAAGGTCTTGTTGCGGATTGGCACTGAATGCAACCAGCGAATTCGCAATTGAATGCAACCATCGCAACCGACGATTGTGAATCGCAAAGAGGTCTCTTCGATGGTATTTGCTTTTTTGGTGTCAATATTAACAACATTGTGTGTGAAGTCGTCATGGGGAATCTGATGTCTTTTCAAGTTTGTACTTCGGGACATGAGTCTTCTAAGTGTCAACTAGAATCTCGTGAAGTCATGCCGCAACGTTATTTATCTCGACTGTCGATACTTGAGGAGTGATTTGGGGAAGTAAAACTTTGGACACAAAAAAAAAGTCCAGAATTGAGTTATTTCAAGTACCAACCGTAGGTGGGACTGTTTCAAAGTTAAGGGCATGAGAGTTTTCAGTGTATCATTGGTACAATTTTGTGCAAGAGACGGAGTTGTTCCAGAAGGCAACCTACTATTACCCTTTTGTACTTTGCATCCAAAGAGATAGGTTAATAAGTGTGTACAAATTCCAAGAAGCACAAACAAGATTTTGTGTGTACTTCAATTGGAATGAGGTTCCAGGAAGGGCGTGTGAATTTGTTTGAACCAATTTCCGGAAGGTAAAACCATGAAATGCATTTGGAAATAAGCATTTCATGATGTTGGGATTGTATGGGAATTTGGTGGGACAAGTTCCCGGAAGGTATGATCATGAAATGCATTTGAAGATACGCATTTCATATTATCATTTCAGGGAAATGTTTAGTGCGTAGTATGAACATTACCGCCCCAACGGTTGATTTGGTAAGGAGGCTGTGTCTTGCGTTTGATTGTGCAAACTTACGTTCAACTGGTGGCTCTTGCTATTGTCCAGTTCGGCACAATTACTGAGTGGTAGGTAGATTCCAAAAGCTCAGCCGCCAGATGAAATACCTCCCCATTAAGCTATAGGCTTCGTGAAATGGTTGGAAGGAATCCTTGAGCATCTTCCGGAGCTTGGTTGATGGATCCGGTCGAGAAAAACAAATAACATCTCTATGCGATGATGCAGCGCTACAGGTTCGCCTTTCCTGGGGGAAGTAAAAAAAAAAAAACAAAAAAAAAATGTTTGTGGTATGGTATGACGCATCATTTGGGAGAAAACTAGTTTGGTTGGGGATTATTGATTTGGGTTATAGGCATGGATGATTGTTTTTTTTTGCAGTAATGGGGGATACGATGAGAGTAGTGTGTAGTGATCCTAAATCACTACCCTTTTCCAATTACCCATAATTCTAATTCCCATACTGAATCATATGAGCGACAAGTTAAACCAAAAGTTAATTTGTCGCACATTGATTAAATTTCCAAGTACCCCACATCCAATTGAATCATATGCACGGCAAATTTAAACGAAAGTCCACTTATCGTGCATTGATTCAATTCCCTATAACCATGAAATTGTGAAATATTCTAAATTCATTTCATGGTTCCTCCTTCCGGGAATTTATTCAAATAAATTCTAACCAACTTCCCGGAATCCTATTCCAATTGAAGCACACGAAATCTTGTTTGTGCTTCGTGGAATTTTTACATAAGACTTTAACAAATCTCGATGAACCCGGGTATAAAAGGGCGGCACATTTTGGATTCGAGATCAGTCCAACGGAGAGACCTTTGAAAATAATCACAAGCTCACTCTCGAGGATGGCGACCCGGAACCAAATGCAATAATTAGTTCAGAGGTTCACAACAAATTAGACAACTTTAACGAGCCAATAGTTGTCTTTAACTCAGCTAACAGTGCATACTTCGACGACACACGTGATAATAGTCACGGCTTCGTCACACCAAATACCCTACAGAACCTAGTTAAATCTCGAAACCCCAAGAAGTCACCCGGTATCGACAATATGTCCTACCACTCGTTGCGAAGGCTTTCTGCTTTATTCTTTATAAAGCTCTCCATTCTGCTCAACCATGCCTACAACATGGGGTATTTTCCCCAAGCTTGGAAGCATGCTGTTGTCTGCCCAATAGCAAAAGTTGGGAAACCAAATTATCACCCCTCAAGCTTTCGTCCTATTTCGCTCCTCACCTGCATCAGCAAAATATATGAACAATTCATATACGAGAAGCTAAATAAATTTATCAGTGTCAGGAACCTAATACCTGACTTCCAATTTGGATTCAGAAGAGCGCATAGCACCACTATGGCTCTCAATATATTTCAAAACCACATTTGCGTGCGCCTCTTTAATAAGGAACCCACCATTGCGGTGAGCTTGGACATTGAAAAGGCTTTTGACACAACCTGGATCGAAGGCCTCGTTTTTAAATTACTGAATACTGGCCTCAGTAAAACGCTGTGTAATATAATCTACCAGTTCGTTTTAAACAGAACCTTCCAAGTTCGAGTGAATGGAAAGCTTTCCCGAACCTTCAACGCCGCCGCAGGCGTACCACAGGGCTCCATTCTAGGCCCCATCTTATTTAATATCTACACCTCAGATATTCCTCGCCCTGTGGATGGTAGAGTAAACCAGATTTGCTATGCGGATGACGTCCTAGTGTACACGTCATCTAAAAGCCCAAAACTCGCAACAAACCGACTCAACCGTCATCTGGACGAACTGTATCAGTATTACAGTCGGTGGAAAATTCGACTTAACCCATCTAAAGCAGTAGCTATAATTCTGAGTAGTAAACACTCCCAACCTACTTCTCGATATTCACAGAATATTCGAATAAAAATGGGAGATACTACGATTAGACCACAGGACAGGATGAAATATCTTGGGGTCATTTATACCCCAAAAATGAATTTCATCAAACATGTGACCCACATTCTCCAAAGGGGCCTTGGTCGGTCTAAGCAACTGCACAACATCTTCAAGTGGAGCAACAAAGTTGACACCAAAGTTAAGCTTCTCTGCTATAAGCAGCTAATCCGATCCGGAATATCGTACGCCTTTCCCATATGGTCCTGCATATCTTCGGCCCAAATGGAAAGACTTCGGGTTTTCGAAAGGAAACTCCTCAGAAGATGCACCAATCATTCTAGAAGGCCTGACGGTCGTCATTACCCCAACTCTCACCTATACGAAGGCGCCTCCATTACCCCTATCGACGAGTACTTGCTTCAATTAGCATATAAGTACCTCGAAAACATTCAGAACAGCGAGAACCCACTTGTACGGGACTCCTGCGTTCTTGACCCTTCTCTCTTTCGATCTCCTCGGATCAAACCCCCACAATTTCTTCTTCAGTACAAAACTGAAGAAAGCACCCTTCCCAACAACATTCCCCTCTATAATAGAGGATTCCTGGACCCAACCCATAGGGTCTACTATTAACAAACCACACACACGAACGCACAGTACAAGACGGCACAAACACAAACATATACACCGACCAAAGCGCAGATTATCAGACGCCAAAGACGTGATCTGCGTTCACTACCGCACCCAAGACCTACCGGTCTTGTACGATTTCTTTCCCACCATCCCTCTATAAAAGTAGTTAGAGAACACTCGGACTAACACTGTCCACACTATCCTTGGATACCCCCCCTTTTCTCTTTTCTTTTCAGAGATCGCGAGACCGAGCCCAACATCCTCACGGATGTGGGTGATTCTGGTTATCGCAAGATGACCAGAAGTCAGAGACAAGATGAAGGACACATATGTCCTGTCTCGCTAAATTCGGCCTTCTCGCCACAATTTAACGCCACAATTTTTAGGATTCGAGATCAGTCGGAATCCAGAGGTCGAGGCAACGGCCGAAAATTGTGAAATTAATAAAATAGTTAAAATAAATAAAAACAAAGTAAAACGCCCTTGATCTTGGACACGAGCCAAAAGAACCCGAAGCCCCGCCAATCGAGGTAAGCAACACAATACAATCGTATAAAAATAACCTTTACGACTGGCGCAGCCGGTAGGATCAGGGAAGCCAACGTTAAACACTTGTAAGTGCTTGAAAACCATTTTTTTTTTTTTTTTTTTTTTATTAGACTTCTCTCGGGAGAGGCGAACCTATAGCGCCGAGTGGGCGCCCCGAGATGCCATCAAATAACTGTTGCAGTTCCTTTTGAACAGTTGCAGGTTGTAGCGTTCCGGGAACACTCGCGTGGGAAGGGAGTTCCACAGCTTCCCCGCTCTGTAGCGGAACGAGTTCTGATGTAGGGATGTTCGCGCCGTCGGGAGATGAACCACAAACGGGTGCGATCCGTCGGATTGTCTTGTGGAGCGCATATAAGCCGAATTGCGCGGAACAATACCACGAATCTCCGAAGAACAGCACCCGTGATAATATCTGTAAAACAGACAGAGGTCGGCTACGCGCCTTCGATGTGATAGCGACTGTAGTCCCGACGTCAGCGCCGAGTCCCCGATCAGGCGGATCGCTCGTCTCTGTATGCTCTCAAGTAGGTCGAGGGTATGTTTAGGAGCCGAGCTCCAAACATGAGAGCAATATTCGAGCGCGGGTCTAATTTGGGATTTATATAGGAGGAGAAGTTGGGCCGGGGTAAAATATTTCTTGGCTCTAAAAAGATAACTCAGTTTTCCTGAGGCTGACCTGGCGATGTTCGACACGTGTTTATGCCATGATACATTCCCACAGACCGTGACGCCGAGCAATTTCAAACTTTCCCCAGCCTCGAGGGCCCGGCCATTCATCATCTGCTGTGGAACCGATGATCCAGTTTTCTTTGTGAATGTTGTATACTGAGTCTTCGTTGCATTGAAGTCGACAAGATTGGCCCTTCCCCACTGCAGGACTTTATCCAGATCCCGATTCAGAGAATCAATCTGTCTACATCTCAGCTGGTGTGGCGCAGATGCACCAATCGGCCGATCACTCGAAAAGGAGGAAACAAGCGTACTATCATCCGCAAAACTGAACACTTTGTTATCCGTTGTCTCCAACAAATCATTTATGTGAAGCAAGAACAAGGTTGGAACCAAAATAGAACCTTGGGGCACCCCCGAATTAACAGGATACAGATCCGAACACTCGCCGTCCACAACAACCCGGATCGATCGATTTTCAAGGAAACTCCTCGTCCAGTCGCAAAGCTGTTGGGAAAGTCCATATGAACGAAGTTTGCTCAGCAGTGCCCCGTGCCAGACGCGGTCAAAAGCCTTGGAAATATCCAATGCGACCGCCCTTGACTCACCATGCCGTTCAATCGCAGATGTCCATATATCGGTTATAAGTGTCAAAAGGTCTCCTGTGGACCGCCTGCCACGGAATCCGTATTGACGATCATTCAGGACTCCGTTGCACTCCAAATACTTAACCAGCTCAGCATTGATGACTTTTTCCATCACCTTAGATAAAATAGAGAGTAATGCTATCGGACGGTAATTTTGTGGGAGACACTTTTTTTCCGTCTTTGGGATTGGCTGAACTCGAGCGATTTTCCAGCAGGCAGGAAAGGTCCCCTGTGCATAAGATAAGCGGAAGAGTCTGCCAAGAACCGGCGACAGTTCTGGAGCACAGTTCTTAAGGACTATTGTTGGTATTCCGTCCGGGCCGGCTGCCTTCCTACATTGATCTCTACAATAATTTAAATCCAAACGTACTGGGCAAGACACCTTTACCCTACGTCCGGAGCTGAGTCTGGCTCCGGAGGTACGAATTGGTAATAAAAATTTAAAACCAACATTTTTAAAATAATAACAATATAATATAAAGCGTACCTGGGGCTAAAACACCAGGAACAGTGGTATAAAAAAATAAAACAAACAAAAATAAATACAAGCGTACCTGGGGCTAAAACACCAGAGTAACAAAATAAAAAAAAAAATAAAAATTAAAAAAAAATAATTAAAAAGAAGTTAACTCAAAAAGAGAAGAGATTTATAACCAGAAAACAAAGGGAAACAGGCAGCCATCTACGAGCACGTCACCAGCAACTAGAACAGCAAGGAAAAAACAAGTAATATCAACACCAGCAGCAACCTCAACAAAAACAACAGCAGAAACAACAACGAAAGCAGAATACCAACCACTGACACATGATGTCCCTCTCAGCAGGATAACCTGCAGTTACTGTAACAAAAGGGGGCATGTCTATGAAGATTGTGTCAAAAGAAAAAACACACCCTTTTGTACACACTGCCTGCAAGTAAATCACGATATCCGTGATTGCGGGCAATTAAGAAAGGAACAAAGAGTTCTGCACATAAGGCAGATCTGCGACTTCTGTGGCCAAAACGGCCACAATCTAGGATCCTGTCAGCAAAATCTGAAATGGGAGTCGCGAATTCAATTCCCCCACTTCGAGATCAGAACAAAGAAGGCCAAAACCCTCGGTGGCAAAAAGGAGCTACCATATCAGGACCCCACGCGCGCCTTTAACCAGCATTCCCACCGTCTAACTACCAATAGATATAGGTGTTAAGAAAAGCACAACTCTAGTAGTGGACATCGGCGCGGAAGTTAGCCTGATTAACAAAAATTGCCTTAGAAAACCAGACGTCTTAGACACGAGCCAAAAGACCCGGAAGCCCCGCCAACCGACGCAAGCAACACAATACAAACGTAAAAAAATAACCTTTACAAGTGATTTAGGATCACTACACTGGGTTTCACTTAGTGAAAGAAATCTTGGTTTGTGAGAGAACAGGTGGACAAACACGAGAAGAAAATTGCGACTCAACCCATGGATGCTGCAGAGAATGCGAAACCCTCGCACAATGACAACAACAACCTCTACCACAACATGCTCGTAAAGGGCACTAGCACGCCGCAAATACGCGTCTTTAAATATCAATTCCAAATTAATAGTAAAAGGTTTTCTTCATAAGGACGCTGTGTTTTTAAAATAAAATTATGGTTCTCCCAATTGGGATGATATGTACTTCAAAATAACAAAAATTGTGTATTTACCTAAAATATTTTGTATTTTTTTTTTTTAATTTACAGTTGTTTAATTTTAAAATTGATCGTCTCTATTGCAAAACCCATTATTTAACGGCTGTAATCGATACGGAAAGAAAGGGACATCTCTTCGCACAATGTACTACACATCTTTTATTTTTATTACAAGAACCGCAAAAATGAAAACGAATTAGTAATCAAAGGGATTTTTTAGAAGCGCTGTTTCATTTAATTTTAAGTTTTGTACAATATCTTATAATTTAGGCCTTAAAATATATAATTAGTGCAAGGCAAAACCTAATAGTTTTAATCATTTTTATTAGCTTATATTTGTAGATATTTATGCATCATCATCCTTGTAGGGGAGAAAACACTAATTCGTAACATTTTGTTGTAATTCTAATTATACATGAAAGTTAAATGCGACTACTGTTAAGTCAAAATAAAACAGTTACACAACCATGTGACACATTTGACGATAAACGTGCACAAGGTTTTTCGTCAAGACTTAAATGAATACGAGTATATCCTTTTCTTTTTGGTCATTGTTCTAGGAATCAATGGATGTTTCTTCTACTCCCCCTCATAATCATACATGAATATTTTCAAAACTTGATTTGCACGCATACAACATTATTATTAGCTGGATTTATTCCAGATGACCATCAAATAGTTCTAAACCGCTGATTGAATATCTTTGAATATCGCATATGTCTCTAAAAATTCCTTCAAAAGAATCCAATAATGGAATGCTTGGACTTGAACTCAACTTCAGTAATCTCAACGTTTAATAACATTGACTCATTATCATTATCCTTTTCTAAATAATTTTTTTGTTTCTTCATTAAGGTCGGAGTTTCGTCTGAAATGTATCAGTCTTGATTGCTCTTAGCCATGGTCGCTTGCATTAAGAATTACAAATACCTATGGTAGTTTACTGAATAGATAGAAACGCGGATGCCCGTCAGCACCATTTGTTTTCTTTCGAATTAATATTATCATTATTATTATTACCATTAATTCTCCTACCTTTCTTCTTGTTCTAAGGCGCATAAGGAATTTATTTACACCATGTCTAATATGCATTAAGATTAATTAAAAAATACTTTAACATCATTGTCTTTTTTATAAGTGCTGTGTTAAGCAAAACGTTTTGTCATATTTCGGGTATTAGAATAATCCACAATCCTTGAGATTGTTCTTAATTATAACATCTGTGACCGCATCAAATACAAATTGGATGTTATTTGTGTCTGTGGCGCAGGTGAGATGTGTATATATCTCCTTCTGATCTTTTCGCTTATTTAGATTCTCAAATTTCATTCTAATGTAATTAGAGGCCTCCTCAAAAGTATTGGAACCTATTTATTTTGAGATTGAAATATAAATTAATAGCACATTAACAATTACAAATATTTATTTACCTGTATATTCTGGAAAGCAAATCGTTAATGGAGATTTTGTTATCTTTTCCTCAAATAGATCCTTTTTGTTGAGGAACAATATTATGGACGTTTCCACAAACCATTTGGAGTTGCAAATTGAATCGAAGAGTTTCAAGGACTCGATCATTCGGTTCATTTCTTCATCTTCTGCCAGTACTAAATCGTACCCTGTAATAAATTAATAATAATAATGTTTTAATTTTTAACAAAAATGATGTTCTAAATAATTTTATTCAGAGTGCCTCAAGTTGGCAACTCTAAAATAGACACCTGTCAAAAATCATGTACATGAAAATTACCGATTGTTAATTTTCAGATATTTGTCAAGTATCCATTGTTACGTGCGTCCGCCACCCCATCAATTAATCATTTTGTAATTTTAATATAATTTGTTTTAAAGTGGTGTGATGGTAAGGTGGTGGAGCAGTTGCACGATCCAGAAGTGAGTTTTCGAACACGCCCCGATTCGGGTGTGGATCGTGCAGTTCTTCGAGTTCGAATTCGGTTTTCGAAGTGGACGTGAATGGGGAGCGAAAGAGAGAACGGGTTAATGTTTTTTGATGTAAGGTTTTTGACATTCCGTTTTCGAGCAGAGAAGAAAAGGAGCAGTAAAAAGTCGGTTTTTTTGCTTTTGTCCCGGAGATTTTTCAAAAACCCACAAAAAATGTTAAAATTTGTTAAAATTAAAATTATATGAAAAAGTTGAAATAAATCTGATAACTGTCAGACAAAAAGATCAATATGGTGTAGAAATTTTCGTAGAGGAAAAAACAAATTTTCGGACTTGTACATCGATTCCAAACTGAGGCAGAGTAATTCTCAAAATTGATAAATCATCAAGCAAAATTTGTGCACCCAGTTAATTGGAGGTCAACAAAATTGTATGCACCATCAATTTAGGTGACCCATATACAATTCTTGGAGTGACTCGTCATGCAACTACTCAAGATATTCGAAAAGCATACAAACAATTGACCGGGAATGGCAATCTCACAAGGCGGCACGCAACGAATTGAATGCTGATCACCGATCTGGAGAGCTGTTTCAAGGGACTAATCTGGCCGAGAGCAGGAACACAGTACATTCCTGACCATCGTTTTACCGGATCACAGGTAAAATTAAACACTAATTGATTTTCTGTGGCTAGACCCAAAAGAATACTGTCACACCATTAGTATCCTAAAATTGTTAAAAAACGTTGTGCAAAAAGTTGAGAATGTTTGTCATTGTTGGCGATGCGATCAGCATCAGCACACTAGCAGTCAGCATCACCGCACAAGCACTCAGCACAACGACCAACCAAAACCATCAGTGAGGGAGAAGCCATTTACGCCGACCCAACAACCAAGTACAAATACAAGTGGTGCGGTATCAAAGAGAATTGGTTGCCTTGGCGAGAAGATGATGGTTAACCCGACGACAGTGAAAATCAACAGCTGACTCTTTACGAAAACGAACACTATCGCTGGTGCGGGAAAACAAATCAATGGATTCCTAAAGCTCTGGAAACGATTGCTGAACGATTCGAGACTGAATATTATCGTTGGGATGTCAGCAAAAATCAGTGGATACCAAAGAATCAGATATCCGTGAATGAGGATAGGTATGGTATTGAAAATTGTGTACGGACATACACAGACAAGGATGGAGCTACATTCTTTTGGGACAGCGAGAAGAAAGCATGGTTTCCGATAATCGATGATGACTTTGTGACAAGGTATCGAAGGAGTTATGGCCTTATTGACAACACGATACCAACAGCGGGACAGCAGACAGAGAAACGAATAAAACCGCCAGACAATGTGGTTAAGGAAGCGGTCAAAACTATTGCACCTGCAGAGATTGGAGCTGGTAAAAGAAAGGCTGCTACAGAGCCACCACAAGGGTTCGATTTGGAATCGAACGACGAACAATGCCTCACGCCTAACAATTTCTTGCTGACGCGCTCTTGTCGTGCGACGGCACCCGATGACTTCGATACACGAACTTGTTGGTAGGATGAGCCGGAGAACAGCGCAGCGGCTGACGGATCATCTTCCGGAGAAGAAGGGTAAAGGAATACCTGCCAACAATGATGACAAGAAGAATTTACGGACGAGATACCACCAACCCACAAGTTGGAGATGTAGTCCTGGTGGCGGATCTCTCACTACCCCGCAGTACCTGGCCCCGCGGGGAAATACAAGCTGTATATCCCCGACCCGACGGAAGGATCGGAGTCCTGGATGTGAAGAGGACATGAGGAACGCTGCGAAGACCAACGCGCCGAGTCGTGGTGCTGATTCCAGTGACGACATCGCCATCACAAGAGGGAGTGCTGCGCACTGCGGGGACTGTTGGCGATGCGATCAACATCAGCACACTAGCAATCAGCATCGCCGCACAAGCACTCAGCACAACGACCAACCAAAACCACTCAAGAGGGAAGAACAACGAAAACCACTCAAGAGGAAGGAGCAGGATAGTCAGCGGTATATCAGTCGCGATAAATCACTCAGCAGGAAACGAGTGATTTATAGAAAACAAGCGAACGAGGATACAGCTGCTGGCAATAAAAGGCGTGCGTGGCGGTGAAGCAGCAGGAGTTCTATAATAGAGGATTCCTGGATCCATCCCATGGGGTCTACTGTTAACAAACCAAACAAACACGGACGCACAGTACAAGACTGCACAAACATACACACACCGACCAAAGCGCAGATCATCAGACGCCAAAGACGTGATCTGCGTTTACTACCGCACCCAAGACCTACCGGTCTTGTATGATTTCTTTCCCACCATCCCTCTATACAAGTAGTTAGAGAACACCTGGACTAACACTGTCACACTATCCTTGGATACCCCCCTTTTTTCTTTTCTTTTCAGATATCGCGAGACCGAGCCCAACATCCTCACGGATGTGGGTGATTCTGGTTATCGCAAGATGAATAGAAGCTAGAGACAAGATGAAGGACACATCTGTCCTTGTCTCGCTAAAGTCGGCCTCTCACCGCCCCATTTTTTTTTTTTAAGTTGAGGAGAGTAAAATTTAAGCAGTTACAGGCAAGACACGTAAACTCTGCTAATCAAGAAGCGATCTTGACAAAATTGAAAGGATTTGCGTCACCAATATATAGAAGAAAACAAATAAACCAATTTATTCACTTATTCACAGCCTTTGAAGTAAAACGAGTTTACTATTTGGTCCTTCGAGCCGGATCAAGTCATCGAGGGATAGACAGCAGCTGCCAACTGGACAACACAACGTCTCCCGCTGTGCATCGTGGGACCCAAGCGTTTCAGCCGCAACGCATTGAAGCGTACCCGGTGCGACCAAGCAGCAAGAAATGCGCCCGTGCAGCCCATCAAAGCCATCAACGGAACATTAGCACACTCAGTTGCGCAAGCAACACCCGATCCACAAGCATCATTCTCAAGTAGCTAGTGGCGCAATTTTCGATCCACAAGTATCGAAAAGGGAAACCAATTCGCAATGGCTACCGGCGATTCGCCGAGCAAGTTGTCAATGGCGGATCAGATTGTTTCGACACTAAAGAAGAGACGAGGAGTCGTCAAGGTATTCCTCGGGCGGTTGGAGGAGTTCACAAACAAGGCGAATGAGGTGGCTAAACGAGAGGAAGTCACAAGCAGATTGCGCAAACTGGAGGACGCATTTAAATCGTTTGAGCGCCTCCAGGCATGCACCGAGGAGATATACCCGGATTTGGAGGTCGACAAGGAGAATGAGGAACGAGCTACAAGGGAGGCTCAATCAGCGGTTAAACGCATCAACAGGCATAGGCGCCACCGCATTGGATGTTTCAGGAGATACCCTGAGACCGGCAACTAGTCCAACGTTAACAGCGAAGCAACCAGGAATGGAGGGGTTGCTTAATACGCTTAACTCCAGCCAAACAATAATGAACATCTTGGTGGAACAACTAGTTACCCGGTCAGCGGACCTGACAGCATCGGATTCCATAGGTGGAACGGCAACCCGACTGATCAAGCTGAGGAACATCGACGTGCCTACCTTCGATGGGGACTATAAACAATGGGTACCGTTCCAGGAGATGTTCAAACAGCTCATCCACGATAGCCCCTAGTTATGAACGGTAGAGAAATTCCAATTTCTCCGGACTTCGTTGAGAGCGGACGCATTATCATTGGTTTACAATATTCCGGTCAGGGCATTTCGGGATATATATGTATAAACCGATCATCCGGAATATATACAATCCGTTCATCCACTATAACCACCAGTTATTCTAGGTATCTCTACATCATGTGCTGCGGAGTACCGCAGATTTATCACGTGCTTCTTCGAGCAGGTTTGGGCTTTGCGGGCACTGGAGCTGCCAGTGGAGGACTGGGGTTGCGGGCTGGTTTTAACTACAGTCGAGAAGTTCAATAGTGAGTCGAGGCAGTTGTGGATTCGGGTAACCAGCAGAAACGAAATGCCGACATTCGCGGAGCTGACCGAAGTCCTGGAAACCTGACTTACCAAACTAAAGAACATGCCAACAGCGAAAAACAGTTCTAAGGGTCACTTTGTTTGGAACACAAGTATAGCACAAGGCTCACCCAAGAAGGTATATTCGGCAATCACATCATCAGTGTCGGCTAAGTGTCCCAAATGCGCACAGCCGCATCCATTGTTCCGATTAGGCACATTCAGGAGTTTCTCAATGCCACAGCGTGACCAGTTTGTCCACCGGCATAAGTTGTGTTGGAACTGCCTCAGATCACGGCATTGACAAATGTGAGAGGGGTAACTGCCAAGTGTGTAACGAGCTGCATAACTTATTGCTACATCAATCGGTAAACGTTTCGAGGTTATCACCAGAGGCCGGACCATCGGAGGGATCCTGAGTACAAGCCCAGGATTCGCTGGTGCCTACGGCAATCGTAACTGGATAGAAACCAGTTGGGTCTCTGTCGGGTACTTCTGGACTCCGGTTCAACCACATCCTTAGCTCGAATCATTCGTTCAGCAGTTGGACCTGCGACGCACTCCAGGCGAAGGTAAAGATAAGTGGCTTATGCGAAGGAAATTCACAGGTCGGCCGAGGAAATATCGATTTGCTACTGAAAGGCCAAATAGGAGAAACCAGCGTTTGGGTAACGGCATTGGTGCTGAGGCTGCTGACTTTGGATCTGCCGTCAAGGTAACTAGCATGACTGGAACAGCTTCTCGTCGCTGGCGTTGGCTGGCCCTCTGTTCTATAAATCGAGGCCTATTGACTTGTTGCTGGGGTCGGACGCTGTCTTCCAGGTCTTGCGCGATGGACGGCCGATGGATCCCGACAGTAAAATGATAGCTCAGAATACCATATTCGGTTGGGTGATCGCAGGGAGTGGATTGGATCTGCCCGATCAGGAACAACATTACTGCACTGTCACCACTCAGGTCGACCCATTAGAGCGGCAGCTGAGGGCCTTTTGGACCATGGAGGAGGTACCAGATATGATGGAGCGTTTAACGAAAGAAAAGAGGGCAATGACACATTTTGCGGACACACACCAGTGTTCAGCAGAGGGACGCTTCGAGGTGGAAATACCGTTCAGACATATCACACCGCCATCGGGCCATTCCAGGGAAGCCACCATTCAAAGGCTTTTGTCAATGAAGAGGCGTTTCATGCGAAACCCGGAGCTAGGCTATCAGTATGCTGAATTCATGAGAGAAGTCACATGCAGCGGGTGACCGAAGAAGACCCAAAAATACAGGACAACCAATGCTGGTATCTACCCCACCATGCAATACTTAAAAGCGAGAGTGAAACTACCATGTTTAGGGTGGTATTCGATGTTTCTCGGGCCACCAGCAAAGGAATATCTCTTAACGATCACCTGATTGAGAAAACTATGGCTTAAAGGTGTCGATTGGAACGACCACCTGGATGAAGAGACTCGGAGGGAGCGCAGAGTACTTCGAGGGATTACCGGCGCTGGACTCGGTGGAGATCCCACGTTGTTTGCGACGTTCGAAGCCTTCAGTTACATGGGTTTTCGGACGCGAGGGAGAAGGCGTACAGAGCGGTCCTCTACGCCAGATTTGAGGTGGAGGGGGGTTTCCAAGTGCGTATCATCATGGCAAAGGCCAAGGTGGCCCCAGTTAAGCAGGTGTGTGTTTCTACTTTGAATTACTACTGGATTATCTGATGCCCTTTTCAGCACCGGACTCATCCAAGGTCCACAGTCCAGGTAAGGGACCTTTTTTAACACTACCAACCAATCGAATTCAGCAAAGAAAGGGAAAAAGTGTCTCCAGCAAAATACCGGCTAATAGCCTTACTAAACATGTTGCTCCAGATCGTGGAAAAAGTCATCAATACAAAGTTGATCAAATATTTAGAATGCAACGGACTCCTATATGATCGCCAATACGGATTTCGTAGTAAGTTATCTACGGGGCAGCTCTTGGGCTTTGTGAGCGACAACAAACATCAGACTGCTATTGAAAAACATGGTGAGTCAAGAGCAGTCGGATTGGATATTTTGAGGGCTTTTAACTGTTCCCAATACCACAGAAATTTGATGAAGAGTTTTCTCTGATCTCCATGATTTGGTTTGTTGGAAATGGTCTGTCTATTGAACTCTTTTCTAATATTTTCAGGTGCCAAAGGGTTCTATCTTTGCTCTATTCATTTTAATGATTTGCTAACATTAACGAGTAACAAAATATTCGGTTTTGCCACAATAATACATCATCATCATCATCATCGGCACTACAACCGGGATCCGGTCTTGGCCTTATTTAACAAATCTCTCCACCGGTCCCGATTTCGAGCCGATGTCATCCAGTTTGGCACTCCTAGGCTCTGGGCGTCCTGGTCTACGCCATCCCTCCATCGCAGACAAGGTCTGCCGCGCTGTCTCCTTCTATACATCCTGCCACAAAGGCCTTTCCGGGCAGGCTCCTCTTCGCTCAGTCGAGCTAAGTGTCCCGCCCACCGGAGTCTTGATTTTTGATTTTGATTTTTCTTAGAACATTAGCTTCAAGGTAGATTGCGTACAACTCATGGTTGTAGCGTCTCTGGAATCGTCCTTCCTCACATACGGGGCCAACAATTCTCCTTAAGACCTTTCTCTCGAACACGGCTAAGAGTTCATCATCATCATCGGCACTACAACCGGGAACCGGTCTTGGCTTTATTTAGCAAGTCCTGAGGCTTGTTAAATTTTCCATAATGATTTGTTTTTTTCCGGGCAGGGTCATTAGTCTTGCGCCAGGGCTAAGAGATCTCCTCAAGACCTTCCTCTCGAACGCGGCTAAGAGTTCAGAGTGCCTTTGTGGCGATTCCGCCAGATCCCACGGCTCGCCTTCCTGAAAAAAACCCCCATAACCATAACCCGGGTCTGCACCAGCTTTCGCTAATGCAATTCGCATTAGCATCTTAGATGCTTCACGCATCAAACAGACCCAATTATTTTAACCCTAAAATCCCTATAAAGAAAACTTACCTTCATGCATCCCTTCGCATACAATTTTTCATAAGATTTCTTTGTTTGCTTATTTGGTATTCTGAACCAATTCGGTACCAGACAAATTCCATAAATATCGCGCCGTCTATTTTCCTAGCCGCGCCATATACCTTTTCATATACATTGCCTGGCAACCTTTTTTGTTTGTCTTACCAACAAACAACCCAAGCAGCTGCATATAATTAGCACAATATACGCTGAAACCAAATTCTCCAGCATTTCCTAATGCAAATATGAACCCGGTTTCTATTGCAGCCAGAGATGCCATAAACATCCAATTTGCTTTTAGCACCTTTTTCTCCTAACGTCGAAAATAGCGACGAGGCATTGTATAAACATGACCCTCATTAAAGAGCGAACCATTTGGTCGCCTTTTCTTTTGTCCTTGCCTGTTTCGCTGTTCCTCTGCACGTGTGAATAGCATTGATCTCAACGATCCCACCTATACCACCATGAGAGACTTTACGTTTCCCTGGTGGTAGGTAAAAAACGATATCCTTATTGGAGAGGATATCGTTTGAGTCGTAATTCAATCTCCGTGGCGGTCGGGTCGCTCGCCATTCACCGTACCTCCGCCGGGTACGGTGCGAAACCAGTTAATTCGAGTCGAGTGTTTTCCTTTGCAGAAGTTAGTGTGGTGTAGTACTTTGTGGTTTTTAAAAGATGCTGGGCAATTAGATAACAAAACAAGTAGTTATTCAGATTGAATCAAATGAAGCCATTCGATAAAATACATCCAATAAAAATAAAGTTCATTAACTGTTTGATTTTCAAAATTTAAAGGTAAATTAAATTTGAAACTAGACACATTTCATTGTTAAAGCGTGTTTCCTGTACCTGCTGCGATATTCGGCCAAACTTAATTAGTGACAATTGGATGGAGGAGGAAGTGAACCGTGTGCCCATGTCAGGTACAATACTTCCTCCCCACACCTTTTATTGAGCACCCAAGTCTCGGATCCATACATGAGTACTGGTGAGACCATGGTCTTGTACAGTAGTAGCTTGGATGTTCTGGATAAATTTCGGGATTTAAAGAGCCTTGATAGACCATAGTAGGCTTTGTTGGATTTTATCAGCCGTTCGCGTATTTCTTCTTCCATATTGTTATCGGCTGATACTATTGACCCAAGGTAGTTAAAGGATTGCACTACTTCAAATTCGTGCTCCACTACCCTGATAGTTTGACCAACGTTAGGTCTTCTCTTCGCAGAAGTTGCCACCATGTACTTAGTTTTTCCCTCATTAATGTGCAGTCCCAGTTTTTGTGCCACCTGCTCGATCTGGGTGAAGGATTCCTGTACCGCCGATTCGGTTCTACCGATGATGTCGATGTCATCTGCGTAGGCAAGTATCTGGCTGGACTTGGTGACAATAGTCCCTCTTGTTGTAACGCCAGAGTCACGGATTTCTTTCTCCAACTCCAGGTTGAAGAGGAGGCAGGCCAGACCGTCCCCTTGTCGGAGTCCATTATAGATGTTTATGGGTGTGGACTGCAATCCCGCTATTTTTACTTGACTAGTTACGTTGGTCATGGTCAACCTGCAAAGTCTTACCAATTTGTTTGGAATGCCGAATTCGCTCATGGCATTATATAGTTCTAGCCTGGCTATGCTGCCGTAGGCGGCCTTAAAGTCTATAAACAAATGATATAATGGAATTTTATTTTCCAGACATTTTTCCATCGCCTGCCTAAGAGTGAATATCTGATCAATCGCTGATTTGCCTGGGATGAAGCCACACTGATATTGACCCATGATGACTTTAGCGTATCAGGCTATCCGATCTTATAAGATAGTGGAGAGTATCTTATAGGCGGTACTCAGCAATGTTATACCCCATAGCTGATGCACAGTGTGATATCTCCTTTCTTATGTATGGGGCAAATTATACCACGACGCCAATCTTCCGGCATCTCCTCTTGCTCCCATACGTGCACCACGATCTCATGAAATGCGTGATGTTACGCTGTTCTTCCTTGTTTGATCAGCTCAGTTAGTATGCCATCAGCTCCAGGGGCTTTATTTGATTTGAGCTGTCTAATGGCTTTTATTGTTTCCTCAATGCTTGGTGCCGGCAACATTTGGTCTTGATATTGCATTGGTGGAGATTCCAATTCTTCTGTGAGCTGACCATTTAGCAATTCATTGAAGTGCACTTCCCATCGCTCCAGAATGCCTTCAGGATCGGTGATCAGATTACCCTCTTTATCCTAGCAGTAAGTGCAGCGTGGTGTGTACCGAGTCATACTACGGATTATTTGGTAGAACTTCCGCGCCTGGTGCGGACCTCGGTCTCTACTTTTCTCTATTTCACAGACAAGGTTTTTTTCCCAGGCACTTTTATTTTGTCTGTGAAGTCTTTTTGCAGATCTTCTGAGCTCTTTGTATTTCTCCTCGCGTACCCGCGTCCTATGAGACTGCTGCATAGCCCGGTGAGCAGCATTCTTACGTTCAGTCGCTAGTTTGCACTCATCATCAAACCAGTCGTTCCGATCTCTACGACTACTGCCTAAGATGGAGTTGGCAGTACTAATGACAGTATTCTTAAGGCGTATCCATTTCTCTTCTACGCCCGGCATTCTGGCCCCAGGACTTACTCTCCCTCCGTCGAGCTCTTCGAGGGCGAGTCTTAACGCATGACCAAAGGCGTTACTGGTATTCTCATTGCGAAAGGCAGCCGTGTTGATTCGAACCTGATCCGCGGATGCAATACGTCTCCGTAAGGCAATCCGCGCTCGGAAAACTGTACCAACAAGATAGTGATCCGACGTTGGCACCTCGGTACCGTCATCAGGCTCGAGGAGTGGCGGCGATCTATCAACACGTGGTCAATTTGGTTGCGAGTGGCTCCATCAGGTGGCTTTGTGGATATCCTTACGCGGAAACCTGGTACTCGCAACGACCAAGTTTTTCGATGCTGTCAGTTCGATGACTCGTAGTCGATTGTCATTAGTGTTTTCATGCAAACTATGGGAACCTGTGTAGTGCCTGAATACCGGCTCCCGACCTATTTTTTCATTCAAATCCCCAAGAACGATTTTCAAATCGTATCTTGGGGAGGCATTGAGGGCCCGTTCGACGTTCTCGTAGAATTCTTCTTTTTCGTTGTCAGGGGACTCCTCTGTAGGTCCGTGAACGTTTATGAGGCTTATGTTCTTAAGCTTGCCTCGCACGCGAAGAGTGCATAGCCTTTCATTTATTGCATTAAAGCCGATAATGGCAGACTTCAGTTTTTGGCTGACTAGAAAGCCTACCCCGAGCACATGGTGTTTTGCATGACAGCTGTAATAAATGTCATACTCGTTTCTTTGAATAACACCACTCCCTGTCCATCTTATATCTTGTAATGCTGTTATGTCAGTCTTATATTCGGACAGGGCATCGGCTAGCTGCTGTGCAGTTCGAGCTCTGTATAGTGGGCGAACCTTCCATGTAAAAATTCTTAAATCGTTTAGCCATTTTCGTTTCCGTGGTCGTCGTCGTGTATCTGGTCCATATCCGAGGGTTGTTAAATTTGGCATAATAATTCATTTTTACGGGCCTGGTTATTAGCCTTGCGCCAACCTTTCTCATGATGTCGCTGCATGCATTGGTTCACTACTTGGCGGGTGCCAAAGTAGCTATCCAGGGGTGTCACGTGGAGACTACATGTCTCAATAACACACTCTTTTCTTAATTACCAACGCACGAACGTCGTACTACCCAAGACGATTCCCTGAATAGAGATCTTGATAGGATCCTGCATTGGTGAAAGGTTAATCTCATAATTTCAATGCAAAACAGGTGCTATATACGATGTGTGCAGGAAGAGAGCGATTGTCAGCGTCACAGCTTACTATAATACGTGAAGACACTAACCAAAAAGGACAAACCTGAAAATTCGATAAGTTGAGTAACAGGACCTAGAAGAATATTGGTATATTAAGCTAGATGACATCAACTGAAGATCTTGTAGAAGAAACCAATAGACAGAGGACTACTGGTATCCAAGACCAAATGTCTATTGTAGCGGGTTCTAAATTAGTAAAACTGATATGATAGACTATCTTACCTGAGAGAGCTACACAGAAGATAATTGCTGTTACACCTTCAAAACAATGAATCCACTTCTTTCTTTCTGATCGTTGACCTCCAACATCGAACATCCTACAGGAAAAGTGTTTGTAATAATATTTCGTAAAAACCACAACCATATCACTCAGGAACTTACTTAAAATGCAATCCTTTACACGAGAAATGTGTTTCTACAATTCCTGTCGTTTTTACACGGGTACGAAGAACGTCTTCTTGTAGCGGAATGTAATTAGGTTGAGAAATTCTGTCTAATGAGTTTAAATAATAAGCCGCCGAATCGTTTAGCTGATACTCTCTTGATCTAATTATATAAATAAGATAATCATAAACAAAGTTACATTCGAAGAATTTATGACTGTAAAATAATAATACATACCTAGCAAAACAAAGCTGGACGCCGCCATCTTCCCACAATTTTTTCATTAAGAGGACAATTTCTGGAATAAGAATACCTTCTTCAGCTGCTGAGGCGTATGTGAAAAATTGTCGAGCAATCTCCTGTTGAAAATAAAGAAAACCTCTTGTTATCATTAGATGTATTTATATAAAAGATAGACACATTTAATTTACCGTCTTCGATGGATCAGCAAAGTCGATTTTTAGATGTCCCATTGCTCTAATAATTGCCATTAAACTCTGGATTGTGTTACTGTATACTACACGTCGATATTGCTCACATTCTTCTTGTGAATATCCTGTTTCATGAATTATTTTCATCTGTTTAACGATGGTGGATTTTCCTGATTCACCGGCACCTGAAGAAAAAATGTTTTAATTAAAATCGTAATGTGCGGTTCAAGTTTAAACTATATATATAAATCTTCTGATCCGGATGACATTTTCCCCTACAATTTTGAAGATGCAATTTTTCTTCACACTCGAAAAATGTTCTATCCATCCTACTGAACTGGACAATTCCTAAATAGATGAAAGGTCACATATATATAATCGCAAAAATACGTACTACTAGCTTCCATTCAACGGAAGGTTATGTGGTTGTCTAAAGACTTATGTACACTTTGTACTTGGTGTAAGAACTGAGAGTTTATTAAATTTCTTTACTCTATTTATACTTAAAACTATTGAGGTTTACTTCGCTTGTTGATATTACGACTGTCATTTTTTTGTGCCGCTTGTTGATATTGCGACTGTTGCTGTTTGCGCCGCTTGTTGATATTGTGATTGATTATTAAGTTATGTACTCTGGAATTGGTCTATAAGCGACAATAAATAAATTACCTAAATAAGCAAATCAATGACACCTATTGAGGTCAGTTAAATGATTATTGAAGTTGCTTATTGGGCAGAATATCGTGTAATTCTCATAAACAAACTTCCGGCGGAAGTGCTTATATTGGATTATTGCGAGTATGCTGTCGACTGCTTCGGCATACGGAAGGTAGAGGGGGCCTAAACGATTTGTTGCGCGATGCATTGTACTGCTCAACGAAGTCCTACCATTTCCCTTCCACACACAGGATATCATTTTATCAATATCCCCATACATATCCACCTACTATATTACGCATCCTTATCCCCAAACTAACATTCAATGCAGTGTTAGACAAAATGAACCAAATGTTCAATTATTCAATTCCCAGAAATTCCTAAAATCCAAACATCACAATAATATCTTCATTTGCATTGTATGTCCAGTAATCACTTGATAACGAACCAAGTGTCCATTTGGTTCGTATATCCGCAATTTATAGAAATAGCTCAAAATTCCTACAACCCTTAACTGCATGCATATGCATTGTAATCATCCTGTGTTGGCAATGCATTACGTCGACACGAATTTCCAGGAAAGGCAAGGCAAACGCCAGCACACAAGTTCCTCGGAAACAACGATCAGCAGCGCACCGATTCCAGGAAGCCACTGAGGAAAGCAGCACCCAGAAAACGAGCGAACGAGAGGACGGCTGCCGGCCTATATAAAGCGGGCACATCGGCAGAGCAGGAGGAGTTGCCACGGGAGCTCCGAGTTGTGAGTAGATAACTGACAGTTTCGGTACACATTATTTACTGTCGTGTGCTCCATAAGGCCAGCATAGAAATCAGTGCATAATGAATAATAATGGTTACGTAACTACAGCAGCCTGGCGCAAGACTAATGACCTTACCCGGAAAAAACAAATCATTATGGAAAATTTAACAAGCCTCAGGACTCGCTAAATGAGGCCAAGACCGGATCCCGGTTGTAGTGCCGATGATGATGATGAACTACAGCAGCGGTGTTTTATTTGGAGAATGCAAGAACCGTACTGGGCACGATAATCACGCCCTTCGTCCAGAGCAGAGTCCGGCTCTGGAAGTACGATACTCTAACAAAATAAATCGTTTGGCCGGCCAGCGCCGGAATACAGTCCGCCCATTGAGAAAGAACCTGAGACGTCGCCGGAGAAGGCGCCGTCCGCGGACCAGTAAAAGCTTTTGGTCCTTCGAGCCGGATTTCGGCGATAAACGAGGATGCCAAAAACGAGATCGGCTAAAGCCAAGATGACGCTGCCATCCCCTACGGGGGGACTGTCTACTCACCCCAGCGTGGGCAACACCGGGCCTGATGTAAGGGCCACAGGAGAAGAATCTCCCACACGGCTTGGAGGAGATTAAAACGGACCAGTCGGGGCGCTCGCCAGATGAAGGGTGATTCGCACACGCGACCGAAGGGAAGGAGAGCGGGGAACGACCCAACGCACCTAGAGGGAGACCAGATGGCCAGCGTCACCGGGGAGGACGGTTTCCGGGACACCCGTCACAAGATCGAAGCGCGGCATGAAGCACGAGGCATAGCTTCAAGAGGCAGCTCGGTAAGGCCATCGAGGAGGGCCGAGATCGAGGCGAGGTTGGAAGTCGCCAAGTGAGAGCTAGAAATCATCGAGGCGAAGGCGATAGTGGCACGAGCGAGATTCGAATTGGTGGGAGCAAGTTCGGAGGACGAGACAAGCTAAAGCGAGGCTACCGAAAATGAGTACCAACAGGGCCCTTGCGATCCACAGGACAATCTAACGAGGCTACCCAAAGAAAGGCGAGGGGCATTAACTCCCGAGGACAGGCCGCCACGTCATGGAGTGGAAAGGAGTGGAAAGGAGCGACACCCAGGATCTGGCCAAACCCATAGCCAAGCTCTCACGAGCACTCCCCGGAGCAATAATTCCGAGGCAAATAATCGAGTTACCCCATTTCTGCCAACCCTGATGCCAAAAAGGATCTCCGGACGAGATACTGTGGCGAACGAGATCGCAACGCCAGCATGGGCGCAGGGTTCTACCTCGTCTCCACCGCCACTAAGAGATTTGCGAAAGAAAACACCAACAAGGAACGACGATCACGCACCGGACACCACAGAAAATGTTCGCCAAGAGCAAAAGTTACACACGAATCGTTCAACTCTATACCCGACTTAACTAAAAACGTTTCACACCGTACCGGCGCCGGGACGGTGGATGGCGGGCGACCCGACCACCTTGCTGGTTGAATTACGACTCATTAATTTATACCTGACAGTCAATTTATTCAATTATTAAAAGAAAAGTTCGCTTGCAGTTTATTTAATTCCGAACACATTGGTCTTCACTATCGCTTTAAATGTGAGACGAGCTATCAAGTCAACCAGCACTTCACAAAACGACCCGTGTATAAACGCATCTCCGCAGCCGGCGGAGAGCGGAAGTGAATCGACCGTCACGAACGGTGGTTGTAATAGGACTCAACGATATTCAATCGTTTGGGGTGAAAATCGTTGGTAGTACACATGTGTATGTGTACATGGGTTCTTTCATGGAAACACCATGACAGCGAATCTGAAACACCAAGAAAGGGCATAATGTGCATCCATGAGAGGTAAATTCGGCTAAGCAAACAAGCCGAATCTCATTGGATGCTAATTGGGTTTGTGTTTGCTTATACTGCTGCTGATGAGAAGCAGATCCCGAAACATGAAAAGACAAAGGAAACGTTTGGGTCTTTGTCTGAGATGTGCATTGCTGCTAAATAAATAGGCGGCAATGCAATGTGGAAATATGCTAATTGGTTTCAGCTAGATTACCGTGAATTGGTGTTTATTGTATCGCCGCCAAGGGTAAGTATACCATACCTATTAAAATTTGGTTATGCCGTAGGATTTCATGTGTATGTATGGTGATTTATGATACACTTGGTGAGGACGGGAAATAGTCGATGCAATGTGTATGGTCCCCATACATACATTGTATGCAAATCAAATCATATTGTTTTCAGGAATTCGTCTAGGGGGATTTGCTTGGCACTGAAGGTGAAGAATTAGTTTGAGATTCCTGATAAGGTAAGAAAGAAATCTTACAGGAATTGTATGCGAAGAGATGCATGAAAGCCAAGTTTTCTTTTCCAAGGACTTTTTAGATTATACCTTAGATAATCCTAGATGCGTAAAGAATTTAAGGTGCTAATGCGATTGCATTAGCGAAATTATATGATTGGATGGAAGATATGGGGGTTTTTCAGGGAAGTGGGCCTTGAGGTTTGGCGGAACCGCCATAATACTACCGACCTATAAGTTGGAGACGTAGTCCTGCTGGTGGATTCTTAACTGTCCCGCAGCACCTGGCCCCACGAAGAAGTACGAGCTGTGTATCCGGGACCCTACAGAAGGGTTAGAGTCCTGGACGTGGGGACCACATGGGGAACACTGCGAAGACCAACACACCGAGTCGTAGTGTTGGTTCCAGCGGCGACATCGCCGTCACATGAGAGTGCTTCGCACTGTGGGGTAGACTGTTAGCGATGCATCGCGACGACACGAATTCCCAGGAAAGGCAAGGCAAACGCCAGCACACAAGTTCCTGGGAAACAACCATCAGCGGCGCACCGACGATCCTTGCCCCCGTTCAATCCAAATTGACATGCAGTCTCCACGTGACACCCCTGGATAGTTACTTTGGCACCCGCCAAGTAGTGAACCAATGCATGCAGCGACATCCTGAGAAAGGTTGGCGCAAATTATTATGGACAATTTAACAAGCCTCGGATATGGACCGGATTCCGGTGGAGAGATTTGCTAAATAAGGGCAAGACCGGATCCCGGTTGTAGTGCCGATGATGATGACGAGTGTGCCCTGTGAAGGTCGGTGATAATTTGACGAGTTGAGAGAACAAATACAAATATTTCGCATATAGAAGTGACATTATTCTGTCTAGAACCGATAAAATCAGTAAAACTTTCACATCGAATGTTAAACAATTGCTCTGAGATGACGATAAAGTTTCTATGTTTCAGTAAAATACTATTTAGGATCGACTCTACACCCTATTAAGAAGTCTCCTGACGCCTTTTTGGAGCTCAAACGAAAACCTCGCACAATTTAGAATCGTCATTTTGAATTGAATTATATACCCAGTGGCCGAGTTCTAGCTTTGATGACATGCACTGATATAACAGATTGGTATAATAATTTCAACCCGTTCGTTTTAGAGAAAGTAAAATAAAAAATTCAATCATTCATAAGCTACATTACAGAAGTTTCAAATCAGTTTGAACCATACATATTTAAAGACAGATCACACTTTCTTATCTTTTCTCGGAAAAAAATCTAGGTTACTTTTCAACGCATAGTAATGGCCAATATGGTTTTCGCCACAACAGATCAACTGGCGATCTAATTGGCGATCTAATTGCATACTTCATCGAAAAATGAAGCCACTTAAGGTACACCTTCAGTGAAAGCGAGTTTGTTGCTCTGGATGGCTCCGAAGCATTCGAATGTGCTTGTCATTCAACATGGAGTACTTGACACTCTTGCTTTATGAGTGACGGACTGTTCAATTCAGGTATCGACATTAATTACATCGTTACATCATTATCACACGATAATCGACATGTTGAGCCAAAATCAACATCGTACAAGATTAATGGGTAGCTGTTCGTAATTACGATATACTTTATTGATCAGCATACTAGACATTGATTCCGCGCGCAACGATTTTTTTCTCTTGTTTTGTTTTAGTGTACCTATCTCTACAATTACTTCCCCACTTTCATATCCTGCCAGTTTTCTTTGATATTTCAAGAGTATGCACATCATAAGGAAAATGTCTTAAGTGCAACTGAAAAATCGAAAACCCCACCATCTCATATTAAACTCGTTTAATTACATCAAAAACATAAAATCCTTGTTGTCACTACTGCTACTATAATTGTCATTACAGAAGTAAATTTTTTGAATGCGTTCCACCATTGGACACATTTTCATGTGACACTGTGGCAGATTTGTAAAGCTTCAGCCAAACTTTCATTTTTCTAGATTTGCACTGTGAAAATATCTTTGCCTACAAGTTTTCATAGCAAATCCTGACGTTTGATTGCTGGTTAAATTTTCATAGAAAAGTTTACTGAGAAAAAAAAATGATTTAATTCAATCCTCTACCAGTCATTAATAGAAACGGAACAAGAACCAGACAAAAAATAAAATTGTATAACGATTTAAAAAAAGAGCAAGGCATTGTATTTGAACACGCAAGGCATAGTATTTGAAGGCGCATTTTAACTATCAATACCAAATAGTCAATTGCGGATATTTTTTCTATATCAAGTCTCTGTTCACCCTGGTGCAATACTGGAGAAAACACCCATTATCCACATTAAATATTGATTTCCTTAACAGATAAACACAGATCTTCAGTCGAATTATATAAAAATGAAATACAATCTAAGGGTTTTCAAGACCACTGATGTTCTATGTTTTTGTTTTGTCTCCCTTTCCCCTTCGTCCTCCATTTCTATATTCTTCGTCCCGATACTGTCATTCACAGTCCATTCATATTAAAATACAAGTTCGGATGTAAATGCAATACAGGGAATTTATCTTGCACCGAACTATATAAGAACGGAGCACAGGCATTCGAAACCAATGTGTAATGATTATACGTTTCATTCTATTTCTCTATCATTTACTTCTGCTTCGCTTTATTATTCCCCACTAAATCCCTCTACTTCCCCCCTTTTCCAAACCTCTTCATTGTCATTATCATGGAACGGTTCGTCGTAAAAGGTGACTAAAGTCGATGTGCCAATCGTTTCAAAAACATTGAAGATTATAAATCTACTACATGGTTGTTTTGCTTAGTCACTGTCGGTTTGTCATTTTACGTACTTCAACGCGCGTGGGCTTGTAATGTCGGTGATTGTTTAGCTGGTGGACCAAACACAATTTTCTGTAAAGGCATAATGCGAGATCATTGATGCACGAAACGCACAATCTTACTTAGAGGTATTAAGTTACTGTTTTTTGTTGTGAAGAGAAGGCTAATAACCTTGCCCATAACAATAAATTATTATGGAAAATGTAATAAGCCTAGAGATTTGCTAAATAAGGCCAAGACGGATCCCGGTTGTGGTGCCGATGATGATGAGATTCTTTTGTGGACATGTTTGTTTTCTCCAAACACTACTCTTCGGCAGTCATAGGGTATTATATCACAACGACACTCCCTTATCACCCTCGTGATCCGTACTATCGGGACAAGTGTGCAATCCGTTTTGGGCGTCTTAAGTAAACACAATATTCCCAATTGCATTATCGGTTCCCACGACAACTCTTCTGTAAGATCCGAAATAAACAAACGGATCTCCACGCACGCGTCCGAGTGTACTGCTGTGTTATCTGTGGAATCCGAAGTAATTAAACGGATTTTGTGAAAATTGGGTGGAAGTGTACAGTGCGGGAAAATATCATACCCTTTCCTTTCCTTGAGCTCCTTTTCCACATTTTCACACCTCTGTGGGTCCCACAGTCATCGATACTCTCTATTGATTTATAATCTATGGAGAGTTTTTGGTGTCTGAGTGGAATAATGTTCGTCATGGAAGGGATGTGACCTGGATTTCGGCACGGACCTAGTGGGGCACCTACTACAAGGGCATAACACCTGTAGTGCTTTCTTTCACTGATCTATTGCTGGTCCCGACTTGCATCCTTTCCCGAGGCGGTATTGGTTTTCTGTGTAGGGTCATTTCAATTGAGCGGGAATTTCGCGTTTATTTGTGTAGCATTCGCGGCTTGAGATGCAATTTATCTTCTGTGTCTGCCCACGTTTCTAACCAGAAGCCAACTATCCTTGCACTTAACGAAATCCAGGTAATACGGATATTTCCGATTTTAATCTGCCTAGATATAACTTAGTGCCACTGTTCTTTCCACATCGTGGTAAAGCCACATACATACGAAATGATATTGCTTATCAGCTTCTGCCACAATATGGGCTTGTAGCGGTTCTACGAACCATACAACTCCTTACAGCTGAGTTACCCTTTCCGCCAAGGAACTCTACTCACCTTTCGCAGCACACGTGCCCACAGACACGTGGCCCAATAGTCATTACCATACCTGTAATAAAGGCTATATGAAATTGCAACAACGTTGAACCCGATAGCAAAAACCAAGGAACTTAACGTTCAAAAGCTTCCAATATCGAGTTCAACGCATTCATACATGGTATTCTACCCCAATTCAAAAGGGCAGCTAAAGCATCGCATCTAAGCAATGCGTCAAATGCAGCAAGCATCGCATACAGGTCATCAATCTCCCACCCTAAACATCAACGCGATGTTTCCAAAGAAATACCATCTTCGGTAAACAGACCGAACAAATGATGCATACGCTGGTAGCTAAATGCAATTAGCACCTAAACCAGGCACACTTGCGCAAATAAACAATTCGTTGCGCCGCTGATTAGCAGGCGAACAATCATAAACGCATAACACTATCCCTGATAAATGTTTATGATGGAAACAAAGCCTTATATCCCATAATCCATGTACGCATCCGAAATGCAGGCGATCCTTTTCCTCATGCCAGATGTGTTGGGTAAACAAACCAGCGAGTGATCGGAGAATAAGCGGCGGCTTCCGATCAACGGACAAAGGAGTACAGGATTTCGATCACCACCACAATGGTGATAATGATGATTACGTTGAAAAACCTTCCTTTACAGATACGATGGGAAATTTCGCTTCACAGATACGATTGAAAATTCTGTTTCACAGATACGTTGGGAAAATTTCCCTTACGATGGGGGATACGAATTCAGTAGCCGAATTAGAGATTAGTCTTTATCAAGGAGTCGACTTAGGGCATCCGTCCAGAGACGAGACGTTAGGGAACCCCATCGAGGAGGTATCGGCGATGCGAGAAACGAACAAATTCGAGTAACGTGAGTTGTGACTTGTGCGAGGTTCGTGTGCAATAGAAAGGAAATATAATCGTGTCGATTAAGAGAGTCGCTGTGTGAACAAAACATTGCAAATTGTAATATTAAAATCCGTAATCTTTATAATTAGTTAATTAAAACCAAAATTAAAGTAAAACATTTCGCAGCGTTTCATTTTGTGTGATCGTCTCTGTGTTCCGATTGTTTTAATTCCTTTTACTGCGGACGTTGTTCGGCGGAACACCGCAGTCATCAATACCCGACCTAAGGACAAATATAAAAACACGCCAAAGTGTCAATCTACGCCAACTTCCGCCAAAGGCTCTGCTCCAAGGTAGGAGGCAGAAATGGTGGCCACGGTCTTCTTTGACCAAATTGTTACTCGGTATGGTATTTCGAATCGGTGCAAGGCTGATAACCTTGCCCGTAAAAATAAATTATTATGGAAAATTTAACAAGCCTCGAGATTTGCTAAATAAGGCCAAGACCGGATCCCGGTTGTAGTGCCGATGATGATGATGATGATGATGGTGTTCCGAGGCAATTGATCACCGATCAGGGAAGCAAGTTTCTAAGCAGCTTGTTTAAAAGCGTGTGCAAGCTGCTCCATATCAAGAAACTTCAAACCTCAGCGTACCATCCACAATCGAATGGCGCTCTGGAAAGAGCCCCTCATCCATTCGTAGAATATCTCGACAGTATTGTGGATGGAAATTCCCGGTCATGGGATTAATACCTAAGGACGGCAACATTCGTGTACAACACCAACGTACACGAAGGTACCAAGCTTACGCCTACGGATTGTCTCCTTAGTTTCACCCCGGAGGTACCATCTAGTATTAAACAACCTCCGGAACCGGTGTACAACCATGCGAGCTACCATATGCTATTGAACTACAAACTCCAACATACATACGAAATGGCAAGGTAACCTGTCGATTTCCAAGAGGAATTCCAAGGGGTAACGTGACCGTAGAGTACGCCCTTTAACGTTCCACGTGGGCGATAAAGTTCTATCGAACCCCAACCCCAAATTCAACGAATCGATGGGCGGTAAATTGGGGGTAAAATGAATCCATATATAAGCTCACGAATTGGCGAATATGTGAGTCGAAAGTGGAAAGTGAATAAGAGTACAGTGGGAATGTAAAATTGATTTTAAAAATGTTAATAGACAATTATCAAATCTGGATATAAATAAACACGGTTAATGTAAAATGTATGTTAAAATGTTAATAGACAGTTGAGGTGTAAATTAGTTATGTGAATAAATAAATACGGTTAAATTAAAAATCTCAGTTGACTTTTAATATACCGTGCATTAACTGAAACGTGGTGATATACGGATATAGTTTGGCAACAACTTGGCAGAAGTACTCTGAAAGAAATAAAGGATCATCGTGGAAAGAACGTGTGGATAAGGAGCTAAAATATCTTGTATCTGGATAAATATCTCAGCCCCAAAGTGGAAGGAAACAACCACGTTGGCGTCCATAGGAAACCGTGAGTACACACTAACTAATTGTATCGATTGACTATATTTTACTTGTGTGCAAATAAAATTACAACAGAACCGTGCGTTCTTGGACAACCAGAAATTCCCCAAATTTAGACGGACACTGGAAATCCAATGGGTGGTTTCTCACACAGACCTTTTCTTGAGGTCAATTGCCCGATACGTGAGTAATATATACAATTCTTCAAAGATATCTTGTCTGAGCGATTTCTAATTCTGTACCCTCCACATAATTTAATAAAGATGATCACGTTAGTGATCTACGACAAAAAATTCGTCGTAACTGATAGGAAATCTACAACGACGAGAGTTTTTAATGTCATAAATGGTCTCCTGCAGGGCATAGTAACTGCACCACCAATTGGTAATTTGCTATATCAAGTTTAACACGTTAGTTCAATTTAGATCAGCGGACCGAGCGTCAGCTGAGAAGAAGCGCCGCCGGATCTTGCCCGACGGTATCCCCCTAGTCGTCGGAGCTCACTAACTTCATGTTGGCCGCTCGATTGCCAACATAATATTGGTCCTTCGAGCCGGTGAGGTCATGAACTTCCGGGTTCCTACAGGCCAATAAAAAAATAGATAGATGTGCTAAGAGAATTGGAAAATTCAATAGCTTTTGCTGACGAAGTTACGCTAGACGCAAGCGGTGCAAAAATCGAGGAAATTCAAAGAAAACTCCACAACAAATTCGACAGGTTCCAAGAATTTTGGGCCGATCGGAAACTTAGCATCACCTATACAAAATGTGTAACCTGAGTGTTTCGCACCCGAATAAGATACGGAAATTCGCACTTGAGACGTAATTGGAAGAATTTCAAAATAATGAATGCGGATGGCACTCGGATCGAGTCAAAGAATGTTGCTAAATATCTGGGGCGAAGAAGAGGGCGAGAGCGACATTTATGTCCCTCAAGAACCTTTTCTATTCGAACTATCTGAGATCAGATGTGAAGATCATTTGCTACCACGCGTTTGTACGTTCAATTTTGACCTATGCGAGTGCAGTTCGGTGGAACATTAATCCATCGAATATAGAAAAGCTAAGAATATTTGAAACAAAATGCCTTAGAGCCTACCTGCAGATGTACAGAAGCGAACATTCCAACTTTCGTCACTTCATTTCCAATAAGAGACTATATGGCACATCCGGAGTGTCCAGAATTGATAATATGTATAATAAAATGCAGGCTCTTGTGAGAAATCTTTTTGTCCGGTTGGCAAATGTGAAAAACAATGAACTTATCTCAGGATTGTTTTCTATTCTAACCCTGAGTATGTCAGAAGTACATTGGAAAGTGGATACACACCATCTGAAGCAACTTTATACTTGGATGCTCATAGATACCTATCAGATTCCACAAACGTACCAATTCTACAATCGTACCATATATCATGTGGCAAGACGAGCAACTTATAATACAATTAAGTATATTAACAAGTATAGGAGATGGAAATACCACCCTAAGATACTGCGTGAGCATACCTGAAAAAGACAAAACTAATTTCGAAAGATTCAATAGAAAAAAATACTGGCGGCTCGACTAGGCTAAGACTGGCTGATAACCGTTTGGGAGCGGGTTTTGTGGCAGTTCCACGAATCGCACAAACCACCATCGGCTGAGATACCTTCGTTCCATCAAGGAACATAGTCATCTATGACTAAACTTCACGTGCCCACAAAACGTGCCGCCAAAGTCCATATTTTCACCTGATTAAAGGTGACATCCATACCGGTGTCAACAACCCCACGTATCCACAGATACGTGGGCCCCAAGTCCCGAACAAATTCCCGACGCCTGCACGGCGATCGAAGGACACGACCAGTATGAATAATATGTACCAATCCATTAGCTGGATAAACACAAGTGATTGGCACAGCTGCGCCAGATGTCGACAAACATCAAATCCCCGGCGATAAGCAAATTGCCGTAAAACAATCCATCGACTAAACCTTTGACCCTACCGCAATGCACTTCGCCTAAACAAAGGCCATTGCGGAGAAACAGCAAATAAACTAAAACGCTGTTCTCATAGAGCAAAGCAAATACAATTATCATAACCGACGATAATTACCACGATCCCAGGATCGCCAAGAATAAACCGCACACCCGAACATACACAAAATCAATTCAACAGAAGGTGTGAAACTTCTGGCAATCCTGGGAAGATTTCCGGCTACACAGGTAGCAACATCCGCGTCTGTGTGTGTGGGTGCAACCGCACATCTGGCCTGCGACGAAACAGGAAACCGCAGGACCAAGAAAAAAGAGTACGATTTTCCCTAGTGGAGAGATTCTCGATCAAGAGAGAATCGGAACGGAAAAAAGAAGTATCGGGCGAGTCGGATTAACATCGATCTTTGTGTGGTAGTGGAGAGATTCTCGATTAAGAGAGAATCGGAACGGAAAAGAGAAGTATCGGGCGAGTCGGATCATCACCGAAGGGAAAACATAATTCAGTCGAGTGATAATCTTGGAGACGCACAGGCCCGTGAAAGGAATAGAAATCGATCGAGGGTGTCGCGACGCGAAGTGTGTAAAAAAAAAAGAAAGGGCAGAATTGTAACAAGTTAAAGATCCGATAAGGAGTTGAAAAATAAAAAAATAAAAATTTAAAACAATAAATCCGTGTTTCCCCCGCTTGGTAGAAACCTTGACGTGGTGCGGTTGCTTAAACTACAATGAACCACCCAGGCTATTCTGACGAAAGCATACGCTTCCAGTAGGGCCACCCATGTCAGACAGGCTAGCGAGGAGTAAC
This sequence comes from Microdon myrmicae, assembly GCA_963931805.1. Taxonomy (NCBI): domain Eukaryota; kingdom Metazoa; phylum Arthropoda; class Insecta; order Diptera; family Syrphidae; genus Microdon; species Microdon myrmicae. Next base: position 64,561,491 of record OZ007498.1, read on the forward strand.
ACACAAAGATCGACCACCCCTAATCCAGTGTGTTACGCGTCACCGTGCCAATTGGATGGTTTGCAGCCAGAGGTATACTGACTGTATTATAACGGCGCCTCTCTGACACTGGGTCGAATCAGAGCAGTAAGCAGACCTTACCATATCATCTGATGTGGCGGACTATTTGAAACTCCAAGCCTCGTGGGATCAAAAAAGAAGAATCAACATACAAAAAACAATCCTACGAAAAACCCGGTAGGCGTAGGTGTGATGAGGCGACACTACTATAAGGGAACAAATCATCAAGAAAACACCGACTCGACAAAAAGAAGACGTAGGGAAGAACGGAAAAAGTGGGATATACGCGTCGGCAAGTGGAATGTTCGAACGTTATATAAACCGGGCGCGATACAGAAGGTCGTCGAAAACGCGAAACAATATAAAATGGACATCGTCGCGCTTCAGGAAGTCCGACTCCCACATCAAGTTATCGAAACCAACGGGTTTATACTGGCATGTGGAGGTACCGATACACATAACCTTGGAACCGGCTTCATCATAAGCAAGAAAATTATGCCTCATGTAAAAAATGTGAAATTTAATAATGACCGAATGTCGGTGCTAAAAATAGAGGGCCCATGGTAACATTATGTATTTATAAACGTACACGCCCCAACAGAATCTACAGACGAAGAAACGAAGGACACGTTCTACGAGACCCTAGAGAAAGTATTTGACGGGATCTCTTCATTCGATGTTAAAATCCTCCTCGGGGACCCCAACGCAAATATCGGAAAGCAAGATATTTTCCAACCAACTATAGGTAAAGAAAGGCTACACGACGTGTCAAATGTTAATGGAATTCGAATTATCACGTTCGCAGCGTCAAAAGATCTGGTAGTGAAAAGCACGATGTTCAAGCACAAGCAAATCCATAAAGCCACATGTATATCACCAGACGGCGTAAAGGGTAACCAAATAGACCATTTCCTCATAGACAAAAGACACCACTCTAATATCCTTGACGTAAGATCATGTAGAGGAGCAGATTGCGACTCCGATCACCTTCTAGTGATGGGCAAACTTAGAAGTCGGCTCGCAGCACACCCACATGGGCAACCACGGGAGACGAGCAAAAAGTTCGACATTGATAAACTAAAAGACGTACGCAAAAGGGCTGAATTTCAAGAGGAACTAACGAATAGATTTAGCATCCTAGCGAATGGGAGCAGTGAGGAAGAGGAAACCAATAATCTCGGCACTAAATGGACATCGATCAGAGACACAATCAAACAAACAGCCCAAAAGGTATTAGGACTAAAGAAAACAATTAAGTCCAAACCTTGGTTTAATGATGTGTGCAGGGCAAAGATCGAACAACGTAAACGCCTCAGAGTGATCCACTTAGAAGGATATGATGAAGTCAACGCAGAAAGATACGTCACAATTCGGAAAGAGACAACGAGACTTTTCAAACGCAAAAAACGCGAATGGGAGAAGACTTGGATCCAAAAAATCCTAGAAAATGCCAGAGCGAAGAATATCAGAGGTATGTATGCCGGCATAAATTCAAATAGAAATGGCTTCCGAGGAAGAGCCAAAATAATCCGAGACACAAACGGATGTCTGGTGATAGAAACAAAAAATATCGTGACAAGATGGAAGCAGTATTTTGAAACCCTGCTCAATATGCACACCCATCAACCACAAACAAACGCACCAGACGTACATACAGCCGAGCCTCGGATACCAGAGCCCTCTTTCGACGAAGTTGTAGACGCAATAAACCGATTGAAAAACAACAAGGCTCCCGGAGTCGACTGCATACTCGCAGAGCTTGTGAAGCATGGAGGAGAGGCAGCCGCTAGAAAAATCCTCCAACTGATTAAAACAATATGGTCCTTATCCCATTGTCATTCCGGAAGAATGGAAAACCTCAATAGTCGTCTCCATTTTCAAAAAAGGTGACAGATCTGACTGCGAAAATTACAGAGGAATATCATTGCTCCCAACCACATACAAAATACTAACAAATGTCATACTGGCGAGAATCACACCGTACGCAGAAGACATATTGGGAGACTACCAATGCGGATTCCGTAGGAACCGGTTAACGAGCGACCAAATGTTCACAATAAGGCAACTACCGGAAAAAAAGTGGGAATACGGAGAGACGGTTCACCAACTGTTCATCATCATCATCATCGGCACTACAACCGGGAACCGGTCTTGGCCTTATTTAGCAAGTCCTGAGGCTTGTTCAATTTTCCATAATGATTTATTTTTTCTGGGCAAGGTCATTAGTCTTTCGCTAGAGGCTCCCCGACGGGGAATCGAACCCCGGTCTCCCGGGTGACAGGCGGGTATAACAACCACTATACTATCGAGGAACCCAACTGTTCGTTGACTTCAAAAAAGCCTACGACTCAGTCGCAATGCAAGGACTCTACCATATTGTGGTTGAGCTGGGAATCCCGAAAAATATGCCGCCCTCATTCAAATCTGGATGAACGAAAACAAAGGGCGAGTTAGAATAGAAATATTTGAAATCCGGGACGGACTAAAACAGGGGAATGGCCTCTCACCATGTCTCTTTAACCATGTCCTCGAGTATGTCATCAGAAAGGTAGAAGACGACAACATGGCCGGATTATCCCTGAACGGGATAACACAAGTGCGTGCATATATGGATGACATCGCCGTGTTGGGCGATAATCTAGAAACTGTAGATAAAAACAGTGAAATCATTATGGAAGCGGCAGAAGAGGTGGGCCTAGAAATAAATGAAGACAAAACAAAATACATGATTATGGCGAGAGCAGGCAGACCTCAGAGAACACACATAAACATCAGGGGCAAGATATTTGAAAATGTCAAAGAATTTAAATATCTCGGAACAATACTGACGGCCAGTATGTCGTAGGAAATTAACAAAAGACTACGCTCCGGCAACGCTTGTTGGCATGCAGTCAACTGCTGAAATCCAAACTGCCATCACGGAATATAAAGCTTCGTGTCTATAGAACCATAGTGATGCCGATTGTTCTATACGGATGCGAAACATGGGCTCTCACAAAACGGGAAGAAAACAAATTCCGCGTATTCGAGAATAAAGTCCTAAGGGGTATTATAGCGTTTGGGATTGATAGTGAAGAACGTGTGATTCGAACTGACGCTATGACAGTTAGAATCATCGAAAATTGAACCAAAGCGCAACACATCAGGCTACTGGCCGTGTTTAGAAGTCGATTTTTACACTCAACTATATGCCACTGATGTGAATTGTTATGTTATCGTTATGGTATACGGCTCTGATGTATTTTCTAATTCGATTTTCGTTCGTTGTTCTTCACAATTTGCTTGTGTATTGTGTGTGTATCTGTTAGAGACGCTACAGTATCCTTGGCGGCAAATATGACGAGGAGGCAGGGCAATGTAGGAAACTCCACAACCACGAATTGGAACAGCTATACCGCAAACCTAAAATAGTGAGAGTAATCAAGTCGCGAAGATTAAGATGGGCCGGACACGTGGCACGAATGGGCAACGATAGGACCGTGCATAGAATTCTTGACGGTAAGCCAATGGGAGAGTGACCGACAGGGCGGGCGCGACGGAAATGGGAGGACAATGCTAGGTTGGACGGAAGGAGAGCGCACGGGACAGGGGCCAATGGCGGAGTCGAGTCGGTGAGGTCATGAAGTTTCGGGTTCCTACAGGCCAATAAATAGTAATAGTTAAAAAAAAGCACCCTCCATATAATAGAATTAGACTGGAGAACTGGTATTTTTGAGAATCGGTTATATATTCACTGTCCTCCACTTGTTTAGGAATTCCTGAATTGAATGAGACAGATTGAAACGCTTCCACAGCAATTATTTTTTACGACTCCAAAAGAAATTGTATGTTACCAGTAAATGACGAAGATTATACGTTGAGGACCAAGCGTATTAACCAATAAGGAAGAACACCTCTTCAGATAAGATGAATATCATCTATATCAGAACTCTTTAAGTACCTGAACAATAATTCGCTTAAATTGTTGTTTTTTCGTTTGATTTACTTTTTTACTTCTCCCGGGAAAGGCGAATCTTTAGCACTGAATTGGCGCCCTGAGATACTAGCTTTTCTTGACCTAGTCCATCAGCCCATCTCCGAAAGATGGTAAAAGATTTCTCCCAAACATTTTATGGAGCCTATAGCAGCCCAAGTGTATTATGAAAAACAAAAACCCACCGACAAAATCAGAAAGTGAAAACCCTTAAGAATTTTATCAGATATTTTCAACAACTTATCAGTGATAATTACAGATTAGATTAAATATTAGTTTATTGCATCAATTGGTGCTTTAGTTCTAAAAAATATACAAGATCTTGTTAAGTAGGTATATAAGCGAATTGATTGAGTATGTATGGATTGATGTATTAATGTATAAACTAATCAGATAGGAGTTTATATCAAACATTAGCAAGAATCATTTGTAGTAACAACTAAAGAATACACAAGCACTGAGCTTTGAAGATCATTAATGGCCTGCCACAAAGAACAGTGATAGCGTCTATGGTCAATGACATCATTCTAGCCAATGTAGATGAGCAGTTCTTAGGATATCTTTTTTCATATAATACAAATGTACAAAAAGAGATTTTGCAGTTGCATATTCTTAATTGTTTAATTGTAGTGCGTAAAAAATAAGGTATGCCGTTAGGACGGGTATGTTAGGAGACGGCGTTTGAGGGCGGTAGTGGAGAGGTTGAAGTCCAAGGAGGAGGAAAAAAAAGGGCGTACACGCTGAGATAGACCATAAGAGGATTGATGGGCGGGCAAGTAGAAGAGACGAGGGTTACGTAAGTTACAGGGGTTTGTGTGAAATGTTATGGAGGAGAGCAGGCTTCAGCAATAGATTGGGCCCAAGAGAAGACGGTGGGTGAAGAGAATGTCGGCATGGATTCTGCGCTCTTCAAGAGTGTTAAGATTGATTAAAGGGAGCCGGTCGGTGTTTGGAGGTAGAACCAGATGATTTTCCCAATTTAGTCCTTGGAGGGCAAAGCGCAACGACGTTGAATGCTTTCGACCCTGCGAAAGTGAGACAAATGATACGGGGACCAGACCTGACTACCATATTCCAGAAGAGGACAGACAAAAGTTATGTAGAGTGAGCGTGAGATGTCGCGACCAGCGTTTCACAAGCCAAGGGCGGCGTTGGGCTTGAGGATTATGTCGTCAATATGTGCGGTAAAATTGAGCTCCTTGTCACATAGGATGCCCAGGTCATGAATCGATTTAACCGATGTTATCGGTTGGTTAAGTAAGAGATAGGAGCGCGGCGGGGTGAGGAAGCGTTCGCGAGAGAAGGAAATTGCGTGACATTTGGCGATATTCAGTTCAAGCTAGTTGTGTTGGATGCTCATAGCTACCTATCGGATCCCACAAACGTACCAATTATTACCATGTGACAAGACGAGCAACTGATAAAACGAATAACCCTAAACCGGTAAACATATTTTTGTCAACTTAATCCGGTAAACTGGGATTACCCCACTAGCACTTTTAATCTTTATTATTAAAGCATGATGGGGGGATGGGTGCGAACATACAGGGCAAAATTACTGATTGCTTTCAACCCGGCGAAGGCAAGTCGATCCTTGTCCCTGTTCAATCCAAGTTGACATGCAGTCTCCACGTGACACCCCTAAATAGCTACTTTGGCACCCGCTAAGTAGTAAACCAATGCATGCAGCGACATCCTGAGAAAGGTTGGCGCAAGGTTAATAACCAGGCCCGTAAAAATGAAGTATTATGGCATATTTAACAGGTCTCGGACATGGGCCGGATACACGACGACGACCACGGAAACGAAAATGCCTAAACGATTTGAGAGTTTTCACATGGAACTTCCGCTCACTATACACAGCTCGAGCTGCACAGCAGGTAGCCGATGACAGGCCCGAATATAAGGTTGACATAACATGATTTATTCAAATAAATTCCTAGTTACTTCCCAGAACCCTATTCTAACTGAAGCACACAAAACCGTGTGTGTGCTTCTTGGAATTTTTAACAATAAAAATCTTGACAAAGCCCAACGACTAAAAGTATAAAAGGGCGGCGCATTCCGATTTCATGATCAGTAGAATTCCAGAAGGCCGAAGCCACACCGGAAGACAATCAGAAGATTCAACCTGTAAAAAGCTTAACCGCAGAGAATTAAAATAAAGACACAATATAATTCCAAGCATAGAACGACGTTTTATTTTCGCGGCATACCCTATTGGTGGGAAGCTTGCGCTCGCCGTGCGTAGTTACTCATTCGGTCCTATTTTACCAACAAAGCAAAGAATCAATGACAGGTTATTGCGGCCACTAACACGGGATCCCCCTATGGCGGAATAGTCCATAGTACATCCAAGGGAAAATAACGCGCGTTGTCCCGGAGTACCCAAGGATGCCTAACTGGGAGGCTCCTACTGCACTGCCAAGGAACTCACTGAAACCGAGTCCCCGGTCCGGAAGCCCCAACGCCCACCGAAGGAAGTAGCGAGCGCACACCACACTAAAGGAGGTAAGCCATAACACTCAATTTAGAAACATAGCACCTCCACAATGGTACGAACGTACCGAGGTGCCAACGTCGAGTCGGATCACTATCTTGTTGGTACAGTTTTCCGAGCGCGGATTACCTTACGGAGACGTATTGCATCCGCGGATCAGGTTCGAATCAACACGGCTGCCTTACGCAATGAGAATACCAGTAACGCCTTTGGTCATGCGTTAAGACTCGCGAAGAGCTCGCGGAGGGAGAGTAAGTCGTGGGACCAGAATGCCGGGCGTATAAGACGAATGGACACGCCTTAAGAATACTGTCATTAGTACTGCCAACTCTATCTTAGGCAGTAGTCGTAGAGATCGGAGCGACTGGTTTGATGATGAGTGTAAACTAGCGACTGAACGTAAGAATGCTGCATACCGGCCAATGCAGCAGTCTCATAGAACGCGGGTACGCGAGGAGAAATACAAAGAGCTTAGGAGATCTGAAAAAATACTTCACAGACAAAAGAAAAGTGCCTGGGAAAAAAACCTTGTCTGTGAAATAGAGAAAAGTAGAGAGCGAGGTCCGCACCAGGCGCGGAAGTTCTACCAAATAATCCGTAGTATGACTCGGTACACACCACGCTGCACTTACTGCAAGGATAAAGAGGGTAATCTGATCACCGATCCTGAAGGCATTCTGGAGCGATGGGAAGTGCACTTCAATGAATTGCTAAATGGTCAGCTCACAGAAGAATTGGAAGCTCCACCAATGCAAGGTCAACACCAAATGCTGCCGCCACCAAACATTGAGGAAACATTAAAAGCCATTAGACAGCTCAAATCAAATAAAGCCCCTGGAGCTGATGGCATACCAGCTGAGCTGCCGGAAGATTGGCGTCGTGGTATAATTTGCCCCATATATAAGAAGGGAGATATCACACTGTGCAGCAACTATAGGGGTATAACATTGCTGAGTACCGCCTATAAGATACTCTCCACTATCCTATAAGATAGGATAGCCTCTGTGTAGAGAGAGGCAGTAGCGTCACCTGCACTTATATCGTTAAAGCAAAGTTCGATTTTGCTAAGATACTCATTTATGATGTGGAAGTTATAAGAAAAGTGGTTGGGGGGAGGTGTGGAGTAGGCTGAGTTATTGTGGTATAGGGATACGAGAAGCCCGGGGTGGTGATTGTCGATAGTTGAGAGGGTGTCGGGACTGGAGAATTATAGGGGTCTGTCGTAAACACAAGGTCAAGATGCCTGCCCAGATGATTTAGGACATCGTTTACTTGACAGAGGCTTGAATCGGTGAGGCTGTCTACAAAGAGATATTCCTCGACAGTTGTGGGATTTGAGATGTAGTGTGATTAATCGTCTGACAACTTCCATTGGAGATGAGGGAGGTCAAAATCGCCAAAAACTACGATGTCATCTTGGAAAAAACTCAGGTCAGTTAAGCGGTCGATTGCAGCATGCGAGGAGTTCGCATGATTCAATAGTTTGCGAAGGTGGTATATAAAAGCAAGTGATGTATAAGGACTTTAAGCAATATTCAATTTTATTGTGGCAGTCGAGGTTGAGAGAAGAAGAAATGGTTATAAGGGAAGAGATTAGTCCATTTTGGGTGGCAAGCAGCACGCTTCGGCAGGGGGAGTCAGGAGAGCGTTACATGGTAACTTCCCCCACCTCTATTGTTTCGGCGAGAAATATATTCGAATACCAATTAAAAATAAATAAAGTATGTTATTTAAGCTGATAATTAACAGCTTTTGCTTTTGAATAATTGTTATAAAACTATAACAGGGGGCACACCAACCCAGTAAGTTGCGAAGGCGGTGTGTTTTCGACCAGTTTGCCGAGGCAATGAAGCTGTGAGGGCAGGGCGATAGCGGAGAGGAGATGCCGAAGACAGGGGCCACCCTAACAGTGAGTACTAAATTGTCCACAATTAAGATAACATAATTTAAGCAGGAAAGACTGATTACCACTTCGATCATGGAAATACACCACGACTGCGTCGAGATCCATTGGTCACCAATGAGAAAAGACGTATTACAACATCAATCAGGGAAACATACCATGACTACATCGAGATCCATTTGGATTAACACGTTATACATCATCATCATCATTATCGGCATCACAACCGGGATCCGGTCTTGGCCTTATTTAACCAGTCTGTGGTTTGTTAAATTTTCCATGATAATTTGTTTTTCCGGGCAAGGTTATAAGCCTTATACACTTGCTTTCATTCAGGCAAGGCTTATAACAGTAGGTTCGCTCCCATAGCCTAGCCAAAAAAAAATGTCTACGTTCCCATATATATAGCGATTCAGAGATAGTTGTCACAGTTTGGTTCCGGGCGCTTACATTGGCGACATTGTTACACTGGCGCAGCCGAATACTCTTCGTGGGTGGTTACAAAACATAATGCTTGGCTGTTCATTTAAAAGAAACATAGCCTTTCGGCGCGCCCGACTCCCTCCTGTGGAGGCATACACGTACAACACACTTCGTGTCGCAAACAGAAACGCGACAACAAGATCGATGAACCTCGTCGGCACGAAAAACTTTGAAGGAGGAGGGGAACAGTTTTTGGCTATTGATATTGGGGATGAGGTTACTTTCGGTCAGAGCATATATATCAAAAGGAAGGAAGTGTGTGATTTGTAAGATCAAATGGGTTTTGGAGAGTAGTCCTCTGACGTTCTGATAGTAGATGGTCAGGGGGAGAGTATAAGAGACCCAATGGTATGTGGGATGGGTGACTGATTAGGGCCGAAAAAAAATTGATATTAATGGTTCCACTGGGTTGGGAACCAGAAGTCATTTTCGTGTTGGTGTATTGGCGAGAGGCCGAGAGGCTGTGGGGGTATAAGTCGGTGTGCCAGCACGGGCACGGGTTCACTTATCACCCACCGAATACCGCAGCAAAACGATCACCAACCAAGAAGAAATGAAACACACAGTGGTATTGTTTTGTATAAATGTTGTTTATTTTAATAGATACTTTGACGAAACACTAATTTTGACAGTCGGTAACAAACGTTTTATTTTGGGGAAATTTAGGAAAATTGTACAACATGGACATTCAGCGGAACAATCACAATAGTAGAGATTTTGTTCTTATCTTAACCACATAGACGTGTAATTAACACTGGTTTACATTATATTAGTGATCACTTAATTACAACATTCGTATTTATTTGTATTTAAAATCCTTCTCGTGCGTCTAACTCCGACTCCGTGGTGCACTCCGGGGTGCACTCCCGTGCGCACCAGCTGATCGTTAAAACTCGACTTGGGTTTAGGAACCCGTAAAATGAAAAGGGGTGTGCGCACTCCCGTGCGCACTCTGCGGTGGTCAGATTTCGACTCACTGGTGCTCAAGTAATAACCTCGAGAGACTCGTGGTGAGTCCCTCTCAGCTAAGGGTGAGTTTCCTTTCCTTGAGAGAAACGTGGTCACTCTTTGTGGCGACCAATTGGAGAGGATCTCTCTGGGTCGATCTTAGCTTGTGTGCTAATTGATCCATTGTTTACTCATGCAACGAGGTCATGGGAAAACGAAACTGAGAAAGGAGGAAAGAACAAAGGGCATCATTGAAGACATGGATCATCATCATCGGCACTACAGCCGGGAACCGGTCTTGGTCTTATTTAGCAAGTCCCGAGGCTTGTTAAATTTTCCATAATGATTTTTCCGGGCAAGGTCATTAGTCTTGCGCCATGAAGACATGGATGCAGCTGTATAAATAGTCTGCAAGAAATTAGGAAAACTGGGTGCTAAAAGGAATTTAGGTACACAATGGTGATTGTGCACTGTATCTTTGCTGGCAGAAAGGGTCGACTTCTTTGTATGCATGTTTATATGCTGTAAAATTCGATTCTTGGCGGCTAGACGTTAGATGTGAAAACTGTTTTTGTCGATTGGACAAAAGGCTGCCGAGACTGTGTATAAGCCAGGAAAAATGTGCTGCGCACGTGTGTGGCAGGGTGCGCTGGCTGACATGGACGCCGATAAGTTTTTCCAATTTATGATGCATGTATGCAAAAGAATTCTTTTCCAGAAAATTTTGATGATACATTGGATGTATGAATGTTAATGAATTCTTTGCAGGGAATTTTGGGTGATGCCTTAGATGTCCTTGGGAAGGAAATGTTTGCAGGTAACTGCAGGTTGGCAAGGGGAGTTGGGGTTGCAATTGTGGGTGGTTCTTTGCGTAGCTTTAAAGTCTTTTAATACTTTGTGTAGGGAAATATTGAAATTTGCGTGGAATTTCATATATAGGTTACGAAGGCTAGGGATGTCGGTGGATAGACCTTCCTGTTGGATGAAAACCATGATGCTCGTTTTCGTTTTGCCTGCATAGCTTAGAATTGGGGAAGTAGCGTTATAAGACGATGTGAGGGAACTGAAAAAAGAAAGAGAGATCATCGAAAACTGATAAGGATAGAGTAAAAAGTGAAATTGCGACTTTTATTTGTGATAATATGCGCGGATAGAAGAGCTTTTTAAGGGTCAAACCACATCCCAATTTTACAAAGAGATTTCCACGTCTGTGTCCTTCGACTACTAAACGATTTTCTACGTTTGTCTTTCCGTCTAAAACTGACCTATGATGCGACCACATCACAGATTCCAATATAATATTGATATCCCTTTCCATTCATCAACATCTTTAAATAAAAATATTTCAGACAGACCCCAACAACATAGGATATCAAAAAGGTACCCAAAAATAGTACCACACAATTCCTTCAATTTCATGGCAAGCTTTATATCCAACATGGATGCTGAACATTTAAAATTCCATATGGAATGTTCTACTACAGCTAATACCAGCAAAAATAGGCATCACTGATTTAACCATCCTATCCATGGATATATACCTGTCTATACCCTCTACAATATTCCGACAAATAATAGATCGCCTTCAATGTCGAATCGTCTTGACAACACTTGTGTATCCTTAGTTTTGATCCATTGTTCTTCCTTCTAAGTTAATGCACAAACACATGTTCATTCGTCTTGGGTCGGTTGTCAGTTGTAAAAACGTTTTCTTAAATTTTTTTTGCGACGACTCTGATTAGGTTTTTAAAACAAAAAAAATGAATTTCACTATATACTGGTTCTATTTTGGTCATTAGTGGAATTTTGGTCTAATCGTAAATTAATGAGAGGCTCGCGATGATCCATTCTAGAAAAACGGTTGTCGTAAAAACACAGAGCGCCACGAAGGCGCATAATCATCCGTTTTACTTTTGATTTGAATTACAAATTAAGAAACGTTTAAAAATATATTAATAAATGTCGATAATCTATTGGGTTGCATATGGGCTATTTTTTGTCAAGAGTTTGTTTTGATCGAGCATGCCTGAGTTTCTGGTTATATACAACTAATATAAATAATTGTCTTATCTTACATGATGCTGGCATGGCATTATGAATTTGACAACTGGTCCTCCTTAGTTTCTTGGAACATAGGTGATTTAGTTTCAAATTCCTTCACCTTAGATGTAGGTAATTATGTTGCTTGAATGAGGCCAATAAATGGGGTGGTAGCCCCACTAAACTTTAGGAAGTTATGTTTTTGGCTGAATAGCGTGCCTGATGATTTTTCAACTCATATCACACCCAATGTGCTGGTTTTTTAATCATTCCTAATACTTTCAAATGGGTTGAAACTATTTTGTGATCTGCAAGTTCATTTAGCTTCTGCTAGAAGTCTTCGTAAAGTAATGGTTCGAATTGTTTGTCTTGTGCTGTGAACAGCAATTTATGGATTTTATGTAAACCAAGTAAAATAATCCAGAGTTCGAGTGTTGTCTAATTTTATAAATCCAGATCGTCTATCCCCATTTCATAAACTTAGTTTAAAATTATACAATCGCTGACAAGAGTAATAAACCGTTCCAAGAGTGTATTTATAGCATGGTGTATTTTGGTCAAACCTAGTGAGACGTTAAAATAATGTAAAATAGGTAAAAATGGATCAGACACCTTTCGGTTGACGCAGCAAGTGTACGGCGATGATTGTTTGACTAGAGCAAATGTTTCTCTGTAGAATAAACTTTTGGAAGCCAAAGAAAGGTTAGACGATGGTAATCGTGAAGGAATGTCAACTTCATCTCGGACGGCCGAAATTGCATAATTGATTTTATTGCAAATTTACGTAATGTTTCATTGAAAATGGTAGAAGTTGCTTAGACATCAGCAAAAAGACAATCCGAAAAGTTCCTAACTGGGATTTGGGCAAAATAATGACTTGTGCTAAATTTGTTCCACAGATGTTGTTAGAATCAGAAACGCTTGCAACCAGACGATTGATACTGCGAAGAAGGCTTACGATGACAAAGTGACTAATAAACCCTACTCTTCCCAGAAAAGGCGAACCTATAGCGCAGAGTCAGCGCCCTGAGATGGTATTTTTTTCTCGACCGGGTCCATTAGCCAAGCTTAAGGATTTCTCCCAACCATTTCATAAAGGCTATGGTTTAATGGGGTGGTATTTTACCGGCCGGCTAACTTCACTTCCTCCTTTTTTCCTCCGTTAGTGACGAACAGCGGGACACTAGTCACAAATTTAAAAGATAAGGCCAAAGTGATCGTGAATTTATTTTCCGCGAAGCCAAACCTCGATGCTGGACTTTTGGAACAGCCTGTGCTTTCGCCGATGCGTGAGGTTCCGCCAACGTACGAGGGTTGCCTCTTATGTTTCGGGATTTGGCAACCCTAGCGTTGCAATCCGGCAATTGACAGCTCTGTCGTAAAGTTGGACATTTTTGAGGTTATACGCACTCAGAACGTTTTGACATACGAGCGCTATTTGTGTTGTTTACAGTAACTTAAAAGATTCATCTCGGCCCAAAAATGGAATTAAATCGTCAACATTTTCGTGCGATTATTTTTTACAACTTTAGGCGTGAATTAACTCAGCAACAGTGCATGGATGAACTTAATTCAATTTTTGGCGATGAAGCTCCATCAAGGACCAGTGTTTATCGATGGTATGGTGAATTCAATCGTGGTCGTAGTTCACTCCAAGATGAATTTCGTGAAGGTCGTCCAAAATCAGTTGTTGTTCCGAAAACCATTGATGCTGTGCGCGAACTGATATTGGAAGACCGTCATGTGACTTATCGTGAGATTGAGACAACCTTAGGCGTTAGTGGGACCAGCATACATTCAATATTGCATAAACATTTGACTGTCAAAAGAATTTGTTCCCGTTGGATCCCACACAATTTGTCAATCGCCCAAAAAAAGGCTCGTGTCAATTGGTCGAAAGAAATGCTCAAAAAATACGGTCGCGGTGCTTCGAAACACGTCTATGACATCGTGACCGGTGATGAATCGTGGATTTACGCGTATGAGCCCGAAAGTAAACAGCAGTCGACTGTCTGGGTGTTTCAAGATGAGCCAAATCCAACAAAAGTTGTTCAGAATGCATGTGTTGGAGATACCTCAATCAGAGTGGCAAAAGTGCTTCGACAATTGGTCCAAACGCATGCAAAAGTGTATAGATCTTCATGGGGAATATTTTGAAAAACAATAAAGTGATTTTCGGTGATCAATATTTGTTTTTGTTCTCTAATCCCGAAATATAAAAGGCAACCCTCGTACTATTCAACGCATTTTACGTGGATTGGACTATTTCCCCATCGGGGAGCCTCTGGCGCAAGACTAATGACCTTGCCCGAAAAAAAAACAAATCATTATGGAAAATTTAACAAGCCTCAGGACTTGCGAAATAAGGCCAAGACCGGTTCCCGGTTGTAGTGCCAATGATGGTGATGGTGGTGGACTGTAGGAAGGCAACCTGTCCGGATGAAGTACCGGCAATAGTCCTTAAGAACTGTGATCCAGAACTGTCACCGGTTCTTGGTAAACTCGTTCTCTTGTTTTATGCGCGGGGACATTTCCTACCTGCTGGAAAGTCGCTCGAGTCCAGCTCAGTCTCAAAGATGTGGAAAAGGTGTCTCCCACAAAGTTACCGGCCGATAGCAATACGGTCTATGTTGTCTAAGGTGATGGAAAAGTTCATCAATTCTGAGTTTATAGCGTTTGCGATGATAGTGAAGATCATGTGATTCGAACTGACGCTATGACAGTTAGAATCACTAAAAAAATGGAGCCAATGCGCAACACATCAGGCTACCGGCCGCGTGTATGATTTCGATTTCTAAACTCAAGTACACTCAACTGATGTCGGATTGTTATGTTATCGCTATGGTATACGGCTCTGATGCATTTTTCTTATTCGATTTTCGTTCGGTGTTCTTCACTATTTGCTTGTATATTGTGTGTGTATCTGTTAGAAACGCCACACTACTCCATCTTCATTAACTTTGTTACGATCAGCTTCGTGTGCGAACGACGGAGCGAGAGAACGTCGGAGCAGGCGAGTGTGCCGGTGCTCTATGTGGAAGTCGTGATCGTGTCGTGAAGTTCTGTTTACTATGGGAAAGTGTGTGCTGTGTGTACACAGATCACATCGGGTTGTTGCGTTAAGCAAGGATAGTGAAAACGGTGATTTGAACATACGATGAAATGGGTGAAAAGCGAAGCGTTGAAGCATCAGGCTACTGGCCGCGTGTACGAATTCGATTTCTAAACTCAAGTACATTCAACTGATGTGGAATTGTTATGTTATCGCTATGGTATACGGCTCTGGTGCATTTTTCTTATTCGATTTTCGTTCGGTGTTTGAGTGATTTTGATTGATTGAAGGCGGAACCTCCATTTTTATTTAGCTTAATGCAAGCTTAGAATTAACTTAACATAAACCTTACAGACTATCTTAAAATCTAGCGTAGTGGTTAAGACCTTGATCAATTATTCAATCGAAAAAAAGGAGAAGAACTATGTTAAATTGGAGAGCAAGCTTGGGCAATTGACTAAGCCAGACAGAAGGCGATGGACAAAGATGATGTCGGCATGGATTCTGCGCTCTTCAAGTGTGCTTAGATTGATTAGAGGGGGCCGGCTTGTGTATGGTGGTAGAGTCAGCGGCTTTTCCCAGTTAAGTCCACGGAGGGCAAAACGCAAGAAACGACGGTGAACACCCTCAATCCTGCAAATGTGAGTCACGTGATACGGGGATCAGATCTGTCTAGCGTATTCGAGTAGTGGCCGGACAAAAGTTGTGTAGAGTGATCGGGTGACATAGGGGTTAAGGAATTCCTTCGACCAGCGTTTTACAAACCCAAGGGCGGCGTTGGCCTTGAAGATTATGTAATCAATATGTGCGGTAAATTTGAGCTCCTTGTCGCATAGGGCGCCCAGATCGCAAATCAATTCAGTAAGAGATAGGAGCGCCGGTGAGTGGGGGAACTTTTACGAGAGAAGGTGATTGTGTGACATTTGGCGATATTCATTTCTAGGCAATTATTTTGGCACCAAGTCGAGAAGCTGTCAAGATCCGATTGGAGAAGTGAGGAGTCCAGGGAGAGCGGATTGTCTTGAAAATGTTGGAATCATACGCGCAAAGCGAGATGAAGAAGTGATTAATGCAAGAGCCTATGTCGTTTATGGTTAGGACAAATAGGAGAGGGCCGAGATGACTGCCCCGGGGGACACCTGAGGTTGGGAAAAAAGGATCGGAGAGGGTGGATCTAAATCGCACGCGGCAGGTTCGATAACTGAGATAGGATAAGACCCACTTAATCAGCAGGGGTTCGAAATCGAGGGAAGATAGCTTGAAGAGAATGAGGTTATGGGAGATTTGTCGAAGGCCTTGCTAAAGTCGGTAGCGACTACATCGACCTCGTCGCCGTTTTCTAGGGCAAGGAGAGTGTGAGATGTGAATTCGAGTAGGTTAGTAGTAATGGACCTGCCTGAGAGGAAGCCGTGCTGGTTCGGAGAGATGATGGGTGCGCAGCAAAAACATAATGCCTCATATAGAAGGCCTTCGAACAGTTTGGGAATGTGCGAAAGCTTGGCAATGGGACGATAATTGGATATATCGGTTTTTCCCTTTTTATGTATCGGGGTTATGTAAGAGTATATCCAAAAGTCAGGGAATAGACCTTGTGCAAGGGATAAATTGAAGATTGACGTGGGCGGGAGAGAGAGAGAAGAGGAACATTTTTTTAAGAGGATAGCAGGGTGTCCGCCTGGGCCGGGTCTGAAATCGTCTTTCAGTTCTTCATGTTTTTTTTATAACTTGGTGTTGTTGAATGTGTAGAGGGATGAGAGGGCCGAGGGAGAATTCGGACATGCCAGTAAAGTAGGAGGGGTTAGGCTCGAACGAGTCGTCCGTGAAGGATAGTTTAAAGGACGCGAAAAGATTGGATATGGTGTTCTTCACTATTTGCTTGTGTATTGCGTGTGTATCTGTTAGAAACGCCACACTATAATTAAGTATTTGGAGTGTAACGGACTTCTGAATGATCGTCAATACGGATTCCCTGGCAGGCGGTCGACGCGAGACCTCTTGACCCTTATAACCGATATATGGACATATGCGATTGAAGAGCATGGTGAATCAAGAGCAGTCGCATTGGATATCTCCAAGGCTTTTGACCGCGAGTGGCACGGGACATTGCTGAGCAAGCTTCGTTCATACATACGTTCCTAGCAGCTTTGCGACTGGACGAAGAGCTTCCTCGAGGATCGATCGATCGCGGTTGTGGATGGCGAGTCTTCGAACTTCATCATCATCATCAACGCCACTACAACCGGGATCCAGTCTTGGCCTTATTTAGCAAGTCTCGAGACTTGTTAAATTTTCCATAATAATTTATTTTTACGGGCAAGGTTATTAGCCTTGCGTCGACTAGTCTTCGGACGTATATCCTGTTAATTCCAAGGTGCCTCAGGGTCTTATTTTGCCGCCAACTTTATTTTTGCTTCATATATATGACTTTTTGGAGTTAATAGGTAACCAAGTATTCAGTTTCGCGGATGATAGTATGCTTGTTTCCACTTTTTTGTATGGTCGACCGTGACTAGTGCATCAGCGTTGCCCCAGACATCGATACCCTCGATTGATTTATAATCTTTGGAGAGTTTTTGGTGCCTGGGTGGAGTAATATACCTCATTGAAGGGATGTGACCTGGATTTCAGCACGGATCTAGTGGGGCATCTATTACAGGGGCATAACACCTATAGTTGTTGCTTTCCTTCAATTATCGCTGGTCCTGAATTGCATCCTTTTCTGAGGCGGTATTGGTTTTCCGTGTCGAGCTCTCATATATTTTGTGTTTTATATGAATCTTAATAACTACTTTCACCCTGAATATAGTTTCATTCAATAGAGTTAGGGGGTACCCACCGTTTCTTAGGTGGGTCCTACTTGGGTACGGGGATGAATGGCCTGGTCATTCTGTTTTCTGGCCGATAATGATATTGATGCTGCTGTAACTGATTTGTCTACAGAGCCACCTTCTTTAATCGATGTTCCAATGGAGTGAGATAGTGTCTCGTCGGGTTTAGTCAAGGAAGCGGATATAAATGACGAAGACGATGACGATGATACTATCTTTTTTACACGATTAAACTTTGATGTTAGTATGCGTAAACATCCATCCTCTTTTTTCACTGCTGGAACCACTTGGGAGACGGAGGAAGTAGTGATAAAGGCATGTCCATAATTGCTTTATTGCAATTAACAATCTTATACTTAACGGGCTCCTCGATAGTATAGTGGTTAGTATACCCGCCTGTCACCCGGGAGACCGGGGTTCGATTCCGCGTCGGGAGCCTCTGGCGCAAGACTAATGACCTTGCCCAGAAAAAATAAATCATTATGGAAAATTTAACAAGCCTCAGGACTTGCTAAATAAGGCCAAGACCGGCTCCCGGTTGTAGTGCCGATGATGATGATACTTAACTTGTATTTACATAAACGGTTGAACATAGATGATCCTCTTTAAAACTTTGGAAAACATCACCGTACCCCTTTTCTTTCCTTTCCTCTCTCACACTTTTTACATCGAACTTTTCAAAACTGTATCATCACCATCGGCACTACAACCGGTCTTGGCATTCAGGGAACGTTCTGGAAATGCATTGAATGCATATTATGGGGCCCTTGGGAAGAGGAATGTTTGCAGGTAACTGCAGGTAAACGTAAGGATTTGAGGTTGACATTTCTGGGTAGAATTGTGGGTGGAATTGTGTGCAGGAATTGTGGGTGACTAGCGGTTAGAGTTGTGGGTAAAATTGTGGGTTGGTTCTCAGCGCGATATAGAGAACCCCCACATATGTACGAAGTGATACTGCCTACCGGCTTCTGCCACAACATGGACTCTGCTCCAATTCAGATTTTAAATTCTTGTGGTTAAAACTTCACGTTCGTAAGCATATCATACACTACTGCTTACTTTACAGAAGGCAGAACTTAGAGAGAAACGCATCCTTTAATGAATTTGATGGTCTATCTGGTTCTATCGATATGATTTTGACCCTATATCCGCACATTGAAATAGTTATTGCCGCACAACTCTCAATGGTTTTGCCACTCCGGACACACAACACCTGAAGGTCAGTATGTCAAATTCTTTGCTGATTCAAACAGTTTAACTCAACTCGTCAATGAGCCAACACGGGTGCCAGGCATAGATATTCATTCCGCCAACACACTGGTCCTGTTTCTCACCTTCCATCCAAATAAATATACAATCGAAGTTTCCTTGCCTTTGAGCACTTCAGACCGCTGTACCGTGGCAGCTAAATTTCCTCTAACCAACAGCAACGTTAACGATAAAACTCTCAACGGTTATTTTTCCTCAATAACGATGTTGACTCTGTAGCGGGAACATCGACAAACACGATTATGTTTGGCATGCGAACTTTTATTCCACACAGGATAAAGGGTATCAAACCCAAGAGAAATATGTGGTTCAATTCTGTGTGCAAAGAAGCCATTAAGTCTAAAGATTGAGCTTCCGGTTGTATGAATCAAACAATACTGAGAAAAGCCGGAAAAGATTCAGGAGAGCTAGAAATGACTGCAATGCGCATATTCAACGCACAAAATTCTTGCACTACCAGAGAAAGCAAGGTTGTTGTATTGGATATTTCAAAAGCACGTAACTCTGTCGAGTTACGTGCCACCGGATCGATATGCCTTGACAAAAGGCCTTTCGGTAAACTTACACGCTCTGGAAGAGAACTCAACTATTTACAATTTTTCCTCTCCTTATATACTTTTCGGCGATTGTTCCAATGCACAATTGTCTGATGCGGAATTGTTGTGCAGATAGCAGCTGCGGTACGTGCTCCTATAGCGCCTCGAGCATCCTCCCGGGAATCAGCACAATGTTGATGCGCAATCTTTGTGCAGATAGCAACTGCCGTGTGTGCTGCTATTGAGGCGGTAGCATCTTCCCGGGAATCGACACTGTTTTTTTGATACGGCGTTTTCCTGGGAATACTTTGATGCATCGCCAACAATAACAAAACCAATGGAGGTTTCGTTCAGTCGGTTTGCGTGTGTGGCGCACGTCACCTAACAAGTATCGTGGACGCCGTAATGCGTGTAATGCGCAGGGCCGTGCTCTACTAATAGTGTTACAAGGCAAGCTTGGAACTGCATAAAAGAACCAGTCAGGCGGGAGTAAAGAAAGTAAGAGGCTCCAAAGTTTAGTATATGGACTGAAAAGTCCCGGGATTTCACAATAGGCGGCGCCACTAGAAAATGAACATGACTCATTTTGAGAGACTCATCTGTCACTAGCTTATGTATAAAGTTTCGAGACATTTCGACCATTCGTTTACAAGCTACAGTCATTTGAGCGACGCTACTTTCGCCTTCGTAAAAAACAAAAAATAGAAAAACGGGAATATAACATCTTGTTCAAACATTGTTTTTTGATGGAAAAAACTTCTGACGAATCATTGCCATGGTTGCAGAAATGTTATCCCACATCTGCTTCTTCGAGAAGAACATTTTATCGGTGGTTTAGTGACCCACTTCGCTCTGGAAGGTCTTAAGAAGTTACGAATGGGTAAAGGAAGTGCATCGAATCGTTTTGAATGATCGTAAAGTGGAATTGTGCGAGTTACCTGACCCCGTGGGCATCTCAAAAGATCTGGCGGAATACATTTTGCACAATCCTTTGGAGATAAAAAAGCTATCGGCGCGATAGATGCCACATTTTCTGATCGTCGAGCAAAAACAACAGGGCGTTGACAATTCAACTGCCGGTTTGGCGTTGTTGCAAGGTAATCGAGTGGATTTTTTGACGTTTTGTGACGATGGATGAGACATGGGTCCATTACCATACGCCTAAGTCCAATAGGCAGTTTGCAGAGTGACCGGAAATCCAGAAAAGCCGACCAAAGCTGGCAAAGAAGCCAACGCTCAATCGGGAAGGTTATAGCCTCCGTTTTGGAATGCTTATGGCAAAATCTTTATCGATTACCTGCAGAAGAGAAAAACAGTCATAGGAGAATATTATGCAGGGTTATTGGACAAACTGAACGACGAAATAAAGAGAAAAACGGCCCCAAATATCGAAGAAGTTCTGTCCCATCACGATAACGCACCGTCACACAGGTTCTTGAAAGCGATGCCCAAATTGGTCAGTGTGCAGAGTAGCAGGAAACCCACGAAAGGCGACCAAAGTGGCCAAAAGACCAACGCTCGGCTGGGAAGGTTATGGCCTCCATTTTTTAGGATGAGCATGGCAAAATCTTCATCGATTATCTCAAGAAGGGAAGGACAGTCATAGGAGAGTATTATGTAGGGTTATTGGACAAATTGAACGTCGAAGTAAGGAAAAAACGGTCTCGTATGTCGAAGAAAAAAGTTCTGTGCCATCACGATAACGCACCGTCACAGACGTCTTTGAAAGAGATGACCAATTGGACCAATTGCAATTTTAATTGGTTGCTCACCCACCGTATTCGCCAGACTTGACCCCCAGCGACTATTGTCTGTTCCGAAACCGCAAGCGGTGGCTCCAGGGAAAGAGATTCAGATCGAATGAGGAAGTCATCGCAGAAACCGAGGCGTATTTCGAAGGTTTGGACACTTCATACTACAGAAAGGGCATCGAAGTGTAGGAAAATCGCTATACCAAGTGTATCACCCTCAAATGCAACTATGTTTAGGAGTAAATATACAATTGCCCAAGAAACGCCTGTTTTCATTATAAATCTCGGGACTGTTGTAATTAACGCTGCATTTTATCTAAATGGTTTGGTTCCATAATGTGAAGTTCGCAAATGCAGGAGATATTTGTGAATAGTTGAAACGATAACTCAGTTTGCCGGTGATCACGGCGTAAGTGTACTTCAGTGGATTGATCTTCCGTTTATGAAGCCAGTTTTTTTTCACAAACGCGTGCACAAAAGGTAATTTTGGAGTACCCTTAAATGCCAGAGTACAGTGCGAGCGGAAGGAGAGGACGTGGATAAGGAAAGGAGGTATCGATGTATATTGGTCTTAAATGCCTGGACATTACAACAAGGGAACTCATGAGCAGGTAGAGTATTCCACATTCGTGTGGCTCGGCTAAAGAATGACTCTCTATGTTTATTTGCGCCTGAAGTTCAATTTCAACGTGAATTGATGCACATTCTCAGATTGACGGGTATCGCGGGAAAATGTCTGAGGAGGCGGAACACATTGAGCAAGTTCAGTTGAGCAACGACCGTGATAATACCTGTTGAAAAGAGATAGGCATGATACGTTGCGTCTGGTCTAAAGCATTCTAACGATTAATAAAATAACAGATTGTTCTTACAACAAAAAGGATGGAGAGATGCGTTTTTTATACTCTAATACTACTATGATCGTAAAGGCAGTTTACCGGCCGGTTAAATTTTAACTGAGTCAGCATGTGTTGTTATTTGAAGAAAATTATAAAGAGGCTGAACGAGAGAGAAAAGAAATCAAAAAGACATTTTTTCTTGATGGCTCAGAATAGGTCACTATAGAAAAAGAAATAGCGCAAAAACAAGAAAACAAATCAATAATTAAAAGGGTCGCTGGTATCCTGGACGTCCTAGACCTCTTTGTCGTTGTACTTGGGCTATTGTGCTTGACTCCCTCCGATTTCGATTGATGGAGTGTTTATTGATTTCTCGACGTTGATTTACGTCGTTTTTTACAATGAGTCAAAAACGCAAAAAAAACCAAACCCAGGCAATAAACCACCAATTTGGTGTATACACAGCGATTGCGTGATCCAGTACATTTTGTCGAATTGCTCCTTGTGCTCATCGTGAGGCTGCCCTGATGGTCAAAATGGCATTAACTAATTAAGTGTGTTTGACGACTATATCCGTCAAGCATAAAATGTTGTTACCATTGGTATTTAAGTTTAAATTTTGGCGAAAGCAAAAATAATTTTAATAGGTTTAGAGGTCAAAACGACAAAACAAAGAAATAAAAATTACGAGGGTGAATCAAATATAAACGGTAATTTCTTTTTATACATTTATTGAACAATGTTACACATTAGCTATCATCATTATCGGCACTACAATCGGGATCCGGTCAAGTCTGAGGCTTGTTAAATTTTCCATAATAATTTGTTTTTCCGGGCAAGGTTATCAGCCTTGCGGCAAATAAGATATATATCTTATCCATCTAGGAAATGGTTCATGTTCCATTTAATCAAGTGAGTAAGGAAACAATAAGACACTAACTATACCGTCAACATTTTTCAATAAAGTCTCCTGTGTGATATAGACACTTTCGCCACTGATTTGGAAGCTTTAAAATCCCTTGTTCGTAGGCAGATTTAGGGCGAGTTGGTAGCCAATTGCACACATGCTCTTCGAATTCTTCATTGCTTTCCCATTTGTTTCCTTCAAGAGTGCGAACAAATTTAGTCACAGGGAGACAAGTCTGGACTTTAAGGAGGGTGTTCAAGGGTTTCCCCAGCCCATTTCTTCCAACGTGTCCCTTGTCAGGTACGCGGTGTGAGGCCTGGGGTTGTCATGAAGAAGGATGACAACTCGAATAGGTATACCTCGTCTTTTGTTTCGATATGCGGTTTTTGCTGACTGTAACAACTGACAGTAGTAAGCTGCATTCACTGTTCGTTGTTCGTGAAGATAACCGTCAGGGATGTTGCCATCTGTACGATTTGTCTTTGGGCGTCACCATTTCGACACGTTCTCGCCCACTTTTAAATTCCCTGGCCCACGTATACACACGATTTTGAGAGAATGTATCATCACCAAACTGTGCCTTCAATCGAGAAAAAAATTTCGACTTCATTTGTTAAAAATTTTATAATAATCCGTTGCGCAACAGATGTATGTACCTCTTGCTCGCTCATGGCTGTACTCACTACAAAGTCGAGCGAGTTATTACTTTACACTTTTGATTTTTTATAAGAATAACCATACGCTTCGACCGCAGTCTCAGCGTATCTTCTTTATTTTCTTTTCTGTATATATAACTATGGTACTATACTTAACCCAGAGGGACGTAGTGTGTGTTTCACTGTATCACGGTAGGTACATTATTGAACATCGTGTTGAGATTTGGTGCTTATTTATATGCAGTGTTTATCTACAGGCTTGTCGTACATTCTATCAACGTTGAGAGATTATATTGTTGCTATGATGATCATCGTTCGTAGATTATATTGTTTATGGTTCTATTTACATGATGTCATGTTTGGTGATACGAGATTAAAGACTATGCTGTTGTTAGGGAAATACGAGATTACGTCATGCATTTTTCTTAATTAGCGCGACCGCTAACCGAGCCGGTTACTTTACTCTTCATAAACCAAACAACAGCCACGCACAAGATTATCTAGCTGGCAACTTGTTGCTAAACAAAAACGTAGAATTACCGTTTATAATTGATTCCCCTTCGTATTTTACTTTTTATCATCGGAGTTCATTTGGCGAGTAAAAATTGTTCTGTCAACCCGGATCGATTGAAATATACTAACAAAAATCTCACTCACACATTTTTAAATGTGGCACGGAAGTTAAAAAGGATAAATTAAGTACATGTAAATTAATAAAAATGTATTCTTTTTGTGTTCTGATAGTAGTTGATAAAATGTTTATAACGTTTATAAAAGCACGTGAACTTATATTGACCTATGATGTGCTTGGGAACATTCCCCAAAAATCTCTCAAATGTTCTTTATCTTCAAGAGCAAAGTTATTATTTTTGAAATGTCTAAATCCATCTCTGGGTGCTGTTTCCGACAGAGGATAGTCGCCATAACTCGATGTTCAGTATGCCCCAGCTGCAAATTATTTTGAATGAAAGAGTTAAATAGTTAAATAAAATTCCTCGTAGATAATTTTTTTTTTTGGCACGTAACTCGACATCTTTAACCCTTTGAACTCCGCTTTCCCCTCTCAGGGGAGATCGTAATTATAACATATCACTCGGATTTTACATATTTAATCGTTTTAAATGTATGCTTGTTTTAAAAAAATATTTATTTATACATTACTACTACTATTTATTGGTCTGTAGGATCCCGGAAGTTCATGACCTACCCGGCTTGACCCAGCCATCGTTCCCTGTCCTGTGCGCTCTCTTTTCAAGCTTGCACAGCCGACCCGATCTCCTCAAGGTCAAACCTAACGTTGTTGGTCTACCATCAAGAATTCTACGCACGGTCCTATCGTTACCCATTCGCGCCACATGTCCGGCCCAACTTAATCTTCGCGACCTGATTACTCTCACTATTGTAGGTTTGTGATTACTCTCACTATTGTAGGTTAGCTCTTCTAATTCGTGGAATTCCAATATAGAGGAAGAAATACGCGAACGGCTGATCAAATCCAACAAAGCCTACTATGGTCTATCAAGGCTCTTTAAATCCCGAAACTGATGAGGATGGTATAGCTCTTCCAATTCGTGGTTGTGGAGCTTCCTCCATTGTCCTGTCTCCCCGCCAAAGATACCTCTTAAAACTCTATTCTGGAATACGCAGAACATGTTTTCTCCCCGTTTTGTGAGTGCCCATGTTTCGCATCAGTATAGAGCAATCGGCATGATTATGGTTCTATAGACACGGAGCTACGTGATAGCAGTTTGGATTTCAGCAGTTTACTGACTGCGTGCCAAGTAGAGTTGCAGGAATGCAGTCTTTTGTTTATTTCCTTCAACATTTCGTTACTGGCCGTCAGTATTGTTCCTAGATATTTAAATTCTTTGACTTTTTCAAACATCTTGCCTCTAACATTTATATGCGTTCCCTGAGGTTCACCTGCTCTCGCCGTAATCATATATTTTGTTTTGTCTTCATTTGATTCTAGGCCCACCTCTTCTGCAGCTTGCATGATGATTTCACTTTTTTTACTTACAGTTTATAGATTATCGCTCAGAACGGCGATGTCATCCGCATATGCGAGCACTTGTGTGACGCCGTTCAGGGACGATCCGGCCATGTTGTCCTCTTGTACCTTTCTGATAACATACTCGAGCACACAAGGTTAAAAAGACATGGTGAGAGGCCATCCCCCTGTTTTAGTCCGTCCCGGATTACTAATGGTTCTGAGAGGTGGTTTCCTATTCTAATTCGCCCTTTGTTTTCGTTCATGCGGGCGGCAAATTATTATTTCCCAGCTCAACTACAATATGGTAGAATCACTGCCTTGCGACTGACTCGTAGGCTTTTTTGAAGTCAATGAACAGTTGGTGAACCGTCTTCTTTTCCAGCAGTTGCCTTATTGTGACCGATTGGTCGCCTGTTGACTGGTTCTTACAGAATCGAGATTGGTAGTTTCCCAGTATTTCTTCCGCGTACGGTGTGATTCTCGCCAGTATGACATTTGTTGTATTTTGTATGTGGTTGGAAGCAATGATCTTCTTCTGTAGTTTTCGCAGTAAGATCTCTCGCCTTTTTCGAAAATGGGGACGACTATTGAGGTTTCCTATTCTTCCGGAGTGACTTCCTTATCCCATATTGTTTTGATGAGTTGGTGGATCTGTGCGGTTTCTTCAAAGCGCCGAAGAAGTACCCATCGCTTAACCCTCTTAAATCTTCCTTTCTATTTTACCCCATGGAACTTACCTTCAATTAGGCAGCATTAAGTTTCCTGCAAAACATTCCATGGCTAGATCATTATCTTGCCACAGCAACATCCACATCGCTGTAATCTTTAAAACTTTTTGTTTCCTCTGGTAGGCACCCATGTCAATTGCCAACCATTGGGAAATCTTCCGTAGTTCCCTTATCGCAATTCATTGCAATCATACCCACGGAAATTCTTCTGTGTTTGTTTTTCTCAAGCAATTATCGATCCCCACGAGCATATCATGCAAATCGATGCCCATCGCTGCATCCAATTATCACGGATCACCATTCCTTAGATATTCCTAATGTATTTTTATTGGCTTGTTCAAACAAGCCGCATTTTAGCGCTTAAGCATTGGATTACATTTCGGTATTCAATATACCCTCCAATGTTTATGTGAACCCAGCTGCAGATCTCCCATCTATTCGTTTCGATGCGCGTTCGTTTGTCCTTCCTTCCAATGGGAAGACATTCGTTCCCATAGAAACGATATTGTGCATGGACTTTCCAATGGGATGCTGATCGGCTCCCATTGGTCATGCATGTCGGAAGGGATGTTTCTCCTGCGATGGTGTGCGCTGGAAATCCATCACAATCGCCGGAGGCTGGACCAATTTTTACGGAGTCAAGTCAGTCAGATATTATCTATAGAATCGCGCACACGTACCGGGGACGTGACGGAAGTCAAAATTTTATTATCCGACGGATGCACAAGTGCCATAGCGTCGATCGTGATTGTACTCAGTCCTTATCAAATTCAAAAGTGAAACGTACACCGTTCTTGTTCAAGGCAGAAACTCGATCGTCCAGTTCGTGTCAAATTCAATAATCGGTTCGGTTAAATTCAAAACTCAATCGTTTCTTTTTCGTGTTAATTGAAACTAAAAACACTAACAGTTCATGTTAAATACCCAAATTAAGGAAATATCCCCAGTTCATGTTAATTACAAAACTATATACATTAGCAGTTCATATTAAACGTTAATTATAAGACTAATCATCGTCATCATCGGCACTACAACCGGGAACCGGTCTTGGCCTTATTTAGCAAGTCCTGAGGCATGTTAAATTTTCCATAATGATTTATTTTTTCTGGGCAAGGTCATTAGTCTTGCGCCAGGGGCTCCCCGACGGGGAATCGAACCCCGGTCTCCCGGGTGACAGGCGACTTTACTAACCACTATACTATCGAGGAGCATAAGACTAATCACCCTGTGCGAATTAAAGACATTAATAAAGCATCTAATACGAAGGCAGTGCGTTTCATTTGGTTTTACTTCGTTTTCTCTGCAAAAAAAAAAAAAAAACTTGAGGTGCTATTTGGTGTTGTGGTGTTTTCGTGCAACCTGCGTTCGTGATAACGCCTCTAGCGAAAAACACCTACAGATCTTTCGAGCGGTTGCCTCTCCTCCATGCTTCACAAGCTTTGCAGGTATGCCGTCAACTCCGGGAGCCTTGTTGTTTTTCAATCGATTTATTACGTCTACAACTTCGTTGAGAGAGGGCTCTGGGATCTGGGGCTCGGGTGCATGTACGTCTGGTGCGTTTATTTGTGGTTGATGGGTGTGCACATTGAACTGGTTTTCAAAGTACTGCTTCCATCTTGTCAGGATATTGTTTGTTTCTGTGACCAGACAGCCGTTTGCGTCTCGAATTATTTTGGCTCTTTTGGATTTGCTTGTGCTTGGATATCGTACTTTTCATTACCAGATCTTTTGACGCTGCGAACGTAATAATTCGAATTCCATTATCACTTGAAACGTCGCGCAGACTTCTTTTACATATAATTGGTTGGAAGATATCTTCCTTTCCAATTTTTGCATTGAGGCCCCCGAGGAGGATTTTAACATCGAATGATAAGATCCTGTTGTATTCCAGAATACTACCCTTATTAAATTTAACACTGAATCTCCTAACACATTCTTAAAAACTTCACTTAACATATATTACATTCTCACTTAATACATACCATTCATAAACATTCACAATATTACCAGTTACAGCACACTTAATAACCTGCACCTTTTTATTTATTGAAAACATAGCAACTTGGATTTTCGTCCGAATTGAATGTGAAAAGTCATAGAGAAAAAATTCAGTTGATAACTTCTATTTGCCTTGAATACTTCGAGGCGTTTACTTCTACTCTAGAGAAAATAGATTTAATAATAATTTTTAATAGAATATTCACTCCAAGATACAATAACCAGAGATTTGTGTTTATAAAAATATTTTGCAACGAGATCAAATAAAAGCCCGACATAAAATAAAACTGATATGGACATTTTTAAATAGCCGGCTGCAAATAAAAATCTAAGAAGAAGGAAAGGCACCAAGCGAGAGTTAAGTAATATATCTTTAGTGACAGTTCGACATAGCCACCTGCATAATATTCCCGTGATAAGTTTCAACCAGAAGACGAAATGTAGAACAGGACCAGCATTTTTCAAGAAGAAAAGGAATAATAAAAGGTCCCCGCTCTTCCCTCAACCGAGGAAGCACGGCGTCGGACGTACAACACTGGTGGCAGCGGTGGGATGATCCAACCAAAGGATCCCAAATAAAAAGAAAATAAGAAGAAAAAAAAAACAAGAAAAAAAAATTTAAACATAAAACAACGAAAAAAAAACAAGAAAAAAAAATTTTAAACATAAAACAACGAAAAGAAAAAAGTAATCTTTAACGCAAAAAAAAAAAAATATTAAACGACATATAAATTACGCCCGAAGTAAGAATTTCCTTTAATAGTTTGAAGTAAATTATTTATTATTATTGCATAGCAAGATTACAATCATATTTTTATTTGTAATAAATTATATGGTTTTTGTTTTGTATTAAAACAAAAAGAGAAAAACGAGAAGAAAAAAAACCCAAAGGATAAATGAAAACGTCTCCACAACGAAAAAAAAAAAAACACATAAAACCACGAAAAAAAAAAAGACCAGGATATTCAACTTCTAGGACGTGAAGTCTGCCTGGCGATAATTAAAATATTTAAAAAAAAAAAAAGTGAAAAAAAAAAAGAAGAACACACAACAATAAGAAACTCAAGACAAAGACTTCTATCAACATTACGTATGACAGCAATGAACATTTAGTGGAGTAAGAATTTTTTTTTGCGACTTTTCTCTCTAATTTTTTTTAGTAATATTTTCTACTTGGAAGCTTTCCTTTTTAGTAACATACATTTTTTTTGGATAGAAATTTCTATCTAAATTATTTGCAAATTCTCATTTCAGTATTTCGAAGACATTTCCGTTTCTTTTCTTTCTTTCTCGTCGAATTTTCTTTCTTTTCAGTTTTGGGACCAATTTATTTTTCTTTCCTATATATATATATATATATTGAATAACCAAAAGAAAGGCCAATTTTTCCATAACCATATTTTTAAGTTAACCATATTTTAAGAATTGAATTTTCGCCATACTTTAATTCAAATTTTCAATATTACGAGCCCATATTACACGAGACAGGCGGCTAGGCAGGGGGAAGAACAATTCCACTATCAACAGATACTCAGTAAAACCCCTGAAATGGCTCTGTCTGTCGGAATTTCTGATGTTTTCAGAATCGTCCCTACCTTTGACGGGAAACCCTGCGACTTAGGTAAATTTATT
Organism: Microdon myrmicae; assembly: GCA_963931805.1. Lineage (NCBI taxonomy): Eukaryota > Metazoa > Arthropoda > Insecta > Diptera > Syrphidae > Microdon > Microdon myrmicae. Next base: position 64,591,587 of record OZ007498.1, read on the forward strand.
TCCGGGGGAGACGTTTTATTTAGATCCATAAAGAAGGCAGACCCGGATATATACGAGACATTTTTAGATCTAGTCAAAAATAGACTAGAGGGTCATGCTTACGATCTGATTAGGTATAGCCAAATCGCTAAGTGGGAGGATTTAAAAGATAAACTCGAATCGGAATATAAAGAGGAGCAATCTCGGTCAACGGCACACAATGAGTTGATTTCTCTGAAACAACGCTACAGAGAAACCGTCCGGGAATACGGCGATAGAGTCGCGAATGCTCTAAGGACTTTAAACTCTGCCACGTGTGAAATAACAGCAGACGCGGTGGTTAGGGAATTCTTAATGGAAGAAAACAAAAAATTGGCCGTACAAACATTTGAAGATGGACTAATGAACGAACAGCTAAAGATACTAGCTAAAGTCCATGGGGGAAATAATTTAAAACAGTCGATTGCACATGTAGTATCACATGGTGCTCGAATGGACAACTCTCCCAGGTCATATCAATACAATGAAAAACCTACATTCAATAGTATAGTCTGCCAAACCTGTGGTAAGTCAGGGCATACACAGGACACATGTTATCGGAACATGCAATCCAACTTTTTTCCGAATAGACAACCCATAAAAAGGGAATATAACATTTTTTGCAATTTCTGTGGACGGAATAATCACACAGAGAACGAGTGTAGATACAAGATATCTAGGAATGGATCGGCTTCAACAAATTACCAACAAGGTACAACAACGCGTAACCCATTCCGAAATAATCCTACAAACTCTGAAAATCGTTTTGGTGAAAATTCTAGGAGCACCAATAGACAAAACGATAGACAAAATGTTCACTTTTCTCGGGTGCAAGAGTCGGAAAACGAGGCCTGACGCCAACCAAAATTGATGGAAGACAGACCAAAGTTTTCTATTTACAGCATTAGATCTTTGGAAATAGATAACGACCATTTTAATGAAGCTCCTAGCCAAATTTACCCTGAGCCCACATACTCCTATAAACCAAGCCATATAAACGAAGATAACCCTGTCCCTAATATAAAGACTCCGATTCATACTCCCATTCTGGAAAACAATTCAGCAACACAGACTGAAAATCCGAAATTTTCAGCAGTATTAAAGACTGAAATCGCTAATATCTCAGATATCCCTATTGACAACGCAGACACTTCAGCAACCAAGACTGAAAACTCAGCAGTATTAAAGACTGAAAATTCGGATCCTGCAGAAAATATACAAACAGAAACCCCTAATATTCCGGCTATCCCAATAGACAACCACGGCACTTCAGCAACAAAGACTGAAAATTCAGCAGTGTTAAAGACTGAAGACCCAATAGTTGCAATAAAATTCGAAACCCAAGTCAGTTCAGCAGCTAATACTGATGAACAAATCTTTTCAGCAGCAAAGACTGACGGATTAAATGTTTCTACAGCAGATATAACTGAAGAAATAGTTCAAACAGCAAATAGGACTGGGAACCAAGATGTTCTAACAGCTAATAAGTCTGAAGAACTATTCGAATCAGTAAATGAGACTGAGAAACTAAACGATCCATCAGCAGTGAGTAAGACTGAAAAGGTAGACGTTCCGACAGCAGTTAAAGCTATGGACAATGACAACACTAAGCCGAAAACAATAAATATTTTAAACAACGAAAACAAACACAAACACTTACTCAAACACGAAATAATAAAAAATGAAAATAATAATTTAACTAAAATAGGTATTGTAAAGAGTAACTATATAAATACATTACAAGTCTTTTTTTTCAACAATAAAAATTTATTCCAATGCAAAATACAAAAAAATAAAAGGTTACACCGTCATTTAAATTATTTAAGATCATTTTTCAAGAAGATTTTTGGTAATAATCATCTTTATTCAATCATCATAGTAATAGGCCCAGAAAGGTTTTGGAAACTTTTCCATAAATTTAAGGAAAAGATAAACACATAACAAATGGCCTTTGTTTTTTTTATTCAATATATATGAAATAATCTAACAATTGTAGGAAATGACGGAAATGAAAAAAAAAAAAAAAAAAAAAAAAAAAAAAGTTAATGAGGGGGACGAAAGAAAGAAAATTTTAGAGGTAATATATATTGGAAATTTTAGAATTTATATATATTCGAACGGAAAAGGAAAGAAAGAAAATTTTATTGGTAATATATATATTAGAAATTTTGGAATTAATATATTTACGGAAATGAGAATTTTGAAACAATAATATTAATATTATATAATTAAATAAGTAATAATGATGTTTGGATAAGAAAAGAAAAGGTTCCAAGGAGAAATATTTAAATTTAGTTAGTTAATATGTAATGTAAATAGACTATTTGGACTATTTTTCTAGTGTTAAGTCCTTTTTGATTATTGAAAAAATTTAGTTAATATATAATGTAAATAGATTATTTTTCTAGTATTAAGAACTTTTTGATTATTGTAACCTTTGATGAAAGATTAATTTTGAAAACCTTTGTAATGTAATTGAACGAAAATCCAAGTTTTTAATTAATCTTAATTTAATATATAGTTACTAGAAAATTATTCTCTTCTAGGATAATTTTCTTTCTCGAAGAAGGGTGGGATGTTGTATTCCAGAATACTACCCTTATTAAATTTAACACTGAATCTCCTAACACATTCTTAAAAACTTCACTTAACATATATTACATTCTCACTTAATACATACCATTCATAAACATTCACAATATTACCAGTTACAGCACACTTAATAACCTGCACCTTTTTATTTATTGAAAACATAGCAACTTGGATTTTCGTCCGAATTGAATGTGAAAAGTCATAGAGAAAAAATTCAGTTGATAACTTCTATTTGCCTTGAATACTTCGAGGCGTTTACTTCTACTCTAGAGAAAATAGATTTAATAATAATTTTTAATAGAATATTCACTCCAAGATACAATAACCAGAGATTTGTGTTTATAAAAATATTTTGCAACGAGATCAAATAAAAGCCCGACATAAAATAAAACTGATATGGACATTTTTAAATAGCCGGCTGCAAATAAAAATCTAAGAAGAAGGAAAGGCACCAAGCGAGAGTTAAGTAATATATCTTTAGTGACAGTTCGACATAGCCACCTGCATAATATTCCCGTGATAAGTTTCAACCAGAAGACGAAATGTAGAACAGGACCAGCATTTTTCAAGAAGAAAAGGAATAATAAAAGGTCCCCGCTCTTCCCTCAACCGAGGAAGCACGGCGTCGGACGTACAACAATCCCATCAAATACTTCCTCTAGGCTATATATATATATATATATATATATATATATATATATATATATATATATATATATATATATATACATATATATATATATATATATATATATATATATATATATATATATATATATATATATATATATATATATATATATATATATATATATATATATATATATATATGTATATATATATACATATATATGTATATATATATATATATATGTATATATATATATATATGTATATATATATATATGTATATATATATATATATGTATATATATATATATATATATATATATATATATATATATATGTATATGTGTGTGTGCAAAGGGTTAATACTTTGAGAAAAAAAAATTTTATTTACACTCCGACGAAATCTCATATATTGAATTTCTAGCTTGCTTATGGTACTTCCTTAGAAATGTATTGGGGGTGGTCTATATACCACCTAACACTTTTTTGTTCACCACTTTATACCACTCAACCATGTAATGGTGGCCCGACGTTCATCCTCTTAAGCTCTACATTATAAAAAACCTTTTACCATCTTAAACTACACGCCCGTTCTGGTAACATCTGTTGGAAAATAGCGAGAATTTATTCAAGGTTCCAACACCTTTGAAACGTGCCTCTGGAAATGATGAAATTCTGTGAAGTATTTAATGATCGAATAGGAAGGATAGAAGCATCCACATCTATCAGAATCTTGCGGATTCTTTAAAAATCACCATCTTCTGTATCAAACTTAGTTCTTCGATCGAATCATTTTTCAATTCGTTACTACGACTTTCACTCATTTATTTCGTATATTTTACAGCACGCGCCGATGACTCATACATCTGCTGACCGACTACACCTCTGGAAATCTTATATTTCATTCTATGACAAGAATAAGTAGCTTTGTGTCGTATCACTAAAGCAACAAATCCAAAAAGCACATACATCTCTTGCCCATCCGAATCCAGATACTTTCTCTGGTCCTCGGAATGGAAAACCAAAAGAGACTTCGACTACATATACACAATACACGCGGCGGCGGCCCGTCAGCCCCACAACTGAATATATCTTTTTATCCAACCGATATCCAGCAACTCAACAATACCTCTTGCAACTCGTTAATCAAGCAAATTGAGGGCCAGTGACTGCACAAAAAGCGACTGCATTGTTCCCCTGGAAAATAGCGTTTTGCTTTCCATGCGAGTGCGAGTACGTGCTATGGGCACATACGTACCAACTCGGCTACATCATTGGGTCGCAGTCACCCTATTATGAATCTAATTCCGCTCGTTCATCGGATTCCTTTGATGGATAAATTTGGCGCGGGTAAACGTATAAACACTGTCGTAACAATTCATTAATCAAGGTTTTCGCTTCTACTGCTCCTTTTTTTATCTCATTATCAGCTGTTTACACCCGAAGTGCGATACGAATGAGTAGACTTTTTGTGTGGAAGATCCAAAACAGCAGACGCATTTTTGCCAGTGGTCATAATTATTGCCGGCGAGTTAAGTTTGGCTCCATTGGAATTCATGTCAATAAACGGCTGTGTGTGGGTGCCCCACAGGCTCTTGTCTCCTCCCATTCGGGTTAGGGTGAGGCCTATACGGTGTCGGACATTTACCATTACTGCCCGATAAAAACCATGGGATGACTCAATGTTTTGCACTTATTACACTACTAGGGATTTTAAAATTACTCATCGCTACAGAGCGGAAATCAAGTGATCCCAACTGGGGAATCGTATTGCACACGGTAGGCTATAATTTTAGACGAATATTTCAAAGAGATGTAAAGTTGCAACCAAAAAAAAAAGAAAAGAAAAAGAGAATTGGCATAAAATTGCCGATTTGAAATCATAACGCTTTCAATACCTACCGAGCACGTCAGTATAAGCTATTGAGTTTATTATCTCACCTTAAGTAACACCATCCAAAGCCTTTAAATGCAAATTGAGACAAATGACCATCTTTTGCGAAGTGTTGTGGTTACCCAACATCATCAGCAATATAATGATGAGGCTCCTCTTACTGAGATATGAACATGCCTGCACCAATGCCTTTAAATTTACTAAAGATAGCCGCTTCAAATTCGAAGCTTACACTATCACAAATGGAGATGTCAACATCTTAATTCTCATTGTGGATCAAACCTGCGACTAAATAATGCTGCAAGTTGTAGATTCCTCATATTATTACTTAAACGTTGTCGTAATAATGTTATATATAGATGATCAGCGGTGCTTGGGGAACCAGTATTTCCGGAATGAGTCATAGCATCTAATGATAAATCCAATGAGTCTCCTCCCCAACAATAGATCATAAGATAAGAAGCAACGAAGTATCAAATGGCTTCCCAAACACCACAAATTCAACTGCAAATCGATTTTCTTCAAATTTTACTGATGACGTATATGTAAAAATCTTTTGATAGATGATATTCAACAAAATGATCAACCGTTAACACCAGTTGCGTTTAGTGATTATTGAGTCTTGAAAGAAAAAAAATTACGACGAAATTTACATCACTTCCCTCGTAATCTTCATTAAATTGTAAGAAGTAATCCATCACTTTTACCAGTTTCCTAACACGAGTAATTAGATACTCTCAATCTTGTTGACAGGTCTCTTAAATACTGTTTTAATTGAACCTAAAGATCGTAGAAAGTAATAAGTGGTATGGATAGATAAGATGGCAACACCACCCTATCGAAAAAATAAAAGATATTTTACCATTCCACGTTTTTTCTATTGTTCGGATTATCAGACGTGCTGTTATGTTGATATAAACAAACAATGGTTTTGCGTGTCTTTTTGGTAATGACTCCTGAAACGAATGAATAATGAATTCACTTCAATTCAATTCAAATCAAAAATTATGCGTAGATTTTACTTTTCAACCACCTAATAAATCGTGACCTGTCGCTGCCAAGGTAACCTACTTTTTGGCAGAAAAATTTCATTGTTTATATAAATAAAACCCTTGATGGTCATCAAAGAAAGTTTCGTGTGAAGGGCACAGGGGAAAAAGATACAATGTCACGAAGCCAATGAACTGAGAAATTGCCTAATTAAGCTTTTGATCTTCGAAAAACGGTACATTAAAGCTTGAAATAAAAGAAAAATATATTTATTTATAAAGAAAATAATTTTTTTTGGGTGTGTTTTTGAAACTTCTTTCTTTCTTTTACTAGTTAGAAAATACAGGCAAGAAATATGATATAGTTATTGTTTAAGCATCATTATAATTTATCCGTGGAAAGAATTGCTTAGCTTTTGGTCAACAAAACTTTTACAATGCCTGGGTATCCATAAAAGTTGCCTTTGAAACTTCAAGGGTCTTATTATAGGTTTGTTCTGGGGGTGCCCTGTGTGTAGGGCGTTAGAATATACTCACAACTAGGCCTGCTTGTCGTAAGACGCGACTAAAGGCCGAGTGGTAGCTGGGGTCCCAAAGCCCTGGCGCCCGGTGAAATACCACCCCGTCAAGCTTTAGGCTCCGCGAAATGGTCGAGTGAAATCCCTGGCCATCTTTCGGAGCTTGGCTGATGGACCGGTTCGAGAAAAGGTTGGTTTAGGTGGTAGTCGGTCCCGAGGTGAGATACCACCCCGTCACGCTGTATATACCCCGATATCGTCGAGAAAAATCTTTGACGGCGTTTCGGATGTGCGGCTGATGGCCCGGACTGACACGAAGATAAGTCATGTTGGTACCTTCTGATATAAAGAATTCCGGAGGTAAACTAGTTTCCCATTCGGATCTCCGGGGGGAACTGTGGCGGTTCCGCCAAACCCCACTGATTACTTACCTAAAGAAGCCCCACCCCTACAACCCAGTCTGCATAAGCTTTCGCTAATGCAATCGCATTAGCACCTTAAATGCTTCACGCATCAAATCGCATCAAAGTGTAGTATTCCAGAATACTACTGTCCTTATAACTATTAAGTTTAATACTGAGTCTCATTATTTATCTAAAACATTCTCCTTACATATCTAACATTCTCATTTAATACATATCATAAATAAACATCCACAATATTCTATATCAAGTCAGTCCCAGTACATTTCATAACATGCCCCTTTTTTCATTTGAAACATGGCTCTTTGATTTTCGTTCAAAGTTTATTCAAAATTTAAAATTCACAGTAGAGTAAATAATACTTTGATAAAATTGATTTTGTTCGTATTATAATTTACAGTAAATTAGATCTCAAAGTTCTATAAGAAGAGGGAAAATTTTATTGTAAAGTCAGTTTGAGTTTGGAGTTGAGTTGAGAGAGAAGTTAAGAAATAGTTGAGATTAGAGTAAGAAGAAATACAGATTAAAGACGAGTAAGAATAAAAAGAGAGACGAGAATAAACTGAGGAGACGAAAATAGAAACAAAAAAATAAATAATTAAATAATATCGAAGAGACGAAAAGCATAGTGAATATTTTTTTTCTTTGATAATTGATTATCAATTGCAATAAATTTCCGCACAAACATATTTTCAATCGGAGCGAATAAACATTGAAACGCGAATTGTTAAAAGAATATTAAATAAAGAAAAAATAAAAGGTCCACGCTCTTCCCTCTAACGAGGAAGCACGGCGTCCCGGACATACAACAAAAGTTCGTTTAGCTAAAATCCCCTAGAAGAGAATTCTTACCTGCATGCATAACTTCGCATTTAAAATCCCCTATAAGAATTCTCTCCAAGCTTATCATAAATTCCCTGAAAGATAATGCATCGGTTCATATATAATACAACCGCATATCAGGGAATCTTACCCCTGAGTTGGCTTATCCCAGCTTCATCATGTGTATCATAAATCACCATACGAACACATTGGCTGGCGACCTGCACCCAAGGGACCAAAACAAATATACGCATCTCTTGGCACCAATTAAATCCTACAGCATAAGCAAGTGCAAATAGGAATTCAATACCAGTGATGCCATAAACACCATTTCACGGTAATCTAGCTAAAACCCATTAACACCATTTCTTCGATGAGTCGCGTCTATTTATTTAGCCGCGACGCACATCCCAAACAAAGATCCAATTAGCATCCGACGAGTTTCGGTTTTGTTCGCTTTACCAAACTCGCGTCCCATGAATGTACATTTTCCCTTTCTTTGTTTAGATTCGTTCCCATGGCTCTGATCCATAAAATAACCAATGTACACACATACATGTGTACTGTGACGATCTTCTGTATGAGATCTGTTTGGTTACCCCAAAGAGAGACTTCGTGTGGGTAGTTAAGTGTAAAATTCTTTAAAATCAACTTAATATTAACAAGAAAAAAAAACTAAAAGTGAAATAAAAATAAAAAGGACATTTACTTAAACAACGTCACCAGTATGTTTAATTTTTCGGCAGCGGTTCCTGTGTCCTGCGTTATTTTCTTGGTGTTCGGTTTGTTGACTAGTGCGTACTTTTCATCCTTCCCGGTTGTGGACAAACGTGGCGGCGTTTCGTTCTTTTGTCGGCCGAACAACGGATGAACCTTCGCGCATGAACAATAGACGATGGGGATGGAAGTGAACGGAGTGCCCATGCCTGGCACAATACTTCCTCCCCACAGAACTATGTCAGGGGGAACATCATGCAGATATTATGATAAATAACCGAACTTTAAGAGGTTCGTCATTGCATAAACGAGCTCGCTCTCGAGGCTCTGCCCACGCTCGACTGGTGACGGCATTTTGTAACATCAGGGGCATCGGTTTCACCAATACGAATGTAAACGCCGTCCACCAATATTTGCAAACAACGAAACCTGATATCCTTGCCCTAACAGAGACGCAGGTCGATTCGTCAACTGATTCGACTTAACTTCGTTGCTCAGGATACAACTTACATTTGAGATTCCGTTTTAAGGGCGGAGTCTGCGTCTTCGCGCGGTCCGATCTGGCTTGCCAGAGGATAGAGGCGTTCGAACCCAATAACATGGACATCATATGGTTGAGGATCGTGCTGAGGAATCCTGTTAAATTTCTTTGTTGTCTTTACCGTACCCCGAATGACGATCGACCTGAGACATTTTTCGAATAACTTTCATAGACCGTCGACTGGATACAGATCAAATTTCTTTGTTGTCTTTACCGTTCGTCGAATGACGATCGACGATTGGATACATATCAATCACCTAGCTTCTGAAATTGTTGTTCTTGGCGATTTTAATGTGCACAATTCCGGCTGGTTGGTACATTCTAACAGAACCAACGCGGCCGGGAGGCTGGCGGAGATATTTGCTGTTAGCCGCAACTTGACTTAACTCGTGGAGGAGCCAACGAGAGTGCCGGATGCCCGAGGCGATTATGCGAACACCCTGGATCTGTTTTTTTTTTCATCCGAACCAAGTATTTATACCGTAGAGGTTTTTGCGCCACTAGGAAACTCAGATCACTGCTTGGTATCTGTCGCGCAAACACTTGCATATCAAGCGAATAACCGGCCTAGGCAGCTTCGCCATGTATGGAAGTATGGGGCTGCTAACAAGGACGATTTTCGAAATTTCTTCGCATCCTTTCCATGGTCGGAGGTGTGCTCGGAGACTCCGATGTGAATGCTTGCGCGGATTCGGCCACAGAGATTATTCATCTGGGGATGGAGATGTATATTCCACATTCCATCAAACGAAGTTCATCTGATAAACCGTGGTTTGACAAAAAATGCGAGCAGATTTGTTCGTGGAGCTCACCTGAAGAACCCCCCATATCCGCAACCCATATTTACATCCCAATCACCAGCACCTTCCAAGGACATTAATGCATACAAGCATTACTTAAAATTTCCAACAATGAATTCTTTATGGAATAACCAGCATATCCCTGAAAGAAAACAATTCGGTTCACGTATCATGTAACCATCCCAACCAGGGATAATGATCATTGCGTCGCCTATTCTCAAGCAGCTGCTTATAATTAGCGCAATAGACACTGAAACTAATTCCCTAGCATGTACCATGTACAAACAAAAGAACGCTGTCCTTCAGCAGGCATTCTGGCGATACGGCAAGCAATTTAAACCATTCAAGTATCCCAAATGCATCTATTATCTAATGAGTTCCAACTTGTTCACTCAGTTGAACTCTCAAATTATAAATTCCCTTTGTCCTACATATTCCTGGATCCGTTTACCATTGACCTTCTCACATAAGCAAACACAAACCCAATTAGCATCCAATGAGATTCGGCCTGTTTGCTTAGCCGAACTCACATCTCATGGATGCACATTATGCCCTTTCTTTGTTTTAGATTCGTTCTCATGGTTTCGTCCCACGAATGAACCAATGTTCACACATACATGTGTACCTTAGTACGAGAGAGCCGAATTTCTATTGATAGCGATTTAATATCGTTGAGTCTCATTACACCCACCACGGGAGTCGGTCGGTTCGTCTACCCCTTCGCCGTGCCGTGCATACGGTACGGTACGTTTACACACGCGATTTTCTACGCGCGTTAACAACAGTCGAGTGATCCTTTATTCTCAGCAGCATTGCAATTTATATTTTAAAACCGTTTCCTAGTTTCGTATTCGTTTCTTAAACTAATTTCTACATTATAACTAGTGCACAATTAATGTTAAATAAAGAAAACAATAAAAACCATCAACATATAGTATCTATTCCATGTGTTTTATTCGCTGTGCTGTATTATGAACCCCCTTGCTGGTGAACAGCTTTCTCTTGGTGGTCGACAGGATACTTGTGTGAGGACGAGGTAGAACCCTGCGACCATGTCGGTGCCACGACATCGTACCCCCACAGATTTCAGCGGCAAAAAATAGAGCTTTTAAGCAATGGCGCTCCAATCCCACCGATGTTAACAGAACGAATTTTGTTAGAATCAGAAACGCATGCAACCAGGCCATTGATACCGCGAAGAAAGCTCACAATGACAGAGTGACCAATAAACTCCTTCAGTACCCGACTGGTTCGCGCTCCTTCTGCACAGCAAAACTTTCGAGCCAGGTCAAGTATCAGAATCTTTCTCCTCTGGTGCGCGAGAAAAGTGGAAAACAGAAGAAAGTACAGAACAAGCAAACACATAAATATAAAGCAAACACAAAATAAGGCACCAAGAACGGGCAAGAGCAAGAGCGACGAAGGACGACGCACGAAGTGCATTGAATACCAACAACATCCAGAGCCACTCGGTAGGTCCCCGGTAACCCAAAACAACAGCCACGTGAGTACCACCCTAGTATTCTATATTAATGTTATTTTGCAAAATAAATATAACAATTGGCGCGGAATGTACAGCGACCTGGAATCGGGTATTAGAAGTGTTGGGCGATCTGGAAGTCTCACCCTACTTGGTGCGTATAACATCGAGCTATCTCTAGGATAGAAGACTGCTCTATGACACTGATGATAGACCACAGGAATATAAAATAATAGCGGGTGTACCCCACGGGAGTGTATTGGGTCCACTGTTATGGAATATCGTGTATGATGGTGTGGCGTTTCTAACAGATACACACACAATACACACGCAAACAGTGAAGAACACCGAAAGAAAATCGAATAAGAAAAAGCATCAGCCGTATACCAAGTAATAATCATAGCAATTCCACATCAGTTGAGTGTACTTGAGTTTAGAAATCGAATTCGTACACGCGGCAGTAGTCTGAAGTGATGAGCATTGGTTCCATTTTTAGTGATTCTAACCGTCATAGCGTCAGTTCGAATCACACGTTCTTCACTATCGTCGCCAAATGCAAAAATGGTGTGCACAGGGTCATTGTACCAGGAGGAGTACGAATCTTTAGGTTGGCAGATGATTTGGTGATAGCGAACGTAGCTAATCATCCAGATGAGTTGGAGAATATTGGTTCCCATACAATCCAGAGCATTAAATGCTGGCTAGATATGGCCGGACTGAAACCAGCCGCACATAAGACGGAGGCAGTTTTAATAAGCAACTGCAAGAAAGTTGAATACCTTGATTTGGAAATAGAAGGACAAACAACCAGACCCAGTCCCTATATTAAATATCTTGGTGTTATACTTGACAACGGGTTGATCTTCAAGGAACACTTGAGGAGAACTAATGAAAAAACGGCAAGAGTTATGCAATGTTTTAGCGAGAGTGTTACCCAATGCTACCCCACATAAGGATACTGATATCCAGCGTCAACACCTCCATTATAATGTATGAACTGGAGCCACACAGTATAAGTCGTATATGAGAAGAGTGAACTTCAAGGAACACCCGCGGAAAACGAGGGAAAAAATGACAAGAGTATGCAAAGTTTTGGCGAGACTGCTACGCAATGTTGGAGGACCCCGGCCACACATAGGGGTACTGATAACCAGAGTCAACACCTCCATTATAATGTATACAGCTCACATATGGACCGAAGCCGCACAGTATAAGTCGTATATGAGGGGAGTGAACTCAGCACATAGGCTGGGATCATAAAGAGTATTCTGCGTATTCCGAACGGTAGCGGAAAATGCCATAAATGTCTTTAGCGGGAGGAAACCACTTGACATTGCAGCTAAGGAAACCACTGCTTTGTATACGGTCTTGTGGGGATTAGGAGTATTGTGCCAGGCATGGGCACTCCGTTCACTCCTATACCCATCCGACTGTCATTAAAGTTCCGACACGTAAGGTTCACGAGCCAACAAACCGAACACCAAAATACGGAGCGGACAACACAGAAAATAACGCACAGGTTTAATTGGTGATCACCGTTTTTTATTTCTTTACTTCGAACTTATATTAGTATTAAACTGATTTTTAAAAAAATTTTTACACAAGATGACACATTTCTTCTTAACACGTCTTCGCGTTCTACGCGCTTCTCTGCCGCGCGACGGAGAGCGGGAGCGACAACGACCATGCTAATCTGCGGATGTAATTTCACTCCTCGATATTAAATCGCTGTCCAAGGGAAATTTGGGTGCCTTCGCATTTACGGTGGTGATAACCGGATCTCATAGAGGAGATCGTCATGGTACACATGTATATGAGTACGTCGGTTCTTTTCATGGGTCGAAACCATGATAACGAATTTGAAACACCAAGAAGGGGCATAATGTACATCCAGGAGATGTGTGTTCAAACAAATCAAATCTCATGGGATGCTAATGGGTTTGTGTTTGATTATGCATCGAGGTCATGGGGAATGGATTCAGGGCAATTACAAGACAAAGGGAAAAGCGATCTATGCAACGTTCGGTAATGAGGGTCAGCTGGATAAATAGCAGCCACTCATTAAATGAAAAATGCGTTTAGGATACCACAGACGATATGGATTGTTTATGGTATCGCCAGGAAGCCTATGGAGGAACATCGTCCTTTTGTTTGCACTTGGTGCCAGTTAGGGAAATTGGTTTCAGCGTCGATTGCGTTAATTGAATGCAGCGGCTTTGGTATTTTATTGCTGGCAAAAAAAGGTTTCCGGCCAATGTGTACGTTAACAGATTTATCTCACACATGGCGAAGCTGAAAAATAGACAGCGCAATATTTATGGTCCCTGGTAAAGGTTACATAGTATGTAATCCAATTCCTTTGTTATTAGGAATTCGTCTAGGGGAATCTGCCTGGCACCGAAGGTGCCAAATTGGTTTGGAATTCCTGTTAAGTTGAGTAAGAAATCTTACGGGGAATTGTATGCGAAGGGATGCATGAAGGGTAAGTTTTCTTTTACATGGACTTTTAGGTTAAAGATTTGATCAATTTAATGCGTGAAGCATTTAAAATGCTAATGCGATTGCATTAGTGAAGTTATGAGATTGGGTGGAAGTTATGGGGTAGAAGTTATGGGTTTTTTAGGTAAGCGAACTTTGGGGTTTGGCGGGACCGCCACAGTCTCACAAGAGAATCGCCGGCGAATGCGGTCACAATTAAAGCTCTCAAACTAAAGAGAATGGCAACGAAGGCGGGAGTTTTTTTTAAGAACCAAGCCCACAACGCGCTGTAGATTCTTCTAAAGAACGTAAATATGTTGTACCCTACAATTTAAAACGTCCTGTAAGTTAATTTTGTTCTCTTAATAGACATGTGGTTTGGATTTAATTGACGTAATATCTTTTTACACATGTCCCAGATCGCTCAAATTTAATTGCTCTTTGTCTTAGCATTTTTGATTTAAGCTTTTAATTTTATCTCTTTTGTTTTTTAAGTGTTTCTATTGTAAGCGCAGTTTGAAGTATACGAGATGAACAAATCTTAGTCTACGGCAAAAGAGGTTTACTTTGAAGTATTAAATTGACTTTTCATTTTGAAAGCACTTGATAAGTTAATTACTGTCACCCCCCAGAAGACCATTAGGACATAATTCATGCATTGTTGTCAGCTTTTAACTTTTTAGATTGTTGATTTCCTAGTATTCCATTGTGGTATATCTACTTTTCGTGAGTAATTAAAACTATTATAGAAAATTAGATGAAAAAACTTATTGGCAATTATAATTTCTGGCTTTTATATTCTACACACAACGCAGTGCACAATATTGACCTTTGGGTGCTTCCTGGCACTTAATTTGTAATCGACATGACTAACTTACTACCACAAAGTGCTTCAAGTGCTTTCAATTATTTATGAATGAATGAGCGGCTACGGAGAACCTCCAATAAAATGTCATGGGGTTAAGTCTCTCAATCAACTCGCCCCCATCTCCCATTATAGTACTGGATATGTCGTCTATCACCTCTACTTGTGTTGGAGTGCCCAGAAAACTACCATGAAAAGTATATTCCCAATGAATACCACAGGCTTATGGAGCAATTTCACTCAAACGTACTCAAGAGTAAAAATAGAGGGTAAGTCGATAATTGTACCGAAGGAGTTGTTGTGGTCAGATGTGGTTATTTTTTTGCTACTGAAATTCTAGCCCAAGCATTGAATCGTGATTGGATTAAAATATTTAGCTGCATCGTTACGTTACATTGCGGTTTTGTTGTTGTTACGCTATGGTCATACTTGGTAGTACCCTTGCTAAATCTCTTTGTGTACAGGATTGTTGTCCTGCCTTTTTGGTGATCTATTGCATTTTGGAGTGCGCTTGTAGATTATCTGTCATTTGCTTAACCATTGGGTAACAACTATAGATAGTTGCGACGTAAATTCAAGCCTGGGATAAACATAAATTACCTTACATGTGATAAATGTTGCATATAGTCAAGTAATTTACGTAATCGTAGACGTCTTGCTTCTTAGATTTTACGTTTATGATCGTCAACCTTCTGATGATTGATTATGTTAATTGTAATTCGTTCCGTAGAACTGTACTATATAAACGACATACGCAATAATCTAATTCCTTTAGAATACTTTGCAAGCGGTGATCGGCAATAAAGTTGCTCAGATAACGTTTAAGGTCAAGCTTTTTAAATATGGTTCATCATATAAAGTATTGCATTTATATTTACATCATTTAATTCATGGCAACTGTGGGAAACACAAACTAAAACCCAAAGATGTTATGAATGTGTATAAAAGTTCCAGATTACGGAATTCATTTCACGGTTCGGAAAATATAGCTGTCAGTTTGACAGTTGTAAAACTTCAATGACCTCCAACTTGTTAAAATTGAAGTTTGTCATTTCGGAACCGGACAATGTGATAGAAAAAAGGTGGCGCTGCTGCAGCCACATTGCGCCATTTATGAGCTGGTTATTACTATTTATTGGCCTATAGGAAGCCGAAACTTCATGACCTCACCGACTCGCCTCCCTGTCATGTGCACTCTCCTCCCACGCTTGACCAGCCGATCCGATCTCCTCAAGGTCAAACCCAACATTGTCCTACCATCTTCGTCGTGGCCGTCCTTTCGGTCTCTTTGCCGTTGGTCTACCGTCAAGAATTCTACGCACGGTCCTATCGTTACCCATTGGCGACACATTTCTGGTCCATCTTAATCTTTGCGACCTGATTACTCTCACTATTGTAGGTTGGCGGTATAGGTCTTCCGGGGGGATGGGAGCGAACATACAGGGCAAAGTGTCTGATTGCTTTCAACCCGGCGAAGGCCATGACGATCTTTGTCCCTGTTCAATCCAAGTTGGCATGCAGTCTCCACGCGAAACCCCTGGCGCCCGCCAAGTAGTGAACCAATGCATGCAGCGACATCCTGAGAAAGGTTGGCGCAGGCTAATAACTTTGACCCTAATAATAAATTATGTTATTATGGCAATTTTAACAAGCCTCGGATAGGAACCGGATACAGGACGACGACCACGGAAACGAAAATAGCTAAACGATTTAAGAATTTTCTCATGGAACGTACGCTCACTATACAGAGCTCGAGCTGCACAGCAGCTAGTCGATGCCCTGTCCGAATATAAGGCTGACATAACATCATTACAAGAAATAAGATGGACGGGGAGTGGTGTTATTCCAAGAAACGAGTATGACATTTATTACAGCTGTGTTGCGGATTCGCACTGGACACAACCAGCGAATTCGCAACTGAATGTTACTCGTGGCAACAGAATGACTAATGTCAGCAACGAGCTCAAATAATCAATTGTTTTGGTTGTCAAGCAACCAATAACAAATCTTTCTTCTTTGTTCAACTTTTGTATCGACCAGTTCGCTTTTAATACTCTGAAATAAATTGTGTAAATAGTTTACCTCCGGAAAGGGGAAAATATTCTATGAATGCCTTATAATAACTTCATCAAGAATTTATAAATACTTCTGGGGACTGCAGCAGGATTTCTTGGCCTGCGACATTCATTCGAAAAAAGGTATTCATTCTGTTTCAGTTTTCAATAACGCATTGGGTTTCAGGAATCAGACTGCTGACGCCATTGCTGTGTTGCCGTAATCGATCGAGAATTCAAACGCCAGGAGACACCATCGTGTTCCAAACGCGTGTGTTCAGCGCTTGTCTGACACACAAATCTCTTTGGCCAGGAGACACCATCGTGTTCCTGACCGCGTGTATTCAACGCTTGTTGGATACAAGCTGTTATGGAAAACACCATGTGCTCGGGGTAGGCTTTCTAGTCAGTCAAAAACTGAAGCCTACCATTATCGGCTTTAATGCAATAAACGAAAGGCTATACACTCTTCGCGTGCGAGGCAGGTTTGAGAACATAAGCCTCATAAACGTTCACGGATCTACAGAGAAGCCTCCTAACGACGAAAAGGAAGAATACTACGAGAACGTCGAACGAGCCCTCAATGCCTGCCCAAGATACGATGTGAAAATCGTTCTTGGTGATTTGAATGCGAAAATAGGTCGGGAGCCGGTTTTCAGGCACTACACAGGTTCCCATAGTTTGCATGAGAACACTAATGACAATGGACTACGAGTCATCGAACTGGCAGCAGCAAAGAACTTGGTCGTTGCGAGTAGCAGGTTTCCGCGTAAAGATATCCACAAAGCCACCTGGGTATCACCCGAGGGAGCCACTCGCAACTAAATTGACCACGTGTTGATAGATCGCCGCCACTTCACGAGCCTGATGACGGTACGAACGTACCGAGGTGCCAACGTCGACTCGGATCACTATCTTGTTGGTACAGTTTTCCGAGAGCGGATTGCTTTACGGAGACGTATTGCATCCGCGGATCAGGTTCGAATCAACACGGCTGCTTTACGCAACGAGAATACCAGTAACACATTTGGTCACGCGCTAAGACTCGCCCTTGGAGAGATCGACGGAGGGAGATTAAGTCCTGGGGCCAGAATGCCGGGCGTAGAAGAGAAATGGACACACCTTAAGAATACTGTCATTAGTACTGCCAACTCCATCTTAGGCAGTAGTCGTAGAGATCGGAACGACTGGTTTGATGATGAGTGCAAACTAGCGACTGAACGTAAGAATGCTGCATACCGGGCAATACAGCAGTCTCATAGGACGCGGGTACGCGAGGAGAAATACAAAGAGCTCAGAAGATCTGAAAAAAAGACTTCACAGACAAAAGGAAAGTGCCTGGGAAAAAGACCTTGTCTGTGAAAGAGAGAAAAGTAGAGAGCGAGGTCCGCACCAGGCGGGGAAGTTTTATCAAATAATCCGCAGTATGACGCGGTACACACTAGGCTGCACTTACCGCGAGGATAAAGAAGGTAATCAGATCCTGAATCCTGAAGGCATTCTGGAGCGATGGGAAGTGCACTTCAATGAATAACTAAATGGTCAGCTCACAGAAGAATTGGAGTCCACCAATGCAGAATCAAGACCAAATGTTGCCGTCACCAAGCATTGAGGAAACATTAAAAGCCATAATACAGCTCAAATCAAATAAAGCCCCCGGAGCTGATGGCATACCAGCTGAGCTGATTAAACAAAGAGGGACAGCGTTACATCACGCAATTCATGAGATCGTGGTGCACGTATGGGAGCAAGAGGAGATGCCGAAAGATTGGCGTCGTGGAATAATTTGCCCCATATATAAGAAGGAAGATATTACACTGTGCAACAACTATATGGGCATAACATTGTTGAGTACCGCCTATAAGATACTCTCCTCTATCTTACTGGCACAACAACTTAGCAGTCTCAGTGTCGGAAATCCTCGATGGGCAGGCCGTGGCAGACCACGACGCCGAGATAGGTCGCATGAAAACGCACGATGCTGGCGTAGCAGAACACGCATGTTTCGGCGCACAGGCCAGGAAATGCAGACAACCCCGCAATTGGTCACAAGAGCAACCGACGCAGTCTAGTTCTTTAAACTAGAACTGCCGACCGCAACCAAAACGTAAACGGCCGGCAACTGCCAAGTAAGTCGCTTGTCGATCTATGATAAGACTTCAAACATGGACTTTTCGATCGACACAGGTGC
Source organism: Microdon myrmicae (assembly GCA_963931805.1). Classification (NCBI taxonomy): domain Eukaryota; kingdom Metazoa; phylum Arthropoda; class Insecta; order Diptera; family Syrphidae; genus Microdon; species Microdon myrmicae. The sequence continues at coordinate 64,610,598 of OZ007498.1, forward strand.
AGATATCTCCGTCCTTCCTCACTCGTACGCGCCTGCCGATCGGCTGCTGGACTCATTGAGATTGTTCGCCGCGAACAAATCTCCGATTAAAACCTTCGGACGAAGGTTAATGACACTAAACATAGACCTCCGTCGACCAATCCGATGGTACTTCGTCGTAACCGACGGTAATTTCCACGATCCCAGGATCATCAAGAATAATAAACCACACACCCGAATATATACAGATCGATTCAACAGAAGGTGTGAAAATTCTGGCGATCCTAGGAAGATCTCCGGCCATACAGTCAGCAACACCCACGTCTGTGTGTGTGGGCGCAACCGCACGTCTTTCCTGCGACAAGACAGGGAACCGCAGGACCGAAAAAAGAGTACGATCTTCCCTAGTGGAGAGATTCTCGATTATGGGAGAGTGGAAAAAGGAGAAGAGAACTATCGGGTGAGTCGAAACATCCCCTAAGGGAAAATATAATTCAGTCTACAGGATGTGGTAACCACGGAAGGTCGCCCAGTGTGTGTTCGAAATAAGCTCCGTAACTTGTATCTTTCCTCTTAACTTCAAATATAACAATCGTAGAAAATTCGATGCAGATTAGTATTGTGGGGGTTTAAGATAGGTTGTGCCAACGTACGGCGCTGATTCACTTAAATCCCACTTAAAATTGAGGGACTACGATTGATTGTGGTCCTTGCAACTGAAGTCAACATAGTCCGTCGTCACTGTAAAATGCCAAAGGATCAGTATGCACCAAGGAAAACAGGAACAATTAAAACGCTTGGAGGTGGCTGGTGATCGATCACTGCTTTTATTGTTAATATTTTCTTTTTTGTGTTTTATTTTACACCAGTTTCTTTCAATAATATATTGCGACGCATATGACAATCAGTACTGGAATATTCTAGAAAGTCCAAAACAAAGTACTAGAATATTCTATAAAGTTCTGGAAAACTGTAGATGGTGGGCAGTAGAAAATTCGAGGCTATGGAACGGGCGGAAACGAAACGCTGAATCAGAATGAGGAAACGGTATAAATACGTCGCACGCAGATCAGGGAGATAAGTAAGAAGTAAGAAGTCAAAGACGCGATAAACGGAAGCGATAAGTCGAGAAATCGTTAAGTGTACGGTAAAAGTAACGGTTGTTATTAACGGACTAATAAAGTGTTCGATTAATTCAAAACCGATTTAACGGCTCTTATTTATTAAAAATAATTAATCCAGCGAACCCTAAGCCCGCTACAATATCTATTTCCACAATGATAGATCAACTAATTTAATGTTGTCTTAAACTTTTGTTTCAACAAGATGCTACGTTGGTAAATGCTCGCCCTTCTTGCCGTACCGGGGAGAATTTTACATTCGCACGATTTATTAGGCCCGATGGCCGAGAAAAACCGAATTGACAATTTGTATGAACGGGTGTGGCAGCAAATCGAAAGTACAATTTTAACGACAAGCGACGGACTGGATGCGCTTCAACATGTATAGACACCACGCGGGAATGAACTTGACTTTTGTTCGTGTGCGTACACGACGAGGGATGATTTTCGACTCCGCGTCCGTGCGCGTTGATGGGTATTTCTCGACTGACTAAAAATGGGCAAGAATCCATTCATGGTGTCATGGCAGTGGGGTCATAGGTAAGTAAGCTCACTGCCACTTACCAAGAACATGTAGAAGGGTTGCTATGCGTACATAGGGAATTTGTTCCAGGGAATTCCTGCCGTACAGGCTGAGTTCGATTCCTTTGTTGCTGTGTATACTGAGAAATCGGTTTCGGGGGCATGGCCAAGTATGGGCATGGGTTGTCGGTTAGACAAAGGAACATGGGCCTTGGTCGTTGTGATGGTTGTTTCGTGGGAATGTAACGCATCGTGCTGGTGACTTACCAGTAAGAAGAATTGGTATTGTTTCAATTGGTTTAAGTCGTATGGGGGCCGAAATGTTTTTCGGGGAAACTAAATGCTGCTTGGTTACAAGCGGGAAAAATAGTTTAAGTAGGATGGGAACTGAAATGGTTTTTAGGAAAAATAAATGCTGCTTGGTTGCAAGCGAGGAAAATAGTTTAAGTAGGAAATGAGCCGGAATGGTTTTCGGGAAAAACTAAATGCGGTTTGGTGTAGATGAGGCAGATGATTTAATATGTATTCTGTTGTGGGATTCGGGGTATATTCTGTTGTATGTTTTACAAATGCATTCTATTAGGGATTGGGAAATATATGCTATTGCAGATTGGGAAATGAATTCTTTGCAAGTTTGGGGATGTATGCCATTGCAGATTGGGAAGTGTATTCTTTGCGAGTTTGGAATGAGGGAGTTTTGTTATGGTGACGCGCTGTTAGCGGTCGAAGTTAGGTAGGAAATTTGGGGGGTGGTTCTCCGTGTGGTATAGAGAACCCCCACAGTATGGGCCTGTTTACGTTCGCTTTTTAAAACAAGTATTATTTAAAAACTGTGGGCTGTTTGTCTTTAAGTGATTATTAAATTATTTTTATTACATATACATTATCACGAAATCATTATATTGAGAAACATCAAAACTCTTTGTATTATATTGTGACGCATATGACAATCAGTACTAGAATATTCTAGAAAGTCCAAAACAAAGTACTAAAATATTTTAGAAAGTACTGGAAAACTGGAGACTATGAACAGTAGAAAATTCGAGGCTATGGAACGGACGGAAACGAAACGCCGAATCAGAATGAGGAAACGGTATAAATACGTCGCGCGCAGTCGAAGAAGTAAGAAGTAAGCAGAGTCAAAGACGCGATAAGTAAGGAAGCGATAAGTCAAGAAATCGTTAAGTGTACGGTAAAAGTAACGGTTGTTATTAACGGACAAATAAAGTGTTACATTAATTCAAAATCGATTTAACGGGTCTTATTTATTAAAAATAATTAATCCAGCGAACCCTCTACTCGCTACAATTGGTGTCAAAAGTGGAATTAATTATTGCTGAAGTAAATAAGTCTGTGAAAGTGTGTTGTGACGATGTCAGATCGACATTTGGAGGATCTTCACGTTCCTGAGTTGAAGAAGGAACTTCAGGAGCGGAATCTGGATAGCAGAGGACAGAAGCAAATTCTTCGACAGCGTCTGCAAGCAGCAATGGAGGAAGAGGGTATTGATGTCGACACACATGTTTTTACGATTGGGCCAGAATGTCCGGATGGAGAAGAAACAGCGAGTCAAGATGGTGCCAATGTAACGGAAAAGAGTTCGCCACAGTTGGACATATCGGAGATGCCCAGGATGATGATGACAAAATTGGATGCGCAAGCTACAGATATTAATTCAAAATTCGACGCCCAAAATTTAAAATTCGACGCACAAGCTGCAGATATGAAATGGATGCCCAAACGCAGTGGATGAAATGTAATTTTCAACACTTTGAGGAAGAAATTCAGTCAAAAATTCGAAACGAAATAGAAAATCTGGAGCTAAAAAACGAAGCTGAATTTAAGAAAGTCACCGATGAAATAACGCGAATCGAAAGAGACTTGAGTGTGTTGAGAGAAATAAGACATCGCCTAGCAATCAACATGACTACAAAGATACAAGGATGCAACCGCCAACCTTCGATGGAACGGGACCCTTCCCCGTATTTATACGTCAGTTTGACGCCGGCGCCAATTATAATAAATGGTCGGATGAGCAAAAGTCAACATCACTAATCTTGTCACTCCGCGGGGCGGCTGCAGAATTGCTACAAACCATACGAGCAGAGAAGCAAACAGATTTCCAAGCGTTAAGAGACTGCCTTGAAGCTAGGTATGGAGACAACCACATGCAGCAGCTCTACCGCATGTAACTGCGGAGCAGAACGCAGAAACCTGGAAAAAATCTTCAACAGTTACAGGCAGACATTGTGTGATTGGCAAACTTGTCTTATTCAAATATGACAAAGAAATTTCTGAACGAGGTAGCAATGGATGCATTTATAAGAGCACTCCAAGATCGGGACTTGCAACAGGCCGTTCATTTGGCGGGAAAGAAGACCACTAATGAAATACTGGCGTTCGCATTGGAATATTAATCTGCGAAACTGGCTACCAGGAGTACATATAGAGTCCGAGGAACGTCCGTCCAGGAATGTTCCTGCCAAAGAATCGGGCATGTACAACGGACAACCCCAAGACCTGATATGAAATGTTGGATATGCGGCGAAGTCGGCCACATCTCTGTTGACTGTAGGAAACGTCGACGAATGAATGAAACATCAATTGATTTTGTTATTCATGCGCTAATCACAAGAGAAGCCTTCAGCGTGATTCAGACTTGGACAGCATCACGACCGAATGTAAATCCTTGCATCAACAGATAATTGAGGATTCGGAAGTAGAAATTGATCGTTTAAAACAAGAGGCGTATGACCTCCGAAAGGTACAAATAGAAGTACTAGATGGGTGGACGAGTGATGCTATACGCGCAGCGCAACTTCAGGATGAAGATATGTCGCTAATCCTGGAACACAAAGAAAAGAACAAACGGCCAACTTGGAACAATATTTCCGACAAGAGTGGAGCATTTAAGGCATATTGAGCACAATGGAATTCCTTGCTGGTGAAAGATGGGATTCTAATGCGTAAATGGGAAGCCGCGGACGGAAAATCCCATCGAATGCAGATTCTAGTCCCACCATCAAAAGTGAAGGATATACTAACAGAAATGCACGACGGGGCCTCCGGTGGACATCTGGGAGTTAATAAGACACTTTCAAAATTACGATCTCGCTTCTACTGGTTTCAAATGAGAGATGACGTCGAGTCTTGGTGTAGGAAGTGCACAACTTGCACTGCGACCAAAGGACCAACAGCAAAACCAAGGCGCGCTATGAAGCAGTACAACGTGGGTGCCCTTTTCGAGCGAATTGCGATTGATATCTCAGGACCATTCCCAAAAACCAACGACAACAATGAATACATGTTGTTTATCATGGATTACTTCAGCAAGTGGGTGGAAGTTCTTCCAATTCCAAACCAAGAAGCAACAACCGTCATTGAGCAGGTTATCAATAATTAGATCAGCAGAGTCCCCTGTGAGCTTCATTCCGATCAGGGCCGAAACTTCGAATCACAGATATTTCAAGACATCTGTGCGGCACTGGGCGTAGGGAAAACCAGGACCACACCCTTACATCCGCAGTCAGACGGAATGGTCGAAAGGTTCAACCGAACAATAAAAGAGCATTTATCGAAGGTCATTAGTGATCACCAACGAGGTTGGGCCAAATATGTACAAACCTTTCTCATGAGTTATAGATCGGCTAATCACGAGACGACAGGCCATTCTCCAGCAAGAATTATATTTGGACGAGAGATACGATTACCAGCCGATCTGCGATTCGGAATACCTCCAGACGCCGTAGATAAGACTGAAGACTACGTAGCTGAATGGAGAAATCGCGTCGATGAGATTCATCATTTGGTTCGAAAGCAAATCAAGGTATCAAGTGACAGGATGAAAACAAGGTACGACGTTCGAGCCAACGCATCCGGATTTAATGCAGGCGATAATGTGTGGCTTTATAACCCTCATTGGCAAAAAGGAAGGTCTCCGAAGTCGCAGCAACATTGGGAAGGACCGTATAAGATTCTCACAAGAATTAACGACGTTGTCTATAGGATTCAGCGAAGACCCAACGCCAAGATGAAAGTGGTACATCGTGACCGACTGGCGACTTTTGTTAACTCAGAAGACCAGTGAACTTAGTTCGGGACGAACTAATCTAGGCGGAGGATAGTGTGACGTATATGACAATCAGTACTAGAATATTCTAGAAAGTCCAAAACAAAGTACTAGACTATTCGAGAAAGTACTGGAAAACTGGAGACTATGAACAGTAGAAAATTCGAGGTGCTGATCCAAATAGTGGACGCCGGCTGCGCCAAATTGTTTCTTGATGATAATAATCACCTTAGTGGAGGGATTATTTTTCTCGGCGCAGTTACTTCGGTCGGTGCTCTGTTCTGTACTGTCCCTACTAGAGCGACTTCGACCTGACCTGCGCCTAGAGTGCCTCTGTCGGTTTCTCCTGCCTTTTGGGGTTTTTACTTTTTTTTTTCGTTCTTTTTTCTTTGAGCCATTCGTTGTTTCTGGCCATTCCAGGTTAACCGTGCAGGTTGGTAGGTTTTTAAGGCGACGTACAGGTCTAGCCGTTGCAGTGTACTTACAAGCTGGATTTGTGTGGGCTTTTTCCAATTTGCCTTGTAGCGACACTGCTCCCACTTGTGGCCATTTCGGCCACAATACTCACAACAACATCGAACGCTGTACACTCTTCGGTTCGATGTTGGTTGTGGTTGTTTGGCATTAGGGGGTGGTACTTGCCTCTGATTTATTTGTCTCGGGGACTCCCTCTGCTCATTTTGTGGCCTTTGTGCAGGTTGCGCGGGATTTTGCGACGCTGGTGGTGCAACCTTTACCCGACAATTTCCTACTTCATGCCCGTACCTTAGACACGAGGTGCAAATGGGCATGATACGGCGAGTAATGCACTCGTCGCGTAGGTGCCCCCTTTTGTGGCAAAAACTGCACGCTACTTCTACAGTTATCCGGTGTGGCTGTGCGTCTCGGACCTGGATGGGCGTTTCTTGGTGATAATAATCACCCTCGTCATGTTGGTACCTTCGTACTCCAGGTCCGACGGGCCTCGTCCTGCTGTGGTTGATATTCTTGTGGTGGTGCGCGTGCTGGTTCATACTGGCGGAATGGGTTCCTCGCAGGTTGCGGGCGACTTACGGGGTGGGGTTGTCCAGTATAGGGTAGAGCTGTTTCGGTCGACCTGGTATAGCAAGCCCCATCTCTCCGAGACACGTCATCGATTGTGAAAATAATCTGAAAATTCTTAAACGAAAATTGAAAAGTGTTTGTTTCCGTTGATGATAACAATTAATAAACGTTTGATAAAACAGTGCAGTGTTTCCGGGTGACTCCATTTTGTTTGGGACCACTCAAAGTAAGGAGTTCCTCAAGAAAAACTATTTTAATAAACGCAGAGAGCCGCGTTAGGATCCAAGGATAAGACTCAAGATAAGACAAAAGGGGGTAAGTTTTGTGTATACCAAATAAAATAAAAACCCCTCCTTTAATTGTTAAAAACCTTTAACCGGTTTAACGTTAGCGTTTTCATAAAGTTCATGTGTCGAATAATGCCATGGCAAATTCAGCAACATTTTCAGTATTTCATTTTGACACCTTTGCAATTTTATTTTGTGTGTGCGAGCACAGTTACACGGGGCGTACAGGAGTATCGCTTGAAAAATGGTTTTAAATATTATAATTTTATTTTCGATGCTAAGCTTTGACTTTCTACACACTAATGGATACATAACTCTTACGACTTTGTTTATTTTGTCAATTGTGGTAGTGATGTTTTTTTGGAAGACAAGTTTTTTATCTAGAATAATATTGTGACGCATATTACAATCAGTACTAGAATATTTTAGAAAGTCCAAAACAAAGTACTAGAATATTCTAGAAAGTGCTGGAAAACTGGAGACTATGAACAGTAGAAAATTCGAGGTTATGGAACGGACGGAAACGAAACACCGAATCAGAATGAGGCAACGGCATAAATACGTTGCACGCAGTCGAAAAAGTAAGAAGTAAGTATCATCTACCAGTTCGTTCGAAACAGAACCTTCCAAGTTAGAGTGAATGGAAAGCTTTCCCGAACTTTTCACGCCGCTGCAGGCGTACCACAGGGCTTCATTCTAGGCCCCATCCTATTTAATATATCACATCACCGTCGGCACTACAACCTGGAACCGGTCTTGGCCTTATTTAGCAAGTCCTGAGGCTTGTTAAATTTTCCATAATGATTTGTTTTTTCCGGGCAAGGTCATTAGTCTTGCGCCAGAGGCTCCCCGACGGGGAATCGAACCCCGGTCTCCCGCGTGACAGGCGGGTATACTAACCAGTATACTATTGAGGAGCTCTATTTAATATATACACCTCAGACATTCCTCGCCCTGTGAACGGGAGAGTAAACCAGATATGCTATGCGGATGACGTCCTAGTGTACACGTCAACCAAAGGCCCTAATCTCGCAACAAATTCGTCACTTGGACGAACTGTATCAGTATTACAGTCGATGGAACATTCGAATTAATCCATCCAAAGCAGTAGCTATAATTCTGAGTAATAAACACTCCCAACCTGCTTCTCGATATTCACAGAATATTCGAATAAAAATTCGAGATACTACGATTAGACCACAGGACAGGATGAAATATCTTGGAGTCACTTATACCCCAAAAATGAATTTCATCAAACATGTGACCCACATTCTCCAAAGGGGCCTCGGTCGGTCTAAGCAACTGCACAACATCTTGAAGTGGAGGAACAAAGTTGACACCAAAGTTAAGCTTCTCTGCTATAAGCAGCTAATCCGATCTGGAATATTATATGTCTTTCCCATAAGGTCCTGTATATATTCGGCCCAAATGCAAAGACTTCGAGTTTTCGAAAGAAAACTCCTCAGAAGATGCACCAACCACTCTAAAAGGCCTGACGGTCGCCATTACCCAAACCCTTACCTATACGAAGGCGCGTCTATTATCCCTATCGACAAGTACTTGCTACAATTACCATACACGTACCTCGAAAGCATTCAGAATAGCGAGAACCCACTTGTACGGGAGTCTTGCATTCTTGACACCTCTCTCTCGATCTCTTCGGATCAAACCCCCACAATTTCTTCTTCAGTACAAAACTGAAGAAAGCACCATTTTTCATTTTTAAAACATTTTTTATTTTTATTTTTATATTCTTAATTTCTAAATTAAAGGCTAGACAAAAAATGCTTAAATTCTAGCTTAATTATCTTATATAATAACTTACTGGTCCTTCGCAGACGCTCTAAGCTAAACATTACTTAACATTTGTATAATTTGCCTTTCGGCGACATGAAGAAAGCACCCTTCCCAACAACATTCCCCTCTATAATAGAGGATTCCTGGATCCATCCCATAGGGTCTACTATTCACAAACCACACACACGAACGCACAGTACAAGACGGCACAAACACAAACATACACACCGACCAAAGCGCAGATTATCAGACGCCAAGGACGTGATCTGCGTTTACTACCGCACCCAAGACCTACCGGTCTTGTACGATTTCTTTCCCGCCATCCCTCTATACAAGTAGTCAGAGAACACCTGGACTAACACTGTCCACACTATCCCTGGATACCCGCCCTTTTTTTTCTTTCTTTTCAGATATCGCGAGACCGAGCCCAACATCCTCACGGATGTGGGTGATTCTGGTTATCGCAAGATGACCAGAAGTCAGAGACAAGATGAAGGACACATCTGTCCTTGTCTCGCTAAAGTCGGCCCCCGACTTTTTTTTTTTTTGAAAAGTAAGAAGTAAGCAGAGTCAAAGGCGCGATACGTAAGGAAGCGATAAGTCAAGAAATCGCCAAGTATACGGTAAAAGTAACGGTTGTTATTAACGGACAAATAAAGTGTAATTCAAAATCGATTTAACGGCTCTTATTTATTATAAATAATTAATCCAGCGAACCCTAAGCTCGCTACAATATTATGATTAAAAAATTTAAAACAAAAAATCCGTGTTTCAATCTGTGGACAGTGTTCGGCGGAACACCTCAGCCGTGCGTTAATATAGGCCAAACCTTCTCTCCTCAATCTCAGTCTATCCAATCCCCACACCTCGTATGGCATTAACGAACCGACGTCACGTTTGCTACACAACGTCAACTCTTATCCCACGTCCTTTGCCTTCAACCTCGCTTCTCTTACTATCAAACCACCCTCTCCTCACTAGCACCTCTTGGACACCCCTGAGAATTTATTCATGTAGTTTATAAATTGTAAAATCCAAACAATTATATTTTTGTATCCTAGTTTTAAATTCTTAAGTGAATTTATAGCTTTGTATTAAGCCGAATAAATGGGGATTCCGCCCCCACCAAAATTCAAATTCCTGTGCTAGTGAGACTACGAATCCGTGGAATATCGAACATATTGTGGCTGTTAATGCTTTAGTTCTGAATGAGTCAAATCAGTTGATTCCACATCGCTTACGAGAATTGGCAGGCTCTCAAGCCACGTTGTGGCGAATTTTGCGTAAAGATCTTGGCGTACACTCTTATAAGCTCAAATCAACTCAGCAACTGACGCCCCTTGATTATTTGTTGCGCTTTACAAAAGGTTGAAGAAATACCTGTTGTGTCCCCATTGAAAGCCCCGACAGAAGTTTATGTCTTAGAAGTGCTAGAAAGTCACGAGGAGTAAACTGCAATCTCTTTAGAATATAGAGTGTCTTAGTTTGACATAAAGAGTGAAAATTGGAAAGTGCACAATTCAGATCAACCCATGATATTAGAAAGTAGAACATGAACCCTATAAATTCTTATTGCCAATAAGCATCTTATTGTCAAGAATTAATCTAATCGCCCAGAACTTTGAAGCACACAACTGTTAATGTGTAAATGAGATGCTACAGAATTTCATAACTTGCAGATATAACTCCTTCTAGGTAATAAATAGTGGGACATGGCACCAAAATGAGTGCGGGAACGATAATTGAGAATTATAATTATTGTAAAACTACTATAAAATGCAAATAACATATCATACCAACATGAGAGATTTCGAAATAACGAAATTTACAAATTGGTAGCAATGAACCTTCATGTTTGCACCGGCGAACTTCTCTCCATGTAAATTCTCGGGTGCGTCGCTTGTGTTTGGTCGTAGGTGGCTCGCTACCAAGATTCATTCATCCATGAACGTCGTTAATGAAATCCGTTAAATGGCTTTGCGTCACGCGACCAACAAATCTCTAAAATTGCCTCAATTGGTTAGGCCTTAGTAAATGCAACAGGTAATCCAATTCGATTGACCAGACAAACTGGGACTGAATATTCCCAATAAGTTAATACGGCCAACAGATAAGTACCAACCAGAAAATGAAAGGACACACATAATAAGGTAACAATTAAAACTAAAAAATGAAACAACCCCTGAAATTGTGAACTTAAAAGAATTAATAAAAATTGTTAAATATAAAACAAAGAACACTGGAAAGAAAACACAAATAGGGCACCTACAAACTGAAAAAGAAAACTAGAAAATAGGGAAGAAAGGGAAGAAATTCACAAGACGCACCCAAAAGTAGAAGCTTGACCTCGGATGCAGCTCTTTCGCCTTCGGCTCGAAGTGCTCTATCGATATTCTTCGATCGTTCGATAGCTTCCTTATCTCTTGCCGTACTAACTGCACAACCCATGATTGCTTTCTTTTTATTTATTCTCTAAATTTCCTTTCGCCTCGAGAATTCAATTCAATTAAGATCGACACTTGACACTTTTTCCCCACTGCACTGGAGGATATTGGAAAACTACGTTTACGTTGTCACGTTTGCAATACTTGTTAATTGAATATTTGCTTAAATGCGATCAAACGAAAGAGAAGTAATTTATTAATACACAAAAAACACTCGGGTATTCACTAAAAACTAGGAAACACGCGAAAATAATTGGATCGTGAATCACTTCCCAGCACCAGCATCAGAAAAAAACTAAACAATGGGTTTTTAACGAAGATCGAGAGCGCTCGGTAACGACTTAACGAAGGACAGTCAATGGAGATCTTGTGAAGTTGGCGACGGTTGCCGAGAACAATTCTCACTTTGCCGAGGTATGGAAGCATTTCGTACAAGTTTTGGTTTTCTCGTAAATTCGAGGAATACTATTAATAGGTTGGAGGCGTAATTCTTGAATATCATTTATTAGTACTTTTCAATAAAGTTTATTGATAATTGTTTGAATGTCATAAAAGAATGTTAATTTTAGTTAATTTATTTTATTTATTTATTATTTATTACAATGTAAGTAAATTACATAGTAACTTAAATCTAGTAGCTCTAGCAACTAAGGATTTTGGCTAGTTTTTGTAAATATATGTCTGTACCTTTTCAAATCTTATTTTGTAACTTAACTAGGATTAGTAATTTGTAGATTTTGTCAGTGTTGGGTGAAGTTGGCTTGGAGATGATGTTGATGATGTCGTCTTGAAAATGTAGTTGAGCCAGGGTTTTCATGCCCATGCATTCTAATAGGATATGTTTGGATGTTAAACCGGAGTTGGAACTGCAAATATGGCAGGTGGGTGGGTTAGTTTTGTTGATGACATGTTGGTTGGTGATAAGCGTGGCCAAGGCGTAGACGGAGGAAGCATTTGATTTTTTTGATTTGATGTTGTCGGGTAGATGGTTGGTTCTCTTTTGTTATTTATTGTTTTGTAGATGTGATTGTATTGTTACGTTTTTACTTCGCACACGACCGTTAAACTATGTCCAGTTTAAAAGTATCCGTTCTTTTACGAGAGTTCGACCACTGGATCGCAAGAGTGCTGCTATGTTCAAGGACAACCTCTTTTGCTCCGTTAAATTCCTCAATTCCTCCTCTAGCTCTCCTTTTTCTTAGTTCTTGCATGTGTTCTCTCCTGGTTCCGCCTGTTTCTGACGTTTTTGCCAGTTTCGCGTATTCTCCAGTATTCCTCTAGATGGCTCCAGAATCGGTGTGTTGATGTCGTATTAGTTGGCTTAAGGCTCGGTGCGACGCCATGAGGTCACGCTAACGGTTGACAAGTGTGTCGGTTTTGAATTTGTGACACTACCCCCCCCCCCCCCCCCCCCCACTTAAGTCTGATCGTCCCGATCAGACTCCAAATTCCATGATCCCAATGGGGATAGTCTCTCTATATGCATAACTTTTATCTTCCCTTGCCTCTTCCGTATACGATACACCACATCGTTTAGTCGCTTTAAGACTTTATATGGGCCTTCCCACGATGTCTGCAGTTTTGAGGACAGACCCTTCCTCCGTTGGGGGTTGTATAATAGTACTAAATCGCCTTCTTGGAATCCCTCGGAATTCATGGCTCGATCATACCGATCCTTAATTTTGTTGCTCGTCAACCGCGTCCGTTGCCTGACGAGACGGTGTGTTTCGTCCATCTCGAATTGGAGTACCCCCCAATAGCTGCCTCCGGCTTTAATAGTGGCACCGTTGCTACCGAATTTCAGGTCCGATGGGAGCCTCAAGTCTGTACCAAAGATGATGTGTGCAGGTGGGTGTCCGGTAGTGTCGTGTACTGTTGATCAGTATGCCATTAAAAACATTTGGATGTGCTTGTCCCAATCACGCTGACATTTGTCGACAACTTTTCGCAAATGTTCCTCGAGCGTACGGTTGAACCTCTCAACCATTCTATCCGACTGTGGGTGCAGAGCTGTCATCCGTGTCTTTTTGATGCCCAGCAGTGAGCACATTTCTTGGAAGATAGCAGACTCGAAATTCCTCCCTAGATCCGAATGTAACTCGATCGGTACTCCAAATCGCGTGACCCAATTCTGCACGAAAGCTTCGGCTACAGTTTTAGCCTCCTGGTTTGGTACCGCATACACTTCGGGCCACTTACTGAAATAGTCCATCACCACGAGTACATATTTGTTGCCGGAGTCACTAGTAGGGAAAGGGCCAGCTACATCCACTGCGACGCGCTCAAATGGCGCTGCGGCATTATACTGCTGTAACTCCCCTCTGCTTTTGACTTTTGGGCCCTTGGCTGCCATATATTGTGTGCAGTTTTTAATCCAGTTAGCAACTGAATTCCGGCCATTCACCCAGTAAAACCGTTGTTTTATTTTCTCCAGGGTTTTTGCAACGCCGAGGTGTCCTCCGCTTGGTCCATTATGGAATTCTTCCAACACGGCCGATATCCTTGATTTTGGTAGAATAATTAAATCGGAGGTGTATCCACCATCATTGCTTTCCCATTGGCGATGTAATACTCCGTCTATTAATTTCAGGTTGTCGCATTGCGCCCAATACGCCTTGGCCACTGGACTTTCCGATGACATTCCTTCCTTTGCTGGTCTTTCATCCAATTCTTTTGCTTTCAGGATCTTGACCAATTCGGCATCGTCCAGTTGGCTTTTTCTCATAGCATGGGAGTCCCGTTCTGCATCAGGTACGAGACTCAATAAGCGGATGTCGACTATTCCTTCACATCGTTCAGCCTTTGAGCAATGTTTACGCTCCACTGCACATGGGCGTCGAGAGAGTGCATCGCCGTTTCCATGCTGTCCTCCTATTCCTGTAGCTGTCCGCAGTTTACAACCAGTCAACGGTTCGACATCATCTCCTACCAGGTCCGATCTAATGATGGAATGGGTTGCGCCTGTATCCAGAGTTAAGATCAGCGATCGTCCATTCACAGCTCCACTCACGTTTAGATTATTGTTGCTCCGACTTATTTGTGAAACGGGGATTGTGGGGCAGTCCGTTACGGGAACCAGCTTTTGCCACTTTGAGCTGGTCCTTTTTAGTTTAACGATGAGTTTTCTCCAGTGAAACCACGAGCGTTTTCTAGTTCTTGCTTTCCTCCATTCTCTTTTCCCTTGCGTGGTGCATCACAATCCCGTGAAAAGTGCCCATCTTTTCCGCAATTATAACATATCCCGTCGGAGTCCTTGCGTCCGGTTGACATCATTTGAGATCCCTCACACTTTTCTCCAGGGATTCGTTCGGTTCCACTTCCACGCGATAGACTCTATGCACTGGTTTGCTTAACAGACTTGCTGTTTCCTGTGTCAATGCAAACGACACTGTTTCCGCGACTGTCCTTTTCGACGTAGAGTACGTTGCTCGTTTTGTATCTGCATCCCTCAAACCATTTACGAACGCCTGGATTTTGAGTATTTCGATTACCTCCGCGGGTGTATCTGCGTTTGCCAAGTGCGCGAGCCGTTCTATCTCCATTGCATATTCTTGTAACGGCTCGTTTGCTTTTTGGTGGCGATTCATCAACTCTATCTGGAACATCTGCTTCCTATGATCGCTGCCGTAACGCCGTTCAATCGCAGCCATTATTGCGTCATAGTTGCTACGATCACTTGCAGGAACAGTTTGTAGCACATCGGCGGCGGGGCCTTTCAGCGATACCACCAACGCTGCCACTTTGTCCGTCCTTGTCCAATGATTAGTTTGTGCTGTCATCTCGAACTGTAGTTTAAAAACACTAAACGGCACAGTTCCATCAAAGGTTGGGGCCTTTCGTTTCATCGCATTGACAGTCGTAACTGGTACGCTTGACTGTCTTCCACGCACATGAATATCCAACTCCCTAAGTTTCGATTCCAAGTGATGTAGTTCGCCTTCCATTTGGTCCTGCCTCGCCCGCAACTTAGCGGCATTTCATTCGATGTGCGCTAGTTGGTTCTTAACTTGTGAAGTGTGTTCTGCCAACTGGTTCTTCATGCACGAGGACTGCTCCGTCAGCTGCTTCTCTATGCGTTCCGTCAACTGATTCTCCATGCGTGAGGACTGTTCCGCCATTTGATTTTCCATACGTGAAGACTGCTCCGCCAATTGTTGTGCCATTGCTTGTAAAAGCACGTTCATGTCGAATGCTAGAGTTGGTTGGGGTTCAATCAACTGCTCCTTGACCTCGGATGAAGGTCCCGTAGCACTTTGGTAAAACTCATAGGTTTCAACTTCGATGCCCTCATCCTCCAGAGCCTTCCGCAATCGTGCTTGCAGTTCCGCCTTTTGTCCTGTTCCGGGCAATCGTCAAGATTCCAATTCATCCCTCAATTGAGGTATTCTTAAGTCGGCAAACTTTACCATTGTCCATGATCACTCCGCGATTCCACTTCTGACACCAATTGTTACGTTTTTTACTTCGCACACGACCGTTAAACTATGTCCAGTTTAAAACGATCCGTTCTTTTACGCGAGTTCGACCACTGTATCGCAAGAGTGCTTCTATGTTCAAGGACAACCTCTTTTGCTCTGTTAAATTCCTCAATTCCTCCTCTAGCTCTCCTTTTTCTTAGTTCTTGCACGTGTTCTCTCCTGGTTCCGTCTGCTTCTGACGTTTTTGCCAGTTTCGCGTATTCTCCAGTATTTCTCTAGATGGCTCCAGAATCGGTGTGTTGATGTCGTATTAGTTGGCTTAAGGCTCGGTGCGACGCCATGAGGTCACGCTAACGGTTGACAAGTGTGTCGGTTTTGAATTTGCGACAGTATTTTATCCATTCCAGTTTTTCTATCTTTTGGAATTCTATTTTAAAGTACCCATCGATGTCTTTATTCTTGTGCACATAGAAGGTGGTTAACGGTTCTCTTATAGCCAATTTGGCGGCTGCTTCGTTGCCTCTTATCCCACTGTGACTAGGAACCCAGAGCATTTTGACTTTGGTTTGCTTCTGGATTAGCTTATCCTGGATCAGATTGATGACTTTGATTTTGTTGTTTGTGTTTTGGATTGCTTAGATGGTGGATAGGCAGTCGGTGCAAATTAATGTCTTCTTTTTCTCCACTAGTTTGATTGCTTCGAAGACTGCTGTTGCTTCGGTTGAAAAGATGGAACAAAATGCGGGTAACAGTCCTTTTTTTAGCACTGTATTATTATTGTTTACTATTGCGAATGATGTTCCTTCTTTTGTTTTGTAACCATCGGTGAAGAGTAACTCCCACTCCCGGTGTTGGTTTTTAATTGATTGGAAGTGTTGCTGGTATACCAACTTGTTTGTTGTATTTTTGGGAAGCTGCGATAAGTCCTCTATGATACATTCTGTTGGTAATAGCCATGTCGGGTAATGTGTGGCGGTTCCGCCAAACCCCACGGCCCACTTACCTGAAAAACCCCCATAACTACATCCTAATCGGCATAAGTTTTCGCTAATGCAAGCGCAAGCAAGATTTTCAAATGTATAATCTAAAAGTCCCTGTAAAAATGCCTTTCATGCATCTCTTCACATACAATTCCCTGTAGGATTTCTTTTCTACCTTTTCAGGTATCCCAAAACCTATTCGGTACCTTCGGTTGCCAGGCAAATTCCAACTTTCCCACACCTGCACCGCAATCTCCACCCAGCATAAACATTTCCTACTACAAGGACATTAATGCTTTCAACGCATTACATAAAAATTCCTGAAAGATTCTGTTCACACATCTAATGCATCATTAGAATTCGCTGGAAAATAATTCGTTTTCATCATCATCATCATCGGCACTACAACTGGGAACCGGTCTTGGCCTTATTTAGCAAGTCCTGAGGATTGTTAAATTTTCCATAATGATTTGTTTTTTCTGAGCAAGGTCATTAGTCTTGTGCCAGAGGCTCCCCGACGGGGAATCGAACCCCGGTCTCCCGCATGATAGGCGGGTACACTAACCAGTATACTATCGAGGAGCGAATTCGTTTGCATACATGTATTATAAGTAGGAAAACTATTCCGGCACCATGGCTTGCCAAGCAATTTTGTTCCTCATGTGCACCCTTATCTTCCCACATGCACTTATCTTGCAGACCCTTTGTCCAAGGGACAACGGCAATACCCACATCTAGCGTCTAGTGCCATAAAACCAAATTCCTACGCATGTAAACATGCATAATATCCAACCAATGATTTGTTTTCCCACTAACAAACAATCTCCAATTCCTTTCTCTGCCGCAACGAATTTCCCTGCATATACAAATGCAAGCAAGGGATTCGTTTTGGCCACCGACCCAAGATACGATATACAATTCTCATTGTATAAAGTATTGTAATACATTACCTCCTCTTTCGAATGGCTATTCGTATATTTACACAAGGGCATCACTCATTTAAGACTTTTATGATGCCCTCGTCGCATCTTTTCTCTTACCACATTTCTTCAAAGCATCGTCGTATATTTATTTAGACGCGATGCACTTCATAGACAACGATTTTCTCGATCCCTTTGTCCTTGCCGCCTGCCTGCTTTGTTTTGCCATTGCCTTCACGCATGAGTAAACAACACAGATCTGAACCATCACACACATACCACCATGATCTCCATTGCGAGATCTGGTTCTCTATTCCACCAAGAGAGACTTTACGTTTCTCTGGTGGTAAGTAAATAGATTTTCTTAGTGGAGAGTATATCTACCACCACGCCACAAACTCACGCCAAACGAAGGTTTTATCGCTGAGTCCAATTACATCCGCTGACCACCATGGTCGTGCTACCTCCCGCTCTCCGTCGCGCGGCGGAGAAACGTACCGATATCGAAGTCGTGTTAAGAAGAAGTGTTTCATCCTGTATTAAATTTATAAAAATCAATTTAATATTAATAATAAGTTCTAAGTAAAGTAATAAAAAGGCGGTGATCACCAATTCGCCTGTCACGCGGGAGACCGGGGTTCGATTCTCCGTCGGGGAGCCTCTGGCGCAAGACTAATGACCCTGCCCAGAAAAAACAAATCATTATGGAAAATTTAACAAGCCTCAGGACTTGCTAAATAAGGCCAAGACCAGTTCCCGGTTGTAGTGCCAATGATGATGATGATCACCAATTAAATCTGTGCGTTTTATTTGTGGTTGTTCCTCTTCCTGGTGATCGTTCGTTAGCAGGCAGCGGAACAATCGTGAGTGACATCGGAACTTTGTAATAAACAGCGAGTGAGTTGATGGTAGAATCCGCGTCCATGCCGGCGCACAGACCATCTATCCCCACAAATGCGTTCGTTGTCGTTGTGGTTTAGTTACCACCTGGAGCTGTTTAGCCAGTTCTATTGCCTCTCTTAGTGCCAAAAAGAATTTCAGGTGACGTTTTTGTTGGATTTTATTAATCAATAAAGAGAAGGAACGGATAGTTACAATACAAATAGGTGTCTGCAGTAGAGTTGAATAGAAGAGTTGAATCGATTCGCCGGGGATGGCACGTGGCTGGACGTCCGTACTCCGTAGCGGCTGGTTGAGGAACGAGACTGATGATGTGCACGTGCGTCATCAGGAAAGCTATTGCAACTTGACGAAATACAAGATGGTGGATGTTCGTTGAGTTCGACCAACTTCGTTGTCGCCGGTGTGCGCATCGGATGTACACTCATGAAGAGCATTTGATGTCCAATAGTTTTCTCCTAAGTATCTGTTTGTCATCGTCTAGGATGGGGGTTAAAGATATAGCGGGAAATTTGCCAGTTAATTTCAATAATAGTTTTTTTTTTCTGTTTTCTATGGATGGAAGACCGCTTTCGGCCAGTATATTGATAATTGGGGTGGTTCAAAATGCCGTTGTGCTTATGCGGGCTGCTGCGTGGTGGGGAGATTTGATCATCTGTAAGGTTGTTTTGCTGCAGTTGCCGTATATAGGTAGACCATAGTCTATTTTAGATAACAGGAGTGATCTAGTGATAGTGATTAGTGTGTTAGTATGAGCTGAGCCATTTTTACATGCCAGGTATTTAAGGATATTTAACCTTAAATCTAATTTTTTCTTAAGGGCTAAACAATGGTTCTTAAAATTGTATTTACAATCAAATTGTAACCCGAGAACTTTTAATGTGTCGACATTACTGATCATAGCGTTTTCAAAATGTAAGATTTTGCTTTTTTCCTTTGAAATTGTTGATCCGGAACGGTTACACCATATTTGAATGTCGCATAGAATATTTTCGAATGTTTTACTAGCTACTTTTAAGTCGTTAACATTAGTGAAAATTATAACGTCATCGGCGTAGAGGCAATGTTTTACAATTTTATATTTCGAGATTATGTTATTTAATTCTTCAATCGCTATTTTAAATAATACTTCTGATAATGGTGACACTTGAGGGATACTCGTTTTTACATTATGGACATCAGAAAATACGCCGTTAGCTTTGATTCTATTATAAATTTTCTATTATTTAAAAAGGACCTAATAAAGTTGAACATGTTGTGCCCTATTTTCCATTTTTGTAGTGCTTGGAGGATAATATGTGGACCGATGCGGTCGAAGGCTTTTTCGAAGTCTATTGATAGAATGGAAGTATGTTTTTTGCAGGAAAGAGTGGAGATAACGTAGTTATCAATGTGGAGAAGTGCGTCCATCGTTCCCCTACTTTGTTTAAAGCCGACTTGTTGGATACTTATCAAGTTATATTTTTCCAGGTACCAGTTCAGTCTCTTAGCAACCATTTTTTCCAGTAATTTTCCTGGGCAAGGTAGTAGAGCAATGGGACGTAAACTGGTGATTGTGTCGGTTGTGGAGTTTGGCTTTTGCAGAGGAATAATAGTGGCTATTTTCCACATTGGAGATATGACGCATGTCATGTATATGGAATTAAATAGATTTAGGAGGCGTTCTTTTACAATCTGTGGGCTATGTTTTAGCATTTGATAGTCGATTCTATCGAATCCTGGAGTTTTTCCTTTTGTGGTATGAAGACTAGATTCTAGTTCTATATGGGTTATGGGGGTTTCGATAACTTTGTTACAGGGGTTACTGGTGTTGCTCAGGGGTGTTGGCTGCACTTCTATTTGGTTTTTGGCGGTATAGAAATCTGGGTGGAAATTGAAGTTGGTGGGCGTATTTGCCCAAAACTCGGCCAAGTATTTGGCTATTTTGCCAGGACATGTAAGTATGTTGGGTCCTGTGTTTATTGATTTAATATTGGGTGGACTGTGGCTGCCTGTCAGCGTTTTCATGTCGGTCCATATCTTTTTTGGGGTGGATGTTGCATTTAATTTTTCTGTGAAGCACTGGAAGGCTTTAGCCTTTTCAACAGGGCGTTAAGCTTTTTGTAGCGTATTAGGTATTGGTCGGTTGGGTGTTTCTTAATTTTATATTTAGTACAATGTAAGTTAGAGGTATAGTAACTTACTTTTACTATTTTAGCTCCGAGCGCGCTAGTAGCTAGTGCAATCAGATTTAAGTTAACCATGCAATTTATTATTTATTACGATGGAAATCAATTACACCGTAACTTAGAATTATTTCTGTTCAAATACAGTAGGAGCAGTAATTGTAATACATAAGTTAATTAAAATACTACACGTTTACTTAAAAAATCGTATAAACTTATATGCAGTAGGTGTAGGTGTGATTACATCCTGAGAAAGGTTGGCGCAAGGCTAATAATCTTGCCCGGAAAAGCAAATGATTATGGACAAATTAACAAGTCTCGGATAAGGACCGGATACCGGTGGAGAGACTTGCTAAATAAGGCCAAGACCGGATCCCGGTTGTAGTGCCGATGATAATGATGATGTAGGTATGGTGAGCTGATACTACCATAAGGGAACAAAGCATCAAGAAAACACCGACTCGGCTAAAAGAAGACGTAGGCAAGAACGGAAAAAGCGGGATATACGCGTCGGCACGTGGAATGTTCGAACGTTGTATATATAAACCAGGCGCGATACAGACGGTCGTAGAAAACGCGAAACAATATAAAATGGACATTGTCGCGCTTTAGAAAGTTCGGCTCCAACATCAAGTAATCGAAACCAATGGGCTTACACTGGCGTGTGGAGGTACCGATACACATAACCTCGGAACCGGCTTCATCATAAGCAAGAAGATTACGCCCCATGTAAAAGATGTGAAATTTATTAATGACCGAATGTCTGTGCTAAAAATACAGGGCCCATGGTACAATTATGCATTTATAAACGTACACGCCCCAACAGAATCTACCGACGAAGAAATGAAGGACACATTCTACGAGACCCTAGAGGAAGTATTTGATGGGATCTCATCATTCGATGTTAAAATCCTCCTCGGCGACCTCAATGCGAAAATTGGAAAGGAAGATATCTTCCAATCAACAATAGGTAAAGAAAGCCTACATGACGTTTCAAATGATAATGGTATTCGAATTATCACGTCCGCAGCGTTAAAAGATCTGGTAGTGAAAAGCACGATGTTCAAGCACAAGCAAATCGATAAAGCAACATGGATATCACCCGACGGCGTAAAGGGTAACCAAATAGATCACTTCCTCATAGACAAAAGACACCACTCGAATATCCTTGACGTAAGATCATATAGAGGAGCAGATTGCGACTCCGATCACCTTCAGTGATGGGCAAAATTAGAAGTCGGCTCGCAGCAAACCCACATGGACAGTCACGGGAGACGAGCAAAAGGTTCGAGATTGATAAACTAAAAGACCTACGCAAAAGGGCTGAATATCAAGACGAACTAACGAATAGATTTAGCACCCCAGAGGATGGGAGTAGTGAGGAAGAGGAAGATTATCATCTTGCCATGACATCAATTCAGCATCAACCGAGCTTCCGCGGCCGAACAATGGATGACACATATCTACCAACACACGCTAATCTTTCCGTGTGTTATCTTTGTACCCATCCATTGTCCTAGCAGCCATTTCGGGTTGCTTGAACATCCGCAAGCCAGACTTTCAACGCCATGTTTTATGATCTATCTTTCCTAAAGTAGAGAAGATCAAATTAAACATTGGCCTTTCAGGCGCGCATATTTGCTTGGATATCAGCATGACCGATTTTATGATCCGTTGCCGTTTCTTGGAACGATCACCAGCATCGGTCATGACCACCAATATTTACATAAGCTACGAGTAGCCACGATTCTCACGCTGGCTATCGAAGCTGTTTTAGTTTACACAAAGTAAACACCCAAGCGGACACTTTCGCCTCACAGTACCCACAACGGGATTAACATATCCCTAAAACAACATGCATCGAATCATATATACATTGAAATATGTTTATTTTAAACGATCTAGCAACGGCCATAATGCTGGATTCATATCCCAAAATAGATTCCTGCCTTCGGCAAGGGTTTTATTGACTCACGCCAATCAAAGAATCTGTCCCTTGCGGATGGCGGCAGTTTATCTTGCCCATACATGTCGCAGCAGATTTGACCTGCAACATGAGTTTTCCTTTTTTTCCTTTTTGCCTTGTTTTGTGACCTTCACCATTGGCGGTGAATCCTTTAGGCTCGTTTTTGTTGGATGTCTGTAAAGAGACATCCAGAGGAGTCAGATGTTATCTCTCATCGAGGACGATGTAGGAGCGCTTGTGGAAAATTCATGGAGACCGAATTTTAACATGATACGTGTACATACTGGTCGAGTCGTAGCCCGATAGACAGAGTTAGCCGCGCATTATAAAACGAAGTTCGTATTTCCGGGTAGTGTGTGCGAGCCCTCATTAAATTTAATTAAGTTCAAAATACCCAATAGAAAATAAGTGAACAATTAAAACCCAAATGGTGTAAGCCCTACCGCGAGTGCTCAATAAATTTTGGACAGATTACCAACAACATTGCCGTGTATTATTTCTTCTCGTTGTGCTCGTTGGCTGTGAATTTCGGTGGGAGTGTTGCTGAACCCACGCCCATGAAGGCGTATTAGCTAGACACTACCTACATGTATGCTGGCATAAACTCAATCAGAAATGGCTACCGAGGAAGAGCCTAAATATTTAGAGACGCTAACGGCTGTCTGGTCACAGAAACAAACAATATCGTGACAAGATGGAAGCAGTACTTTGAAAACATGGTCAACGTGCACACCCATCAACCAGAGAGACGGTTCACCAACTGTTCGTTGGCTTCAAAAAAGCCTACGACTCAGTCGCAAGGCAAAAACTCTACCATTTTGTGGTTGAGCTGGGAATCCCGAAAAAATATGCCACCCTCATATAAATTTGTATGAACGAAAATAAGGGGCGAGTCAGAATAGAAAACCACCTCTCAGAACCATTTGAAATTCGGGACGGACTAAAACAGGGGGATAGTTTGAAATGCGCGACTCTCAAAACCATTTGAAATCCGCGACGGACTAAAACGGTCGAGAATGTCATCAGAAAGGTACAAGACGACAACATGGCCAGATGATCCCTGAACGGGGTCGTACAAGTGCTCGCATATGCGGATGACATCGCCGTTCTGGGCGATAATCTAGAACCTGTAAGTAAGAGGTGGGCCTAGAAATAAATGAAGACATAATAAAATATTTGATTACGGCGAGAGCAGGTGAACCTCAGGGAACACATATAAACGTCAGAGGC
Source organism: Microdon myrmicae (assembly GCA_963931805.1). Lineage (NCBI taxonomy): Eukaryota > Metazoa > Arthropoda > Insecta > Diptera > Syrphidae > Microdon > Microdon myrmicae. The sequence continues at coordinate 64,634,440 of OZ007498.1, forward strand.
AAGATATTTGAAAAAGTTAAAGAATTTAAATATCTGGGAACAATACTGACGGCCAGTAACGAAATGTCGAAGGAAATTAACAAAGACTGCATTCCGGCAACGCTAGTTGGCACGGAGTCAGCAACTGCTATCACGTAATATAAAGCTCCCTGTCTATCGAACCATAATCATGCCGGAGGTACTACGATTAGACCATAGGACAAGCTGAAATATCTTGGGGACATTTATAAACCAAAACTGAATTTCATCAAACATGTGACCCACATTCTTCAAAGGGGCCTCGGTCGGTCTAAGCAGCTGCACAACATCTTGAAGTGGAGCAACAAAGTTGACACCAAAGTTAAGCTTCTCTGCTATAAGCAGCTAATCCGATCTGGCATAGACCAGCGGTTTGTGGTCTGTTGAAATGGAGACCGAGCGACCTTCCACCATATGACGGAAATATTTAACGGCGCTGTAGATCACCAGTAATTCCCGACCATAGGCGCTGTATCGTCGCTATGTGGGGCTCAGTTTCCTTGAAAAGAAACCAAGTGGTTCCGGTCGGCCTTCGAAGACCCGTTCCAGGACTGCTCCGATTGCGGTGTCTGATGCATCGCACGTGAGCGCCTTCACACGGTCTGGGAGGGCGTATGCCTTGGTTGTCAATAACGTATCCCAGGTAGGTGATTTGCTGTTTGGCGTATTGACACTTATCTGGGTTGATTACTAGACTGTATTCGCGGAGGCGTTCGAGGACCTGACGTAAGTGGCGCTTGTGATCAGTGTGGTCTCGTGAGGCGATGAGGATGTCATCGAGGTATGCGTTACAGTAATTGAGACCACGTAATGCCGAGTCAATATATCTCTGGAATGTCTGCGCGGCATTCCTGAGGCCGAAAGTCATTACCTTGAACTCGAAGAGTCCGACGGGTGTTATGACTGCTGTTTTCGGTATGTCTTCTGGTATCACCGGAATTTGGTGATAAGCCCTCGTAAGATCCAGGGTTGTGAAGACGGTGCACCTTCGTAATTTATAAGAAAAATCGTAGAGGTGTGCAATAGGGTATCTGTCGGGGACTGTTGCTGGGTTCAACAGTCTATAGTCCCCGCATGGGCGCTATTCCCCGGACGTTTCTTCACTAAGTGGAGTGGTCTTGCCTAAGGGCTGTCCGACGGTTGACAGATACCTTGAGAGATCATCAGATCGAACTCGGCGCGTGCCGCGCGTATTTTCTCGGAGGCCAGGCGGCGTAGGCGCTGGCTTACCGAAGGGCCTCGTGTCTCAATGTGGTGAAACACATTTGCCCTGTGTTGGCGCTGATTGGGTAGGGGGATTGTCGTGTTAACGAATTCCCGTACCAAGGCCTGAATTGGGTGTTTGGCGGATTTGGTGTCTATGTCGAAGTTGAGGCAGTGTTCCGCCGAACACTGTGCGCAAAAAATTTTAAAACACAAAACGAAACCGGGACGAATGTGGCACTGAACACATGAAACACAAGGATATTTGTCCTTAACCTGTGGATTTATTTTTATTGCTTAAAAAGTTTACACGGACAAATCACTAGGCATAATTTCGCACGCCCGATCACACACTTGACGTTCCTTTCTTTTATTTCATTCAATACGCGAACTGGCCTCCTCGTTGGATTCTCGGTGTCCTTCTCGTCGCGTTGACGATCGAAATCTTACTAACTATCTGCCCTCAACCATATCCTGCTCACACAGATACCCAGATTCAAACTGGTATCTGTATCTATCCGGAAAATATTCCCTATTTGCTCTGCTAACAGAACTTCCGAATTTCTGTTAGCAGCATGTTATCACATCCCCCGGGATATTTTGTAGTTTCCTGAAAGGGGAAAGTCATCTTTGCATACATCATTATTATCGCTGATAGAATTTCATTTCCACGGCCTTCTGTTTGCACAGAACATCTGGCGCCCAGACCAGAGATATTCGGCGATTGTTTTGACGTGCAGTCCGTGGGACTTATTTGAACTTGGTACCCGGAATCGAAATCTATTAGATCTTTATAATGGTGCGAAATTCTAGCGTGGCCGTGGGACCGGAGTATTGCCTTTGTTGGCTTAACTCCTCATAAATTATCGGATGTCTCGTTGAGATATATTCGATTGCGATAGGTCGTGGCTGCCTTCTGTTGTTCAACGGATTAGGGTGGTCCTTGCGTTAGATTACCCGCACGTGCATCCGTTGATCGGCTCATTCTTTGATGATAGCAATTCTTTTGTATTGAATTTCGGAATTGCCGGTTCGATGAGATGTTCCTGGGCGCAGGCAGCATGTATGGCATTTTGGGAATTGTTTTTTTTTTTAGGAATAGAACGCATGGATGTTTATACCTTTGTTTCAGGCATGAAGAGTTATAATTGTTGAGCTTGACCTAAAAAGCTTTGGGGACGTTCAGTTCCTTGCTTTTTGGTGTCGGTCTCAACGTCGGCTGCGAGTTGCAGGCCCTATCGTGGGACTTTGAGGCACGCGTCTGTGGGCGCGTGCAACGCTCTCAGGTAAGTAAGTTCTTTGAAGATAGGAACCTTACCTGCGTAGAATTGTGCGTTCGTAGAACGCTACATCACTCCCCCCCTAGTGACGTAGTCACGATATGAAGTAGTTAGTTGCTTGGGGGGTGTAGTTGAGTTTTATGGGCGTGCTCCCTTCCGTATTGGGCGGTGTTTGGGTGGTAGAGGAGTGAAAGTTATCGCGTTCGTCGTTCTTTTTCGCTTGTCAGAAGTTGGGGTTTCAGGTTGCCGTACATTGAGAATCTTCGCAGCGTCTTCTTGTGCGCGCAGATCTCGGGCGCGCTGCCGCGTTATCGGTCCGTGTAGGATGTCCGACGCCCCGCGCGCGACCATTTCGCGAGGGTTTGGTTGATTCTCAACATTTGACGTGGCTGGCGTTTCGTGGGAGTCTGCTGGGTGGCGTACGGGGCAGGTTTCGGCCGCCGCCGCTGGTTGTTGATGCACTTCTCCCAGTACGGTATCTGGTGGTAGTTCCGGGTGGCACGGTTTCAGTCTTTCGACACTGACGGTGTACGGCTTGCCGTCGATGTCAACGGAGAAAACTCGGTCGTTTATTCGATCCAGCACCTTGTATGGCCCTTCGTAGGGCGGTTCTAGAGGTTTCCTAACTTTGTCCACCCTGATGAAGACGTGCGTGCAGCTGTCCATCTCTGGGTGAACAAATATCCTCTTGGAACCGTGTCTGGCGACAGGTGTTGCCCTAACCTTTCGCATGAGTTTGCGTAGGTTTTCCAAATTTGGCAACTGTTCGAGCGGTGGTTCTCCATCGGCGAAGAACTCTCCTGGGAGGCGCAGATTGGTTCCGTAAGTCAGATCTGCTGCTGAGGCTCCCAGGTCTTCTTTTATGCTTATGCGCAAGCCTAAAAGAACTGTCGGTAGTGCGTCCAGCCATTGATTATCGTCATGACACATCAGTGAGGCTTTCAGCTAGCGATGCCATCGTTCAATCATCCCATTGGACTGGGGGTGATAACCTGTCGTATGGCTTTGTTGGCAGCCGAGTAGATCGGTCAGCTGCCTGAAAATCGCTGCCTCGAACTGTGGTCCTCGATCGGCTGTGAGAGTAGCTGGGACGCCGAAACGTGTGACCCAAGTCGAGTAGAATGCTTTGGCTACATTCTCTGCGGTCACTGTTCGTAGTGGCACTGCTTCTGGCCACCGAGTGAAGCGATCGATCATTGTCAGGAGGTACATGTAACCTCTCGACGGAGTAAGCGGTCCCACAATGTCGATGTGTACATGGGCGAATCGTGCCTCGGGGAGCTTAAACTGTGCTGGTTGTAACACGTTGTGTCGATCGACTTTGCAACGCTGACATTGCAAACAATTGCGTGCCCAATTTGTTATGTCTTTGGCCATATGTGGCCAGACGAATTTACGTCGGACGGCTGCAGCGGTTGCGCGTCCGCTTGGGTGGGCTGGGTTATGGAATGTTTCGTACACATTCCTTCGAAACTTTTCTGGGATGTAGGGGCGAGCTGTCCCTGTCGATACATCACACCAGACTTCATCGTTTGAGTCGTTGAAAGGAAGTTTACGCAGAACTAGTGCTGTCTCCGCTTTCAATAGGGACTCGAGTTGATGGTCCTCTCCTTGCGCTTGTGCCAAGTCGGCATCATCGATTTGCGCACGGAGTTTAATTGCGTCGATACGCGAAAAAGCATCTGCAATTACGTTGTTTGCACCTGGAACATATTCGATTCGCGTGCTAAATTGCCCGATGAAATCCAGGTGCCGCTCCTGTCGTGGGGTTGAACTTTCCGCTTTCTTTCGGAAAGCGTACACCAGTGGTTTGTGATCAGTTTTGATCGTCAACTGGCGTCCTTCGACCATGTGCCGGAAGTACTTTACTGCGGAGTAAATCGCTAGTAACTCCCTGTCGTAGGCACTGTATCGTCGCTGGGTCGGGTTCAATTTTTTTGAGAAGAAACCCAGCGGTTCCCATTTACCATCGCACTCTTGTTCGAGTACGGCCCCAAATGCGGTGTCGGAAGCGTCACACTGTATGGACAATGGGGCTCCTTCGATGGGATGTCGAAGCAAAGTTGCGTTCGCCAGCTGCTCTTTCGATAAGCGAAAAGCTTGATCAGCTGACTCGGTCCATTGAATCGGTCGTTTGTCGTTTCGTTTGGCTCCTACTAGGTATTCGTTCAGCGGAGCCTGGACCTGTGCGGCGTTTCGAAGCGTTGGGCGATAAAAGTTTAACATGCCCAGATAACGCCTAAGTTCTCGCACATTCTTGGGGCGAGGAAACTGCATTGGTGCGTCCACCCTGTCTTGTAATGGGCGGACGCCTTGGCCACTTATACAATAGCCAAGGTACTTGACTTCCGCTTCTCCGAGGTGGCACTTGTCTGGATTGATTACCAGGCCGAAATCTCGGAGGCGCTCGAACACTTGCTTCAAATGGGAGCGATGTTCGGTCATGTTTTTCGATGCTATGAGTATATCATCGATATACGCGTAGCAGAAGTCAAGTCCGCGGAGAGCTGAGTCTATGTAGCGCTGGAACGTTTGCGCTGCATTTCGGAGACCGAATGTCATCACCTTGAACTCGAATAGTCCAAAAGGTGTGGTTACCGCGGTTTTCGGTATATCTTCCGGAGCCACCGGAATTTGGTGGTACGCCCTCGTGAGGTCGAGGGTCGAGAAAACTTCGCACCCCTGCAGCTTATAAGAAAAGTCGTGCAGGTTTGCTATCGGATATCGGTCGGGTGTCGTTACTGCGTTCAGCATTCGATAATCGCCACATGGACGCCACTCGCCGTTACTCTTTTTGACGAGATGAAGTGGACTCGCCCATGGGCTGTCGGACGGCTGGCAGATTCCTAAGTCGAGCATATACTCGAATTCTGCACGAGCCTCGCGCAATTTTTCGGGAGCCAATCGGCGCGGGCGTTGGCTCATTGGGGGGCCGCGCGTTTCAATGTGATGGAAAACGCCGGCCTTTGCGCGTCGGGGATTGCTAAGCGGAACTGTTATATCCGCAAATTCTCGCAACAGATCGCTGAATGGTCCGTTTGCGACAGTGCACGTTAACGTCAATGCCTCTCCCGCCTTGGCGTTTACTGGCTGAGAAAGAGACGTTAACGGGTCCATCAGTCTATTGCTGGCTACGTCCACTACTAGTTTGTAGTGTCGCAGCAGGTCCGATCCTATTAGAGGTTCGGTCACATCGGCCACTACGAAGTACCATCGAATTGGTCGACGTAGGCCTATTTTTAGTGTTATTAATTTCCGTCCGTAGGTTTCAATTGGATTATTGTTCGCGGCGAACAATCTCAATTTACCCGGCAACCGATTTGCAGGTGCGTATGAGCGCGGAAGAACGGAAATATCCGCACCTGTGTCAATAATGAAGTCCATATTTAACTTCGAATCGTATATTGACAAGCAACTTAATTGGGGGTTGCCGGCCGTTTGCGCTTTTTCTACGGTCGGCAGTTCTAGTTTAAAGAACTAGCCTGTATTGCTGGCACATGTGACCAGTTGCAGGGTTGCCTGCACTTCCTGGCTTATGCCCCGAAACGATGGTGGAAGTAACACCTGCCTAAGGTGTTTTCGTTGGCTGGCGTGCGCGATCTGCCACGCCCGCGTCTAAAGTTTTCGCGCGACCTGCTTCGTCGCCGTGATCTGTCACGGCCAGGCCATGAGTTGTTCCCCACGCTGAGGTTATTCAGTTGCGCTTGCAACTGCTGGACCTGCCTGCCTAAGCGTTCTATCTCATTACTCGTTTGTGTTGCATGAGTGCACGTTACCGTGGAGGTTCGTGGTTGGGGCAGAGGTGGATTTTGCGCGGGGTTCGTTGCCGGAAGGAATTGGAGATCCGTTTGGGATCTATCCGTGGCCATTACTGCCTCGGCGTGTCGCGCTAGCTCATCGAGACCAGATTCGGCTAGAGGCGCGACGATTGCCTGAACGTATTCTGGCAAAGACTCTCTAAATATAGCCGTTAAGGCTGTTTCGGACATGTCCGTGCCGGCCAGTGCACGGAAATAGGCGGCGCGCTGGGATGGTCGCATCCCAGAGGTGTCGGTCGACCGTAATAAACGTCGCAAGCGATTTTGCGGCGTTTCGCTATAGGCGTTAGTCACCATCTCCTTAAACGCCGTGTACGGTTGCGGAGATGGGGTTTTTATTAAGCATTTCGCATATGGAAGCAATTTTGGGTCTTGTACCCGTGTTACCACGAGGAATTTCACTTCCTCGTCGGTGATTCCTTCCACGCTGAAAACTCTTTCGGCGTACCCGAACCAGTAGTCTGGGTCATCGGACGTGAAGTCCGGTAATATTGCGTTCGGCCTTCGTGGACGTTGGTCCGTATAGGGAGGTATGTCGGCTTCTCGTAAGGGAGTTGGTTGAGATGCAGTCGGGGAAGTGTCCCTGTTAGTTGCCATTGTCGCTGTTTCGACCGAAAATTGTGACCTCGTGATTGGTATCTACTTTGAAATTTCGCGTCGTAAATCCGTCGCTCGGCGCGCGGATCGCTTGTTAACGAGAGGTTCGCGTTTACTTTTTTCGAGAAGTCTTTCGAGTGGAACGCGGTAAAACGACCTGCTGATTCCAAAGATTTTATTTTCAGGGATGGGCCTAGCACAAAAGGATTCTATGGTGTTGTTCGACTGTGCTGGGGGCGGACAGAGAGAAACTTTTCCGTTCGGAGGAGGACAAGAAGTACGAGGAGGAGAGAACTATCGAGGTTTTTCGCGGATGCGCAACTGATTCTTCGTTGCCTTTATTGCGGCGATCAATTTCGCTTTATTTCGCGGTCGTTACAAGAAAGTCATGTCAAGTGTGTCGTCGGTTCGTGAGTGTGTCTCTGGCTCTGAAGGAGCTTACAATTTTGTTTACTTTTGATTCGTACTTATATATAATTCCTGTAACAAATGTCTCTATTTATTGGAAACTCAGATGGAGCTAAATTTTCGTATTTTATAATTACGTCGGGCTCGGATGGAGCTTCGCAAGGGTTTACAAAGGAAAATATGTCGCGCACTTTACTTAACATAATACGGTGAAAGAATGAGGAAAAAGGACATGTAATTATATATAAACATTTAAACTGGAGGCTATAATTTTTCTTCGTCGTCGTGTGTCGATTTCAATTATACAAAAATTACTATTTGACACAGTCTCTTAACGGCCGGACGTGTAGTGTTTAGTACATACAGCATTTTAACACAATATTTGAAAACGAAACTACACTTACAAACATTACAAAAAAAAGAAAAAATATAAGAAATCTTGTTATATGTCCTTTGCTTGGTTTGTCACGATCAAATTTATTGTGTTATGAATAGTCACACTCAATGAGTTTAGGTAAAATGGTTTTAGTACAATTCTTACTGGGCAGAAGGAAATAAAATATATATATAATAACTTGAATTATTGCATGGACAAAAAAAAAACGTTTGGTATTCTAAATTTCTAATTTCTACGGAAGACTTGCTATTTTAAGTGAATTTTTCGTTTAACTAACTGTTATGTCTTCCCCTATCTTTTCAATAATTTTATGTGAGTATTTGCATTTCTTTATAAATTTTTCTTTGGGCTCAGAGGAGCTCAATCAATTTTGACAAATTACAAACGGATAAATGTTTCGCGGTCCGTTTAGCACAATACAAAAACGAAATAAAAGGAGAATGTATAAAATAAAAAAAAATAAAAAGAAAATTTTTTTGAAAAAGAAAAACTTGCGTTTCGTCCTGCGTCGATCTGCGTCAGCGGCGTCGTCATGCGTCCTGGTGGGCTGCAGTCGGTGGCACTTAATACTGTGGTGGTCGGGTCACTTTCACTGGGTGGTTAAGTTATCTGGGCTAGCACTCCTCACTGTCTGTTTTAATTGGTGATATCCTGATTTAGTGTTGCGTTTAGAAAACTGTTCGAATTGTTTGTCCGTTTTCTCTCGAGTGTTCACGTTTTAATTTTCGAGCGTGTTCATTTTTTGTATTTGTATTCCGGGCGTGTTTACTTTTCTCACGTTCACGATGATCGTTTTAATTTCCTCTCCACTGTGCGTGTTCACTATAACTCACGTTCGCGGTCACCAGTTTGGCGGATTTGGTGTCTATGTCGAAGTTGAGGCAGTGTTCCGCCGAACACTGTGCGCAAAAAATTTTAAAACACAAAACGAAACCGGGACGAATGTGGCACTGAACACATGAAACACAAGGATATTTGTCCTTAACCTGTGGATTTATTTTTATTGCTTAAAAAGTTTACACGGACAAATCACTAGGCATAATTTCGCACGCCCGATCACACACTTGAGGTTCCTTTCTTTTATTTCATTCAATACGCGGACTGGCCTCCTCGTTGGATTCTCGGTGTCCTCCTCGTCGCGTTGACGATCGAAATCTTACTAACTATCTGCCCTCAACCATGTCCTGCTCACACAGATACCCAGATTCAAACTGGTATCTGTATCTATCCGGAAAATATTCCCTATTTGCTCTGCTAACAGAACTTCCGAATTTCTGTTAGCAGCATGTTATCACATCCCCCGGGATATTTTGTAGTTTCCTGAAAGGGGAAAGTCATCTTTGCATACATCATTATTATCGCTGATAGAATTTCATTTCCACGGCCTTCTGTTTGCACAGAACATCTGGCGCCCAGACCAGAGATATTCGGCGATTGTTTTGACGTGCAGTCCGTGGGACTTATTTGAACTTGGTACCCGGAATCGAAATCTATTAGATCTTTATAATGGTGCGAAATTCTAGCGTGGCCGTGGGACCGGAGTATTGCCTTTGTTGGCTTAACTCCTCATAAATTATCGGATGTCTCGTTGAGATATATTCGATTGCGATAGGTCGTGGCTGCCTTCTGTTGTTCAACGGATTAGGGTGGTCCTTGCGTTAGATTACCCGCACGTGCATCCGTTGATCGGCTCATTCTTTGATGATAGCAATTCTTTTGTATTGAATTTCGGAATTGCCGGTTCGATGAGATGTTCCTGGGCGCAGGCAGCATGTATGGCATTTTGGGAATTGTTTTTTTTTTAGGAATAGAACGCATGGATGTTTATACCTTTGTTTCAGACATGAAGAGTTATAATTGTTGAGCTTGACCTAAAAAGCTTTGGGGACGTTCAGTTCCTTGCTTTTTGGTGTCGGTCTCAACGTCGGCTGCGAGTTGCAGGCCCTATCGTGGGACTTTGGGGCACGCGTCTGTGGACGCGTGCAACGCTCTCAGGTAAGTAAGTTCTTTGAAGATAGGAACCTTACCTGCGTAGAATTGTGCGTTCGTAGAACGCTACAGGTCTGTACAAGGTGTGGCCGTGGGAGATGCCGGCAGGGGCAAGGGAGGTGCGGTGGGGGCTACGAGCCTGTTGTGGGTCGTATCGACCAACAGGTTGTGTGCTCCTAATAGGACGGATCCTATTAGGGATTCGTTAACAAGAGCTATGACGAAGTTCCATGCGATGGGGTGTTGAAGACCCAGGTGGAGTGTCAGCTTCTTTCGTCCATACGTTAGTATTGGAGAATTATTCGCTGCTGACAATTGTAAGGCGGGGGCGAAGGTTCGCGGAAGGACCGATATAACGGTGCCGGTGTCGACGGTAAAATCGATATTCAGTCACGGGTCCTTGATCGTTAGGCGTCTTATCGTGGGGGTGCCGACCGGTTGCGCGTGAATGTCGGTCGGCAATATCAGTTTAAAGGGCGGCCCTGCTGGGTGGTTGGTTGAGTCCAACCGCAGGGTGCCCTACAATTGATGGTGCGTTCGCCAAACCGTTGGTGGTTGGTGCAACGTGCTCGTGTGACAGCGTTATTAGGCGTGTTTTGCGTGTTTAGGGTTGCCGTTACGAGTAGGCCGGGGTGAGGCTCGGTGACTGGCGGTCCGCTGGGAGGTATTCTGAGGGGGTGGATGTCGATTAACCGGTCGATTTTGCGCGCTTCGTTGGGCGCTTCTCACTTCCGCGCGAATTTGTAAAGCCAAGAGGTCGGATGTGGTAACGCGAGCAGGGGGGTGGTCTGAGTGGGGCTCGCTGGGCCTGCCCTCTTGAGTCCTTTGGGTAAAATGGGATGTGGTGGGGATTGCTGGCCTTCTGGGGGGTGTGTGTGGCGGTGAGGAGAGCTGTGGCGGTCGGGGGCGGGTATTGATGGCAGCCACCTGGTAGGCTGGGAGTTCGGCCTGTGCTCAGGCTTGGGTTCGTTAGGACCGTCAGTATAGCCCGACTCGAGCTAGATAGGGACCTTAGGAAATGCGGCCTAATCTGGCCGTCGTGCATTTCAGGGCCCGCTATCGAGCGTAGATGTGTCAGGTAATGGGTGGGTCTTAGGCCAGTGATGTTAGTTTTCCGCGCCAACTGTTGTTGCCTAGACGCCCGCGGTACATTAAGCGTCCTAAGGAGGGAGGTCTTAATGTCAGAGTAGGGGGTGGGACCTGGCGATCGAATTATTTGTGCTACGTGTAGTAGATGGTTAGGGCCGAGAACATTTACTAGTTCTGCCGCCCTGAGGGCTTCCGGTATTGGGCCGTGATCTGTAAAAAATGAGTTCGACAGTGGCGAACCAGAGCTCAGGTCTCTGCTCATCGAAGGGGGTAATTTAATATGGGGGGGGGGGGTCGGCATGCGACGCTAGAGGCGCCCAGAAATTCCAGGGACTCGGGTTGTTCTTGCGCCTCTTGGGTGGTGCCGGCTCGAGTACTGACCATCGTTGTTCCAATTATACTGGTAGGGCTGGGGCCGAGGGGTTGAAAAGGATGAGCGGAGCCGCGTGGAGTCGAGTGGGGTCGTGTGGAGTCGTGCGATGTCGAGCGGAATCGAACAGGGATTGAATGGTGCCGAGTGGAGTTATGGGTACTGCTAAAGCGGGTTGTATCCTAGTGAGTCTTGTGCCGGCGTACGGCGCAGGTTCACTCCCTCTCCCATCGTCACTAAAAGGATCCAACACGTATTGTTCACAACTGGTCTCCGAAGGAAATAAAAACACACGATTCACTTGTTTTTGTTGTTTATTAATTAAAAGGTTACTTCTTTGAAGGTAACCGATAGTTACTTTTGGCTTTATTAAATGAAAAAAACATGAATTAAATGTCACTGGAATCTTTCACCTATCTTAATTTAAGCGCATTCGTTCAAACGTACACAATTCACGATTTGGTGATAAAAGTTAATCACGCGACTCGCGGTTGACTTTCGCGTCCCGCAGCGCTACGGAAGCGAAGTTGGAGACCCGACCGGCTCGGTCGGGTGATGGAAAAAGACTCCCGCGGATTGAATTTTAACTTGTCTTCCATCCTCGGTTAAGGGTGAGATATGGAGGAGAAAGAGAAAATTTTCTCCTTAGGGTGTGGCCACCAAGGAAATGCGATCTCTCCTTACTGGTGTGACCAATGGACGGCGATTTCTTTATGCAGTGGTGTGTATGTGTGATCGTACACATCACCGTGTTTATCGATGCTTTCAGCAAAGGATAAACGAAACCTGAAACTAGGGAAAAGGAACAAAGGGATCGTAAAGATCATTGTTTACGCTGTGCATTGTGGCTATCATAGACGGCAATTCATCGGAGAAATGGTGCTGAAAACAAATATTGCATCGCCATTAGGAAAAGGTGCTAATGGGTTTTTGGCGGATTTTTATTGGGGGTTGTCGTAGAGTTCCGCCGTACCTGTCCACACGCCAAAAGGAATACCTGGAACGCGGAGCAAAGTCTACTGAGCAAATAAAACACGCAAAGAATTGTCTTTATTTTTGAAGTTTTATTTTGTGTGAGAGTAATTGTTTCCTTATAACGAGGAGTAGTTCAAATTTTAGTATAAAATTTTAAATTAATGATTAGAAACTATTATGTATATGTACCTGACTTTGCAATATCAACACAATTCGAAACACAATACAAATGAGATGAAAAATGTAAATTATTATATTGATGTTTATCGTTTATATCTGCTATTTCTCTTTGAAATTACTACCTATCTATTTTTTTTTTTGTGTTTCCGTTTTAAATTCTGCTCGGAAGGAGCTTTATAAATTTCACTTTGGGCTCAGAAGGAGCTTGTACAAGAAAGGGAATTAGTAACAACAACAAAAATTTATTCTTTTCTTTTTATAGCACAATAAAAACAGAAATACAATAACTTGCGATTTTCCTGAATAATGTCCCGCGTTGTTCTGCGTCCGTGGCGTCGTGATGAATCCTCATCCTTGTGGCAAAATTGCTGCGTTCAGGTGGGCACTTCACTGTCACTGGAACTGTCTTTACCGGTTTGTGTCGCACTAGCTTTTTGACACTGTTCGTATCTATTTTGTGGAATTTTTCCCGCGTGTTCACTTTTTAATTTTAGTCTTTCGCGTCTAAGTCTCGTGAGTTCACTTTGATTTCGTTTTTCGCGTGTTCTTTTTCTCGGGTCGCGGTCACCACTTTGGCGGATTTTTATTGGAGGTTGTCGTAGAGTTCCGCCGTACCTGTCCACACGCCAAAAGGAATACCTGGAACGCGGAGCAAAGTCTGATAAACCTTGGTTTGACAAAAAATGCGAGCTGATTACAGCGGAAAAAAATAGAGCTTTTAAGCAATGGCGCTCCAATCCCACCGATGTTAACAGAACGAATCTTGTTAGAATCAGAAACGCGTGCAACCAGGCGATTGATACCGCGAAGAAGACTCACAACGACAGGGTGATCAATAAGCTCCTTCGGTGCCCAACTGGTTCGCGCTCCTTCTGGTCAATGGCAAAGGCTGTCAGCAGTAACTTTGCTTCCTCCTCTTTCCCTCCGTTGGTGACAGACAGTGGGACGTTAGTCACGAATCCAAAGGATAAAGCTAGTGTGTTCGCGAATTTATTTTCCGCGAATTCAAACCTTGATCCCGGCCTTTTGGAGCCACCTGTGATCTCGGCGGTACAGTCTTCCATGCGGGATGTGAGATTTCGTCCGCGCACTATTCAACGCATTCTACGTGAACTGGATTATAGGAAGGCAACCGGCCCGGACGGAATACCAGTAATAGTCCTTAAGAACTGTGCTCCAGAACTATCGCCGGTTCTTGGCAGACTCTTCCGCTTATCTTATGCACTGAGGACCTTTCCTGCCTGCTGGAAAATCGCTCGAGTTCAGCCAATCCCAAAGACGGGAAAAAAGTGTCTCCCACAAAATTACCGTCCGATAGCATTACTGTCTATTTTATCTAAGGTAATGGAAAAAGTCATCAATACAGAGTTGGTTAAGTATTTGGAGTGCAACGGTCTTCTGAATGATCGTCAATACAGATTCCGTGGCAGGCGGTCCACAGGAGACCTTTTGACACTTATAATCGATATATGGACATCTGCGATTGAACGGCATGGTGAGTCTACTGCGGTCGCATTAGATATTTCCAAGGCTTTTGACCGCGTCTGGCACGGGGCATTGCTGAGCAAACTTCGCTCATATGGACTTTCCCAACAACTTTGCGACTGGACGAGGAGCTTCCTCGGGAATCGATCGATCCGGGTTGTTGTGGATGGCGAGTGTTCGGATCTGTATCCTGTTAATTCGGGGGTGCCCCAGGGTTCTATTTTAGCTCCAACCTTGTTCTTGCTTCACATAAATGATTTGTTGGAGACAACGGATAACAAAGTGTTCAGTTTTGCGGATGATAGTACGCTTGTTTCCTCCTTTTCGAGTGATCGGCCGATTGGTGCATCAACGTCGCACCAGCTGAGATGTAGACAGATTGACTATTTGAACCAGGATCTAGATAAAGTCCTGCAGTGGGGAAAGGCCAATCTTGTCGACTTCAACGCAACGAAGACCCAGTATACAACATTCACAAAGAAAACTGGATCATCGGTTCCACAGCTGATGATGAGTGGCCGGGCCCTCGAGGCTGGGGAAAGTTTGAAATTGCTCGGCGTCACGGTCTGTGGGAATGTATCATGGCATAAACACGTATCGGGTATCGCCAGATCAGCCTCAGGAAAACTGAGTTATCTTTTTAGAGCCAAGAAATATTTTACTCCGGCCCAACTTCTTCTCCTATATAAATCTCAAATTAGACCCGGGCTCGAATATTGCTCTCATGTTTGGAGCTCGGCTCCTAAACATACCCTTGACCTACTTGAGAGCGTACAAAGACGAGCGATCCGCCTGATCGAGGACTCGGCGCTGACGTCGGGAATACAGTCACTATCACATCGAAGGCGCGTGGCCGATCTCTGTCTGTTTTACAGATATTATCACGGGTGCTGTTCTTCGGAGATTCTTGGCATTGTTCCACGCAATTCGGTCTATATGCGCTCCACAAGACAATCCGGCGGATCGCACCCGTTTGTGGTTCATCTCCCGACAGCGCGAACATCCCTGTATCAGAACTCGTTCCGTTACAGAGCGGGGAAGCTGTGGAACTCCCTTCCCACGCGAGTGTTCCCAGAGCGTTACAACCTGCAACTGTTCAAAAAGAACTGCAACAGTTATTTGGTGGAATCTCGGGGCGCCCACTCGACGCTATAGGTTCGCCTCTCCCGAGAGAAGTCTAATAAAAAAAAATATAAAAAAATTAGGTGCTAAAGGGAATTTTAGATACTTACACATTGGTAATTGTGCATAGTAGCCATGCCGGCGGGAAGAACCGAATTTTTTTGTTTGCATGTTGTGTATGCTGAAGAATTTGGTTTTTGGCGGCTAAGCGTGAGATGCTGGCAATGGTTTGTCGGTTGGACAAGGGATCGTGGGTCGGGTACCTTGCAGCTGAATAAACAAGCTGCGCGCCGTTTCTTTTGTCGTTGGACAAAGGGTCGCCCACAAATGTGCATGCCAGTAAAATTGTTGTGCACATGTGAGGCTGGAATAGCCGACGAGAAGGCATGATAAGATTCCCTGATTATGATTGTTACACTATATGTGAACCAACATGTTTTCAGGGAAATTTGCTGATGCGTTGATGCATGGAATGGCGATGGCCTTGGGGTGGAAATGTTTGCAGGTTGGAGATCGGGGTTGGGTGGAGAATATGGGGGTTCCTCAGGTAGGTATTAAGGGCCCCCACAGTTCCAGTCTGTTCGAGTCAAATAGCTAAGTGCCGGAATGTTTGCCCAGTTGGCGCCGCACGATTAGGAAATTGACGTCAAAATTCACGCTGCGCTAACACCACTTACCGACTATTGGTCAAAAAATCGACACAATTATTCCACGCTCTTGCGGAGTACAGTGCTCCATTGCTTGTCTGTTTGTATACTGCAGCTGTCTAGTTCACAAATGTCAAATATGATTGAGGTACGACGCCATTTGCAAAAATTATAACTTCTTGCGATAGGGTGATTAATTTTGGGCCACCCTATGTAAGTTAATTAAAGTACTACAAGTTTACTTAAAAAAAAATCCTTCACACTTATTGCCTCGCAACAACTTAGAATTAAGCTGACAAACATTCCATCGGTTATATTTAGTCCTTAATTTTCCCTAGCTCACCTTTTTCTGTTTTTTGCTGTCGTGGGAATCATTCGATGTGCATCGGTTGCACCAGACGCTTGGTCAGCATCACCCTTTCTCCGGGTTAGCGCGAGTTAAGATATTAGATGTTTCCTAACACTGAAACATCCCAGTAAAAAAAAAGCAAGATCGAAATGTTTCCTTTTTTTGTTTGTTTTCTCTTTTTATTTGCATTAACGTTATATTTCTTTTTTGCTTTACATCTCATTTAATTATTCGTTTTACACAGTGCTAGTACACTAAAAAGTAAAACTAACAAAGTTTATTTGGTGTCTAGTACCAAGTTTTAATATATTCTATGTAGTCACTTTTCTTATTATCAATTTTCGTTATCTCACTTCGACATTACATTCAAGTTTTAATATATTCTATGTAGTCAATTTTCGTATTGTTAACTTTCGTTATCTCACTTCGACATTATTTTCAATTGTTGATATAGTCTATGTAGTCACTTCTCTTAAACTTTAGTTTTTTCACTCCGACATTACATTTCGCAAAACCAAAAAGCTCCCTGTTTTCTAACCAGAGACCACTTTCTCTTTTTATGACCATCACCAGATTCTTTCCATTACCGACTCAATTCTATTCTGTTTTCACCCCTTGTTGTTACCTTGGGGTCAACACCTCCCGGTGGCGGCAATGCAAATTCGTTCTCCATCGACCCAATTTCCGCTTTGGGATTGCGTTGAAATGCAACACCAGCCATCGGCTAGCGTCAGAATTCAACTTCCGCAATTTACAAAGTGACCCAATAAATTGTATGTGCAATTACACTTTTTTTTTTTATTTAAATGATTGTGACGAAATGTGGGGCGAATTAATTGCATTATCGCTCCGGGGGTTATATGAGTTCAGAATTGATTGGAGGTCTTGGGTTTAAGTGCATCAATGACCTTATGGGCAACATCTTTATTTAGGTCGTCATTGATGTACTTAAAACGCGTGCAGGTGTTGTTCACACCGACTGCTAGTGTTAATCTTCCCCTCTTAAATACGATTGGCCTCAATCAATCAGGACAAATAAAAGGACCTCAACAGCAGGTACAACATCAACAGAAAGAAACACACCAACAGCAGGGAACCACATCAACAGCAGCTAGTCAGCAAAAAGGAGAAAGTACCGACTATTGTCATCAGATATATGGAGACAAAGGATCTCATAAAAATGGGTGAGTTGACTTGTGTAGTTCACCTTTCACATCAAGAGCCGTAATTTTGATTGGGTTGGTTCGGTGCCTGTCCGGTGTGGTACACGATCTCGTTTAAATCGTTAACCAGTCTGGCTGAGATGAAGAGGGTTCTGATTTGGAGACAATTACGGTAGTGAGTTCCCGTATTGGAGGAGGGTGATGGTAAGTATGTTATTAGAGGGTTGAGCTTGTTAGGAAGGTTTTCTATACATTTTATTGATAGTTTTAGGATCTGTCTGTCCAGTCGTTCGATGTAAAGATTGTTGTTACTATGGTATCTATATAAATTGGTTTAGCGGTGTAAGCCAGTGATAAACCGGAAACATTTTCGTCCAAAAACTCGTAATTTCTCCATTTGGGAGGGTTAGATGTGGTACCACAATGGATTATTCTTGTTAATACAATTATTCTTGTTAATACAAGAATAATAATTATACAACACGAATGAGCATTTGAATATAACCTAATATTCATCATCATCATCATCATCGGGACTACAACCGGGATCTGGTCTTGGCCTTATTTAGCAAGTCCCTCCACCGGTATCCGGTCCTTATCCGAGACTTCTTAAATTGTCTATAATAATTAGTTTTTCCGGGCAAGGTTGTGGGGTAAAAGTCGAGATGCCAAAACACGGACACTTATTTCCTTTTACACCCAACGATTGTTCGAGGAATAAAACACAATTCAGGTTACAGATGTAATGTTTAACTTTTATTCACATGAACTGCTGATTGATTAACGTTTATATTTAACATGAAGTGGTGATTGTTTAACTTTTATATTTCACATGAACTGCTGATTGTTTAACGTTTATATTTAACAAGGAGTGGTGATTGTTTAACTTTTATATTTAACATGAACTGGTGATTGATTAACGTCTATATTTAACATCAACTGGTGATTCGTATAACTTTTATATTAAACGTGACTTTCTTATTACACTTCACGACTTCACTCATGCGAAATGTAGTTCGCACCCGACTGTGGATAAAATCTGACTGAACATTTACTGCCGACGAAAGAAAAGGGACACCGCAAAGAAAACCGCAAAAGGGGAGGAGCTGCACGATTAACTCGCGGTAGTTAATCGTGATTGGACCGGGGAATAGGCATACATTTCGCATGTGTGTGTATGCCTCGCATACGATCGTCCGGTGACCGAGGATGGATGCCAGCATCGCAACTGCATCTTCCAGGAATGCAAACAAAGCATGGCCTGCGGCTGTGTACACAATTGATTGTGCTATACTTGCCGGCAGCAAGGAACATCTGGGGTAAAAACAACACGAGCCGAAGATCTGGTCATCCTAGGAGAGGCCATAAATCAACATTTAGGTTGATGGGTGTGAATTTCCTTAGGTCCGCCGACGGTTGGCGGCCGTTAATAGGGAATTGTATATTCATAACAATCTGTGGTGCAAATTCAATGTTTAGATATTGCAACGAATATAGGGTGCAGCCATTGCCAGATGTTAAAAGTAAACACTTGCTGGCTGCATCCAATTCGTTGCTTGTTTGCGGTCCCTGATCGGTGGAGACCGATAATAGGAAACCAGCTATTGCTGGTAATTAGGGAAATGTTTGGTTTGCATCAGCCGAAACCTTGTCGGCGGTGGCAAACCGATGGGACCTAATAGCCGCATGCTAGCGGTGCCATGGACAAACAAAAACAACCAGTAATCAATGAACTCCTTGTTGATTTTGTTTCCATGGCATAAGGCAATGGAAACGAAATGCCCTGGGTGCAATGCATGCCCGAGGATGAGATTTCCAATGCCACGGCTATGTGATAATCTTTGCCGTGGACTTAATGTTTTCAGATATTAATGCCTGCCCGAGGATGAATTTTCGATGCCACGGCTAAGTGATAAGCTTTGCCGTGGACTTAATGTTTTCGGATAGTAATGCCTGCCCGAGGATGAATTTTCGATGCCACGGCTAAGTGATAAGCTTTGCCGTGGACTTAATGTTTTCAGGGATGGTGATGGAGAAAAAGAGGTTTGGAAGGAAAACCCCCACTGAAAAGGTAAGCTGCCTAACAGATATTCATGACAGTTATCCGATTGGGTAACTGTATTAATTCCAGCGATTTGGCTGGCGGTAAACGCCGTAGCAAGGTTACGCAACCTTGCTGAAGTTCGACTTAGAGGTAAGTCGCTTCGCCTGGAATAGTGGGGATCGAATGATGGGCCCTGAAAAGCCCCACAAGGTTATTAGCCCTGCGCCAGAACCTAATATTCACTTACTTGATTATTAAACAACAGCTTGTTTTGACACACCGCCACCACTGTATATATGATATCCTAAAATTAATATAATGGCCATAATAATCCACTTTAGCAGAGGCGAAAGATAAAAACTGCATTGACATTTTAAGGTGTTCAATCCGATTATGCATATTAAAGATTATTAATACAATATCCTGCCCAACATTACCACACCCTGTGTTGCTTCAATTGCATTTCACATCAGCGAATATCCTAAATTAAGAAACTACGAACTGCAATGAATCATTCCAATCAAATAAATATTTACATTACTCGAGAACTTGGGAATTATGATTTCCTTCTACAGAACTCGACTACCTTCAAATTCCACAGCGGGGGCAACCGGAAGTATCGACACTTCACAAATGCAACCAAATGTGGTGTGGAAATCCAAAAACACCAAAATATGACTCAGTTCAGCCAAAATAGGAATAAGACAACTCTTTCCAAAATGATTGGGCTATTAAGGGATAATAAGTCTGCCCCTGCCTCCGCATTGGATTAACCAGGGACACGAATCAATACGACTATCTGCAGATCTCGGTATGTTTATTGTTCTAAGAATCTTCTTTTTCGGATCGTCTTCTCGAGATTGTCTTAAACGCCTGGAGTGTAAATAAACACAAGCATCATCTGTTGATCTTAAGATGTGATCTTTGGCACTATTACACCCCGATTAGAAGATCTCGGAATATATGGCAATGAATATTGTAACAGGATGATAAGTCGTGAATGGGAGTTCCAAAAAAAAGTATTCAAAAGCAATCACATCCAAGTAGTACGCAAATAGACGAAGAATATGTGAGGGACGGGAGATGTGATTACTACAAAGGACAACAATCCTTCATGTAGTATCTAGAATGACCAATTGAATGCAGACAAACTACTTGCATGTCGCACTGACTTCTGTAAAACAGTGGAATCGGATAAGTTGATAAATTGTTCCTGCAACCAGAGCCGCTGGCGCCGAGTACAATGTATTTTTGAAAAATGTCAAAACAGCAAACCTCTGAACGATTCACGTAAAGCAGACCGCGTAAATAGCTGAAATCGGAGACATCGCCTGCCTTGGGTATTAGAAATCCGATGCCATAAAATTCAATGATCACACATGACGGCTGGAATCTCAAGTGCTCCAGGCAATCCACTTGAAAAGCAGTGAAACAGTTATAGCTCAACAAATTATCGGGTTTTCGTAACCATCATTAATCAAGTGATCTTAAGTGTATGTGTTCATAGGATTAGTAGTTTCGTATATACATTCCTGTTAAATCCTGAACATCATATCGGCGAACAGACGCACACACAATTGTGGTTATGTGCATAACAAGGAATCAAATGATATTCCCAAAAACCAGTTCCACACTTTTCCTTGTCAATAAATTAAACCACACTAATGATACAGTCCTTGAGCTCGGTCACAGAGAATTTTTAGAATGAGACGGATGTGCCTCGTCTGCGGAACACACTCTCAGCACCCGTCGATATAGAAACTCTGTCATCATTAGTTGGGCGTGTGATTTCATCGGTCCATCTCTACGAATCGGCACGAGATTCGAGTCACCGATAATTATAAGGCTCGAGAAGCTACACTATGTGAGTAGCGTTGACTGATCTAGTCTTTTGGCGCTGGCAGTCGTGCTCTGATCTTCTAAACAGTTCGACGATTAATAGCCAACCTGTCGTCTGTATTCAAATGGAATATAATAGAGTTTTGTCATAAAAAAAGGCGGAAGGCGTTTCAAACGCACCAAAACCTAACGCAACGTAAACAATTTCATAATAGATGTCGTTCTTGGCATCCGACTGAAGGGTTAGGTGTTAATCGCCATTTGATGAGTAAACTTTCTTGAGAATTTAGGGATCAAACGGTTTTAGGGTGAATTAGAAACGGACATCATTTTGAAGCCTTAACGTATTCCCGCAATTTAGTAGAGATATTTCCTATTACTGATGAATTGTGTTGCAGGTTGAACTATTAGTTGCCGATTTATTAATGTTGGGCGAACAATAAGGCAATTTCTACAAAAAAAAGTACAAATTTTATCCTTGACACCTGTGGTTGATATCTTACAAAATAGAATGGTGCAATATTGGGTTGTCATGGTAGAAATTTATAGACAATACAAATTTCATTCTCGACTTAATGTATTTTGTGTAAGAGGAAAAAATAAATTGACTAAATTCATTTCATACACAACAAAACTAAGGCGTAAGCTTTCAAATTCCACCCCTAACAAAGACGCTACAAGTCCTGTATACGTGGCGAAACAAGATTTTCTTTTTCTGCAAATGTGGCCGTTTTTCCACAATTTCTGCCATCAGTTGGTTAAGTAATGAAGCGTAGTATGCTCCTGTAATAGTTTTTCCTTTTTGAAGATAATCGATTAAGATAACTCCATGACTATCCCAAACAACAGTAGTCATCACTTTCCCAGCCGAAAGAACAGTTTTTGCTTTTTTGAAGCCGATTCACCCTTTGCAGTCCACTGTTTTGACTGTATTTTTGTTTCGGGCGTATAATGATGTAGAGGGGATGGGTGCGAACATACAAGGCAAAGTTACTGATTGCTTTCAACCCGGAGAAGGCCAGGACGATCCTTGTCCCTGTTCAATCTAAGTTGACATGCAGTCTCCACGTGACACCCCTGGATAGCTA
This sequence comes from Microdon myrmicae, assembly GCA_963931805.1. NCBI lineage: Eukaryota > Metazoa > Arthropoda > Insecta > Diptera > Syrphidae > Microdon > Microdon myrmicae. Next base: position 64,656,501 of record OZ007498.1, read on the forward strand.
CCTTGGCACCCGCCAAGTAGTGAACCAATGCATGCAGCGACATCCTGAGAAAGGTTGGCGCAAGGCTAATAACCAGGCCCGTAAAAATGAATTATTATGGAAAATTTAACAAGCCTCGGATATCGACCGGATACACGACGACGACCACGGAAAAGAAAATGGCTAAACGATTTAAGAATTTTTACATGAAACGTCCTCTCACTATACAGAGCTCGAGCTGCACAGCAGCTAGCCGATGCTCTGTCCGAATATAAGACTGACATAACAGCATTACAATAAATAAGATGGGCGGGAAGTGGTGTTATTCAAAGAAACGAGTATGACATTTATTACAGCTGTCATGCAAAACACCATGTGCTCGGGGTAGTCTTTCTAGTCAGTCAAAAACTGAAGCCTGCCATCATCGGCTTTAATGCAATAAATGAAAGGCTATGCACTCTTCGCGTGCGATGCAAGTTTAAGAACATAAGCCTCATAAACATTCACGGACCTACAGAGGAGGCCCCTGACGACGAAAAGGAAGAATACTACGAGAACGTCGAACGAGCCCTCAATGCCTGCCCAAGATACGATGTGAAAATCGTTCTTGGTAATTTGAATGCAAAAATAGGGCCGGTTTTAGGGCACTACACAGGCTCCCATAGTTTGCATGAGAACACTAATGACAATGGACTTCGAGTCATCGAACTGGCAGCATCGAAAAACTTGATCGTTGCAAGTACCAGGTTTCCGCGTAGGGATATCCACAAAGCCACCTGGCTATCACCTGATGGAGCCACTCGCAACCAAATTGACCACGTGTTGATAGATCGCCGCCACTCCTCGAGCCTGTTGACGGTACGAACATACCGAGGTGCCAACGTCGACTCGGATCACTATCTTGTTCGTACAGTTACAGCCTTACGGAAACAATGGACACGCTTTAAGAATACTGTCATTAGTACTGCCAACTGCATCTTAGGCAGTAGTCGTAGAGATCAGAACGACTGGTTTGATGATGAGTGCAAACTAGCGACTGAACGTAAGAATGCTGCATACCGGGCAATGCAGCAGTCTCATAGGACGCGGGTGCGCGAGGAGAAATACAAAGAGCTCAGAAGATCTGAAAAAAGACTTCACAGACAAAAGAAAAGTGCCTGGGAAAAAAACCTTGTCTGTGAAATAGAGAAAAGTGGAGAGCGAGGTCCGCACCAGGCGCGGAAGTTCTACCAAATAATCCGCAGTATGACGCGGTACACACCACGCTGCACTTACTGCAAGGATAAAGAGGGTAATCTGATCCTGAATCCTGAAGGGATTCTGGACCGATGGGAAGTGCACTTCAATGAATTGCTAAATGGTCAGCTCACAGAAGAATTGGATGCTCCACCAATGCAAGATCAAGACCAAATGCTGCCGCCACCAAGCGTTGAGGAAACAATAAAAGCAATTAGACAGCTCAAATCAAATAAAGCCCCTCGAGCTGATGGCATACCAGCTGAGCTGATCAAACGAGGAGGGACAGCGTTACATCACGCAATTCATGAGATCGCGGTGCACGTATGGGAGCAAGAGGAGATACCGGAAGATTGGCGTCGCGGAATAATTTGAGCCATACATAAGAAAGGAGATATCACGCTGTGCCTATAAGATACTCTCCTCTATCCTACAAGATCGGATAGCCCCATACGCTAAAGTCATCATTGGTCAATATCAGTGTGGCTTCATCCCAGGCAAATCAGCAATTGATTGGATATTCACCCTTACGCAGCCGATGGAAAAATGTCAGGAATTTAAGATTCCATTATATCATCTATTCATAGACTTTAAGACCGCCTACGACAGCATAGCCAGGGTAGAACTATATAATACCATGAGAGAGTTCGGCGTTCCGAACAAATTGATACGACTTTGTAGGTTGACCATGACCAACGTAACTAGTCAAGTAAAAATAACGGGATTGCTGTCCAAACCAATAAACATATTAAATGGACTCCGACAAGGGGGCGGTCTGGCCTGCCTCCTCTTCAACCTGGCGTTCGAGAAAGCAATCCGTGACTTTGGTGTTACAACAAGAGGGACTATTGTCACCAAGTCCAGCCAGATACTTGCCTACGCAGATGACATCGACATCATCGGTAGAACCGAATCAGCTGTACAGGATTCCTTCACCCAGATCGAGCAGGCGGCCCAAAAACTGGGACTGCACTTTAATGAGGGAAAAACTAAGTACATGGTGGCAACTTCTGTGAAGAGAAGACCTAACGTTGGTCAAACTATCAGAGTAGCGGAGCACGAATTGGAAATAGTGTACTCCTTTAAGTACCTTGCGCCAATAGTATCAGCCGATAATGATATGAAAGAAGAAATACGCGAACGGTTGATCAAATCCAATAAGCCTACTATGGTCTATCAAGGCTCTTTAAATCCCGAAATTTATCCAGAACATCCAAGCTACTACTGTACAAGACCATGGTCTTACCAGTACCCATGTATGGATCCGAGACTTGGGTGCTCAATAAAAGGCACTCTGGACTCTTGGCCGCGTTCGAGAGAAAGGTCTTAAGGAGAATTGTTGGCCCCGTATGTGAGGGAGGACGATTCCGGAGACGCTACAACCATGAGTCCGGGAAGTCCTTTGTGGCAGGATGTATGTGTAGCGATCCTAAATCGCTACTCCCATCCAAATCCCCAATAGTATTAAATCATAATCCAAAGCCTAAATTTCCTAATTTCATATTGAATCGTATGAGCAATAAATTAACCCATAGCTAATTTATCGCCCATTGATTCAATTCCACATAATAAACCCAAATCCCAAATTTTCCATTGCTTCATATTCAAATCCCATATTGAGTCACATGTACAACGAATTTAACCAAAAGTTAATTCATCATACATTGACTCAATTCCTAAAAACCCTGGCATAATGAAATGCATTTCATGATTTTCCTTCCTAGAACCCATCCAACTAAAGCCTGTAACAAATTCCCAGAACACAACTCATTGTTGTAGTCCGTACGCCGTGCTTCCTCGGTATGAGGGAAGAGCGTGGACTTATTATTTTTTTTTGATTGACTGTTATTTTTTTCCAAAAACAACTCACTTATAATTCACGTACAACTGGCTTTTAAGATTTCCCAATTGCGACTATTCTGTTTATTTACAAAGTCAATCAAGCCGAAATCTGCTTTAGCGCTAATTATTATTTAAACAACAATAACAAACAATTATTTAAAGTTAATAATTAATAAACTTAATATGTTATTGCGACGCTAGCTGCTCCATAACAAATCATTCTCAACCTTTCTTTACGGCTGACAAATATCAACTGAACTTTTTTTCTATCTTTTTTCTCTCTGACTTTTCACATTCAATTCGGACGAAAATCCAAGTTGCTATATTTTCAATAAATAAAAAGGTGCAGGTTATTTAGTGTGCTGTAACTGGTAATATTGTGAATGTTTATGAATGGTGTGTATTAAGTGAGAATGTAATATATGTTAAGTGAAGTTTTTAAGGATGTGTTAGGAGATTCAGTGTTAAATTTAATAAGGGTAGTATTCTGGAATACAACATCCCACCCTTCTTCGAGAAAGAAAATTATCCTTGAAGAGAATAATTTTCTAGTAACTATATGTTAGCTTAAGATTAATTAAAGACTTGGATTTTCGTTCAATTACATTACAATGGTTTTCAAAATTAATCTTTCATCAACGGTTACAATAATCAATAAGTTCTTAATACTAGAAAAATAGTCTATTTACATTATATATTAACTAAATTTTTACAATAATCAAAAAGGTCTTAACACTAGAAAAATAGTACAAATAGTCTATTTACATTACATGTTAACTAACTAAATTTAAATATTTCTGCTTGGAACCTTTTGTTTTCTTATCCAAAAGTTATTATTACTTATTATATTAATTACATAATATTAATATTCAAAATTCTCATTTCCGTTCGAATATATATATATTAATTCCAAAATTTCTAATATATATATTACCAATAAAATTTTCTTTCTTTCCTTTTCCGTTCGAATATATATAAATTCTAAAATTTCCAATATATATTACCTCTAAAATTTTCTTTCTTTCGTCCCCCGTCCCCCTCATTAACTTTTTTTTTTTTTTTTTTTTTCCATTTCCGTCATTTCCTACAATTGTTAGATTATTTCATATATATTGAATAATAAAACAAAGGCCATTTGTTATGTGTTTATCTTTTCCTTAAATTTATGGAAAAGTTTCCAAAACCTTTCTGGGCCTATTACTATGATGATTGAATAAAGATGATTATTACCAAAAATCTTCTTGAAAAATGATCTCAAATGTCCTAAATGACTGTGTAACTTTTTATTTTTTTGTATTTTGTGTTTGAATAAATGTTTATCGTTGAAAAAGAAAATTTGTAATGTACTTATATGGTTTTCCTTTTCCGTACCTATTTTAGATAAATTATTATTTTCATTATTTATTATATCGTGTTTGAGTAAGTGTTTGTGTTTGTTTTCGTTGTTTAAAATATTTATTGTTTTCGACTTAGTGTTGTCATTGTCCATAGCTTTAACTGCTGTCGGAACGTCTACCTTTTCAGTCTTACTCACTGCTGATGGATCGTTTAGTTTCTCAGTCTCATTTACTGATTCGAATAGTTCTTCAGACTTATTAGCTGTTAGAACATCTTGGTTCCCAGTCCTATTTGCTGTTTGAACTATTTCTTCAGTTATATCTGCTGTAGAAACATTTAATCCGTCAGTCTTTGCTGCTGAAAAGATTTGTTCATCAGTATTAGCTGCTGAACTGACTTGGGTTTCGAATTTTATTGCAACTATTGGGTTTTCAGTCTTTAACACTGCTGAATGTTCAGTCTTTGTTGCTGAAGTGCCGGGGTTGTCTATTGGGATAGCCGAAATATAAGGGATTTCTGTTTGTATATTTTCTGCAGGATCCGAATTTTCAGTCTTTAATACTGCTGAGTTTTCAGTCTTGGTTGCTGAAGTGTCTGCGTTGTCAATAGGGATATCTGAGATATTAGCGATTTCAGTCTTTAATACTGCTGAAAATTTCGAATTTTCAGTCTGTGTTGCTGAATTATTTTCCAGAATGGGAGTATGAATCGGAGTCTTTATATTAGGGACAGGGTTATCTTTGTTTATATGTCTAGGTTTATAGGAGTATGTGGGCTCAGGGTAAATTTGGCTAGGAGCTTCATTAAAATGGTCGTTATCTATTTCCAAAGATCTAATGCTGTAAATAGAAAACTTTGGTCTGTCTTCCATCAATTTTGGTTGGCGTCAGGCCTCGTTTTCCGACTCTTGCACCCGAGAAAAGTGAACATTTTGCCGATCGTTTTGTCTATTGGTGGTCCTAGAATTTTCACCAAAACGATTTTCAGAGTTTGTAGGATTGTTTCGGAATGGGTTACGCGTTGTTGTACCTTGTTGGTAATTTGTTGAAGGCGCTCCATTCCTAGATATCTTGTATCTACACTCGTTCTCTGTGTGATTATTCCGTCCACAGAAATTGCAAAAAATGTTATATTCCCTTTTTATGGGTTGTCTATTCGGAAAATAGTTGGATTGCATGTTCCGATAACATGTGTCCTGTGTATGCCCTGACTTACCACAGGTTTGGCAGACTATACGATTGCATGTAGGTTTTTCGTTATATTGATATGACCTGGGAGAGTTGTCCATTCGAGCCGCATGTGACACTACATGTGCAATCGACTGTTTTAAATTGTTTCCCCCATGGACTTTAGCTAGTATCTTTAGCTGTTCGTTGTTTAGTCCATCCTCAAATGTTTGTACGGCCAATTTTTTGTTTTCTTCCATTAAGAATTCCCTAACCACCGCGTCTGCTGTTATTTCACACGTGGCTGAGTTTAAAGTCCTTAGAGCATTCGCGACTCTATCACCGTATTCCCGGACGGTTTCTCTGTAGCGTTGTTTCAGAGAAATCAACTCATTGTGTGCCGTCGACCGAGATTGCTCCTCTTTATATTCCGATTCGAGTTTATCTTTTAAATCCTCCCACTTAGCGATTTTGCTATACCTGATCAGATCGTAAGCATGACCCTCTAGTCTATTTTTGACTAGATCTAAAAATGTCTCGTATATATCCGGGTCTGCCTTCTTTATGGATATAAATAAAACGTCTCCCCCGGAAATAAATTTACCTAAGTCGCAGGGTTTCCCGTCAAAGGTAGGGACGATTCTGAAAACATCAGAAATTCCGACAGAGAGAGCCATTTCAGGGGGTTTAATGTGTATCGGTTGATAGTGGATTTGTTCTTCCCCCTGCCTAGCCGCCTGTCTCGTGTAATATGGACTCGTAATAGTGAAAGTTTAAAATAATGTATGGCGAAAATTCAATTCTTAAAATATGGTTAACTTAAAAATATGGTTATGGAAAAATTGGCCTTTCTTTTGGTTATTCAATATATATATATATATATATAGGAAAGAAAAATAAAATGGTCCCAAAACTGAAAAGAAAGAAAATTCGACGAGAAAGAAAGAAAAAAAACGGAAATGTCTTCGAAATACTGAAATGAGAATTTGCAAATAATTTAGATAGAAATTTCTATCCAAAAAATATTCTATTGGGATAAGGAGAGCTTCCAAGTAGAAAATATTCCTAAAAAAATTAGAGAGAAAAGTCGCTAAAAAAAATTCTTACTCTACTAAATGTTGTCGTTGTACTGTTGATAGCAGTCTTGAGTGTTGCTGTTTTGTTTTTTTTTTCTTCAGTTTTCCTTGGTTGTTTCCTTTGTGTGGTTCTTTTTCTTTTTAGATTTTTTTTTTTTCTTTGACGCCAGGCAGACTTCACGTCCTAAAGTTGATTGCTCATCCTGGTCTTTGCTGCTTTCCTTTTTTTTTCTTTTTATTTCGTTGTTTTATGTCGGGGGTTTTTTTTTTCTTCTTATTTTGGTTTGGTTATTTCTCCTGTTTTTTTTTTCTCTCTTTTCTTCTTGAAAAATTTTTTTTCTTCTTCTTATTTGGTTATTTCTCTTGTGTTCACTTTTCTTCTTATAAGCAATTTTTTTTGTTGTTTTAAATTTTTGTTTACTTTGTTTTTCGTTGTTTTATGTTTACTTTTTTCTTCTTCTTATAAACATTTTTTTTTTGTTGTTTTAAATTTTGTTTTGTTTAAAACATTTTTTTTTCTTGTTTTTTTTTTCTTCTTATTTTCTTCTTTTTATTTGGGATCCTTTGGTTGTATTCCACCGCTGCCACCAGTGTTGTAGTCCGTACGCCGTGCTTCCTCGGTATGAGGGAAGAGCGTGGACTTATTATTTTTTTTTGATTGACTGTTATTTTTTTCCAAAAACAACTCACTTATAATTCACGTACAACTGGCTTTTAAGATTTCCCAATTGCGAATATTCTGTTTATTTACAAAGTCAATCAAGCCGAAATCTGCTTTAGCGCTAATTATTATTTAAACAACAATAACAAACAATTATTTAAAGTTAATAATTAATAAACTTAATATGTTATTGCGACGCTAGCTGCTCCATAACAAATCATTCTCAACCTTTCTTTACGGCTGACAAATATCAACTGAACTTTTTTTCTATCTTTTTTCTCTCTGACTTTTCACATTCAATTCGGACGAAAATCCAAGTTGCTATATTTTCAATAAATAAAAAGGTGCAGGTTATTTAGTGTGCTGTAACTGGTAATATTGTGAATGTTTATGAATGGTGTGTATTAAGTGAGAATGTAATATATGTTAAGTGAAGTTTTTAAGGATGTGTTAGGAGATTCAGTGTTAAATTTAATAAGGGTAGTATTCTGGAATACAACATCCCACCCTTCTTCGAGAAAGAAAATTATCCTTGAAGAGAATAATTTTCTAGTAACTATATGTTAGCTTAAGATTAATTAAAGACTTGGATTTTCGTTCAATTACATTACAATGGTTTTCAAAATTAATCTTTCATCAACGGTTACAATAATCAATAAGTTCTTAATACTAGAAAAATAGTCTATTTACATTATATATTAACTAAATTTTTACAATAATCAAAAAGGTCTTAACACTAGAAAAATAGTACAAATAGTCTATTTACATTACATGTTAACTAACTAAATTTAAATATTTCTGCTTGGAACCTTTTGTTTTCTTATCCAAAAGTTATTATTACTTATTATATTAATTACATAATATTAATATTCAAAATTCTCATTTCCGTTCGAATATATATATATTAATTCCAAAATTTCTAATATATATATTACCAATAAAATTTTCTTTCTTTCCTTTTCCGTTCGAATATATATAAATTCTAAAATTTCCAATATATATTACCTCTAAAATTTTCTTTCTTTCGTCCCCCGTCCCCCTCATTAACTTTTTTTTTTTTTTTTTTTTTCCATTTCCGTCATTTCCTACAATTGTTAGATTATTTCATATATATTGAATAATAAAACAAAGGCCATTTGTTATGTGTTTATCTTTTCCTTAAATTTATGGAAAAGTTTCCAAAACCTTTCTGGGCCTATTACTATGATGATTGAATAAAGATGATTATTACCAAAAATCTTCTTGAAAAATGATCTCAAATGTCCTAAATGACTGTGTAACTTTTTATTTTTTTGTATTTTGTGTTTGAATAAATGTTTATCGTTGAAAAAGAAAATTTGTAATGTACTTATATGGTTTTCCTTTTCCGTACCTATTTTAGATAAATTATTATTTTCATTATTTATTATATCGTGTTTGAGTAAGTGTTTGTGTTTGTTTTCGTTGTTTAAAATATTTATTGTTTTCGACTTAGTGTTGTCATTGTCCATAGCTTTAACTGCTGTCGGAACGTCTACCTTTTCAGTCTTACTCACTGCTGATGGATCGTTTAGTTTCTCAGTCTCATTTACTGATTCGAATAGTTCTTCAGACTTATTAGCTGTTAGAACATCTTGGTTCCCAGTCCTATTTGCTGTTTGAACTATTTCTTCAGTTATATCTGCTGTAGAAACATTTAATCCGTCAGTCTTTGCTGCTGAAAAGATTTGTTCATCAGTATTAGCTGCTGAACTGACTTGGGTTTCGAATTTTATTGCAACTATTGGGTTTTCAGTCTTTAACACTGCTGAATGTTCAGTCTTTGTTGCTGAAGTGCCGGGGTTGTCTATTGGGATAGCCGAAATATAAGGGATTTCTGTTTGTATATTTTCTGCAGGATCCGAATTTTCAGTCTTTAATACTGCTGAGTTTTCAGTCTTGGTTGCTGAAGTGTCTGCGTTGTCAATAGGGATATCTGAGATATTAGCGATTTCAGTCTTTAATACTGCTGAAAATTTCGAATTTTCAGTCTGTGTTGCTGAATTATTTTCCAGAATGGGAGTATGAATCGGAGTCTTTATATTAGGGACAGGGTTATCTTTGTTTATATGTCTAGGTTTATAGGAGTATGTGGGCTCAGGGTAAATTTGGCTAGGAGCTTCATTAAAATGGTCGTTATCTATTTCCAAAGATCTAATGCTGTAAATAGAAAACTTTGGTCTGTCTTCCATCAATTTTGGTTGGCGTCAGGCCTCGTTTTCCGACTCTTGCACCCGAGAAAAGTGAACATTTTGCCGATCGTTTTGTCTATTGGTGGTCCTAGAATTTTCACCAAAACGATTTTCAGAGTTTGTAGGATTGTTTCGGAATGGGTTACGCGTTGTTGTACCTTGTTGGTAATTTGTTGAAGGCGCTCCATTCCTAGATATCTTGTATCTACACTCGTTCTCTGTGTGATTATTCCGTCCACAGAAATTGCAAAAAATGTTATATTCCCTTTTTATGGGTTGTCTATTCGGAAAATAGTTGGATTGCATGTTCCGATAACATGTGTCCTGTGTATGCCCTGACTTACCACAGGTTTGGCAGACTATACGATTGCATGTAGGTTTTTCGTTATATTGATATGACCTGGGAGAGTTGTCCATTCGAGCCGCATGTGACACTACATGTGCAATCGACTGTTTTAAATTGTTTCCCCCATGGACTTTAGCTAGTATCTTTAGCTGTTCGTTGTTTAGTCCATCCTCAAATGTTTGTACGGCCAATTTTTTGTTTTCTTCCATTAAGAATTCCCTAACCACCGCGTCTGCTGTTATTTCACACGTGGCTGAGTTTAAAGTCCTTAGAGCATTCGCGACTCTATCACCGTATTCCCGGACGGTTTCTCTGTAGCGTTGTTTCAGAGAAATCAACTCATTGTGTGCCGTCGACCGAGATTGCTCCTCTTTATATTCCGATTCGAGTTTATCTTTTAAATCCTCCCACTTAGCGATTTTGCTATACCTGATCAGATCGTAAGCATGACCCTCTAGTCTATTTTTGACTAGATCTAAAAATGTCTCGTATATATCCGGGTCTGCCTTCTTTATGGATATAAATAAAACGTCTCCCCCGGAAATAAATTTACCTAAGTCGCAGGGTTTCCCGTCAAAGGTAGGGACGATTCTGAAAACATCAGAAATTCCGACAGAGAGAGCCATTTCAGGGGGTTTAATGTGTATCGGTTGATAGTGGATTTGTTCTTCCCCCTGCCTAGCCGCCTGTCTCGTGTAATATGGACTCGTAATAGTGAAAGTTTAAAATAATGTATGGCGAAAATTCAATTCTTAAAATATGGTTAACTTAAAAATATGGTTATGGAAAAATTGGCCTTTCTTTTGGTTATTCAATATATATATATATATATATAGGAAAGAAAAATAAAATGGTCCCAAAACTGAAAAGAAAGAAAATTCGACGAGAAAGAAAGAAAAAAAACGGAAATGTCTTCGAAATACTGAAATGAGAATTTGCAAATAATTTAGATAGAAATTTCTATCCAAAAAATATTCTATTGGGATAAGGAGAGCTTCCAAGTAGAAAATATTCCTAAAAAAATTAGAGAGAAAAGTCGCTAAAAAAAATTCTTACTCTACTAAATGTTGTCGTTGTACTGTTGATAGCAGTCTTGAGTGTTGCTGTTTTGTTTTTTTTTTCTTCAGTTTTCCTTGGTTGTTTCCTTTGTGTGGTTCTTTTTCTTTTTAGATTTTTTTTTTTTCTTTGACGCCAGGCAGACTTCACGTCCTAAAGTTGATTGCTCATCCTGGTCTTTGCTGCTTTCCTTTTTTTTTCTTTTTATTTCGTTGTTTTATGTCGGGGGTTTTTTTTTTCTTCTTATTTTGGTTTGGTTATTTCTCCTGTTTTTTTTTTCTCTCTTTTCTTCTTGAAAAATTTTTTTTCTTCTTCTTATTTGGTTATTTCTCTTGTGTTCACTTTTCTTCTTATAAGCAATTTTTTTTGTTGTTTTAAATTTTTGTTTACTTTGTTTTTCGTTGTTTTATGTTTACTTTTTTCTTCTTCTTATAAACATTTTTTTTTTGTTGTTTTAAATTTTGTTTTGTTTAAAACATTTTTTTTTCTTGTTTTTTTTTTCTTCTTATTTTCTTCTTTTTATTTGGGATCCTTTGGTTGTATTCCACCGCTGCCACCAGTGTTGTAGTCCGTACGCCGTGCTTCCTCGGTATGAGGGAAGAGCGTGGACTTATTATTTTTTTTTGATTGACTGTTATTTTTTTCCAAAAACAACTCACTTATAATTCACGTACAACTGGCTTTTAAGATTTCCCAATTGCGAATATTCTGTTTATTTACAAAGTCAATCAAGCCGAAATCTGCTTTAGCGCTAATTATTATTTAAACAACAATAACAAACAATTATTTAAAGTTAATAATTAATAAACTTAATATGTTATTGCGACGCTAGCTGCTCCATAACAAATCATTCTCAACCTTTCTTTACGGCTGACAAATATCAACTGAACTTTTTTTCTATCTTTTTTCTCTCTGACTTTTCACATTCAATTCGGACGAAAATCCAAGTTGCTATATTTTCAATAAATAAAAAGGTGCAGGTTATTTAGTGTGCTGTAACTGGTAATATTGTGAATGTTTATGAATGGTGTGTATTAAGTGAGAATGTAATATATGTTAAGTGAAGTTTTTAAGGATGTGTTAGGAGATTCAGTGTTAAATTTAATAAGGGTAGTATTCTGGAATACAACATCCCACCCTTCTTCGAGAAAGAAAATTATCCTTGAAGAGAATAATTTTCTAGTAACTATATGTTAGCTTAAGATTAATTAAAGACTTGGATTTTCGTTCAATTACATTACAATGGTTTTCAAAATTAATCTTTCATCAACGGTTACAATAATCAATAAGTTCTTAATACTAGAAAAATAGTCTATTTACATTATATATTAACTAAATTTTTACAATAATCAAAAAGGTCTTAACACTAGAAAAATAGTACAAATAGTCTATTTACATTACATGTTAACTAACTAAATTTAAATATTTCTGCTTGGAACCTTTTGTTTTCTTATCCAAAAGTTATTATTACTTATTATATTAATTACATAATATTAATATTCAAAATTCTCATTTCCGTTCGAATATATATATATTAATTCCAAAATTTCTAATATATATATTACCAATAAAATTTTCTTTCTTTCCTTTTCCGTTCGAATATATATAAATTCTAAAATTTCCAATATATATTACCTCTAAAATTTTCTTTCTTTCGTCCCCCGTCCCCCTCATTAACTTTTTTTTTTTTTTTTTTTTCCATTTCCGTCATTTCCTACAATTGTTAGATTATTTCATATATATTGAATAATAAAACAAAGGCCATTTGTTATGTGTTTATCTTTTCCTTAAATTTATGGAAAAGTTTCCAAAACCTTTCTGGGCCTATTACTATGATGATTGAATAAAGATGATTATTACCAAAAATCTTCTTGAAAAATGATCTCAAATGTCCTAAATGACTGTGTAACTTTTTATTTTTTTGTATTTTGTGTTTGAATAAATGTTTATCGTTGAAAAAGAAAATTTGTAATGTACTTATATGGTTTTCCTTTTCCGTACCTATTTTAGATAAATTATTATTTTCATTATTTATTATATCGTGTTTGAGTAAGTGTTTGTGTTTGTTTTCGTTGTTTAAAATATTTATTGTTTTCGACTTAGTGTTGTCATTGTCCATAGCTTTAACTGCTGTCGGAACGTCTACCTTTTCAGTCTTACTCACTGCTGATGGATCGTTTAGTTTCTCAGTCTCATTTACTGATTCGAATAGTTCTTCAGACTTATTAGCTGTTAGAACATCTTGGTTCCCAGTCCTATTTGCTGTTTGAACTATTTCTTCAGTTATATCTGCTGTAGAAACATTTAATCCGTCAGTCTTTGCTGCTGAAAAGATTTGTTCATCAGTATTAGCTGCTGAACTGACTTGGGTTTCGAATTTTATTGCAACTATTGGGTTTTCAGTCTTTAACACTGCTGAATGTTCAGTCTTTGTTGCTGAAGTGCCGGGGTTGTCTATTGGGATAGCCGAAATATAAGGGATTTCTGTTTGTATATTTTCTGCAGGATCCGAATTTTCAGTCTTTAATACTGCTGAGTTTTCAGTCTTGGTTGCTGAAGTGTCTGCGTTGTCAATAGGGATATCTGAGATATTAGCGATTTCAGTCTTTAATACTGCTGAAAATTTCGAATTTTCAGTCTGTGTTGCTGAATTATTTTCCAGAATGGGAGTATGAATCGGAGTCTTTATATTAGGGACAGGGTTATCTTTGTTTATATGTCTAGGTTTATAGGAGTATGTGGGCTCAGGGTAAATTTGGCTAGGAGCTTCATTAAAATGGTCGTTATCTATTTCCAAAGATCTAATGCTGTAAATAGAAAACTTTGGTCTGTCTTCCATCAATTTTGGTTGGCGTCAGGCCTCGTTTTCCGACTCTTGCACCCGAGAAAAGTGAACATTTTGCCGATCGTTTTGTCTATTGGTGGTCCTAGAATTTTCACCAAAACGATTTTCAGAGTTTGTAGGATTGTTTCGGAATGGGTTACGCGTTGTTGTACCTTGTTGGTAATTTGTTGAAGGCGCTCCATTCCTAGATATCTTGTATCTACACTCGTTCTCTGTGTGATTATTCCGTCCACAGAAATTGCAAAAAATGTTATATTCCCTTTTTATGGGTTGTCTATTCGGAAAATAGTTGGATTGCATGTTCCGATAACATGTGTCCTGTGTATGCCCTGACTTACCACAGGTTTGGCAGACTATACGATTGCATGTAGGTTTTTCGTTATATTGATATGACCTGGGAGAGTTGTCCATTCGAGCCGCATGTGACACTACATGTGCAATCGACTGTTTTAAATTGTTTCCCCCATGGACTTTAGCTAGTATCTTTAGCTGTTCGTTGTTTAGTCCATCCTCAAATGTTTGTACGGCCAATTTTTTGTTTTCTTCCATTAAGAATTCCCTAACCACCGCGTCTGCTGTTATTTCACACGTGGCTGAGTTTAAAGTCCTTAGAGCATTCGCGACTCTATCACCGTATTCCCGGACGGTTTCTCTGTAGCGTTGTTTCAGAGAAATCAACTCATTGTGTGCCGTCGACCGAGATTGCTCCTCTTTATATTCCGATTCGAGTTTATCTTTTAAATCCTCCCACTTAGCGATTTTGCTATACCTGATCAGATCGTAAGCATGACCCTCTAGTCTATTTTTGACTAGATCTAAAAATGTCTCGTATATATCCGGGTCTGCCTTCTTTATGGATATAAATAAAACGTCTCCCCCGGAAATAAATTTACCTAAGTCGCAGGGTTTCCCGTCAAAGGTAGGGACGATTCTGAAAACATCAGAAATTCCGACAGAGAGAGCCATTTCAGGGGGTTTAATGTGTATCGGTTGATAGTGGATTTGTCGGGGGTTGGTACTTGCGTCGTCAAGGACGCGGGTTCTATGCCAACACCACGTACTACACGTCGCGAAATCGAAACAAGGTTCTCCAAATAAAACACTTAGTTAATTTCCTTTTTGTGGCACATCAGCTTTATTACAATTTCCTTTTAGGTGTAAGCTAAACTTAACGTATTTAACATTCACAGCGTGGTTACGTTTACTGTTTGATATTTAGAGTATATTTAGGTTATAGTTAAACTCAACGGGTGTTCACGGTTCAAAAATATATATACAAGTTCGCTTACTTAAGATGTCGTTCACAATTAAAACATATATATACAAGTTCGCTTACTTAAGATGTAGTTTCTCGATTTAAACATATATACACAAGTCCGCTTACTTAAGAGCCAATGCACATTTTAATTACATGAAACGTTCGGTATTAAACGACACTTTACAAGACTGTGTTCGCCCAATGTTGATGAGAACTGGTATTAAACGACACTTTACAAAACTGTATTCGCCCAATGTTGATGAGAACTGGTATTAAACGACACTTTACAAAACTGTATTCGCCCAATGTTGATGAGAACTGGTATTAAACGGCACTTTACAAAACTGTATTCGCCCAATGTTGATGAGAACTGAAACTTTGACAACCCGATCTCGACCTTTGCGTCCGCGCACCACGAATAATGGAATCTGACTAATTGGAAATCATCCAAAAACAGGGAACCTCAAAGAGACTGAAAAAGAGGCGGAGTTACACGATTAACTCGACGTAGTTAATCGTGATTGGATCAGACGGAATAGGCACACATTGCGCATGTGTGCGTATGCCATGCATACGATCGTTCAGCGACCGTGGATGGCGAGCAACATCGCTAGTGCATTTTCTAGGAATGTAAATAATAGCATCTGGGGTGTGAAAGACCCAAACCGATGATTTGGTCATCCTAATGGAAGGCCATAAATCATCATTTCTGTTGCCGATGATTAAACATTGCAACGAACATAGGGTGCAGCCATTGCCAGATGTTGTAAGTAAACATTTTCTGGCTGCTGGTGATCGTTGTTTGAATGTTATCTATGAACATGGGGAACGCTAATTGTGGTGCCAGCGATTGCTGGAAAACAGGGACGTGTTTGATTTGCGTCAATATAAACCTTGTCGGCGGTAGAAAATCGATAGGGGCAATAGCCGTATGCATGTTATGCAGGGGGTAAACAAATACAACGAGTCACAAAGAACTCTTGTTGATTGTTGTTTCCATAGCTTAAGGCTATGGAAACGAGATGCCCTGGCAGAATGTATGCCTAACGATAAGATTTCAGATGCCATGGCAATGTGTTGATTTTGCCATGGACTTATGTTCTTTTCAGGAAATGATGTACGCCTCGGGGATAAATTTTCGATGCCACGGCAAGGTGATAAGCTTTGCCGTGGGCTTAATGTTTTTTAGGGAATATGGTCTGGCCGAGGGTGAGTTTTCGATGCCACGGCAAGGTGATAAGCTTTGCCGTGGGCTTAATGTTTTTTAGGGAATATGGTCTGGCCGAGGGTGAGTTTTCGATGCCACGGCAAGGTGATAAGCTTTGCCGTGGATTTAATGTTTTCAGTGGTGATGCTGGAGAAAAAGGGGTTTGTAAGGAAATCCCCTACAGAATAGGTAAGCTGCCTAACATAAATTCAAAACGGTTATCCGATTGGGTAACCGTATTAATTCCGGCGATTTGGCTGAGGGTAAATGCCGTAGCAAGGTTACGCAACCTTGCTGAAGTTCGACCGAGAGGTAAGTCGTTCGCCTGGAAAGGTGGGGATCGAGCGATGTATGGCTCTTCGGGCCCTGAAAAGCCCCACATCACTCCCTCCCCAGTGACGTAGTCACGAAACAGGTAAGGCAGGTTAGGGGGTGGTTAGTTGGTTATGGGCGCGCGTTTGAGCGCGAGTACGGGGAGGTTGTGCTGGTGGAGTAGGAGCGGTGTCGGTAGATGGAGGTGATTCTGGAGCGGAAGCTTCCAGAAAACAGGGCTTAAGCCTTTCGACGCTGACCGTGGATCGCTTGCCTCTAATGTCGATCTCGAAGACGCGGTCACTGATGCGGCGGAAGACTTTGAATGGGCCATCATAAGGTGGGTCGAGGGGTTTTTTGACCTTATCCACCCTGACAAAGACGTGCGTGCAGCTGTGCAGTTCAGGGTGGACGAAAAGTTTTTTGGAGCCGTGCCTGGTTACAGGGGTTGCCCTAACCTTACGTAGCAGGTCACGGAGATGTCCCAATTCACGAAGTTGGTCACGTGGTGTTTCGCCATTCAGGAAAAGTTCTCCTGGAAGAAGGAGGTTGGTACCATAGGTAAGCTCTGCTGCCGAAGCACCCAGGTCCTCCTTAATGCTTGTCCTCAGGCCTAGGAGGACGGTTGGTAGGGCGTCAAACCATTGTGTGTCATTATGACACATGAGTGAGGCTTTTAGAGATCTGTGCCAGCGCTCTATCATCCCATTTGATTGCGGGTGGTAGGCGGTGGTACGACTCCTTTGGCAGCCCAGAAGATTTGTTAGCTGCCTAAAAATCGTCGCCTCAAATTGTGGACCTCGGTCCGAAGTTATGGTGGTTGGTACACCGAAACGTGTGACCCAAGTTGAGTAAAAGGCCTTGGCGACTGATTCGGCAGTAACTGCCCGGAGAGGTGTCGCTTCTGGCCATCGCGTGCAGCGATCCATCATAGTGAGGATATAAGAAAATCCTCTTGATGGAGTAAGCGGTCCCACTATGTCTATGTGGACATGGGCGAAGCGTGCCGTGGGAAGCTTGAATTGCGCTGGCTCCAGTACATTATGTCGCGCTACTTTGCAGCGTTGGCACTGGAGACAAGCACGGGCCCAACCGGTGAGGTCTTTGTTCATCCGGGGCCAAATAAATTTGCGACGGACAGCAGCGGCTGTTGCTCGGCCGCTGGGGTGGGCAGGGTTGTGGTAAACCTGGAACACGCCCTTACGAAGTTTCTCGGGAATGTAAGGTCTAGCGGTTCCAGTGGAGACATCACACCAGATTTCGCCCAAAGGGTCGCGAAGAGTAATTTTCATAAGCTCTAGTGCCGTATCGGCCGTTAGGAGGGACTTGAGCTGTTCGTCCTCCTCTTGAGCTAGGGCAAGATCAGCGTTATTCAAGGCGGAACGCAAGCGAATCGTATCGATTCGAGAAAGGGCGTCCGCCGTGACATTCTGTTTACCGGAGATATGCCTAATCTCCGTAGAATATTGCCCAATGAGGTCTAATTGACGCTCTTGTCGGGGGGAGGCATTTCCCGACTTCTTCCGGAACGCATAGACCAATGGTTTGTGGTCTGTTAAAATAGAGAGCGAACGTCCTTCTATCATATGACGAAAGTACTTAACAGCGCTGTAGATCGCGAGCAATTCACGGTCGTAGGCGCTGTAACGTCGCTCAGTGGGACTCAGTTTCCTTGAAAAGAAACCAAGTGGTTCCGGACGGCCTTCAATGTCCTGTTCGAGGACGGCTCCGATTGCGGTATCCGATGCGTCGCATTGGATAGAAAGTGCCGCTCCCTCGAGAGGGTATCGGAGTAAGGTGGCATTTGCCAATTGTTCTTTGGACAGTTGGAATGCTCGATCTGAGACTTCTGTCCAATTAATGGGGCGCTTATCGTTGCGCTTAGCTCCTTTTAAGAATTCATTGAGCGGAGCTTGAATCTGGGCAGCATTCTTCAGGGTCGGACGGTAGAAGTTCAGCATGCCCAAAAATCGACGAAGCTCACTCACGTTAGTAGGCCGGGGATACTTCATGAGGGCCTCCACACGGTCTGGTAGTGGGCGAATGCCCTGGTTGTCAACGACATAACCCAGATAGGTGATTTGCTCTTTGGCGTATTGACACTTATCTGGGTTGATGACAAGACCGAATTCACGGAGGCGCTCTAGGACCTGACGTAAGTGGCGTTTATGTTCGGCGAGGTCTTTGGAGGCGATGAGAATATCATCAAGATAAGCATGGCAGCAATTAAGACCACGTAAAGCCGTGTCGATATACCGCTGGAATGTCTGTGCGGCATTCCTGAGGCCGAAAGTCATCACTTTGAACTCGAAGAGTCCGAAAGGTGTAATGACTGCGGTCTTGGGGATGTCTTCAGGTGCCACCGGAATTTGGTGGTATGCCCTGGTGAGATCCAGGGTTGTGAAGACATTGCACCCTCGTAACTTGTACGAAAAATCGTAGAGGTGTGCAATTGGGTATCTGTCCGGGACAGTTGCTGCGTTCAACAGCCTATAATCGCCACATGGGCGCCACTCACCAGAACGTTTCTTCACTAAGTGGAGTGGACTTGCCCAGGGACTGTCCGACGGTTGGCAGATACCTAGTTCGATCATATGCTCGAACTCCGCGCGCGCCGCACGTAATTTTTCCGGAGCCAGTCGACGTGGACGCTGGCTCACAGGGGGACCACGTGTTTCTATATGATGAAACACCGTGGCTTTATGTCGGCGTTGGTTAGGTAGAGGAATTGTTGTACTCACAAATTCCTGTACCATAACCTGGAATGGGTCTATGCACTCTGTGGCCCCTGAAGTTTCCGCAGGTGATGCCGTCATGGGCAAGGGGGGTGCGGTTGGGGCCACTAGTCTGTTATGGGTCGAATCGACCAACAGATTATGTGCACCTAATAGGTCGGAACCTATCAGGGGTTCATTCACGTCCGCAATGACGAAACGCCAAGTGATCGGACGACAAAGACCCAATTGCAGTGTCAGCTTTTTACGTCCGTACGTAAGTATCGGCGTATTATTTGCAGCTGACAATTTAAGAGCGGCTGGCACGCGGTTACGCGGAGCAAACGATCGCGGGAGGACTGAAATATCGGCGCCGGTGTCGACAGTAAAAGCGATATTCAGTTTCGAATCCCGGATGGTTAAGCGACTTATCGTAGGGGTGCCGGCCGATTGCGCGAGGGTGTCGGTCGGCAAAATTAGTTTAAAGAGCGCCTTTGGTTGGTGGAAGGTTGTGTCCAACCACAAGGCGCTTTGCAATTGAATGCGCGATCACCATATCGCTGGTGATTGGCGCACCAAGGCAGAGTAACGGCATTATCTGGTATGTTCTGCCTATTAGTATTGCCGTTACGGGGAGGTCGAGCCGGAGCTCGCTGGGGATTGGGCCGGTGAGGGCCATTTTGAGAGGAATTGGCCCTCTGTGGGGCATTTTGGGGGATAAAGGCCCTCTGAGGGGCATTTTGGTAGAAATTCTGCCGATTGAGAGGACGGCTCGGCATGGCTCGATTCTGGGCGCTTCGAGGATTGTTCCTCACCTCCGCACGCAATTGAGTTATCTCGCGGAGGAGTGAGGTTTGGAGCGCCCGGAGGTCAGCAGGAGTTAGTTGTGTGGGCGCATTTCTTTGGTTAGGGTTGGGGCCTGCCACTGGATTCCCCTGAGGGAAATTGGTTGAGGCGGGCCCTCTAAAAGGTAATTGGGTTTGAGGAGGATTGGGAGTTGAGACCAATTGATGGGCTGTAAAAGGGAGACGAGGGTGCCGTGCAGGCTGTGCAGCGTGTTGAGAAACCGCCGCTACTTGGTACGCAGGAGGCTCAGAATACTGATCTGAACTTTCCATAATTGCGTCCGCAATTTTGGATAAATAGCCCAAACTCTGATTGGGTTGGGCTATAAGTGCCGAACGGGCATGCTGGGGAAGACACCTCAAAAAGTGAGGCCTTATTAGGTCGTCCCCAATCCTGGTCCCCGCTATAGAGCGTAAATGGGTCAGGAAAAGAGATGGTCTCATCCCGGATAAGTTGGTTACAGCGGCCAAACGTTGTTGCCGCACACTTCCAGGTTCGTCCAAAGCTTCGAGCAGAGCATCACGCATGTTGCTATATGGGTTGCGGCCGGCCGACTTTATTATGTGTGCAACATGCGGTCGCTGAGTGCGGTCAAGCACTTTCAACAGCTCAACTGCACGAAGTTGTTCGTCGTGCAAGGCTGAGGCCTGGAAGATGCGGTCTGCCACTGCAAACCAAAGGTCCGGGTCCTCCTCATCGAAGGGGGGAAGTCCTATATTAGGGTGACGAGTCCCATTCCCGAGGCTGGAAGCATCGTGGAATTCTTGGGACTCTGAAGGTCTTTGGGGTTGTAGTGAGGTACCGGCACCAGTTGTGGGCATTAAAATGCCGGAATTTGTCAAAGGGCCGATACCAGGGGCGTTGGAAGAGGTTGGGAGAGTGTTAGAAGATTTGGGTCGGTTCACGACGCTGGGGGCAACGGGTGGTGCCAGAGGGGTGGATTGTCCGGGCAAGTCTAAGTCAGTATCGACTTGCTCGGTTGGGAAATCGACGCTGGATGCGTCGTGGAATTCTAGGGGCTCGGGTTGTTCTTGGGCTTTTTGGGCAGCGCTATTTCGTGTGACAACCATAGTGTTTTGTACGAAACAGGACTGAAATCAACAGAGTAGGAGGGAATCAAAATAATCACCACGGAGGACGCAAAAATGGGCGTAAGAGGACGCGAAGGAGGTGAAGGGGGGGCCAATTGGGGTAAAAGAAGTCGCAGGACGTTGAGAGAATCACGAATATCCCGGAACCAGGTTTTTATTAATTAAAATGAGTTGAGCGAAAGTCGGAACTGGAGTCAAGTGGAGCCAAAAGAGAATCGTGCCGTGTCAAGTGGAGTTGATGGGATTTTGAATATCCCCGAATACAGTTTTATTAATTAAAATAAGTCGAGCGATAGTCGGAGGAGTCGTATGTGAAATTACCGGAAGCTGCGTGTTAATCGATACCCTGAAGGGGTTTACAAATGTATGGAAACGACTAAGTTATTTTTAGGTTCGAAATATTGGTGGCTTTCTTTTTTCAATTTTACGCTGATTCCGTATTCAGGCGAATTAAATGCGGTTTTAAAATTGAACAATCATTAATAGCATGCGTGGCAATTTGGATTTGCGACAAGATTTTAATTTTCCATACAAAATTGTGTAAATTATACAGGGAAATTTTTATTTAAACGATCCAACAATAATCCGGTTGTACCAGCATAAAAAAAAAAAAAAATGAGTAAGAAAAAATTTTATAATTACGGTCGAATTTTATCTTTTTTTGCCTTTGTGCTATGTTTTTAAAACTGCAAGTTTTTATCTGTGGTTAATGAGAATAACATAGAGACGTTAGCTTATTGTTTACTTAATGCCTATTATTAGGTAAATAGAATAAATGTTTAAAAGGAAAGAAAAGAAAAAAAAAAAAAAAAAAAAACGAAAACAAAAAAAAATTTTTGCGCATATAGTATACTATTAAGGAAAAATTTATCGTATGTTTTGGGTAGGCGTGTGCTTTATTGAAAATTTTCATTTACTTATTAATTCATATTCTGTCTTAAGTTCACTTTTTCGTTCTTTTTTTTAATATAAAAGTTACGTGCGCATTAGGGTTTTAGGCAACTGCGTCAAAGTTTAGTACTTAATGCTTGCTCAGAAGGAGAAGCCAATAACTTTACACTTTTAAGCTCAGAAGGAGCTCACACAAGAGAGAAAAGAAAATGGGTATGTATATCTCTTACTATTAGTGGTGTATATGCTTAATTTCTGCTTAATATTAGGTAAAATACACAATCTGTTATATAAAAAAACTATAGTAATGAAAAGAAAATAAAGAAAAGAAAACAAATGTTTTTTTACTAAAACTTGCGCTTAGTCCTGGTTCATTGGCTGTTGTCCGGGTATTCTGTGATGTCTATCTTGCTAACGGCGAGTTGGGGCGGTTCTTGCCTTTTCCGTGTTCTCCTCAAAACGCAGCACTGGTCACTTTCGCTGGATGCAGCACCAATGATTTCCTTAGATTGTCACTGTCACCAAAGTCATCGTTTAAAGTTCGAAACTTGAAGGTTGCGCGATTTTAATTAGCATTGTAAAGTTTCTGTTTTTGGATCGGAAGGCGCGATAGTTCTAAGTCGCGGGTCGCCAAATGTCGGGGATAAGTACTTGCGTCGTCAAGGACGCGGGTTCTATGCCAACACCACGTACTACACGTCGCGAAATCGAAACAAGGTTCTCCAAATAAAACACTTAGTTAATTTCCTTTTTGTGGCACATCAGCTTTATTACAATTTCCTTTTAGGTGTAAGCTAAACTTAACGTATTTAACATTCACAGCGTGGTTACGTTTACTGTTTGATATTTAGAGTATATTTAGGTTATAGTTAAACTCAACGGGTGTTCACGGTTCAAAAATATATATACAAGTTCGCTTACTTAAGATGTCGTTCACAATTAAAACATATATATACAAGTTCGCTTACTTAAGATGTAGTTTCTCGATTTAAACATATATACACAAGTCCGCTTACTTAAGAGCCAATGCACATGTTAATTACATGAAACGTTCGGTATTAAACGACACTTTACAAGACTGTGTTCGCCCAATGTTGATGAGAACTGGTATTAAACGACACTTTACAAAACTGTATTCGCCCAATGTTGATGAGAACTGGTATTAAACGACACTTTACAAAACTGTATTCGCCCAATGTTGATGAGAACTGGTATTAAACGGCACTTTACAAAACTGTATTCGCCCAATGTTGATGAGAACTGAAACTTTGACAACCCGATCTCGACCTTTGCGTCCGCGCACCACGAATAATGGAATCTGACTAATTGGAAATCATCCAAAAACAGGGAACCTCAAAGAGACTGAAAAAGAGGCGGAGTTACACGATTAACTCGACGTAGTTAATCGTGATTGGATCAGACGGAATAGGCACACATTGCGCATGTGTGCGTATGCCATGCATACGATCGTTCAGCGACCGTGGATGGCGAGCAACATCGCTAGTGCATTTTCTAGGAATGTAAATAATAGCATCTGGGGTGTGAAAGACCCAAACCGATGATTTGGTCATCCTAATGGAAGGCCATAAATCATCATTTCTGTTGCCGATGATTAAACATTGCAACGAACATAGGGTGCAGCCATTGCCAGATGTTGTAAGTAAACATTTTCTGGCTGCTGGTGATCGTTGTTTGAATGTTATCTATGAACATGGGGAACGCTAATTGTGGTGCCAGCGATTGCTGGAAAACAGGGACGTGTTTGATTTGCGTCAATATAAACCTTGTCGGCGGTAGAAAATCGATAGGGGCAATAGCCGTATGCATGTTATGCAGGGGGTAAACAAATACAACGAGTCACAAAGAACTCTTGTTGATTGTTGTTTCCATAGCTTAAGGCTATGGAAACGAGATGCCCTGGCAGAATGTATGCCTAACGATAAGATTTCAGATGCCATGGCAATGTGTTGATTTTGCCATGGACTTATGTTCTTTTCAGGAAATGATGTACGCCTCGGGGATAAATTTTCGATGCCACGGCAAGGTGATAAGCTTTGCCGTGGGCTTAATGTTTTTTAGGGAATATGGTCTGGCCGAGGGTGAGTTTTCGATGCCACGGCAAGGTGATAAGCTTTGCCGTGGGCTTAATGTTTTTTAGGGAATATGGTCTGGCCGAGGGTGAGTTTTCGATGCCACGGCAAGGTGATAAGCTTTGCCGTGGATTTAATGTTTTCAGTGGTGATGCTGGAGAAAAAGGGGTTTGTAAGGAAATCCCCTACAGAATAGGTAAGCTGCCTAACATAAATTCAAAACGGTTATCCGATTGGGTAACCGTATTAATTCCGGCGATTTGGCTGAGGGTAAATGCCGTAGCAAGGTTACGCAACCTTGCTGAAGTTCGACCGAGAGGTAAGTCGTTCGCCTGGAAAGGTGGGGATCGAGCGATGTATGGCTCTTCGGGCCCTGAAAAGCCCCACAGATTTGTTCTTCCCCCTGCCTAGCCGCCTGTCTCGTGTAATATGGACTCGTAATAGTGAAAGTTTAAAATAATGTATGGCGAAAATTCAATTCTTAAAATATGGTTAACTTAAAAATATGGTTATGGAAAAATTGGCCTTTCTTTTGGTTATTCAATATATATATATATATATATATAGGAAAGAAAAATAAAATGGTCCCAAAACTGAAAAGAAAGAAAATTCGACGAGAAAGAAAGAAAAAAAACGGAAATGTCTTCGAAATACTGAAATGAGAATTTGCAAATAATTTAGATAGAAATTTCTATCCAAAAAATATTCTATTGGGATAAGGAGAGCTTCCAAGTAGAAAATATTCCTAAAAAAATTAGAGAGAAAAGTCGCTAAAAAAAATTCTTACTCTACTAAATGTTGTCGTTGTACTGTTGATAGCAGTCTTGAGTGTTGCTGTTTTGTTTTTTTTTTCTTCAGTTTTCCTTGGTTGTTTCCTTTGTGTGGTTCTTTTTCTTTTTAGATTTTTTTTTTTTCTTTGACGCCAGGCAGACTTCACGTCCTAAAGTTGATTGCTCATCCTGGTCTTTGCTGCTTTCCTTTTTTTTTCTTTTTATTTCGTTGTTTTATGTCGGGGGTTTTTTTTTTCTTCTTATTTTGGTTTGGTTATTTCTCCTGTTTTTTTTTTCTCTCTTTTCTTCTTGAAAAATTTTTTTTCTTCTTCTTATTTGGTTATTTCTCTTGTGTTCACTTTTCTTCTTATAAGCAATTTTTTTTGTTGTTTTAAATTTTTGTTTACTTTGTTTTTCGTTGTTTTATGTTTACTTTTTTCTTCTTCTTATAAACATTTTTTTTTTGTTGTTTTAAATTTTGTTTTGTTTAAAACATTTTTTTTTCTTGTTTTTTTTTTCTTCTTATTTTCTTCTTTTTATTTGGGATCCTTTGGTTGTATTCCACCGCTGCCACCAGTGTTGTAGTCCGTACGCCGTGCTTCCTCGGTATGAGGGAAGAGCGTGGACTTATTATTTTTTTTTGATTGACTGTTATTTTTTTCCAAAAACAACTCACTTATAATTCACGTACAACTGGCTTTTAAGATTTCCCAATTGCGAATATTCTGTTTATTTACAAAGTCAATCAAGCCGAAATCTGCTTTAGCGCTAATTATTATTTAAACAACAATAACAAACAATTATTTAAAGTTAATAATTAATAAACTTAATATGTTATTGCGACGCTAGCTGCTCCATAACAAATCATTCTCAACCTTTCTTTACGGCTGACAAATATCAACTGAACTTTTTTTCTATCTTTTTTCTCTCTGACTTTTCACATTCAATTCGGACGAAAATCCAAGTTGCTATGTTTTCAATAAATAAAAAGGTGCAGGTTATTTAGTGTGCTGTAACTGGTAATATTGTGAATGTTTATGAATGGTATGTATTAAGTGAGAATGTAATATATGTTAAGTGAAGTTTTTAAGGATGTGTTATTCTGGAATACAACATCATATTGAAACGCACTAAGTCGTTATGTGTGCTTCTGGGAATTTCGACAAAAATTAGTTGACAATTCTCAACTAGAAAATTTATAAAAGGGCGGTGAATTTGAATTTCATGATCAGTTGAATTCAAAAAATTGCCCAGAAAAAATAAATCATTATGGAAAATTTAACAAGCCTCAGGACTTGCTAAATAAGGCCAAGACCGGTTCCCGGTTGTAGTGCCGATGATGATGATGATGATGAATTTCAAAGGCCGAACCCCTGGCCGTACGTGATATAGAACCACATCACAAAAAAAATAAAGAGTTCATACAGGGGCAAAAATTGTTTTCTTGTCTTTCGTCTCTACCCTGGATTCGTTCACCGTTCCTCGAGTTAACTTGGTATCGAGGTTTTCACAATAACTACAGTGGTGTATCTGGATAATCCCCCTTTCTCCTGAAGGTGGATACAAGGCTCAACTACCGAAAGTCACCTGAAGCGTTCGCAGGATCTGCGTAAGGAAGTTACTTATTTAAAAGGAGCTGACTGGACGTATGAGCCGTTCGAAAAACGCATTGGTCGGCAATAAGAACTGATTAAATTGCACAATCACGATGATTCGCCTACCCTCATACATTTACAAAATCTTCAATGTTGACCATGAAAAGGACTTCCGTCAGGAGATAGAAACATCGGGGGATTCCCTATAAAGAGGCAAGGCACAATTACTACGCCGCCTCCTCCGCCTTAGGACCCAACATATGGAAGGAGACAGCGCGGCAGACCTTGTCTGCGATGGAGGGATGGCGTAGACCAGGACGCCCAGAGCCCGGGAGTGCCAAACTGGATGACATCGGCTCGAAATCGGAACCGGTGGAGAGATTTGATTTGGCCAAGACCAGATCCCGGTTGTAGAGCCGCTGATGATGATGATGATGATGTATAATGATGTATTCAAGTTTCATCGGCAGTAATTAATCCGCGCCAAAACTCGGATTTATTGTGCCTAAACTGCGCCAACAGAGCGTTGGAAATGTTCATTCGAAGACGTTTTTGGTCTAACGTGAGCAAACGCGCCGCCCAACGCGCGGACAGATTTCTCATGCCTAAATCTTTATTTAATATGTGACATACACGTTCTTTGGACATTTTTATAGCCTCTGCTATCTCTCTCACTTTAATTCGGCGGTCGTCTAACACCATCTGGTGAACTTTAGGGA
Organism: Microdon myrmicae; assembly: GCA_963931805.1. Taxonomy (NCBI): domain Eukaryota; kingdom Metazoa; phylum Arthropoda; class Insecta; order Diptera; family Syrphidae; genus Microdon; species Microdon myrmicae. Next base: position 64,683,749 of record OZ007498.1, read on the forward strand.
GGTTATCGTCAGTTGTTGCACTTTTTGGACGTCCCGTACATCCATCGTCTCCCAAGCTCTCACAGCCATGTTTAAATTGAGCTGCCCAAAATTTCACTGTGGCAAATGATGGTGCAAAGTCCCCATACACAGAATCCAACTCATCTTTGATTTGCGTAGGCGTATTGCCTTTCAAAAACAAAAATGTAATGACAGCTCGATACGCAATTTTGTCCATTATCAGAAAAACACACATCGACTCACTCAAACGACTGTCAAATAAAAACTACGCATTGAAAATGGCTGAAATTTTGCCGAGTAACTACCAAATGATGCACAACTACATTCATTAGTTTTTATTGATGAGTGCTGCTATCTTCACGTCGAGGTCAGAAACTTTTCAGCCCACCCTCGTACATTAAGTAGTGCCGAAAATCGGGATTCAACCATCATTGCAATGAGAATGACATGCAGGCAGCTGAAAACAGAAAAGGAGTTTTAACACCGACGTAAAAACCTGCGAAGATGCAGACTTATTTGTTAAAGGTCTCGAGACATGGTATCAGCTTTTCAATCTATATTAATGAGCGGGCACACTTTTTAAGCAAACGAAACTATAAATTTGGGGCTCGAGCCGGGAATTTGTTTTTTTAATGACGAAATTTAAAAAGCTGGCTTATTTCGGGCCAGATGGTTACTGCGGCAGAGCAGTGATCAAGACGTAGCAAACGTTTTTAAAGGACTTAATGCTACAAGCCTTGTGTTTGGCACCTCTCAGTCCCCGAAATGGTGAAGCCTTAGTACATTTCACAATATGGCTCTTAAAAGGCATAAACATCATATTAGTAATCGTTATATGGAAGCAAAGCGAGCAACAAATGAAGATTCTGTATCAATCACTGCTGGGGGATCTAATTAAACTTAAGGCTTTTACCAAAGAGAGCTCAGGTTATTATTCGAATGTGCAGGCTTCCTTACGATTGTAGTGCTAAGCAAGTGCTGGGCCTTTTTAAAGATCAACCGTACCCTTCTTACGTATTAGATGGAACCGAAGGAGTTTCGTTTGTGAAAAAGCTGCATGGAAGCTCCACAGTAGATGATTTTCTTTATATTGTTCCTGCAACCAGAGTCACTGGCACCGAGTACAATGTATTTTTGAACAATGTCAAAACAGCAAACGTGTGAACGACTCACGTAAATCAGACTCACTCAAAGCCCTGTCTAGACATAGCAAATCTATAGAACACACGCATATAGAATTGCTTAGTTCGTCGCCAGCCAAAATTCAACAGGTGCTGAATAGATTATTAGAAACCGGACTTTCTGAAACGTCATATACATCACTCATTGCTCAGCTACCACCAACGCAATTGTGTCTTTTACCTCACCATGATGCCTATCCTCCTATGTGTCTGCCGACATCTCTAACCAGAAACCAGCAATTCTTGCAACAAAGATTTTTTTTTTTACACAAACGCGCGCACAAAAGGGGATTTTGGAGTACCCTTAAGTTTCAGAGCACAGTGCGAGCGGATGGAGAGGAATTGGATAAGGAAAGGAGGTATGAGTGAAGAGGAACATCTCATCAAGGGAATTGGAGGAATGCCATCAGGACCAGCGGATTTGTTGGCATTTAGCTCCTTGGTCTCCCGAGCAACAGTACGCTTTCGGAAGCGAATCTGGCTCATGGTGTGCTGTTTATGCTCAACTTGATGTGGAACTTAGGTGGTATTGTGGTGACTCTAACAGATACACACACAATTCACAGGCAAAATAGTGAAGAGCACCGAACGAAAAATCGAATAAGAAAATACATCAGAGCCGTATACCTTAGCGATAACATAACGATTCACATCAGTAGAGTATAGTCGAGTTTAAAAATCACATTCTAAATACGGTTAGTAGCCTGATGGGTAACGCTTAGGTTACATTTTTCTCGTGATTCAAACTGACATAGCGTCAGTTCGAATCACACGATATTCTTCACTATTATTTCAAACGCTATAATTGGTGACTACGACGCGATCTGTACACACAGCATACACTTTCACATAGTAAACAGAACTTCACACACGGTCACGACTTCCGCATAGAGCCCAGCCTCCGACGTTCTCTCGTTCGTCCGTCGTCCGCATACGAATCTGATCGTAACGAAGTTACTGCGCAGGGAGTGGTGTGGCGACTCTAACAGATACACACACAATTCACAAGCAAAATACTGAAGAGCACCGAACGAAAAATCGAATAAGAAAATACATCAGAGCCGTATACCTTAGAGAAACATAACAATTCACATCTGTGGAGTATAGTCGAGTTTAAAAATCAAATTCTAAGCACGGTCAGTAACCTGATGGGTAACGCTTAGGTTCAATTTTTTTCGTGATTCAAACTGTCATAGCGTCAGTTCGAATCACACGATCTTCTTCACTAATATTTCAAACGCTATAGTAGATTCGCTTTCTCTATTGCACTGGTGACTGGTCTGTCATTGACTATTAGCGAAGGAATGGATGAGGAGACCAAGTCTTGGATGTTCTTCACAAATGCCCAGAAGTTTCTACTACCTGTGGGAGAGTGGAGTATTTTTTGTCTCACTCTCTGGTCATCCAAGAACTTTGCGGGTTGAATTACACGTATATTCATCATGCTCTAAAAAGCCCTACCATCTTTTTCCCCCATTCCTACATCCAAATCCCAGCAATATTACAGTAAAACCTAAAAACTAATCAAAACATTAAAAAACCTAAACCAAATCCAAAATTCGCAATAAACGAATCAAACATCCGTTTATCGCTTAACATTTGCCCCCAAGACATAATTTAATCTAAAATCCAAATTAAAATCAAAATTCACATTCGTTTATCGTTTGCGAGATGCGTTATCTTAATCTAGTAACAGCCCTAAAAAATTGAACAAACAAAAACCCGAATCCCTTTACACATCCACATCTGCACAATAGTTTCATAAGAATTCAGGAAACTGAATTCTTATCTTAAATAAACACAGCAATTCACTCAGGATACCAAAATCGGGATTTTTGTATGAAATTGTGCATTTTTGAGATACAAATCTCGATTTGTTTCCCTTTATAAAGGAACAGAAAAGTGATATCAGAGATCAGTATCCCGCACTCAGTATCCAGGTTCGAATGAGTATTAAGTATCCAGAATAAGTTCAGTAAATTCAATCTTAAACTTCAATCTTAAAATTCAATCTTAAAATTCAACACTAAAAATTCATTCAGTATTAAAGTATTCCGCCTCCCCACATAAAACTGTACACACAGGATCTAAATACATCAATTTTCAGTAGTATGAAACTGATATTCAAACCAAGGAGAAGCTGACCAATAAAAGTTTACAGTAAGAAAACTGATCTTTCATTTTTTCCAAAACCCCCAAATATTCAGGCAAATCCTAGCGGAGACAAGGGCTTGCGAAAGCCCGAACAAGAGTACATATAACCACAATCGACAGCAAGGACGTTGTTCTTCCCTCAAGCATATGAGGAAGCACGGCGACGACCATTTGTAGGACGTTTTTCAGGAGAGGTCTATAGATATCCCTTCTCCTTTTAAGGACTAGGAGACACGCTCCCTGAACAAACCACTTACAAATACAACCTACGCATTGCAGTCGTTTCTAGCTCTCTTAAATATTTTCCGATTTTCCTCAGTATTGTTTGATTTATACAATCGGAAGCTCAACTCTTTAGCCTTAATGGCTTTTCTGCACCCGGAATCGAACCACATATTTCTCTTGGGTTTGATACTCTTTACTCTGTAAACGTTGCTGTTGGTTAGAGATAATTTAGCTCACGCGACACAGTGATTTGAAGTGCCCAAGGGCGAAGAAACTTCAATTGTGTATTTGTTTGGGTGGGAGGTGAGAGACAGGTCCACTGTGTTGGCCATCTATATCTGGTACCCGTGTTGGGTCACTGACGAGTTGAGTTAAATTGTTTGACTCAGCAAGGAGCTGAACATACTGACCCTCAGGGGTTGTGTGTCCGGAGTGACAAAACCACTGAGGGTTATGCACGTTGAAATCACCCGCAATAACGATGCGGATATAGGGTCAAGATCTTATCGATGGGATCAGATAGGGCATCAAATTTGGACTTCTGTAAAGAAAGCAGTAATGTATGATAAGCCTACGAACGTGAAGTTTTACCCTCGAGAAATTAAATTCTGGATTGGAGCAGAACCCATATTGTGGCAGAAGCTGATAAGCAATATCACTTCGTATGTATGTGGCTAGACCACGATGTGGAAAAAACAAAGGCACTAAGTTATAACCGGGTATTGTAAAATCAGAAATATGTGTGTGGCGGTGCCGCCAAACCCCACGGTTCACTTACCTAAAACCCCCATAACTGCCCTCCAATTTTCTAACTTCACTAATGCAATCGCATTAGTACCTGAAAATGCTTCACGCATCATATAGATCAAATCAATGATCTTAAAGTCCCTGTCAAAGAAAACTTACCTTTGATGCATTCTCTTTGCATATAATTTCCCGTAAGATTCCTTTCTTTACCTTATCAGGCAGAACCCCCATTATTACGACCCAATCTACATCAGTTTCCGCTAATGCAACAGCATTAGCACCTGTAAATGCTGCACGCATTAAGCTTACCGAATATATTTATTTTCAAGTTTCTGCAAAAGAATTCTTACCTGCAAGCATAACTTTGCATTTAAAACCCCCTATAAGAGTTATTTCTTATCTATCCTAAATTACCTGAAAGAAAATTTATCGGTTTATATATAATACAACCGCATAATCAGGAAACCGTACCCTTGAGTTGGCTTATCCCAGCTTCATCATGTGTATCATAAATCACCAGACAAACACATTGGCTGGCGACCTACACCCAAGGGACTAAAACAAATACACGCATCTCTTCATCATCATCATCATCGGCACTACAACCGGGAACCGGTCTTGGCCTTATTTAGCAAGCCCTGAGGCTTGTTAAATTTTCCATGATAATTTGTTTTTCCGGGCAAGGTCATTAGTCTTGCGCCAGAGGCTCCCCGACGGGGAATCGAACCCCGGTCTCCCACGTGACAGACGGGGATACTAACCACTATACTATCGAGGAGCCCACACGCATCTCTTGGCACCAATTAAATCCTACAGCATAAGCAAATGCAAATAGGAATTCAATACTTACCCTTCCAGTGATGCCATAAACACCATTTCCTGGTAATCTAGCCAAAACCTATTAACACCATTTCTTCATTGCGCCGCGTCTATTTATTTAGCCGCGACGCTTATCTCAAACAAAGATCCAATTAGCATCCGACGAGTTTCGGTTTTGTTTGCTTTACCAGACTCGCATCCCATGAATGCACCTCCTTCCTCTCTTTGTTTAGATTCCTTCCCATGGCTTTGATCCATAAAGGAACTAGTGTATATACATATATGTGTACTGTGGCGATCTTCTGTATGAGATCTGTTGGTTACCCCAAAGAGAGACTTTACGTCTCTCTTGGAACAGGAAATACATCTGTGGGGGTTCTCTACATCACACAGAACCAACCCACAACCCTAACCTGCAACATGCAAAATCAATAACCCAATAACATGCATTCCCAAATCCGCAATAAAATATTTTCCAAACCTCCAAGAGAATATAATTCAACCGAATATATTCTAATCACCACCCTATGCATTTACCCAAAACTGCGTCAGTCAATTATCTATATTTTCTCAACGCAACCAAACAATCCACATTTCCCCGAAATTCGTATGCCATAGCAAACGCATATTCAATCCTCAACGGAACATCAGCAAGCATACCAAGCCGCACACATTTCTCCGAAGTTCATACGCCTTAACAAAGCGTATATCCAATCCTCAACGGAACATTACCAACCAAATAAACCGCGCACATTTCCCCGAAATTATTTCGGTTAACATTTCTATCTAAACGATATCCCTTGCTTGCACCCAAGCCATTCCAATGCCCTCCGAAAATGCATGCCCATACTCGCTCGCGTCGCCAAACCAATTCCCGGTACACCCAACCAACGAAGTCAACCCAGCCTGTACGGCCAGAATTCGTTGGAACTGAATTCCTATGCGAGCATAGCAACTCGTCCACAATTCCTCGTAATTGGCAGCGAGCCTAACTCTGCTATGACGCACCGCCACGACGCAATGAATGAATTATTTTCATTCATGAGTCAGTCGAATTTAACCAACTGACGTGCGCACACCCCCGGGTTATAGAGAGCCGAGTTTCGTGAGTCTTCAAGGTAGTCGAGTAATTATGGTGTAGACGCGAAGTGCATTCATTCTTTAACGAATAAGACATAAGTGAATTATAATACTTAACATCGCTTGCACGTCCCTCTCTCAAACACTCGAATACGGGCCCCCCCTCTTGTAACGAATATGCAAAGACCACATTGTAACATCCTGTGAAATGCTTGTGAAAAGGGGCCAGGTGCACATACTAGAGATACCCCTCCTAAAAACGCTATAATACAGCGGGAAAACCCATTGCAATTTGTAAGAGCCGACAAAGTAAAGCGAACAGTGTATCGACTACATCCTTGTAATATATTTACGAAATAGTGTTATAAATGAAGCCGAACTACTAAATGTTATTAATCTCATTCTTGTGAATATTTTAACGCCCGCACCTTTGAAGGCGTTCCTACAATTAGTCTACATGTGTATCCAAGAGAACGATGAATATATATAAAATTTAACAGGACAAGAAATGCGTGTTTCAATTTAGTGAAGTTGGCAGTTGCCTCAGACAACTACGTATCAGTGGAACATTCTGTGATGATGGGGACAAGAGTGAACTAGTCTCCGTGCGACACACCTTACCGATCCCCCACACTGGTGACCCCGATAAAAAACACACACCTTCCGAACAACAATCAAACAGTGACAAGTGCAAGTGGTGATACGCGCCCCAAATAAAAAATAAAAAGACACTAAACGGGTGCAGCGACCCCAATACAAAAACCACGCAACCTCCAACCAAAACTAAATTAGTGACAGCCCCTAAAATTTAAAATTTAAAGTTTAAAAAAAAAAAAAAACGGAAAGACATTGAAAGGGCAACCAGAGCCCCAACGATTTCTAAACCAACCAACAATCCAGCGACGCAGCGCAGCCACCTCAGCTTCATCGAACCAGGAACGACCCGAACAACATCAGCAAACAACTCAACAGGAACCCCTAGTTTTCGTAAGCCCTCCAATTAATTATTTGGTTTAGTGGTGCAACCGTGTCCAATTAAATTAAGTGCGCACCAAATAAACTACAACAGACTCGAAGAATTTACTCGCAATAATTTCTCTTCCACCCTTGAACCAAGCAGTATAATTATTCTTAATTTTGCGCCCGTAATTAATACCCCATTATTGTGTCATATAACAAAATTGAGTCCGTTTCCAGGTTGTATATGTAAGCAAAATTTTTGACAAAACCAATATAGAAGAGAAGGAAACACTGAATGTATGCTTATTGATACATAAATAAAACTTAAGTTTAACGCATTCAACTAAACCGATCGGCAATATATTATAACAAACAAATTTATACAATTAACTTAAAAACTGTACAGATAAAACTTTCCATTTTCCCTAAGCTTAACACAAACGGCACAATCCCGAAACCTGCCAAGAAAAATTGTAAGTTTATTGAAAAAAAAAAAAATATACATAAAGAATGCAACACTACCAATAGAATTAATAAACAATTGTAAACCCCTTCTGGGTACACACTCGGGTCGAGCCCGCGCACACACACCTTTATTTTTAAATATTCAACCCAATAAGCTTTATTTTGCACCAACAAAATAACAGAAATTAAGAAATTAACGCACACAACTAAGCCGCATCTCAAATAGCAATTCCTTTAGTTTCGCCTCTGCAACCAGAGACCACCTCGCGGTTTTCTCCTGAATTCCCCTTAGTTCCTTCCTTTTTTTTTTTTTACAAAAACATGTATACAAACTTAATTAACATTTAAACCGCGGCAATACCCACACTACAAGGCAAACAAGCGAACAGAACAAGGGCAATATCAAAGAACAAAAATACTTAATTTAATTTTAATACACGAAAGATCACCAAAAAGAGCAACTGAATTAAAATTCATAAGAAGAAACAACTACCATTGATTATAAGGCAGAGGAAAACTATATAATTAGTAAACAATACTACCCCCAAAAATTAAAATTACAAACTACCGTAAGCCCCTTCTGGGCACAATCCACGCACAGCACCTTATTTACAGCACTTGCGACACCACTCGACTCCATTCAACGCCTTTCGACTCCTCGCGTTCAGTGGCGACTCGTTTGACAATACCAAAACTTGCTCGACCCCCCCTCGCGGCTCCTATCGACTCACGCGTCCGCTCCACGCCTCTTGGCTTCATCCACAGACACACCCCGTCTCTCCACAATCCCGCCTACCCTTTCCGACTTCGGCACCACTATGCCCACCACACGAGGCGGTACTACCCAGCAGGAACAACCGCGATCCAACTCCCCCGCGTTTCAGGACGCTTCCGGCGTCGAATTCTCACCCCTTACCCAAAATATAAAGCTCCCCCCGTTCGACGAGGAGGATCCAGAGCTTTGGTTCGCTACAGCCGAACGTTTTTTCCGGTTCGCCAACATCCACGATGAAGAACATCGTGCTATAGAATTGCTGCGGGTGCTGGATGGGACACAGCGGACGCATATCGCGCACGCAATCAGGTCACCAGGCCCCAACCCCTACAGCAACATGCGGGAGACGCTCCTCAACGCCTTGGACGAGCCCATCAGCATCAAACAGCAACGACTGGCGAATGAGACCAATTTCTCGGGTATTAGACCATCCCTTTTCCTGACCCATTTACGCTCCATAGCGGGGACCAGGATCTCGTATGACCTAATTAGGCCACATTTTCTGAGGAATCTACCTCAACACGCCCGCTCGGCATTAATGGCCCAACCCAATCAAAGCTTGGGCTATTTATCAAAGGTGGCGGACGCCATCATCGAAACCTTGGACCCACAGTCCGAGCCATTACCATACCAAGTCGCGGCGGTTTGTCAACACGCCCCACTGCCCACACGGCACCCTCAGTCGCCACAAACCGCACCTCGACCCCCCCTGGTAGCTTCGACTCAGCTACCCCCCTCACCCTCTAGAAGGTACACCGGCCTTAACCCGAACACAACCCAACCAATCCCCGACCGCATCACCAGCGACATCCAGCCAGACAACCCTCCTACTCAGGTCACTACCGCCGACCTACTCGCGCTTCAAGCCTCATTCCGCCGTGAATTGGACCAAGTTTGCGCAAGGATCCAAGGCACACAACGAAGCGCACAAAACCGCCCAATAAACCGGCGGCAACCCCCACAACATTCTTCCCAGCGGACTTCTTCGCGTCGCCCACCTCCACGGCCCCCTCGTGACGAACCCACCAACGCGCAAAATCCGCCCAACAACACCGTCACACGCGCTTGGTGCGCCAACCACCAACGGTACGGGGATCGTACAATTAATTGTAGGGCACCCTGCGGGTGGACTCGACCACCCAACAACCCGCGCCAGCCTTTAAACTAATTTTGCCGACCGACACCCTTGCGCAACCGGCCGGCACCGCATCCATAAGACGCCCCACAATCAGGGACTCGAAACTAAATATCAATTTTACCATCGACACCGGCGCTGATATCTCGGTCCTTCCGCGCTCGTTCGCCCCACGCAACCGCGTGCCCACTGCCTTACAATTGTCAGCAGCAAACAATTCCCCGATACGCACGTACGGACGAAAAAAGCTGATACTCCATCTGGGCCTTAGACATCCAATCACACGCCAGTTCGTGATCGCTGACGTTAACGAACCCCTAATAGGTTCCGACTTATTAGGAAAGCACAACCTGTTGGTCGATTCGACCCACAACAGGCTAGTAGCCCTTACCGTACCTCCCGCGCCCCCGCCGGCATCCCCAGCGGCAACACCCAGGTCCACACCACCGACAGACTCAATCCAGGCCATGATACAGGAATTCGTCAGTACGACAATCCCCCTCCCCAACCAGCGTCGACACAGGGCAAACGTCTTTCACCACATCGAAACACGAGGCGCCCCAGTAAGCCAGCGCCCACGCCGCCTGGCGCCCGAAAAACTACGCGCTGCACGCGCCGAGTTCGACCAAATGATCACGCAAGGTATCTGTCAACCATCAGACAGCCCTTGGGCAAGCCCACTTCACTTAGTAAAAAAACGTTCCGGGGAGTGGCGCCCATGCGGGGATTACAGGCTGCTGAACGCAACATCAGTCCCCGACAGATACCCAATCGCACACCTCTACGATTTCTCATACAAACTACGAGGGTGCAAGGTTTTCACCACTCTGGACCTCACCAGGGCCTACCACCAGATCCCGGTGGCACCGGAAGATATCCCGAAAACGGCAGTCATTACACCCCCCGGACTCTTCGAGTTCAAAGTAATGACCTTCGGCCTCAGGAATGCCGCCCAGACATTCCAGAGATATATCGACTCGGCACTACGTGGTCTCGATTTTTGCCACGCATACCTCGACGACATCCTCATCGCCTCACGAGACCACATCGAACACAAGCGCCATTTACGACAAGTCCTCGAGCGCCTCCGCGAATTCGGTCTCGTCATCAACCCCGATAAGTGCCAACACGCCAAAGAGCAAATCACTTATCTCGGTTACATTGTTGACAATCAGGGCATACGCCCCCTCCCAGACCGCGTAGAGGCACTCATGCAATACCCGCGCCCAACCAACGTAAACGAGCTCCGTCGTTTCCTCGGGATGCTCAATTTCTACCGCCCAACACTCAAAAACGCTGCCCAAACACAGGCCCCCCTGACCGAATTCCTCCGAGGAGCCAAGCGCAACGATAAGCGCCCAATCCCCTGGGCAGAAGCCTCGGACCGCGCGTTCCAACTATCCAAGGAACAACTGGCTAACGCCACACTGCTTCGATACCCCCTAGAGGGAGCGGCATTGTCCATCCAATGCGACGCATCGGACACCGCAATCGGAGCAGTCCTGCAACAGGACTTCGAGGGCCAACCGGAACCACTCGGTTTCTTTTCAAGGAAACTGAGTCCCACAGAGCAACGATACAGCGCCTACGACCGGGAACTCCTGGCGATCTACAGCGCCGTCAAATACTTTCGACATATGGTGGAAGGCCGCCCGCTCTCCATTTCTACAGACCACAAACCGTTGGTCTTCGCGTTCCGAAAAAAGTCGGGAAACGCTCCCCCCCGACAAGAGCGTCAACTCGACCTCATCGGCCAATATACCACCGAGATTAAACACATCTCCGGCAAACAAAACGTCACGGCGGACGCCCTCTCGCGAATCGATACGATCCACTTGCGCGCCGCCCTGAACAACGCCGACCTGGCCCTGGCCCAACAGGAGGACAGCCAGCTCCAATCCCTTTTGACCGCCGACACAGCACTCGAGCTACGGAAAATCACCCTCCGCGACCCCCTGGGCGAAATCTGGTGCGATGTTTCCACTGGAACCCCCAGACCCCACATCCCCGAGAAGCTCCGTGGGGGCGTGTTCCAGGTCTACCACGACCCAGCCCACCCCAGCGCCCGCGCAACCGCCGCCGCCATACGTAAAAAATTCATTTGGCCCCGAATGAGCAAAGATCTCACCAGCTGGGCCCGCTCTTGCCTCCAATGCCAACGCTGCAAAATAGCGCGGCATAACGTACTAGAACCAGCCCAATTTAAGCTCCCCACGGCAGCTTCGCCCATGTCCACATCGACATAGTGGGGCCGCTTACTCCATCAAGGGGATTTTCCTACATCCTCACCATGATGGACCGCTTCACGTGATGGCCAGAGGCGACTCCCCTCAGAGCAGTTACTGCCGAATCAGTCGCCAAAGCCTTCTACTCAACCTGGGTCACACGTTTTGGCGTGCCCGCTACCATTACCTCTGACCGAGGACCGCAATTCGAAGCAACAATCTTTAGACAGCTGACAGGCGTCCTCGGCTGCCAACGAAGCCGTACGACGGCCTACCATCCCCAATCCAACGGCATGATCGAACGCTGGCACAGGTCTCTCAAGGCCTCCTTCATGTGTCATAGCGACACCCAATGGTTCGACGCCCTTCCTACCGTCCTCCTCGGCCTGAGGACAAGCCTCAAGGAGGACCTAGGCTCTTCCGCGGCGGAACTCACCTACGGCACCAACCTCCTACTGCCAGGCGAACTCTTCATGGACGACGAAACCCCACGCACCCAGCTGCCGGATGTGGGCCACCTCCGCGACCTCCTTCGCAAGGTCAGAGCAACACCCGTGACCAGACACGGCTCTAAAAAACTCTTCGTCCACCCCGAACTGCACAGCTGTACGCACGTCTTTGTCAGGGTGGGTAAGGTCAAAAAACCCTTGGACCCCCCATACGATGGCCCCTTCAGAGTCTCCAACCGCATGAGCGACCGTGTCTTCGAGATCGACATCCGAGGCAAACGATCCACGGCCAGTGTCGAGAGACGCAAACCTTGTTTCCTGGAGGCTTCAGCCCCAGACCCTCAACCCGCACCAATACCCGACCCCACCAGCAACCACCAGCCGCCCCAACCACCACGTACCCGTAGCCAAGCGCGCCCCCCCGGGCAAACCAAACCCACCGGACCCCTAGCTACCTAACACCCCTCCCGCCACACACCAACCTACTCCTTTCGCCCTACCCTTATTTCGTGACTACGTCACTGGGCGGGGAGTACTGTGGGGGTTCTCTACATCACACAGAACCAACCCACAACCCTAACCTGCAACATGCAAAATCAATAACCCAATAACATGCATTCCCAAATCCGCAATAAAATATTTTCCAAACCTCCAAGAGAATATAATTCAACCGAATATATTCTAATCACCACCCTATGCATTTACCCAAAACTGCGTCAGTCAATTATCTATATTTTCTCAACGCAACCAAACAATCCACATTTCCCCGAAATTCGTATGCCATAGCAAACGCATATTCAATCCTCAACGGAACATCAGCAAGCATACCAAGCCGCACACATTTCTCCGAAGTTCATACGCCTTAACAAAGCGTATATCCAATCCTCAACGGAACATTACCAACCAAATAAACCGCGCACATTTCCCCGAAATTATTTCGGTTAACATTTCTATCTAAACGATATCCCTTGCTTGCACCCAAGCCATTCCAATGCCCTCCGAAAATGCATGCCCATACTCGCTCGCGTCGCCAAACCAATTCCCGGTACACCCAACCAACGAAGTCAACCCAGCCTGTACGGCCAGAATTCGTTGGAACTGAATTCCTATGCGAGCATAGCAACTCGTCCACAATTCCTCGTAATTGGCAGCGAGCCTAACTCTGCTATGACGCACCGCCACGACGCAATGAATGAATTATTTTCATTCATGAGTCAGTCGAATTTAACCAACTGACGTGCGCACACCCCCGGGTTATAGAGAGCCGAGTTTCGTGAGTCTTCAAGGTAGTCGAGTAATTATGGTGTAGACGCGAAGTGCATTCATTCTTTAACGAATAAGACATAAGTGAATTATAATACTTAACATCGCTTGCACGTCCCTCTCTCAAACACTCGAATACGGGCCCCCCCTCTTGTAACGAATATGCAAAGACCACATTGTAACATCCTGTGAAATGCTTGTGAAAAGGGGCCAGGTGCACATACTAGAGATACCCCTCCTAAAAACGCTATAATACAGCGGGAAAACCCATTGCAATTTGTAAGAGCCGACAAAGTAAAGCGAACAGTGTATCGACTACATCCTTGTAATATATTTACGAAATAGTGTTATAAATGAAGCCGAACTACTAAATGTTATTAATCTCATTCTTGTGAATATTTTAACGCCCGCACCTTTGAAGGCGTTCCTACAATTAGTCTACATGTGTATCCAAGAGAACGATGAATATATATAAAATTTAACAGGACAAGAAATGCGTGTTTCAATTTAGTGAAGTTGGCAGTTGCCTCAGACAACTACGTATCAGTGGAACATTCTGTGATGATGGGGACAAGAGTGAACTAGTCTCCGTGCGACACACCTTACCGATCCCCCACACATCCTTTATAAGAGAGCCAGTTTCACTGACCGAATTCCCTTGTCAACGAATTTATATCGCTAAGTCCTTTTCGATCTGCCAACGACGATAGTCGTTCGGACTTCCACTCCCGTTCCGCGGACGGGAGCGATAATAACTAGAGTCTAGTGCGAAGTAACGAAAGGAAAAATTAAACAAGTAACAGTGGTGTGCCTCGCAGATAACTCGCATGCCCCACGTACAGTGTAGTGTTTACAACCGTAAAATAAATAATAATAAACTATAGAAATACTGTGTTTTATATTTTTACTTGTCCGATGTTTGTGCTTTTCCCTCGGTGTTGAACGTGTCAGATATATTGGTGATTTGTGGCGACGAGGTAGAACTCTCGTCCGTGCGGCGTCGCGATCTCGTACTATCACATGTGCATCAGTTATTACCTGAGTCACGCTAAGTGCAATGGTTGATGGTTTCTGGTTACCGACGTAGGCAGACACAGAGGAGAAATTGCATGATGTTGCAAAGATCGACGTGAAATTCTCGTTCCATTGAAATGGCGACACAGCAAACCAATACCGGCTCAGAAAAGGATGCAATTTGGACCCGACGATAGATACACGAAAGCAACCACTACAGGTGTTATGCCCTTGTAGTAGGTACCTCACTAGATCCGTGCCGAGAGCCAGGTCATATCCCTTTCGTGACGAATATTACGCCACTCAGAACACCAAAAACCCTCCAAAGAGTATAAATCAATCGAGAGTATCGATGCCTGAGGGACGCGACAGAGGTGCGAAAAAGAGGAGAAACAGACACAAGGAAAGGAAAGGGTATACGTTTTCTCGCACTGTCCACTTCCTTCCTCGCCTGAGACAGAAAATCAATAATAACTAATACACAGTGCCGGATTAAGCCAATCGGGGGCCCTAGGCCATTCAAATTTTGGGGCCCTCTTTTTTTTAATAATCGTAAAATTAATCGTTATTGATGCATTTGTATAATTTAAACAACTAATTCATATCATTTTAAGGTTTTCAAATACAATAAAATAAAGGAAATCATTTTTTTCAGTTGAATTATATATTTTTTGATTAAAAATAATTAACATATATATATATTAAATTATAAAATAATCTTTCGACATCTCTTTGGAAGATGAAAGCGACGCTCGTTTTCAACAAACTTTTTTTCTACACTTTTGATCAACAAAATCATTGATGATTTCTTCAAAATCAATTTGATGAAGAATGTCCGATTCAATGGACATCAGACTTAGCATGTCTAATCGTTCTTGACGCGTACCACTTCTTTGCTCGTTTTTGATGCGTTTCAATTTTGAAAAACAGCGCTCTGTCGAACAATTCATGATCACAAGAGTTAAAAAAATGCGAAGAGCAATTTCAACGTTCGGAAAAACGAATTCAAGATGATCTTGAATCAAACTTTCGTAGAGGTCAGAGTGAGAGAACTTAAGTTTCATTGGGAATTTTGATTTAATGAAAGCGTGAAACTGTATGAGTTCAGGGTAAAATTCTTCTAAATCGTCAGAGTAAAAGTCAACTAAATCGGAAATCTTTTTGGAATACACATTTTCGGTCAAATCAAAATCAGCCAAAAACGAAAATCTCTCCGAAACCTCTAAGTAAACTTTGCTTCGTCTGTTGAGTTCAATCTTGAGCGTATCGATGATTACCAAAAAACCGTTTACACGAAAATAGTCGCGCGGACTTAATGCGACCTCTGGAGCATCACCATCGTTTGGCTGTCTTGTTCTTCGTCGAACTCGCGATGCAACATTCGCATAATCTGTCTCAGGTAAAATGGATCTGGCTTTGTTTTCAAACACTTCGAACTTATTTCTCATCTCATCTAACAAATTTTCTACTGACGAGTACATTAACGCGCAGGTTTTCAGATCAATTTCTACTGACTGCAATGCTTTGCTCGTTGCCCGAAAATTGTTCAAAATATCGCTCCACAAAACAAGCATGAAAACAAATTCCAAGGTTTGAATTTTATTCGCGATACATTCAGCTTCGTGTCTACAGTCACTTTTTTGTGTTAAATCATCAGCAAAATATATAAAAATTTAATTAAAATTAAAAATAAATTAAAAACAATCATGACAAATTTTCTTGGGGGCCCTTATTCGCCAGGGGCCCCAGGCCATGGCCTAGTCCGGCCCAATGGGTAATCCAGCACTGCTAATACAGATATTTCTGATTTCAGTCTAAGTGATTATAACTTAGTACCTCTGACCACATAGTGGTCTAGCAATATATGTACATACGAAGTGATACTGTAGCGGTTCCCCCAAACCCTACGGTCCACTTACCTAAAAACCCCCATAATTACTACCCAACGTCCTTAAGTTCGCTAATGCAACGGTATTAGTACCTGTAAATGCTTCACGCATTATATAGATCACCATCTGTAATCATAAAATCCCTATAAAGAAAACTTACCTTCATGCATCCCTTCGCATACAATTTTCCGTAAGATTTCTTTGTTTGCTTATTTGGTATTCTAAACCAATTCGGTACCAGACAAATTCCTGAAAAGAAAAACCTTCGGTTCACATAACCATTCCAGCCAGGGATAATTATCATTGTGTCGCCTATTCCCAGCTTCATTCATGTATACGATAAATTTCTTTATGTATACATTTAGCTGGCGACGTTTTTCTCCCAGCAATAAAATTCCCTAACTCGCACAATGTGCAACCCAAAGCAAATACGCATTCCGCGTCCCTTGGCATCAATTGAAATCCAAGCATAAACAATGCAAATGGATATTCAATACGTACCCTTACTAGCGATGCCATAAACACCATTTCCCAGTAACCTAGCTAAAACCAATTAGCATATTTTCACATCGGATCATCGTCTCTTTGTTTAGCCGCACATGTTCCAACAAAGATTCCATTGGCATCCGACGATTTCGGTTTTATTTGCTTTACCGAAATCGTATCCTAGGAATGCACTTTATGTCTTTCTTTGTTCTAGGCACACATACCACCATGATCACGATGAACGAGTGAGCTCTGAACGAGCAAGATATCGTTAAGTCGTAATTCAATCTCCGTGGCGGTCGGATCGCCTGCCGTCCACCGTACCGGCGCGGTACGGTGGGTTCTCTAGAAGTCTTTTCTTTCTTCGCTCCCCGGTGTAGTGTGTACGTTCGAACGTTTCAACGAGGTACATTAAAAAGCGCGAATTTATATTCCAAACAAAATTGTACAATCAGTTTAAGTACTTTGAACAACTTGAATTAGTATTTTTGACAATTGTTTTAGTCTTAGTGTTAATTAATAAAAAAACATCATCATTATAAATTACACTCAGCGTGTTCAATTAATTCCTCCTGTGTGTGGCGTTTTTCTCTTGGCGAACATTTTACTGCGCTGTTCAGTGTGTTATCCTTTTTTTTACGTACCCTGTGTTGGTCTTTGGTGTTTCCTTTTGTGGTGGCGGAACAACGGACGAACCTTCGCGCTTGAACAATTTATGATGGAGGAGGAAGTGAACCTAGTACCCATGCTGGTACATACTTCCTCCCCACATTGGTGACCCTTAAGGTCAGAACACCGCGTCCTTCGAACACACTAGTGACATTTTTCCGGTAATTCAGAACCGTGACTCATCGTGAGAAATGGCGGTTTGTGACTTAATACGTTTGCGCGAAAAATACCAAAGAACAATGACTCTTGAGTGCATAAAATTTGCCAAAATCACCACCCAGTGAAGTACATCCACCAATAGCCTCAACACAACGATCCAACATCATCAGACGACACGACATCACCAGAATAAATATACATTCTGTGCGCAATTGTGGCGGCAATTGCCAAACCCAGCAGTGCAAAATAAACACATTCACAGGAACAAAAACAATCAACGGGCAAAATCATCGTCCCAACGCCAGCCCAACAACAGCACCTGGCATAACATCAGTACCAGTAACCATCACCGACCAACAATCATCGAAACCATCAACAGAACGACAGGTATCCTCTCCTGAATTTTCTTTTATTTATTTTTTTTTCCTCTCTTCTCGAAACTTTCAAATTTTTCCTGTTTTTTTCTTTTTCTATTGTAAGCTCCTTCCGAGCGAAATTTAAATTTAAAAAACTGCATTCCGAAAAACTAATCATTAAGCTTGTGTTTTGTGTAAAATTAATTAGTGATTTGAAGTACAAATTTCCATGCACAGTTCTAATTTGCGAAAACGGTTTTCTATTGTAAATGTAGACAACTGGTTAGAGGCAGTTATTCTACCAGTGTAAGAAAAGGCTAAAACTGATTTAACTATTAAAAAACTATGCTTTCTAATTCAAATTCCGAAACAAGGTTTTCAATAAATAAAATTCATAAAATATGTATAAAAGATATTGACACTTATATGAATGGATATATGTCCGGAAATATATACATTTATATAGGTGCGTTTCTTTTTGTTTTGTAACCTATTAACGTACGAAAAAGACAATATTTTTTTTTTTATATTAAATGTTACACGTATTCAGTTCTGCTATTATCTTTTCTTTCAAATTCATACAAAAACATGGTTAACACAATTGGAAATAAATAAATAAACCAAAACAAAACCCTTTAACGAAATAAAGAAAATGATTTCATAGAGAAGCTAAGAACGTGCAGTAGTAATGTTTTGTTTATTGTCGTTTTTGTTTTCTTTTCTCTTTTACCATTATATATTGTGTCCATGAAAAAGGAAATCAAGTTTAATTATATTAAAAATACGAGGATATGAATACATACTAATGTATTGTTTTTGACTTTTTATGTTACTATGCCTCTTTGTTGTACGTATGACTAATAAAATATTTCATATCCCCAAAAAGCAAACTTTAATCTCTTTTGCTTTTCCTTAGCTATTGAAGTTAGATGAGCAATAATAATAATTGTTTGTGTTCTCACTAAATTGTTTCATTATTTTGAATATCCTCATAAATTTTATGTATGTCAAATGTGTAAAAAAAATATTTTCATTGTTTTCCTAGTTTATTTATTTTAAATATTATTTTAACTACTTCTCCTTGTTTTTATTCAGGTTTGATTCAAATTAATATAAATATATACACACCACAGATAAATTCTAACCAAATTAATGGAAAGCAGTCTTCAATTTTTACTTTATCCTTTAGTTTGTGTTTAAATCTTATGTTAAGACGAATCCCAATAACAAGAAACATTTTGAATTATAATCATTATAAGCAAACAAAGACAAATATCTCTAAATACACAAGAAATTGTAAAACATTTAATATATATTCAATTCTACAATTATATTACTCTCGCTCTCTCTCTCTCTCTCTACATATATATATATATATATATATATATATATATATATATATATATATATATATATATATATATATATATATATACATATATATATTCATATATTATAAGCAATCTCGATTTTTTTTTCTCTTAGTCTTTATTAAAATGTTTAAAGCATATAATTAACATTATTTGTTTTAAGAAAAATTAAAATTCCCAAAATTGATAAGTAGGTTATATCCAGACATGGAATCATGGAATTACTTATTAAAGCAGACATTTTCACACACAGTTCTAACTTAACGAGTTCCTATTGTAAAACTATACCCCATATCGGCTTAGCTCGTCAGCAATTATAATCGATAAACACTCGCTGGCCAGCGTAATTGTTGACATAGCTGTAGCCGATATTAATACAATATACGTTTGCAGTCGCCTTGTCTAATCAATTTACTAACTGTTAACCTTAGTCCTTCTGACCTATCCAACATTTAAACATAATGCATAAAATAAAATAAAGCAAGAAAAACAATAAAAGACTTCAAAAGAGAAATAAAATCTACAGAAATATCACCTTGCAGAGTAATCGGTTTATTGATGGATATATTGATTAATGCTAATCTAAACGAAAATAATAATTTAAACTATCCAAAACGATTTAACAATAAACGTTGATATATAATAATTTTAAACCAAACTACATCATATCTATTTGAATAGAAACGGTTGCTACAATTTTTTTTTTAAAAACAAATAATAAATATTGTAAGCCCCTTCAGGGTATTTAGCAGTGCACAACCGTTTTTACAAGATGCACAGCACTGTTGACTCCACACAATTTCACATGACTCAATTCGACTACACACGACTCCGCTTCCTACTTCTCTCGACTACTCGCGACAATAGCCGACCACCTTCGACTTATTTTTAGCCTCATTGGCCACCCTTCGACTCCACTCGACAGCCTTCGGCTCCGTTTGCCCCCATTAGTCTCTCTTCGTCCCTTTACTCCATCCAACCTCACTCGACCCATTTCAACACCCGTCTGGCTTTTCTCTTACTATTGGCACACAACGCCCCTAGTTAACTCCTTCAAACCGGCTCCTCATCACACTTTAGCTACTCCGCGTAGCACATAATCAATAGGACGCCTGGTTTTGTCTCGCTCGTAATACTTCAACCCCTTTCTGGCCCTCCTTAAATATTGGCATACAATGCCCTCTATTTCAACATCTTCTTTTTCGGCCCTTTCCTAAATATTGGCGCACACGCTCGCCATTGCTCAACATCCATTTTCTGCAAACCGGCCCCTTACGTAACAACAGCTACTACGTGTAGCATATAATCTATAGGACGCCCGGTTTTGTCTCGCGTGAAACATCTCAACCTTTTCTGTCTCTTTTCTGAATATTGGCGCTAATCCTCGCCAACCATGGCCTTCAGGCAACCCTCCTTGACTTTCCACCCGATTTCCGCAAGCCAGCTCCCCCCATTACCACAGCTACTACGCGTAGCAGCACCCGACAGGACACCTGGCTTTGCCGCTTTATTTAAACTTCAGGACCTTCGTCCTTAGATCTCCTAACGTCTCCCAAATGTCTCAGCAACACCCGTCCACAAATCAAACCGATACCACCGGACTGAGACAATATATCTGGTTCCCCAATCTTTAGCCACCATGGCTCACCTTTAGCGGCAACTAAAGGCTATGCACGCCCCTCTACGCCGCCTCAAATACCTAGGTGCATAATACTTATATCATAGCAAGTTTCCATTCGGTCGAGGTCGCAGCTACCGCTACATTGGCACCAATGTACCGGTTCTCCCTCGATAGGTAAAACGTGCAATTGAGGGCGCGCCCTCCTCTACCAGTCCCAGCGGCAAACAAATCGCCATACAAACGTATGGAGAAAAGACACCGGCTCTGGACTTGGTCGCTTTCCACCCCGCACACGGCAACCCGTCACTGCGGATGTGAATTACCCTGGGATAAGTTCCCCTCCATCTCGCACACGCCATTTCGTCACTGCGGATGTGAGCGGATTTCCGATGGGTTCCGACCTATTCGGACGATAAGCCTGTTGGTCCATGAGACCCATAACAGGCCTATGAACCACGCCGCACACCCTTGCCCTTGATGGCATCAAGCGGTAACAACTGTGTCCATCTTATCGATAAACAATAACCAGGAACTGGTCACCACGACAGTCCCTTAACATTACCACAGCGCATTCCGAAGCAAGATCCCTTTCATCACAGCACCCACCATCGAGCATCCTTTCGCCCCTACCTATTTTTCGTGACTACGTCACGGAGGGGGGGGGGGTACTGTAGCGGTCCCGTCAAACCCTACGGTCCACTTAGCTAAAAACCCCCATAATTACTACCCAACGTCCTTAAGCTCGCTAATGCAACGGTATTAGCACCTGTAAATGCTTCACGCATTATATAGATCACCATCTGTAATCATAAAATCCCTATAAAGAAAGCTTACCTTCATGCATCCCTTCGCATACAATTTTCCGTAAGATTTCTTTGTTTGCTTATTTGGTATTCTAAACCAATTCGGTACCAGACAAATTCCTGAAAAGAAAAACCCTCGGTTCACATATCATCTAACCATTCCAGCCAGGGATAATTATCATTGCGTCCCCTATTCCCAGCTTCATTCATGTATACGATAAATTTCTTTATATATACATTTAGCTGGCGACGTTTTTCTCCCAGCAATAAAATTCCCTAACACGCACAATGTGCAACCCAAAGCAAATACGCATTCCGCGTCCCTTGGCATCAATTGAAATCCAAGCATAAACAATGCAAATCAATACGTACCCTTACTAGCGATGTCATAAACACCATTTCCCAGTAACCTAGCTAAAACCAATTAGCACATTTTCACATCGGATCATCATCTCTTTGTTTAGCCGCACATGTTCCAACAAAGATTCCATTGGCATCCGACGATTTCGGTTTTATTTGCTTTACCGAAATCGTATCCTAGCAATGCACTTTATGTCTTTCTTTGTTCTAGGCACACATACCACCATGATCACGATGAACGAGTGAGCTCTGAACGAGCAAGATATCGTTAAGTCGTAATTCAATCTCCGTGGCGGTCGGATCGCCTGCCGTCCACCGTACCGGCGCGGTACGGTGGGTTCTCTAGAAGTCTTTTCTTTCTTCGCTCCCCGGTGTAGTGTGTACGTTCGAACGTTTCAACGAGGTACATTAAAAAGCGCGAATTTATATTCCAAAGAAAATTGTGCAATCAGTTTAAGTACTTTGAACAACTTGAATTAGTATTTTTGACAATTGTTTTAGTCTTAGTGTTAATTAATAAAAAATCATCATCATTATAAATTACACTCAGTGTGTTCAATTAATTCCTCCTGTGTGTGGCGTTTTTCTCTTGGCGAACATTTTACTGCGCTGTTCAGTGTGTTATCCTTTTTTTACGTACCCTGTCTTTGGTGTTTCCTTTTGTGTCGGCGGAACAACAGACGAACCTTCGCGCGTGAACAATTTATGATGGAGGAGGAAGTGAACCAAGTACCCATGCTGGTACATACTTCCTCCCCATAATACTGCTTACCAGCTTCTGCCACAATTTTAAGGGAGAAGTCTGCGCTTTCACGCGTTCCGATCTGGTTTGCCAGAGGATGGAGGCATTGGAACCCAATAACATGGAACATGATTATGCGAACACCCTGGATCTGTTTTTGACATTCGAGCCGAGCAATTGTACCGTGGAGGTTGCTGTGCCACTGGGAAACTCAGATCACTGTTTGATATTGGTCGCGCACTTGAATTTCAAGCGAATAACCGACCTAAGCAGCTTCGCCATGTATGGAGGTATGGGACTATAAATGTTGTATCCGTTGACGCGAAACTCTTGCACCATTGCAACAAATGTAGTATATGTTGTCAAATTAACATATGGAATGCTTTTTCATTTAATAGAAGACTTATTGTAGAATGTATGAGAGTTCCAAGACCTTTAAGGTTTGCTTTAACTTCTTGCAATTCTTATAGCAATAGAATACCCATTATCTTATCTTTCGGCTGTACAACAGACCAGCATTAAATGTTCGTGTTTCACTTGATGTAGTTAATCCCGATCATATTGAACTCTTCTTTGGCAATTGATTTTATGTTGAAAAACTGTTGTTTTTGGTTGCGTTTCCAACCAGTAAATGCACTAAAAAACACGAATAGATGGCATCATATTTAGTTAGTTAGGTGAATGTAAAGTTGGTAAACTTTTAATTTTGCAATCTTCGCAATTTTTTGTTCATGTTGTTGGTTTGCAAAACATCTCTGCTTACCATTGTGCAACCGTCCTCTGGGATATAGCATTGTCTCATGCTGTGCCGGTGTAAGTGCGCTCTTGTCGTAAATGATGCTGCAAAAGAATCCATGGTGGCCAAATGTTTTCCCTAGCTCTCCAGGACTAGAAGAATAGCTTAACAATACTCATTTGTTGGAGAATGTGCATGATATCACGTGAAGAATACGACTAATAATGTTTGCTCAGAAGTAGTAAGGACATCGCTCCAATTATCTACCTTTGTTCTTAGCGGCAATCTCTTCGAGATTTTCAATGTAAACAAAATTAAATGTGTGCATCTGCACACGGTAGTAAATTTTGTAGGTAGCCGTAATGGTTGCCGTTAATGTAAACAGGTCATAGGATATCTGGCGTGTGTTATTCACAGGTGCTTCAGATACAACGATAAACAAGAACAATTACGACAACGTGTGATTGGCCTCCCAACGAACGGCTGGATATCCGATGCACATATCGCCGGAAAACATATCTCATTCAATGTTCTTGACATATGGGACAACCACAAACGGATTGTTAACGAAACGATGCACTATGAGCTGCAGAACGTCGGAGTAACAGATAATCCGGCCAAACATAAATGCTTGGTGGAGTAAACAAATCTATCGCTGGTCGAACTTTGAAAGTATTTTTTTCGCTTTCTTCTTTTTGTTCAATATTCTAAAAAGTCGAGAAGACGAGCGATATGAAGACAGCATATCTTTAATTTTAGACACGCATCTCATACCAAATCGACCGACTTTCGAAGGAGAACCATCAGTAACGCGTTCGCGATGATAGCTCGACAGATCTTCTCGTTATACGAAGCCCGAAGCGTTTGAAGGAACATATTCGTTGAGTCTTCCTGGTGTGACGATGTATTAGTACTTTATCTCGATCTGGATTAATGCTCGATCATAGGCGGAGCTATTCATGCTGCTGCATCGGATTGTGGTTGGAGACTTCGTCACCACGTAAACCGCTGGCCAGGTTCAGCGAGATTACGAGCAGTTCCAGCGCTTGATTTACATATGTTTACAACAAGTTAACGTCGCGATATGCTGCGGCATGAGCGTTCTTGGGTGGTCTCGAGTATGATAGATGGATTACTGATGTCGGCGCACTTCAATCAGAGCTAGAACGCTCGTCCCTGGATCTGCATTGGTTGAGTGAACAGTGTTTGCCTGCTTATGTTGTTTCTTCGCAGCCTGCGTCGTTTGCTTTACCACATCGTGATAGGACACACAACTAGTTCAGGCAGTGATGTTTTTGATTGTTCTAATTTTCGCAATGCTCTGTGAGAAGTGTAACAATGCTCTCAATTATGTTAAAATGGGTTTGGCTTATCTTTTCAAAGGTTTTTACTCGTTTCCTTAATTGTTAATGGGTTCAACATTACATTATTGTGCACACATGTGCACCAATATGTTGCATGAACTATACGGTCCCTGGTGATTATTTTATTATCAGATGGCGTCTAGCCTTTTAGGATCGTTTCGAGCTGGGTAAAACATCCTGGCTCGGGAAATAAAATGGAAATACAATTACTGCATCCATGCAAAACCTGAATGGATCATAAAGTAATTTTATTGCATTTTTAACTGCCAGCATGAAAATAAAAGTTCTCGTACAAACTGCTCTCGTTTTTGGAGAGATCTTTGTTGAATCAGGGGTTCATCAGGTTCTTTTTCTGATATTTCTGGTAGGCGCACATGTGTAGGGTTTTCGAGTTGTTTATGTAATGTGATAATTTGAGCGTTTTAACGTTTAATCCAAAAACATAAAAAACTTGAATTGTTGGTGGTTTCGTTGTGAGTATGGGGAGTTTTGAACCGCTACAAAACAGATCAATCAAGGACTGGTATACGTCCAGTGATGAGTTCTGAATTTAGATTCTGTAAAATGAAACGAATTGGGGAACATAAGTTTTTTTTTTTGTTATTCGTATTTTTAATTTTATGAACATCCTGTAATGTAAAGAATAAAGATGACCAGCGACTGTAGTTACAGATTGGTCATGACTATTAGCAAGATTTACAATAAGTGTGAAACCTTATTAAAATTAAACATGTATTTATAAAAAAAAGACTCTTCTGACTCACGAACTTCAGCCGGCAAACTTCACTTGGTAGTCCCAAATTTAAATAATTAGTGTTATACTGTATACCAATTTGATTTGATCAATCAACAACGTTGTTACTGGAGACTCGTTATTTACTTATTTCAAAGGCACACTTTTTAATTTCAGTTTTTGGGAAAAATAAATCTATTATGTGTATGTTTAATTCAAGACTTTGTTTAACATAGTTCGGATTATCCGATTCGTTTCAAATAGACTTCGTTTAGTTCAAACATTTTTATTTCTGTTTGGGGAAAAATAAATCCATTATGTGTATGTTTGATTCAAGACTTTGTTCAACATAGTTCGGATTATCCAGTTTATGTCAAATATACTTCGTTTAGTTCTAACTTCTTTATTTCAGTTCAGGGAAAAATAAATCCATTATGTGTATTTTTAATTCAAGATTTTGTTTACTATAGTTCGGATTATCCGATTTGTGTCAAATATGCTTCCTTTAGTTCTAAAATTTGTTGCCGTCCTTAAGGTAACTTCATAATGCTTCTCTGGTAGAAGCAACAGATCCCTATTGGCGAAAAACTGTACCGAGTGATTTCCACTTCCTTGATACCAATGTTATACTACTAAACATATTTTGCAATAATGAATAGATATGGTAACCGCTTGATACTAGTTCCTCACTGTCTTTATGGGGGACGAGTATTCATGAATTTGAGAAGTTTAGTGTGAAGTATTAGTAGGGCAGCTGCAAAATGACCCTGCGACGGTTCTACGAACCACACAAACCACTATAGGTCGAGATGTCGTCGTTCCACCAAGGAACATACTCACCTATATTCAAACTACACGTGCCCACAGACACGTGTCCTCAAAAGTCCTCCTCGCCACCTGAAAAAAAGGTAACATTCATCCTGGAGTCAATAACCCCACGTATCCACAGATACATGGCCCACAAGTCCGACCAATTTTCCTACGCCTGCACGGCGGTCGAAGGACCCAGCATAGAAATTGTGTACCAATCCATCAACTGGATATACACAAACGGTTGGCATAACTGCGCCAGATGTTGACAAGCATCACATCTCCGGCGATAAGCTAATTGCTGGAAAACCAATCCGTCGATAAAACCTTTGTCCCTGCCGCAATGTACTTCACCTAAACAAAGGCCATGGCGGAGCAACAGCAATAAACGAAAATGCTGTTCCCATAGGGCTAAGTAAACATTATCCCACGATCGTCTAATGTAAATCACACATTCGATTGTGTGCATGAAATTCTGATCACAGAATGACCCACAGCAACCAGACAATAATCTCCGCGTCTGTATGTGTGAGTACGATCGTCCCTGGTGGAGAGATTCTCGATTGAGAGAAAGTCACCACCAGCGAAAGGAAAAAGAAAACTATGGGGTGAATGGAATCATCCCCAGGGACGTTATCACAGTCCAGTAAGAGTGTGGGGTGTAAGTAGGTGCCTGACACGACACGGATTCACTTAAATCCCCAACTCTTATCCAGTCGAAGTAGTACGAAAAATAAAAAAATGCACTGTGGTAGTTTTACTGGTGAATGTTTTTCTTTATTCTTACTTTTTAATAAGTTAAGGAATGACAGAAGAAAGATTATAACACAATGTTTTTCTTTATTTTTACTTTTTAATAAGTTAAGGAATGATAGAAGAAAAATTATAGCACAGTAGACGTCCTCTCGTATTATTGTTCGATTCACTTCCTACACACTGACTACTATTTGGTGATATATTCGCCCGAAATAGTTTAATCTGATTACAAAAATTGCGCGATAAAGAATTATAACAAACCGCGACCGTACCGACACGCTTGATTTTTTTAATTTTGTGTCTCCATACACTACTGGGGACAAAATCTGACTCCTTAACGCGAGTATCCGACAGGGAATGAATTTTGACTCTGATCACGAGATCTTGAGACGGACTCCCCGATGCAATCCATATACGTCAGAATCAACGGTGGTGGATTAGATCGGCGTGCGAGGATTCTCTATGTGTCCGTATAGGACAAGTACGATGCCCTTTAGCCTGCATATCGGCAACGACGAAAATGCACATGAATAAACATGGGCTGGTGTAATGAATTGCAGGCATTATTGACACACTCGAAGGAAGAAATAGGTTTCGGTGTCCCAAATAAACAAAAACGATATATCAAGGTTCAAACGATGCGATGCACATTATTTGTGATTTAGGCGATGCTATACGAGAACATCGGCTGTTTACATAATCGCCCCAGATTTATGCCATTGCAGGCAATAGATTTTTTCGTGGCGATAAGCAAACAAAAGGTTTGCTCGCCTATGGCCAAGGCTATGGTGGCTTTTGTTTGCTCTAATTAAATGGAACATGGGTATGATGGTGCGGAATTTGACTTGCAGACGTGCAAGCGTACGTCTCACCCAGGGGAAACATGGACAGCGGTTGGTAAGTAGCATAAACACAGTGATGCTACTGTGTGTTTGTTTGTTTTACAGGCCGGAGCATCGTTAGGCATGATCTAGATGAATCATATTCGTGCCCAAATCCCATGATCGGTAGATAACCGATAAAGGAAATTGGTCGCAACTGTAGCGAACCTAGGGATTGGAGCAATATCCACTCATGAACCGTAGCAAGAATATCGGCTACAGCTGTGTCAACAATTACGCTGGCCAGCGAGTGTTTATCTTTTATAATTGCTGTAAAGCCGAGCCGATAGGGTTGGTATGGTTCATGTAATATGAATGAAATAATTTGTTTGATGTGCATGTTTGCTGGGGTTTTACTTTCAGGTGAAAGAGAATGAAAGGTAGCTTACGCTGCCTAAAATTGGAGGTAGGTATGGTGTCTTGTGGGTGAAGGAGAAGCAGGTTGATTTAAAGAAATGGATGGTTCTTTGGGGAAGCTTTAAAGAACCGCCATCGGTTCTTTGGGGACGCTTTAAAGAGCCGCCACATGAGAACCGACGAGGAGCTATCCGCATAGCGCAGTAAATAACCGAAAAAGAAACCAACCGACCCGAAGTCTCGTAACGTTTAAATACGCGAATTAACGAAAGTCGATTAATACGTGTCCAGTGAATCAATTAAGGGTGATATTAGTTAAAACATTTTTCTTACAGCAGTTAATAATAAACAATAAGCAAAATTAAGCACATTAAAATAAATTCCGTTGAGTTCGACACTTCGCTTGCAATCGGGTAGTTTACGTCGCACATAATACACAAAGCAAGTTATAAGAAAAGCCAAATGTACGCACACTAGTTCCCATAATATCGCCACGGGTGATCAAGTGTTGATATCTTTTGTTGTTTTCGTGGACAGTGCTGGCAGAGCACATCATTCGCTCTGGTTTCGTTTTGTTTGTCTGCGAACAGTGTTCGGCGGAACACTGCATCAACAGTCGAATCCGCCAAAATCCCGTCCCAGAACGCAGTTCTCAATACTCTTTTCGAACTTTTCTTTCGAATTATTGTTGTGATAGACTGCCGAAATCTTTCATCATCATCATCGGCATCACAACAGGGATCCGGTCTTGGCCTTATTTAACGAATCTCTCCACCGGCCCCGATTTTGAGTCGATGTCATCCAGTTTGGCACTCCCAGGCTCTTGGCGTCCTGGTCTACGCCATCGCTCCATCGCAAACAAGGCAGACAAGGCCGAAATCTTTATCGAGCGAGTATTTCCGATGCGTCTGTTAGAGTAAATTTGCAATAATTGTGCCGGAAACTTTCCATTTGGATTTGTGGGATTAGCATTGGGAGTTTAGTTCAGTGGTACTTCCCCTTCATTTATTAGTTTACAGCTTACAAATACATTCTTACGAGTTAACTAACTGAAAAAACTTAAACCTGATTTAACAACTCAAGTAAGTGGATTAGGGTAGGGCAGGAGACGGAGAGAAGTTATGGAGAGAGATTTAGGATTTCTTTTTAAATATACTTCTATCCTGAGAGGCGAACCTACAGCACTGTGTCGAGATGCCAATAATTAACTGTTAGAATTCCTCTTGAATAGTTGCACGTTGGAAAGCTCCGGAAACGCTCTCAGGGGAGGGAATTTAGTTCTTACTTCCCCTCTCCTTATAAATGCTTTTTCTTCGCCCGTGACACACTTACACTTTTATTTTTACACTTCTCTCGGGGAAGTGAACCTATAGAGCCGATTCGGCGCCCCCATATGCCAATATCTGTTGCACTTCGTTTTGAACAGTTGGAGGTTGTAACGTTTCGGGTAACACTCGCGCGGGAAAGGAATTCCACAGCTTTTCTGCTCTGTAACCGAACGAGTTCTGACGCAGAGGTATTCGCGCCGTCGGGGGTGGGATACGTCGGATTGTCTTGTGGAGCGCATATAAACCGAATTACGCGGAGCAGTAGCACGAATCTCCCACGAACATTACTTGTGATAATATCTGTAGAATAGACAGAAGTCAGCTACGCGCCTTCGATGTGATAGCGACCGTAGTCCCGACGTCAGCACCGTGTCTCCGATCGGGCGAATATCTCGTCTCTGTATGTTCTCAAGTAGGTTGAGGGTATTGTCTTGGAGCACACCTTCATACATGAGAGCAATATTCGACTGCTGGTCAAATTTAGGATTTATACTGGAGAATAAGTTGGACCGGAGTAAAATATTTCTCGGGTCTAAAAAAAAAAACTCAGTTTTCCAAAGGCAGATCCGATGATGTTCGTGCTTATGCCACGTTGTATTCCCACAGACCCTGACGCCGAGCAATTTCATATTTTTCCCAGATTCGAGGGCTTGGCCATTCATCATCAACTGTGATCCATTTTTCTTTGTGAATGTTGTATATTGTGTCTTCGTTGCATTGAAGTCGACGAGACTGGCCTTTGCCCATTATAGGATCTTATTCAGATACCGATTCAGAGAGTCTATCTGGTAACATCTCAGCTGGTGCGACGTTGATGAGCCAATCGGCCGATCACTCGAAAAAGAGAAAACAACCGTACTTTCATCCGCAAAACTGAACACTCGGTTATCAGTTGACTCCAACAATCATTTATGTGAAGTAAAAACAAGGACGGAACCAAAAAACATCCTCGAGTCACTCCGGAATTATTAGGATACAGATCCGAATAATCACCGTCTATAATAACCCGGATCGATCGATTTTCGAGGAAGCTTCTTGTCCAGCCGCAAAGTTGCTGAAAAAGTCCTTTTGAGCGAATCTTCCGCAGCAATGCGCCATGTCAGGCGCGCTCAAAAGCCTTGGAGATATCCAATGCGACCGCTCTTGACTCAGCATGCCCCTTAATCGCAGATACTCATATGTCGGTTATAGGGGTCAACAAATCATTTATGTGAAGCAAAAACAAGGTTGGAGCCAAAATAGAACCTTGATGCACATTGGAAATAACAGGATACAGATCCGAGGACCCGGCGTCCAAAACAACCCGGATCAATCGATTTTCGAGGAAGCTCCTCGTCGAGTCGCAAAGCTGTTGGGAAAGTCCATATGAACGAATCCCAGACGCGGTCAAAAGCATTGGAAATATCCAATGCGACTGCGCTTGACTCACCATGCCCTCAATCGCAGATGTCCATATATCGGTTATAAAGGTCAAAGGGTCTCCTATGGACCGCCCGCCACGGAATTCGTATTGACGATCATTCAGAAGGCCGTTGCACTCAAAATGCCTAATTAACTCAGCATTGATGACCTTTTCCATTACCTTAGATAAAATAGACAGTAATGCTATCGGTCGATAAATTTGTGGGAGACACTTTTTCCCCTGCAGAGATGCAAAATATACTTCACTCCTGGTCATTATTTACAAGGCATATATTCGTCCTAAAATGGAGTTCAACTCCCATATTTGGTCAGGCGCATCCAAAACTGCACTACACGTGCTCTATAGGATGCAAAAACGAGCAGTGAAACTTATTGGGGACCCAGCTGTGAGTCGATCAATTCCGTCGTTAGAACATAGGCGCAACGTATCTTGTCTATCTCTCTTCTATAGGTATTATCACGGTCGTTGCTCAACTGAACTTGCTCAATGTGTTCTGCCCCTTCAGAAATTTTCCCGCGATACCCGTCAATTTTGGGCTCCGCGATAGTATAGTGGTTAGTATACCCGCCTGTCACGTGGGAGACCGGGGTTCGATTCCCCGTCGGGGAGCCTCTGGCGCAAGACTAATGACCTTGCCCGGAAAAAAACAAATCATTATGGAAAATTTAACAAGCCTCAGGACTTGCTAAATAAGGCCAAGACCGGTTCCCGGTTGTAGTGCCGATGATGATGATGATGATGACCCGTCAATTTGTGAATGCGCATCAGTTCACGTTGAAAGTCGATTTCACGCGCACAAACAAACATAGAGAGTCATTCTTTAGCCGAACCACATGAATGTGGAATACTCCTTTTACCTTTTGACACTTATAACCGATATATGGACATCTGCGATTGAACGGCATGGTGAGTCAAGGGCGATCGCATTGGATATCTCCAAGGCTTTTGACCGCGTCTGGCACGAGGCATTGCTGAGCAAACTACGTTCATATGGACTTTCCCAACCGCTTTGCGACTGGACGAGGAGCTTCCTCGAGGATCGATACAGATCCTGTTAATACCCCCGAATTAACAGGATCTGTATCCTGTTAATTCGGGGGTACCCCAAGGTTCTATTTCGGTTCCAACCCTGTTCTTGCTTCACATAAATGATTTGTCGGAGACAACGGATAACAAAGTGTTCAGTTTTCCGGATGATAGTACGCTTGTATCTTCCTTTTCGAGTGTTCGGCCGATTGGTGCATCCGCGTCGCATCAGCTGAGATGTAGACAGATTGACTCTCGAAATCAGGATCTAGATAGGGTCCTGCAGTGGGGAAAGGCCAATCTCGTCGACTTCAATGCAGCGAAGACACAATATACAACATTCACAAAGAAAAGTGGATCAGCGGTTCCGAAGCTGATAATGAATGGTCGGCCCGTCGAGGCTGGGGAAAGTTTGAAATTGCCCGGCGTCACGGACTGTGGGAATGTATCATGGCATAAACACGTGTCGAGTATCGCCAGGTCAGCCTCGGGAAAACTGAGTTATCTTTTTAGAGCCAAGAAATATTTTAATCCCAAATTAGACCCGCGCTCGAATATTGCTCTCATGTTTGGAGCTCGGCTCCTAAACATACCCTCGACCTACTTGAGAGCATACAGAGAAGAGCGATCCGCCTGCTCAGGGACTCGGCGCTGACGTCGGGCCTACAGTCGCTATCACATCGAAGGCGCGTAGCCGACCTCTATCTGTTTTCCAGATATTATCACCGCTACTGTTCTTCCAAGATTCGTGGCATTGTTCCACGCAATTCTGCTTATATGCGCTCCACAAGACAATCCGACGGATCGCACCCGTTTGTGATTCATCTCCCGACGGCGCGAACATCCCTGCATCAGAACTCGTTCCGTTACAGAGCGGGGAAGCTGTGGAGCTCCCGTGGGGAGGAAGTAGTGCACCGGCGTACGGGGCTGATTATCTTCCTCCTCCATCATCAATTGTTAGCCGCGCAAAACACCAAACCGAAAGTCATCAGCAATAAATGAACGAACGCCGCCTCGTTCGTTCGCAACCACGATCACCCAGCAAAAGAGAAAACTCTAGGCACAGGAGGTAATAAAAAGAAACACTAAAATTTAGTTCAATAGAGTATTATAAGTGGCGTTTATTGTTTTCCTTTTTAAATGTTAAATTATTGTTATATTGCAACGTTGCACACTGATTACTGCGTTTAATTAAAAGGATCGTTTTTCAGATACCGGTAGTAGATTTTAGAACTAACAAAGTTATATTAACCGATACGACTCGATACGCGTTCGACTCACACTCGATTTTTGTTTCACAACCGTGCCGGCGCCGGCACGGTGGATGGCGGAGCGACCGTCTCGACCGCTGGATGAAATTCGACTCAACGATATTTTATCGTTTGGGGTGAGTTTTTGGTGGTGTGGTGAAAAGGAAAAGAAATTTCCTTTGACCAGTGACCAATGGAAAGCGATCTCAGGTACGCGGTGGTGTATGTGTGTGTTGGTACACATCACCGTGTTGATCGATGCGTTTTGCCTGAAACGAGGAAGAAAGGAACAATGGCGAAACGACCTACAGCATCTTTCGGTAATGAGGGTCGGCTGTCTAAATAGCAGCCACTCATTAGATGCTAAAAGGATCGTATGCATGATTACCTGCGACTGGGAGAATCGGATTCTTTTGTTTTGCATATATTTATGCTATTGCATCCGATTTGGCGGCGAAACATGGCGTCGGTGATTGTTTGAAAATTCAAACAAAGCAATGTTTCCTGGTGAAGTGCTTGCAATTGAATCCATAGTTGCAAGTCTTCGGAAAGCAATTTAGATGGGTACACAATGACGGTGGTGTATACCATCTGCGTCAATTATGCATGGCATCTTTGGCGACGGCTGGATCGAATTATAGTGTGAATATCTACACTAATTGGAAATTCGGTTTTTGGGTCGCTAATGCAGAGATGCTTTGTAATATATGAATGCCCTTGTAGACGCAATTCTTTTTAGGGATTCTTTATAATGCTTGTATGCATTAATGTCCTTGGAGAAGGAAATATTTTCAGGTGCCAATGCAATCGCATTGGTGGGAATTAATGGGAGTTGAGTTGCGGATATGGGGAGTTTTTCAGGTAAGTGGGCCGTGGGGTTTGGTGGAACCCCCACACTCCCTTCCCACGCGAGTGTTCGCGGAGCGTTACACACTGCAACTGTTCAAAAAGAACTGCAACAGTTATGTGATGGCATTTCGGGGCGCCCACTCGGCGCTATAGGTTCGCCTCTCCCGAGAGAAGTCTAATAAAAAAAAAAGAACTCTACCTGATGATGTGTTTCCCCGTCGTTGTAATGTCCAGACATTTAAGACCAATGTACATCTATACTTCCTTTCCTTATCCACTTCCTCTCCTTACGCTCGCGCTGTGCTCTGACACTTAAGGGTACTCCAAAATCCTCTTTTATGCGCGTGTTAAGTACATCAATGACGACCCAAATAAAGATATGGACCACATTGTCATTGATCCACTAAAACCAAAATTGATTTTGAACCCATATGACCCCCAGAGCGATAATGCAATTAATTGGCCCACATTTCGCCACAACCGTTGAAATAGAAATTGCATAATTGCACATCAAAATTTGTTGGGTCGCTTTGCAATCGCGGAAGTTGAACTGTGACGCAAACCGATGGAGGTATATCGGCTGACGTTGCATTTCAACGCAATTGCAAATTGAAATTGCTAATCAGGAAGTAGGTCGATGGGGAACGAATATGCATTGTCATCATCGGGAGGTGTTGACTCCAAGGTAACAAGAAGGGGTAAAAGAAAAATGTGAGGCAGTCTGATTTTGAGTCGATTATTAGAAGAGTGGACCGGAGGTGTCCGAAAAGAAAGTCCGTTGTTGGAGATCGGGAATCAATGATTGAGTTTTGAAGGTGTTCGGTAGTTTGTCCTTTCCGCAAGAAGTTAAAAGATAAAGTAGAAGATAAAGAAAATCGGTTTCGAGAAAGTTTGGTGGATGTTTATTTTAGAGAGAAAAAAACCTGTAACTAAAAGTTTGTATAATATATATCGTATATAGTGAGAGTGACGGGAACGGAAAATCTGTAACTAAAAGTTTGTATAATATATATATAATAAGGGTGACATGAACAAAAATCTGTGTTATATAAAACTTTTACACCGCCCACTTTGCACACCACACACACTTTAAATAAAACACTCATTTCGTTTTTATTTAAACTAATCTTTATTCTTAAACAAACACACTTAATAGTAATCACTTATTTTTGCACACATGATAAGTCGTCAAACGCACATGATATGAAGTGACTTATCCAAGACGCTCAAGACGTTAGGTCCACATATACTTATTTCGCACTTTTCACCCTCACGCACTTTCCTCACCACTTTACGACCGACTCCTTTAAACTTATCAAATCAACTTCAGTCGCGGACGACCGTCACGGTCAACTATTAAAACCCAACTCGCGTGTCCGTTCTGGACTACTCTCAAAGAACAACCCCGCTTCTTTTTCCGATCGTTTGATCGCAGGAGAACCTTTTTCTTTTTAGTTAACATAAGGCAACGTATTCTTTTCCTTGTGCAATAATCGCACTCGAGATCCTTTGTATTAGGATCTCTTTGGTGAGCCCGCGCATCTTTTGTCTGATCCCTTTTTATCTTTCCCAAATTGGGATCGATAAATGAAACACAAAAGAAAAATCAATAGCGCATCGTGCTAATGCACATTTATGATGCTCCATGTTGTTAAGCGCTTGGGTGAACGTGTAGTTCGCTTTATTGCGCCTGTTGTTTGTTTTAGCCGAATGTGTAAGGATCTCTTCTATGGGAAATCGATAGGAAATACACAGGGAAAAATCAATAGTGAATCGTGCTAATGCACATTTATGATTCTCTATGTTGTTATGCGGGCTCCTCGATAGTATAGTGGTTAGTATACCCGCCTGTCACCCGGGAGACCGGGGTTCGATTCCCCGTCGGGGAGCCCCTGGCGCAAGACTAATGACGTTGCCCAGAAAAACAAATTATCATGGAAAATGGCTCCTCGATAGTATAGTGGTTAGTATACCTGCCTGTCGCGCGGGAGACCGGGGAGCCTCTGGCACAAGACTAATGACCTTGCCCGGAAAAAACAAATCATTATGGAAAATTGAACAAGCCCCAGGACTTGCTAAATAAGGCAAGACCGGTTCCTGGTTGTAGTGCCGATGATGATGATGTTGTTATGCGCTTAGGCGAACGGGCAGTTCATTTTATGGTGCCTGTTGTTTGTTTTAACTCGGTTTGGTTAAAACGGAAACCCATGCTGATTGTGTTAATGGTTTTAAGTAGCCATTTTTCTAAGGGATCATAAAATTGCTGACGCGTATTTTATGATTCTCAGCGATTTTGTTTGATGAAGGACATCTGGTCCGTACATCTGGATCTTAGGGGATTTTTGTGGTGAACCTGTGGTTCGATTATCCTGTCTAAGTTTTCAATGTGAGCAAATTGAACGTTTAGTTCAATTTGTTTGAAATTGAATTGATTAGAGGAAATTAAACGTTTAGCTCGATTAGTTTGGTATTACATTGATGTGGGACCATTTGATGTATGGGGTAATGCTCTGGCTTGGGGAGTGTCTCATTCTTTAAGTGGATGCTTTTGGCGTGTATCGCAATTAGTGGTGGAGACTGGCTCCAAAGGGTAAGTATTATGGGATGGGTGGTTGTGGCCGTAACATCTGTAACTAAAAGTTTGTATTATATATACAATAAGAGTGACGTGGACAAAAATCTGTAACTAAAAGATTGTATAATATATATGTATTAAGAGTGATATGAACAAGAGCCTGTAACAAAAAGTTTGTAATATATGTATACATAATAAGAGTGACATGAGCGAAAACCTGACAGCAAATTTGCATAAAATATATATTGTTATGAGCAAAAAACTGGTAACAGTACGTTTGTACAATATATCTATATATAATAAAGTGAAAGACAGCTACAGAAAAGGAGCATTACAAACTTGTTTTAATTCTTGACGATGTTCCAGTATTGAGAGACAACCAGGCCCCTGTTCCCTTCATAACCAATCCCTGACCATTGTCCAATCAATTCGAGACCATGGCATGCTTTTTCTCTCACACATCCTTAAAGCCAACTCTGCCCTCGGGTTCGTGAAACAATGGTTCTCCAACTCCTACCTTTCTTGATCCCTTTACCCCCACTGCTAGAATATGTTAGCCAGGTACGGCCCCCTTATCGCAAGACCCATATTCGCAGTCCTTCTGGCGCAAGACTAATAACCTTCTCCGAAAAAAAAAACAAATCATTATGGAAAAAAAAAAGGATTTGCTTAATAAGGCCAAGACCGGTTCCCGGTTGCAGTGCCGATGATGATGATATTCGCAGGCCGCGGGCTAGCATGGGAAGACCCATTAATCCTGCCCCCGTATAGTAACCGCCTCAAACTAATCAACCTCAAAACCCTTGAGGAGCGTAGGGTCCTCGTTGACATACTATTCATTAAGAGGGGATTTCTACACTTTTCTCTCTAACCTGCCCCCGTCTTGACTTCATGATATGAATTGTTCACCGAGGTTAAGCTTGGTTAAGTCACTTTTACGTTATTTGGTTTGCCAAGTTGTACATATACTTTAGCTTGTAAGTACTTATATTGCTTTGATTAAGCCGATAAAGGGGTGGTAGCCCCACTAAACTTTATGCAATTCAGTCTAGATGTCATTTAAAATAAAAGCTCCTTTGGTATTCCTGATGAAAATTATATCCTAAGCAAAAACGAGATACCGAAACCAGTCATACCTTCTTTCAATGTCGATCCTGCATACAGGTGCACTCCACCCAATAAATTACGCAGCCATATAAAATTGGTTCAGAGCTATTGAGTTGTCGACTTTATGGCCACAGCTAAAAGGTCGGGTCTGGCTCATCTCAATCAGCACGACGCTCTCTACGGCACAGAGGTCTAAAAATAGACAAATACTATGTATGTAGCCTGCTTGAGCTGATTTATCTGATCGCAAGTGAAAATTACCGTATGAACTCGATGTTCTCGAATTTTTACTTTTTCATTTAGTTTTTGGAAAAAAAACCAAAAATATAAAGACAGGAAAATGAAGAAATTTCTTTGGCTTTCGTACGATTGGCTGGTGGGGCATTTAGTGAGCAGCATATCATGTGACGGCAGCAAATTTTAGCCTGGAAAAAATTCAAATATATTTTCATCCTTTTGGTGGGCGGATCGGGGAGTTGTTTTCCTTGCAAATTAATAAAATTTAATTGAAAAAGAGGCAAGAAAAACTAAAACCCAACAGGAAGATATTTAATTGCATTGAGGAAAGAGGTCAGAATTTACCTTCACAAATGATTCAAATAAAATTCCATACGTCTGGAATGATCGAATTTTTCTAAGAATCATTTACGACCCGGTTTATTACCTTCTGGGAATTTAGGAAATCAACAAGGATGTGAGCCACGTTTACCGCTGTACCGCTGTGCCGGCTGTCTTTTGCAATTG
The DNA here is from genome assembly GCA_963931805.1 of Microdon myrmicae. NCBI lineage: Eukaryota > Metazoa > Arthropoda > Insecta > Diptera > Syrphidae > Microdon > Microdon myrmicae. The sequence continues at coordinate 64,722,635 of OZ007498.1, forward strand.
ATCGGTGGATCATTTCATGAACTGTGTGGGACTTTTTGCTTTCCATAGCAACACTAGAATTGTTAGGAATCAACAAAACATGGTGACTAATACAGTTCCCAATGGGTTTTTTAGGAATATTGTTTGAGATACTTAATCGTTTTCAAAATGCTTCCGAGATTCTATATTAGGTCGTAGTTTTGTTTACATGAATTGCGGGAGTTAAGTTTGACTTCCTTGAATTTTACAAAAAATTATTCCTTTCCGATCTACGGCTGGAGTTCGATACTTTATTCTTTAATTCTTCGGTACAAAAGAAAGTGCTTAGGGTAGATTTACATGCTATTTACACCACGCTGTTATCAACCAGAGAGAGACTTACCATTCTACTACATTGTTATCTTAACATGAATCACCAGATGTGGTTTTAAACATGAACTGGTGAAAATTATGTATCATTGGGATGAGTAATGTTGCGTGGTAACTACCTCAGCCGATCTTGTCTCGGCGAGAAAAGTATTGAAAGCGAACAGAACATTATAAGATGTCAACGCTAAACAAATTTAAACTAAAACTTAAATACAAGTCAAATAACATTGAATAAATATAAAAACTCAACATACATTGTGATTGGCCACGCAAACTAAACGTATCCATTTAAACAATGTACATTTCACGAATTAAACATGTTATTGATGGTATAAAACTAAAACACAAAACAAGCTGGTGCACAAACCTGGATAAGCTAAAATTTGGCCATGACCTTCTCGATCAGTTTCGGGACAGTCATGGCCAAGATTCTTTCGCCGGGGGCAGCGGTATCGGCGAGAGAGGGTTAACGGGGGAGGAGATACCAGCGACCGTTTTTTTTGTCTCTGCAGAGACTGATTGACGGTGGTCTTTCGTTTTTTCCTGTTATTGTGCGGTTTGTTTTTGCGTTTGTTCGAGCTGAAAAAGAAAAACGGTGTGAGGGACCGCGGAGATATAGAGAGAATTGTTTAATTTTGAATGTAGTTTTTTCGACAAAAATTGACCGTCATCGTATTGTAGCGAGCTTAGGGTTCGCTGGATTAATTATTTTGAATAAATAAGAGCCGTTGAATCGAGTTTGAATTAATGTGACACTTTATTAGTCCGTTAATAACAACCGTTACCTTTTACCGTACACATAACGATTTCTTCACTTATCGCTTCCTTACTTATCGCTTCCACACTTATTACTTCTTACTCATTACTTATCGCTTGCTTGACTTTCTACTTCTTACTCATCGCCTGCGTCACTTTCTCACTTATTACTCATCCTCCATGATCTGTGTGCGACGTATTTATACCATTTCCGTATTATGATTCGGCGTTTCGTTTCCGTCCGTTCCATAGTCTTGAATGTTCTACTGTTCACGGTCTCCAGTTTTCCATTACTTTATAGAATATTCTAGTACTCTGTTTCGGACTCTCTAGAATATTCTAGTACTGATTGTCATATGCGTCACACTACCCTCCGCCTAGATTAGTTCGTCCCGAACTAAGTTCACTGGTCTTCCGGGCCAACAAAAGCCGCCAGTCGGTCGCGATGCACCACTTTTATCTTGGCGTTCGGCGGTGGAAGTTCTTGACCTTCCTCCAAATTTTCTACTGCTCTCCTTTTCGCGTCAGCTCTAGCCTGCCGCCATTCTTCCTTTTCCTGGCAACGGAATTCCTCTTGCATTTTAGGGATCTCATGCGAATAGTATAAGAGAAAATGCATGTGTACACCATTAAGCTCTTCTGGAGTTTGCACATCATGTAAGCGGTCTAGATCTTCATCTTTAATTACACGCATATCATCTGGTATTGGAGCATCTGTCGATTTCATAACGGTATCCAACTGGTAGTTCCGCATCTTTTCAAATAACTGGAGCGGTTTGTTCTTTGGAGCTGACAGTAAACACCAGCGTGCGTCATAGTAATAGACTTTCCATAGATCGTCGCACGTTAATTCGGGTTTCACGTGTTCTTCTCTATAGAACGCAATGAACGGCACCTCTAGCTGTTGATTACGCCTACAATCTAGGGCTTGCTTGATCTTTCCCCCCGTATGTGGTGGCTTACAATAGCGGTCTCGACCTCCAACATCCGTTGATCTCTCTTGTTCGGAAACAATTGATTTACAAAACGCATGTTTGTAAATCCATTCAGCTTCATCTTGTAGTTCATTGGGTCCCTCTGGAACAGGCGTAACCGGAACTTCGCGCAATTGCATTCGCTCAGGAATATCCGTTTCACGGATTTCATTGTCCAATTCAGTAAAGTGACCCCTTTCCAATTCATTAGGTTCGTTTTCGGGTTCATATCCGTTCTCGTCATCATTAGTGAAATCCTCATAGTCGAAATCTACACCGAAACTGTTCTGACCTTCTTGCAATGACGCGTCAGTGACTAGAAGTCGTCTTTTCTTCTTCTTCTCAGCAATTTGCCTTCCTTCGTCGTTTACAATAAAATCCTCACCACCAGACCCCGATTCCTCATCACCATTGAAATGTTTTGCCGCCTCAATTTCCCTGTGACTACGTTCAGAGCGGCGTTCAACATCGTCTTCGTCGTCGAATAGCTGTTCGTCTATAGCCTCACGTGCTGAACCTTCATCGACGTGCTGTTCCTCTCCATCACTTTCTTCGTCCTGTGTACGACGCAGACGCTTGGAACGCTTTCTGCCTTCGATTTTCAAACCAAGATTCTCTTCAATAAGATCACAGTCGTCGTCTTCCTCTCCATCACTTTCTTCGCCCTGTGTACGACGCAGACGCTTGGAACGTTTTCTGCCTTCGACTTTCAAACCAAGATTTTCTTCAATAAGGTCACAGTCGTCGTCTTCCAGTCGGTCGTCCAACTCGTCATCATCATTGTAAATCCGTTTCAGGGAACGGCCTGAAGCATCAGTGTCTTCATCATCACTGCCGTCCTCTTCAATCGGGTTATCATCGATGAAATCCTTCAGTTCCTCACGTAACACATCATCGTCATTTTCCTCCTCTTCCTCACTGCTGCCGGCCATAGCTTTGCTCTTCCTGAGTTTCTTCATTTCATGTGGCTCCAATTCCTCCTCATCCTCAGCTTCTTCCGCTTCCGAGTCCCAGAATTCTTTCATACACTGCCTTTGGGCATCCAATTTTGCATTAACCTCTGCAGCTCGCGCATCCAATTTTGCAGCTTGCGCATCCAATTTTGAATTAACGTCTGCAGCCCACGCATCCAATTTAGCAGTTCGCGCATCCAATTTTGCAGCTCGCGCGTCCAATTTTGAGTTAATATCGATAGCTTGCGCGTCCAATTTTGCCATCATAATCCTGAACATCTCCGAAATGTCCAACGGTTGCGAACTCGTCTCCGAATGTCGATCTGCCATCGTCACAATACACTTTCACACACTTATTCACTTAAACAATAATTAATCCCACTTCTGACACCAATTGTAGCGAGCTTAGGGTTCGCTGGATTAATTATTTTGAATAAATAAGAGCCGTTGAATCGATTTTGAATTAATGTGACACTTTATTAATCCGTTAATAACAACCGTTACCTTTTACCGTACACTTAACGATTTCTTCACTTATCGCTTCCTTACTTATCGCTTCCACACTTATTACTTCTTACTCATTACTTATCGCTTGCTTGACTTTCTACTTCTTACTCATCGCCTGCGTCACTTTCTCACTTATTACTCATCCTCCATGATCTGTGTGCGACGTATTTATACCATTTCCGTATTATGATTCGGCGTTTCGTTTCCGTCCGTTCCATAGTCTTGAATGTTCTACTGTTCACGGTCTCCAGTTTTCCATTACTTTATAGAATATTCTAGTACTCTGTTTCGGACTCTCTAGAATGTTGTAGTACTGATTGTCATATGCGTCACAGTATGTTATTACTGTTTTTCGTTTTGTTCGTAATAGAGTTCGTCATTAAAAATTCCTATTTTTGTGCGGAGTTTGTGGAGGATCTGTAAGGCATTCCCAAAGAACCACCCACTCCCTTTTAATTAACCGTCACCCACTTACCAAGCAAGTCATTATACTTACCTGCAAATGAGCATCCTAAGCTACTTTGCATCACCTTCCGCCTGTAAACATGAGCCCACGGCAAGATTACCACCTTGCCGTGGCATTAAACTTTCACCCCGGGGCATGCTTGCATCCAACGCACCATGTTTCCGAAATCTAATTCGATTACCTCTTCATGTAACCGACATTAATTCCCGAACACGTCAATGTGCATCGCTGAGAAGCACTTTCTCACACACGTGCATGACATGTCCATCCTCGCCTTATCGGCTGACCCATCGGCCGATCGTTCAAACAACAATCCGTTGGCCCAGAAGATACGTCGTCTAACGTACTTGTTGACACAACTGCCGCCGATAGTATCCCTACCACTTTCTCACACACGTGCATGACATGTCCATCCTCGCCTTATCGGCTGGCCCATCGGCCGATCGTTCAAACAACAATCCGTTGGCCCAGAAGATACGTCGTCTAACGTACTTGTTGACACAACTGCCGCCGATAGTTTCCCTACCATTCGGTAATTAAATATTGCCCCCATATATTTAGGTTCGCAATAGCTGCAACCAATTTCCCATTATCGGCTATCAACCGATCACGGGATTTGGTCATGAATAGGATCGTTGTTTAGGCAATCATACCAACGTTCATGCTCTATGATGACCCTTCTGGAAATCAAAGTAAACACACAGTACCGCACTGTGTTTGTTTTGCTTACCAGCGCTGGTCCATAGTTCTCATGGTGGCAAATTCCTCACCACCATATCCATGTACCAGCATATTAACCCAAATAAGATAGCCATCCAGCCTGACCCTTTGCCATCGTCGGCAAGATTTCTGTTGACTTAATGTCGACGAAATATCTTCCTTTCTAGTCCATCAGAGCCATACGGCTTAATCAAACAAACCCCAAATCTTCGGTTGACTTATCGTCTCCAAAGAATGTATCGCCTCGAACGACATTACATGAACACTATGCCTGCAGTCCCTTTTCGCTCGTCCATTTGTTTGAACAGGTGCGGTATCGTCCGTTGTCGATATGCAGGCACAGGGGTATTATACTTGACCGTACGACCATACGGAAAATCCTCCCACTGGATCCCGATTCGGTCGCTGATTGGCTATCCCTAGATCGGGAAATCCACCTCGATCACGATTAGTGGATGTCGGCGGCAAAATCAAGTTGAGTCAAATTTCATCATCCTTCGAGGAGAGACGTCGAGTCTCTGCTGTCGTGCCTCCCGTTGTCAGATTTAAATTTCTTAAGCGTACACACGCTTGTTTTCGTGTCGAGTTTTTGTCGAGAAACATAAGTTCTATGGGATTGAATTCAATATTTTATAGTAATAAATTTACTTAATTAATGGTTGCCACATACGAGTGTGACGTTGATTCATAGAGTTCGTGTACCACACAGTAAATAACAAGTGCGCAGTGAAAGTTAAAATCAAGACTACTGAACAAACAAAACGACCCATAATTTAAAAGAGAGTTCCAGTGTTTCTATTTAAAATAAAAGCTATATTCAAGAAAATAAACTAAAAATAAAAATAAGAGAATAAATTACTCCAGTGTATTTTTTTTTTTGACGAGTTGTTGTGTTCGCTGGGTGCTCTATTCCTTCTGATAGGAACAATATACAGCGATATCGGTGGTGTTCCTGCTGAACCAGCGTCCGTGTTGACGCACTAGAGGAAATAACCCACAAGTTCGTAGCCAGAGTTTTCTTCTTTTTGTTCGAGTGAAAATAAGACAAATAAAGCGAGGAACCGTAGAAATAAACTGTAAAACACAAATAAGCTAAGCCTGTTCCTGTAAAATAAAAGTGAGCTGATTAGGTGAACGGACGAGAAGGTGTTTCAATCAGGATTACAGAGAATCCTGCGGCAACCGATCAAACGGACTGAGAACAAAATGTAATTCTGGGGAAAGAGTGCTATGGGGGGTGGGAGCGAATATATAGGGCAAAGTCTCTGTTTTCAACCCGGCGAAGACCAGGACGATCCTTGTCCCTGTTCAATCCAAGTTGACAGGCAGTCTCCACGTGACACCACTGGTGCTACCTTCGCACCCGCCAAGTAGTGAACCAATGCATGGAGCGATATTCTGAGAAAGGTTGGTGCAAGGCTAATAACCCTGCCCGGAAAAGCAAACTGTTATGGTAAATTGAACAAGCCTCGGATATGGACCGGATACACGACCAAGACCACTGAAATGAAAATGGCCAAACGATTTAAGAATTTTCTCATGGAACGTTCCCTCACTATATAGAGCTCGAGCTGCACAGCAGCTAGCCGATACCCTGTCCGAATATAAGACTGACATAACAGCATTACAAGAAATAAGATCGACGGGAGGTGATGTTATTCAAAGAAACGAGTATGACATTTATTACAGCTGTCATGCAAAACACCATGTGCTTGGGGTAGGCTTTCTAGTCAGCCAAAAACTGAAGCCTGCCATTATCGGCTTTAATGCAATAAACGAACGACTATGCACTCTTCGAGTGCGAGGCAAGTTTAAGAACATGAGCCCCATAAACGTTCATGGACCTACAGAGGAGTCCCCCGACGACGAAAAGGAAGAATACATTGCCCGGAAAAACGAATTATTACGGATAATTTAACAAGTCTCGAATATGGACCGGATACCGGTGGGGAGACTTGCTAAATAAGACCAGGCCCGGATTCCGGTTGTAGTGACAATGATGATGATGAAGAGTGCTATATGTCTGTATTTAGAGATCCTGTTGCAGGCCCTTGGGCCAACATTGAGAGACACTGGGAAGACCATCGATCCCAGTGACTTGAGACGTCATTTGTCAGGTCGTTGGAACGTGACCTGAATGACCGTCGTTCACTAAAACAGAGGTCCAGCATTTTAAATTGTCCGGTTCTACTAGGAGGGGAAAGTGCACGTGAAGCAATCGGAATTTTCATATGTGATCTAGCTTGTTACCAGAAGGTCGAGCATACCAGGGATGCAGACGCATTGAGAGAGATTCTGCAATAAAAAGCGGACACTACTGGCCCAACTACCACCAGAACATCACTCTGAGCAGACAGGGATTGACATAGTTTGCGGACTGCTGCACGAAGGCCACGAAAAGGACAGCTCCACTACCGCACCATAGCCACGATCTTAGCGGGGACCAGGTGGACCCCAATAGGGACAACCGCGAGTACCCCATGTTGTGCATACTTTTATTGACCGCCACCATAAGGTATATAGCATAATATTCCACACACATATATAACTTGAAATTATAAACAAAACAATTTATAAACCCAACCATAGTTAATATTTTTGGCGCAAGGCTAATAACCTTGGCCGTAAAAATAAATTATTATGGAAAATTTAACAAGCCTCGAGACTTGCTAAATAAGGCCAAGACCGGATCCCGGTTGTGGTGCCGATGATGATGATGATAGTTAATATTTAACCTGAAATTATAAACGCAACAAATAATGAACACAACCATTATTAATATTTAACCCGATTTGAGAAACACAACAATTTGAAAACGCAACAATTCGCCGCGGGCAGCACGACAGTAAGCGTGATAGGTTAACTCGCGCAAAAGGAATTTTGATGAAACCTTAAATACCAAAGTGCAGTATCGGCAGACAAATTATTGAACGATTGCATCTTATGGAGACAGCGAAGTGCATGCGGAAAATGAACCGAACATTTAAATTTTACTGATGTTGTTGACACACCTATTCGCAACTTACGATTATTGCTGTTATTCCCGACTGTCGCCGAATATTAACTTGGAAATAATGGGGCAAAATCAAAAACAGAAAATCTCCCTAAAATAAAAAAATGGTATGAAGTGTAAGCGAGTAAATTCTATTACACCCAAAAACAGCCACACCCGAATACTGAAACATTGGGGCCCCTTCCCATAAACTTCTGACCGACCTATTTTGAATATTATTATGGTCACGCAGTTCACACCGTAATTCGTGGATTTTCGCCATGGTAACCGCTGAGGTGTGAGACGGCGTGTTGTCTTGTCGGCGTGTCTTCTTGAAACCGGGTTTTCTTTTTCTGCAAATGCGCGTTTTTCCGCAATTTCTGCCTTCAGTTGGTCAAGTAATGATGCGTAGTATGCTCCTGTAACGGTTTTCCTTTTTGAAGATAATCGATTAAGATAACTCCATGACTATCCCAAGGGGGAGGGGGAGCGAATATATAGGCCAAAGTCTCTGCTTTCAACTCGACGAAGGCCAGGACGATCCTTGTCCCTGTTCAATCCAAATGGAGATGTAGTCTCTACGTGACACCCCTGGATAGCTACTTTGGCAACCGCCACGTAGTGAACCAATGTGTTGTATATTGTTATACAACATTTGTTTTTATTTTATTATATGTATTACTTACTTTATTTTGTAGTCTTCCGGCTGCTTGAGCCCATGGTAATTTGTCCCGGCTGGAGGCGTAAAAGGTGTGCCCAATCACCTTGATGTGTCCCCGATGAGCCGATGGTGTTTTAAATTAAGAAGGCCCTTTTTGATTTTTCCTTTTGTGTTGGTTAATTTATTTATTTCGATAGCACATTTTGCCTATCTGATTCTAACTGATAAATTTAATAATATCAATTGCACACGCTTAGGCTGTCTGCTTCTAATTAATTTTACCTGCAACGGAACTCCCTATTTATCATCATCATCATCATCGGCACTGCAACCGGGATTCGGTCTTGGCCTTATTTAGCAAGTCCCGAGGCTTGTTAAATTTTCCATAATAATTCGTTTTTCCGGACAAGGTTATTAGCCTTCCGCCATACTCCCTATTTATACTCCAAATCAAATCAGAATTTCACATTCCTTCCCACGATTCATTTATCACCTTGAAACAATCACCTGATGCCAGTCCAGCCGAAGGCCATGCCAACGACGATGGGAACTGCAAAGTTGCAATTTTGCCGCCATTCACCCTGAGGCGGCAACCTTACGCCGACTCTGGCTGGAGCTCCACCCCAAGGCCATGGGAAAATTTCGATTCAAGGTGATGCGAATCTGATTTGCCCATAGCAAATAGCATGCATGTGCATGGGTGGAATTTCCTTGACGGTGATGGGGTTTTGGCGGATTTTTTGTCTTTTAGGTCGTAAGTGGATTAAAAAGACAAAATTAAACACCACGGATGTAGCACCAATAAAATACGGAGCGGAATTTGTTGATAACCTTTGTTCTTTATTAAAGTTTAGTCTATAGAAAGGAAAACGACAAACTTCCAGACACGTTAAGAATTGTTTTGGTACGAAAATTGATAAAACATAAAACGACGCACGTTAAGAATTATTTTCGTTAAACCTTCTGGTTAGGGTTCTCCATGCAGGCTGTGGTTATTTCTCTGGCGATGATTTCATTCACCCCATAGTTTTCTTTTCTTCTTTCGATTTCCCTGGGTGGTGACTTTCTCTTAATCGAGAATCTCTCCACCAGGGAAGATTGCGTTCACACATACAGACGCGGAGGTTGCCGTCCGTGCGTCCACCAGAATTTTCAAACTTCTGTTTCATTGATTATGCAAACAATCGAATGTGTGGTTTACATTAGTCGATCCTGCGACCGTGTTTACTTTGCCCTATGGGAACAGCGTTTTCGTTTATTGCTGTTGCTCTGCAATGGCCTTTGTTTAGGCGAAGTACATTGCGGCAGGGACAAATGTTTTGTCGACGGATTGGTTTTCCGGGAATTCGCTTATCGCCGGGGATGTGATGTTTGTCGACATCTGGCGCAGCTGTGCCAACCGTTTGTGTGTATCCAGTTGATGGATCGATACACAATCTCTATGCCGAGTCATGTCTTTCGATCGCCGTGCAGTCGTAGGAGAATTGTTCGGAACTTGTGGCCCATGTATCTGTGGATACGTGGGGTTGTTGACTCCAGGATAAATGTCACCTTTCGTCAGGTGAGCAGGTGGACTTCTGGGAACCCATGTCTATGGGCACACGGAGTTTGGCTATAGGTGAGTATGTTCCTTAGTTGGGTGATCATCAAGGTGATGCGCATTTTTTTGTTTGCTTGTAGCAAATAGCATGCAAGCGCATAAGTATAGATGGAACGTGGGAGTTGCAGAATTGCAAGTTTAGTTGTAGGAACGGAAAATCTATGATAGGGATTTGCGTTTAGCAACAGGTAAGCATGTGATAAAATTTCACAGCTACATCGAAAGAATTCCGTCGGTTGTAACAGGAAATTAATGTTAATGCTATACCGAAAGAATTCCTTTGGTTTTAAAGTTGTCAAAACTTTAATGCAACATAAATTATGTTATGTTATAACTAATTTGTGACGGTGAATCTCACATATGTATGCAACAAATGCATGCAGCGACATCCTGAGAAAAGTTGGGGCAAGGCTAATAACCTTGCCCGAAAAAACAAATTATTATGGACAATATAACAAGTATCGTATAAGGACCAGAGTTACCGGTGGAGAGACTCGCTAAATAAGGCCGAGACCGGATCCCGGTTGTAGTACCGATGATGATGATGATAACGACTACCCCAAAAAATGATAGCCATCACTTTCCCAGCCGAAAGAACAGTTTTTGCTTTTTTTGGAACCGATTCACCCTGTGCAGTCCACTGTTTTGACTGTATTTTTGTTTCGGGTCTCTAATGGTGTATCCAAGTTTCATCGACAGTAATTAATCGGCGCCAAAACTCGGATTTATTGCGCCTAAACTGCGCCAACAGAGACCGTTGGAAATGTTCATTCGAACACGTTTCTAGTCTAACGTGGGCAAACGCAGCACTCAACGCGCCTAAATCTTAATCTAATATGTGGCAAATACGTTCTTTGGACATTTTCATAGCCTCTGCTATCGCTATCACTTTAATTCAGTCGATCGTCTGGCTGGCACAATTTGGTGAACTTTAGCGATATTGTCGTCAGTTTTGCAGTTTCTGGACGTCCCGAACGTTGATCGTCTCCCAAGCTCTCACAGCCGCGGTTAACCCTTTTAGTGCTGAGCTAATTTTCACATATTTTGCATAAATTGGGAAAGGATTTTTGAAAAAAAATTCCTCATTAATTAAGTGTGCACAGAATCTTAAATATTTTCCTAAAATGTAGATGGGTTTTCGTAATTCTTTCTGTTAAAAAAAAATCCTAAAATTCCTCAAATCAAACTGCGCATTCCGACGCTCCGCAATTTATACGCATTAAAAGAGAGTCGATTTATCGACGGTTTGCGCTAGTTAACACACCCAACTCCCAACTAGAAGATAAGATTCATCACAAACCTACATCACAATGTAATAAAAATGATGACCTCGGAACAACAGAATTCGAGCTATAAAAACTAATAACCCGAATATGTTCCCACAAATAAATAAAATATTCAGGAGAAATAATCAAAATGAGATTCAGTGTCTCCAAATCCCACGTACTCAGGTAAACAAGCAGCTGCTAACCAACATTGGCATAGATGCAGAGAACGCTATCCTCAATAGTGAGCTCTTCGTAATCGAAGATCCTTTGGAAAAGGTGAACGCTGTGGGAGCTGTCTTTCAGGAAATGTACAAGGTGAATGAAAGCATTCGCCGAAATCACGACCTGGAGGACAGAGTTCTACTCAATCACCTGCACCTCCGGAATGAAATTTCACTTTGGCAATCGGAGAATCCGGGTTTTACCGAATTCAGTGAAGATAATCTGTCAATTGACATTAATGCCAATGGTGTAGTGGCTAATAGCCTTCTAATAACAAGGGAAGGAATCCAGAGTATCTTCGACTCATTAAGAAGCAAAAAGTCAGTGGGAATAGATGGAGTACCTAACATCGTACTCAAGAACCTGCCCCCAATGGCAATAGATATATACACGGTCCTGTTTAACAACGCGTTGAACAATGCATATTATCCCGCGCGTTGGAAAACGGCTATCATTCAGCCCATCCCAAAAAAGGGCAAAGACTGCACAAACCCAATGAACATGCGTTCGATAAGTTTACTCCCAAGCATCAGTAAAGTATTTGAAAAAACCATTAACAAAGCTCTGGTAAAATGGGTAAACGACAACAGCATTATTCCAAATAACCAGTTTGGCTTTAAGGCGGGTCATGAAACCACACATGCCGCAGCTAAACTGGTCTCCGACATACAATGGAATAAATGTAGGAAACAATGCACAGGGGCCTGTCTGATCGACTTGGAGAAAGCCTTTGATACCGTCTGGATCGAAGGGTTGTATTACAAACTGGTCAGACATGGCATACATAAGCCTTTACTATATGTACTTTACGATATGTTAAAGGACAGGAGGTTGGTGTTCAAAAGTGATAATGTGACCTCTAATAAAACGTATAATATCAAGAATGGCTTGCAAGTGGGCGCGGTACTCTCTCCGATTCTTTTTAACATTTACATTAGCGACTTATTAGAAGCACTTCCGCAGGCTATTGCGTACGCAGACGATCTCATAATTTACAGAACAGCTCCGAAAGTTGCGATCATAAATAGGTTAATACAGCGAGACTTCAACAAAGTGCAGCGCTATTGCAATGACTGGAAACTTAAAATCAACTTCCAGAAATGTGAAGCCATCCTATTTAGAACTCCATTATATAAAGCCACGTACGACACAAGGAAAAACTGGCGAAAGCTAGTTATCGTGGGACCGCATGGAGATAAACTGGAAACCAAGAGTTTAGTTAAATACCTGGGCATCTGGCTAGACCAAAATCTGTATTTCAACAGACATGTAGAGGCTGCTTTGCTCAAAGCGAGGAAAACTTTTGCTATGACAAGGAGGCTATTTCACAGTAGCCAACTTGACAGCAAGGTAAAAGTCATATGCTACATGACGCTAATCAGGCCAATGCTCATATATGGTTGCCCAGTATGGTTCAACATAGGTCCAAATTTGATGGAAAAGATTCGGGTGTTCGAAAGAAAGTGTCTCAGAAGTTGTCTCAGATTATATCGGACACCGGAATCGGACTATAAAAAGTATTACTCAAATGAGACTTTATATAATGAAGCGTACATAAATAGGGTGGATAATTTTATGATTAAATTAATCAGAGGACATATTGCGAGAGCAATAAGCTCGTCCAATGACCTAATTTTCGGTGCCTATTATCCAAACACCTTGTACTACGAGAGCGTGCGTCGCAACGGCTTTGTTCCACCAGAGGCGTTCCTTGACTTGGATATGAAAGGGCTTATACAGGATAGATCCGGAATTCCGCTGATCTATCATGTAAGTAGATCATCTGTAGACGGGCGATTGTGCTACGACCGGGAAGTAACGCGCACCGAAGAAGAGCTCCTGGGCTTCAGTAGGGCTATCTCCCACAGAGACCGGGACGATAGTATTAGACAGCGTCAACAGTTCTGGTGGTTGAATGGCATATAAAGACCTGGATATCAAAGTCGGTATAGAATCATAGTATCATCAGCTAGCTTACATAGACTTAGCTTTTCTAGAATTAGGGTAGTATAAGATTTAAGTTAAGTTAGGTTAAGTGCTTTTACATTAAAAAAAAAAAAAAAAAAAAAAAAAAAAAGTAGGTAAGTTAAGTAAGTTAAATTTTAAGAAAAAAAAAACAAAAAAAAAATTGACAACGTTTTTCAAATTTTTCTTTGTATTTCAACTAATTATCAGTACTGCCACAAAGTTCTGTCGCCGAAAGGCAAATTATACAAATGTTAAGTAATGTTTAGCTTAGAGCGCCTGCGAAGGACCAGTAAGTTATTATATAAGATAATTAAGCTAGAATTTAAGCATTTTTTGTCTAGCCTTTAATTTAGAAATTAAGAATATAAAAAGAAAAATAAAAAATGTTTTAAAAATGAAATGAAAAAAAAATGATGACCTCCAACGTGATCAACATTGAAGATAGGATTCACTGCTGCATCTGTCCCAACAATACAACAGATAAACCTTCAGCATTGAAGATGGGATTTAATGCTGCACCCGACATGACACAGCTCTCCAAACAATCATCGACCAGGATTATCAAAACGATCCCACGACCCAAATGAAGTGTGAGATAAGAAATTGGAGAAACAACAAAAGATGACTGGAAAAGGGATACAGGCGAACGGTGGAATGAGTCAGTCAGGTTTCATCGACTGATGTGTTGAGATACACCTAGTATCTAGACTATATTGTAAATACATTTTAAGAAAAACTCAAAAAATAATAATGTGTAAATGTTTTTTTGTAATTAAATAAGAAGACTCTTATTAATTCGCTCTAAGGGTTAAATTCAGCTGCCTAAAATTTCACTGTGGTAAATGATGGTGCAGAGTCCCCATACACAGAGTACACCTCATCTTTGAGTTGCGTAGGCGTATTGCCTTCCAAAAACAAAAATTTAATGACAGCTCGATACTCAATTTTGTCCATTTTCACAAAAACACTAACATCGACTCACCCAAAAGACTGTCAAATAAAAAGTAACTGTCAAAAGATGCACAACTACATTCACTATTGACGAGTGCTGCTATCTTCACGTTGAGGTCGGAAACTTTTCAGGCCACCCTCCTAAACAACGTCGCATCTTTAAGCTTGAAACTTAATCTTTCAGAAGTTGATACTATCTAATACAGTCATTATATTTTAGTAAATACCGCCATCTACGTGTCAGGCGGCCATCTAATATCTTCGAAAAACACGATGGACAAAGAATTTGACGAAAGGATTACTAACACCTGGAGAAGATTCTGGTCACTCAGCGAAGTGATTAAGAACAAAAATATGCCTTTAAAAGAAAAACGAAGACTTTTCAACATATCCATATTGCCGTGCCAAACCTGGACACTGGCCGAAAAAATGGCTAACAAACTAAGGGTCTGCCAAAACCCTGAGATAATCCATCTTCTCTTCCAGATAAAAAGCATAACACTCTAAATTTCCCTGGCAGTGAATGGGTTAAACAATACTATCGGCGGCAAAGGATATGCTAACCATGAAAATGTAGAGCTTGTGTGATATCTGAAGAGTTGGATTATTGTCACTTGTGCCGGAAGGATTTTGAAGCTATTGAATATCAGCGTGAAAAAAGGCTTTCAGTTAATGGGGCCTTAAGTTTCCACAAATTTGTAGAGTCATATCGTGGGCAGTTCTTGGACTACCATCGTATTTCACTATTTCAAAACAAGTCCATATAATCAAACAATGTCGAAGACACCTGTTGCATGTGTTATGATTACCTTCAAAAACCTTCTTCAAAAGTCAAAAACCAGATAACAAAACTCACAACCAATCTGCTCTGTTTAAGAATTTGAGTTTTTCCTTACTGAATCATAAACAGTTTGTATAAAAAGAATTATTGTTAATATTAAGAATGTCGATCATATACAAAAGTAGCTCAAATCCTTTCTCCCCATTCTAGGTCAAGGTGAACCGAATGTATTTCCTAAACAATATTTATGAAAGCGAATAGGTCATTGTCCTCAACGTACTCCAACTGAATATCTATTGTTTTTTAAACAATATCTTGATGTTATCAACAAGACCTGTCTTAAGAAGTATCTAGCTACCAACCTGCGGTGATCGTTGTGTTTACAAATAAACAAACATGCAAAATTAGTAAACTATTATCTGGGAGGAGAACTCTTAACCCATTTCAGTTGGCGAGAGATTAAACTATCGAATCAATTGTATAGGCATTGTATACATATTCCCATCTAAGGTGGCGCTACCAGGGCCCAAGTATCGGTTGGAGTAAATATTTTCATTAACAACTGTTTGATTTTCCTGTGCCATTCAGCTATAAACAATTAACCGTCTCGGATGGCTTAGTAATCAAACCTTCAGTGGGAGTAATGGCCCAGCTGTATTGTAGAAACACAACCGTCGCAAGCCTTAATGTATCTTGATTATTATGACGATCATGTGCGAACTTAGAAGTACGCATCGTGGTAGTTTACTAGTAGATCTTGAGAGTAAACTATCACATTTGGGTAAACATTTGAGTATCACAGGTTAAGTTCGGATAGGTACATTAATTTCTTGAGTCTAAGAACTTCTGTTTGTGTTAATCCAAACCATTCCTCTAACAACAGGTGTCCACTTGAGCCTTAAATTGTTTTCTTCTTGTGGCCATAGACCTTGCACCATTACACGGTCTGTCATTTAACGATGACTATTAGATAATATGGCCAATCAATCCAGCAATGAGTGTACTCAGCTGTCCTAATACCCGGTAAATGGTCTTGTAAATATTTACAGAAAAAGTCTTTTTGTGTTTTTCTTCTTTGGGGAACAAAACAAATGATCATTTTTTTGTTTGAATATTACGCTGTTAGTGTCGGGCGGTTAGAGGAACATCTGTTCGGCCATCATGGCGGGAGTGTTACTCTGCAATTTGTAAATATTTAAATGAATATCATGTAAATATTTTGGTAGCAGAAGCTACTAAAGCCGATGATGGCATATGAATTGGTTTTGAAGAGTTTTGGGTGAACGATGTGGAAGTGCGAACGACCACATGATTCGTCACTGGGGCAGTTATTGTTTTTAGATATGATTTATATTTATGGAATAGGTCAGTTCGTGGAAGTCGCTTGTTTACATGCCTCAGCGAAAATGACCAATGCCAATGGCGTAGTAAACAATAGTAAGCAAATACCAGGCATTCGTAGAATTTGTACATAGGCGAGAGATTTAGCCGCGTATTATTACAATTTACTTAAATTGTAATTTTTCATAAATACAAATCAATAAATGGGGTTGTATCGTGTGTCTAACAGACTTCGCTTTAGATTGGTACAAATTAATCACCAGCAGTCACATATGTTTTTGGGGATAATTAAAAACGACAGAAAACACTTGTTTTTGTTATATCGATGGAAATTATTATATATTCTCTGTTGCTGAATTGGTCAAAGTTATAACATTTATAACATTTACTTTTCATCTTGTTTGGTTTTCTCACAATCACAACTATCATCTTTGTCTGACATTAATGTGGGTTGTGTCCATAGATTTTATGATTGACAAGACACCTTGTTCACTCAACTAGTACTATCGAATTATATTTCACATTTAGTATTTGACGTGAGATATTAGGAAAAGAGGATTTAACTGAATTCCGAATATCGTCAAAGAAAGATTTGCTTAGTTCGTCCGCGCTGAAGCGACTTGTAGGCACAGTAATGCCACACACTTTTCCATATT
Source organism: Microdon myrmicae (assembly GCA_963931805.1). Taxonomy (NCBI): domain Eukaryota; kingdom Metazoa; phylum Arthropoda; class Insecta; order Diptera; family Syrphidae; genus Microdon; species Microdon myrmicae. Next base: position 64,739,799 of record OZ007498.1, read on the forward strand.
TATTATAAATTTGGGTATGGAAAGTTGCTGTTAGAAAATTTCAAGATCATTTGATACTCGACTCTTGGATATCAATAATTTTAAAATAGAACACATACCAGCACCCTGTCAAATTATAACCGGAGCTTTTTTTTTTACACAAACGCGCACAAAAGGAGATTTGGAGTACCCTTAAATCTCAGAGCACAGAGCGAACGGAAGGAGAGGAAGTGGATAAGGAAAGGGGGTATCGATGTACATTGGCCTTAAATGCCTGGACATTACAACGACGAGGAAACACATGATCAGGCAGAGTATTCCGCATTCATGTGGTTCGGCTAAAGAATGACTCTCTATATTTATTTCTACGCCTGAAGTTTACTTTCAATGCTCCCAACCTACTTCTCGATATTCACAGAATATCCGAATACAAATAGGAGGTACTACGATTAGACCACAGGATAGGATGAAATATCTTGGGGTCATCTATACCCCAAAAATGAATTTCTTCAAACATGTGACCCACATTCTTCAAAGGGGCCTGGGTCGGTCTAAGCAACTGCACAACATCTTGAAGTGGAGCAACAAAGTTGACACCAAAGTTAAGCTTCTCTGCTATAAGCAGCCAATCCGATCTGGAATATCGTACGCCATTCCCATATGGTCCTGCATATCTTCGGCTCAAATGGAAAGACTTCGAGTTTTCGAAAGAAAACTCCTCAGAAGATGCACCAACCAGTACAGAAGGCCTGACGGCCGCCACTACCCGAACTCTCACTTATACGAAGGTGCCTCCAATATTCCTATCGACAAGTACTTGCTAGAATTAGCATATACTTAAGTACATCGAAAGCATTCAGAACAGCGAGAACCCACTTGTAGGGGAGTGTTGAGTTCTTTACCTTTCTCTCTCTCTCAATCTCTTCGGATTAGACCACCACAATTTCTTCTTCAGTACAAAACTGAAGAAAGCACCCTTCCCAACAACATTCTCCTCTATAATAGAGTATTTCTGGACCCATCCCATAGGGTCTACTGCTGACGCACTACAAACATGCACGCACAGTACAAGACAGCACAACCACACACACACACACCGACCAAAGCGCAGATTATCAGACGCCAAAGACGTGATCTGCGTTTACTACCACACTCAAGACATACCGGTCTTGTACGATTTCTTTCCCACCATCCCTCCATCCAAGTAGTTAGAGAACATCCGAACTAACCCTGTCCACACTATCCTTAGATACCCCCCCCCCCTCCTGTCGGCGGAAAGAACGGAATTCTTTGTTTGCATTTGTATATGCTGAGGGATTCTGTTTTGGCGGCTAAACGGTAATTGTTTGTCGATTGGACAAACGGACCGTGGTAATTGGTATTGCAGCTGTGTAAACAAGCTGCTTGCCATTGCTTTTGTCATTGGGCAAAAGATTGGCCAGACATGTACATGCAGAAAAATTACTGTGTACATGTGGGACAGAGATTGCCGGCGAGGAAAATCGATAAGATCTTTAATGGTTCATGTTGGATGTGAACCGAAATGCTTTTAGAGGAAACACGGTGTTGCTTGATGTAGGGAAATGATGATGGCCTTTGGAGAGGAATATTTGCAGGTTTGGGGATGGGAAGTTAAATTGAAATTATGGGTGGTTGTTCAGGTAAGCTTTAAAGAACCCCCCAGATCCACTTACAAAGTTATGATGAAATCAACGCAGAAAGATACGCGACAATTCGGAAAGAGACAATGAGACTCTTCAAACGCAAAAAAAACGTGAATGGGAGAAGACTCGGATCGAAAAAATTCTAGAAAAAGCCAGAGCAAACAACATCAGAGGTATGTATGCCGGCATAAATTCAATTAGAAATGGCTACCGAGGGAGAGCCGAAATAATTAGAGACACAAACGGCTGTCTGGTCACAGAAACAAACAATATCGTGACAAGATGGAAGCAGTACTTTGAAAACCTGTTCAATGTGCGCACCCATCAACCACAAATAAACGGACCAAACGTACATACAGCCGAGCCTCAGATCCCAGAGCCCTCTTTCGACGAAGTTGTAGATGTAATAAACCGATTGAAAAAAAAACAAGGCTCTCGGAGTCAACTGCTTACCGGCAGAGCTTGTGAAGCATGTAGGAGAGGCAATCGCAGGCAATATGGGATAAGGAAGTTACTCCGGAAGAATGGAAAACCTCAATAGTCGTCCCCATCTTCAAAAAAGGCGACAGATCTGACTGCGAAAACTACAGAGGAATATCATTGCTCCCAACAACATACAAAATACTAACAAATGTCATACTGGCGAGAATCATACCATACGCAGAAGAAATACTAGGAGACTGCCAATGCGGATTCCGTAGGAATCGGTCAACAAGCGACCAAATGGTCGCAATAAAGCAACTGCTGGAAAAGAAGTGGGAATACGGAGAGACGGTTCACCAACTGTTCGTTGACTTCAAAAAAGCCTACGACTCCGTCGCAAGACAAAGATTCTACCATATTGTAGTTGAGCTGGGAATCTCGAAAGAATATACCGCCCTCATTCAAAATTGCATAAACGAAAACAAAGGGCGAGTTAGAATAGAAAACCACCTCTCAGAACTTCTCACCATGTCTTTTTAACCTTGTGCTCGAGTATGTTATCAGAAAGGTACAAGAGGACAACATGGCCGGATCATCCCTGAACGGGGTCACACAAGTGCTCGCATATGCAAATGACATCGCCGTTCTGGGCGATAATATAAAACTGCAAGTAAAAACTGTGAAATCATCATGCAAGCGGCAGAAGAGGTTGGCCTAGAAATAAATGAAGACAAAACAAAATACATGATTACGGCAAGCGCATGTAGGGTTATATTTTTATTTAGATTTTTCTTACCACCTTTGGGGTGTCTTCCTTGTTTTCAAGGGTCCAATATTGAAAAGCGATTATTGGGTTCTTTTATTTATTATATATTTATTAATGTTTTATTTAATTAATTTATTTGAATTTTCAATTTTCGGCCGTTGCCTCGACCTCTGGATCCCAACTGATCTAGAATCCAAAATGCACTCCCCTTTTATACTCTGTGGCAACAGAGATTTGTTAACGATATTATTTAAAAATTCCAAGAAGCCCAAACAAAATTGTGTGTGCTTCAATTGGAATAGGATTCCCGGAAGTGTACACGAACTCTATCTGAACTAATTCCCGGAAGGAGAAATCATGAAATGCATTTAGTATTACGCATTTCATAATGTTTAGGATTATTAGGAATTGAATCAATGTACGACAAATGGATTTTGGTTTAATTTGGTCGTGCATATGATTCAATTGGATTATGGGTGAGGTAATTAGGAATTTGAATCAATGTGCGGCAAACCAACTTTTGGTTTAACTTGTCGCTCATATGATTCACTTGGATTGGGATTATAGGTAAGTGGGTGAGAGTAGTGATTTAGGATCACTACATTCCTCCCCCCTTTAGAAAAGAAAATTAATCTGGAAGAGGTTAATTTTCTAGAATGAGTGAAAAGCAAGGGGCGGTGGCATTTTGAATTCGCGATAGTTTACATTTTTTGTTTTAGTTTAACATTTAATGCATTAATTCGTTATGTTTAATATGTGTGCTACATGTTGTATTTTCTCTTTTGCGGTAATGCTTCTTAAGTTTGTTTGTATAAAGAATGGTATGGTATTTATCAAATAATTGTGGCTGGTGTCATGTTTACATTTATCATTTAAGTATATTAATGAAAGTGAATTTTAAAAATAGACATATGTATTATAAGAATAAGTAAATAGATTTCTTAAATTAGTAATTGTTTTCATTTTGGTTCGTATTTTACTATGTTATTTTTCTAATCTATACTTAAGCCATTAATATTTATTTTGTTGTTGTTGTTCATTTAATGCTAGATTAATAGATATAGATGTGTATTTATTTTTAAAGAGCGCCTTACACTAGTTGTAAATATGAATTATATTTTATAATATTATTTAGAATTCTTTATATCTTCATTCTTTGTTTGTATTTTGATTTAATCAATTGATTACATGGGAATTTTAGCTTAGGTCTGTTTTCGTATATCTGTATTGATTTTTTTTGTATTATATGTATTATATATTTAAGTTTGATATTTAGTGTTTTTTTAATGCTCATATTTTTCATATTTCTAAGTTAGATCTTAATTAGAATTTACATATATTTTTTGAAATAGTTATTTACAATTTTGTTTAGTGTTCATAAATTGTCTTCCTCATTGAGGGTCAATGTTTGTTTTGTTTTATTTGTATGCGATTTCTTTTTTGTATTTCATTCCATTTATTTTAATATTACCACTTTTTTGTCATCTTTGTCAATATTGTGTGTCCATTAGTATTTTTAAGTGATAAAATATCGAACTATAATACACCCTGGGGATAGTATATGTCTGGGGTTGATAGTGGAAAGGAAGGTGAAACTGGGGCGAAGATCAGAACTAATCAACCTTGGAATACGATTTCAGCCTCCTATTGCTTATTACCATTGACTTCTGACCAATTTTGATGGTCGTATTGTTTGGCTCAGTTATTCCTGTAATGAGGAAAGGGCCCTTCCAGATGGGTGTTTCTTTGTCCTTGCGGTTTTTATACCTTACTAACACCCTGGTTCCCACTTGAAACGATTGCGGTTTCGTTTCACTTCCGCAGCATGCGGTTGCCTTCGAAGAACGGCATTCCTTGCATTGCTTTTTATATTTCCGAATGTCGGAGAGCATGGACGGCCACCAGTATCTTTGTCGTATTTTATTATACGACTTGGTGATGCTCACATGTTCACCGGAAGGGGAATTGTGATAAACCCTGAGTATCGTCGCGATCTCATCGAGGTTTATTATTTTTTCGGGTGTGTTGGGCTTTTGCAAAAAATTTGTATTTTGAGAGGAGCTGGGGCACTGTGGATTAGCTGACGAAGTGTCAGTTATTTGATTAATACTTTTGATGTTACCACTTAGCTCCATGGGGTTCCTCCTTTTATGGTTAAGATTTAACCTGAAGATTTTGTGCTTACCTTGTGCTTGCTCCTGTTTCCCTTTAGCGTATTTATTTTCAGGTGCCTTTTTCCCGACCTGTGAGAACTTTATTGGCACACTAAATACTTTGGGGTTTATTTCCGTGCGAGGAAAAGTGACGCGTTGTTTGGGGCCTTCCACATTGCAATTTTTTGACAAAAAGTCATTTCCAAGCAGACCGTCTTCTGATAGACCGGGCATACTGCTCACTACTTGGAACTTGCATGGGAGTTTAGACCTACCTTTTAACTGGAAGTTGACCTTGCAGCTTCCCAAGGTCCTAATGCTTCCGAACGGTGTCTCTAAAGTGCAAGCCTCTTGCTGATTTATTTTGGCGTCTGATTTTCCAAGGCAATTTTTGTTAATCAGGCTTACTTCCGCACCGGTGTCCACTACTAGTGTTGTGTTTTTATTAACACCTACATCTATTGGTAGTTGGACGGTGGGAATGCTGGTTAACGGCAAGCGTGGGGTCCTGATATGGTAGCTCCTTTTTGCCACCAATGGTTTTGGCCTTCTTCGTTTTGGGCTCGAAGTAGGGGAATTTCTTGCAGGTTGGCATTGAACTCGCGACTCCCATTTCAGCTTTTGCTGACAGGATCCTAGATTGTGACCTTGCTGGCCACAGAAGTCGCAAGTCTGCCTTATGTGGAGAATTCTTTTTACCTCCCTTAATCGCCGGCAATCACGGATATCGGGATTTAATTGCTGGCAGTGTGTGCAAAAGGGTGTGTTTCTCCTTTTGACACAATCCTCATAGACATGCCCCCTTTTATTGCAGTAACTGCAGGTTATTCTGCTGAGAGGGGCATCATATGTCAGAGGTATGCTGAGAGGGTCTGTTTTAATTTCCCCTTTAGTTCCCTTATATGTTTGCTCTGCTTTCGGTATTTGTGCCTGGAGTTCAGAGGTTTCCTGCGCTATGGTTTGAATGTGTGGCAACCCTTCTATATTCGGTATATTGGGCATTATTTTAGTTAGAGTTTGTCCCAGCTGGGTACCTAAAGTCGGTTTATAGGCGTCTGAAGGTGCTGTTGGTGTATAAGACGAAGGAGAGTTAAATGAAACCGGCGAAGAGATTAATGGCAGCTGAGGTTGTTGGATTTTTTCCAATTCCAATGTTTTTTCCATTAAGGAATCTATTGGTACATCGCCCATCAGTAATAAAAATTGTCGATGGTACGGATTTATCAACCCCTTTTTGTAGATGCTTTTTGCAAAGTCATCTAATTGTATCTTTACGGCCTCAGACAATATGGGACCGTATTTTAGTTCCGCGGCTTTCTTACATTCCATTAACGACTTCTTTAGGCGTAATTGGAATAGGATAATGGCTTCTGTCGGATTTTGCCGAGTAGCTAATAGCTTATTTACCAGGTCCTGATAGTTTTCTACTGGTAAATAAACCTTTCTTAGCAAATCCTCGGCTTCCTGAAAAGATGCGAACGGAGTGGACGCGAATAAGGAAGAAGCTTCTCCCCGCAGTCTAGTAGGGAATATCTGTAAGAAAGCCCCGTGTTCTTCACTCCTGAGGCAGTTTAAAACCCTCTTGCAGCAATCCAAAAAGGTTTCCAATTCTGCACCTATATGCGGATTTGGTTCCCCGGAGAAGATGGGGATTAGCTGTGCTGACAGCTTCGCAACCTTTGTGTAATCAATGGCCACTGTTTCAAAGGTTGCGAGATCCGTTTGGTGCTGAAGAACTGGAATTTCCGATAAGGATGGGCTGGGGTCGCGAGTTTTGATCGGATGGTTTGCTTCGATTATGGTTCCGCTGCGAAGTTTTTTCGGTGAAGGGGGTACTTGGTCGTGGGATGTTCTAGAGCTTGAGGTGGTTTCTTGTTCCATGGACGGATGGTGGAATGGTTAGGTTTTTATATGATGCTGATAGGGAGGAAGAAATGGTAGTAATAATAACTAGGGGGGAGTCTGTTAATATTTAAGACATTTGCTATCCCGTAAGTGTTTTCGCGTTAATTTCATTATTTTCGTTATTTATTTATTTAGGAGTGGAAACTCTTCCCTAGGCTTAATGGTTACACAATACAGAAAAATAGGCAATTTTGTCAAGGGTGGTTGGTAATATGGACGGAGATGGAGACGACCGAGTCTTAAAAATTATTTTTTGGAACAAATTATAGATTATGTTAAAAAAAAATGTCTTCATGAAGATATTAATAAAAGGAAATAAAATGCTTACTTAGATCTATGCGCTAACTGCTGCCCCTGTTGGTCTGCTGCTGTTGGAGCTCCTGCTGTTTCCCTTGCTGTTCTAGCCGCTAGTGGCGTGCTGGTAGATTACTGCCCGTTTTGTTGACGTTGTTATGAGGTGGTTGGTACTCTGCCATCGTTGTTATTTTTGTTGTTGTTGGGGCTGTTACTGCCCGTGAGCCTTGATGTTGTTTTTTTTTTTTTTTTATTATTTTTGTTTTTACACTGGTATTTAGCCCCAGGTACGCTGTTAATTATTTTTTGTTTTTTATTATTTTTTTATAGCACTTCCTGGTGTTTAAGCCCCAGGCACGCTTTGAATTATTTTTTTTTTTTTTTTGTTGGTTTATATTACCAAGTCGTACCTCCGGAGCCAGACTCAACTCCGGACGCAGGGCTGAAGGTGTCTTGTGCCCAGTACGCTTGTAGTTGTGTTATTGTAGTGATCAAGGGTTTTCAAGCACTTACAAGTGTTTAACTTTGGCTTCCTTGATCCTACCGGCTGCGCCAATTTTGTAGGGTTATATTTTTATTTAGATTTTTCTTACCACCTTTGGGGTGTCTTCCTTGTTTTCAAGGGTCCAATATTGAAAAGCGATTATTGGGTTCTTTTATTTATTATATATTTATTAATGTTTTATTTAATTAATTTATTTGAATTTTCAATTTTCGGCCGTTGCCTCGACCTCTGGATCCCAACTGATCTAGAATCCAAAATGCACTCCCCTTTTATACTCTGTGGCAACAGAGATTTGTTAACGATATTATTTAAAAATTCCAAGAAGCCCAAACAAAATTGTGTGTGCTTCAATTGGAATAGGATTCCCGGAAGTGTACACGAACTCTATCTGAACTAATTCCCGGAAGGAGAAATCATGAAATGCATTTAGTATTACGCATTTCATAATGTTTAGGATTATTAGGAATTGAATCAATGTACGACAAATGGATTTTGGTTTAATTTGGTCGTGCATATGATTCAATTGGATTATGGGTGAGGTAATTAGGAATTTGAATCAATGTGCGGCAAACCAACTTTTGGTTTAACTTGTCGCTCATATGATTCACTTGGATTGGGATTATAGGTAAGTGGGTGAGAGTAGTGATTTAGGATCACTACACGCAGGTGGACCTAAGGGAACATACATAAACGTCAGAGGCAAGCCATTTGAAAAAGTTAAAGAAATTAAATAGCTGGAAACAATACTGACGGCCAGTAACGAAATGTTGAAGGAAATTAACAAAAAACCTACACTCCGACAACGCTTGTTGGCACGCAGTCAGTAAACTGCTATCACATAATATAAAGCCCTGTGTCTGTAAAACCATAACCATGCCGATTGCTCTATACGGATGCGAAACATGGGCTCTCACAAAACGGGAAGAAAACAAATTCCGCGTATTCGAGAATAAAGTTTTAAGGGGTATCTTTGGCGGCAGGACAATGGAGGAAATGCCACAACCACGAACTGGAAGAGCTATACCGCAAACCTACAATAGTGAGAATAATGAGTTCGCGAAGATTAAGATGGGCCGGACACGTGGTGCGAATGGGCAACGATAGGACCGTGCATAGAATTCTTGACGGTAGACCAACGGGGAAGAGACCGACAGGACGGCTGCGATGGAGATGAGAGGACAATGCAACGTATGACCTTGAGGAGATCGGATCAGATGGTCAAGCGTGGAAGGAGAGTGTACAGTATAGAGAACGATGGTGCAGCCGACTCGGTGAGGTCATGAACTTCCGGGTTCCTACAGGCCAATAAATAGCAGTTAAAAAAGTTATTAAAAAATTAAGTTATGTGAGTTTTATTCACTAAAAAAAATCAAGATTGCTGTTTAAAAGTGCCCCCTCCAAATTCAAAACTGACCCATACATGGGGCACTTTTGAACATAAGAACCAATATTGAATGAGAATAAAAATTTAATATAAATATTTTGTTAAATTAACCAAATATCATTTGAAATCAAAGTTCAATAACACTGTTCAATGTGAGTAAAATTTACAGGCCAATAAATCGCGTCTATAAGGTTTTATCAATTTCGAAATCAGAGAGTGTTCACATGCCCCACTCTCCCCTAATTAGAGATCTCGTGAATGCGTTTTGCTGGCGTCAAACGATTTTTTTTTGTTATTCAACTAAATTGTCCCAAGATTGACTACAAAAAACAAAACCTGTTATAGAATATGTCATACTTATTCTCAATTCGACGTGTGAAAATAAAAACCTGGACACATTTTCCTAATGTATAGAGAGAAAAATCTAGAAAGAAAAAGTCAAATTTGTTTACTTGGAAGATAGAAAAATTCAGAAAATAACTTTTTTGCATAGAGATTTTTAATTTTATAAGTATTCTTTACTTTTCAATTTGTCTGGCCACATTGAGGATACGATACTCAGAAAAATTGCGGTGAACAAAATGGTGCAATAACACATTTTCTTATTGCATAAAGAGATGTACTTTTTAAAAGCAGTTCCTAAATAATGATTATGGAAACTAAACTTAGCAAAACTGGCGCATCTTGCTTTCCTATTGTAGTCGTCTAAAACCAACGAATTCTAGGTTAAATATAAAATATTTTTCAAACAGTCAAGCAAAAATTGTGTTCTATTCAAAGCAACTACAAAGGTGTCTCTATACCTTTGAAGGCGTTTGTTCTACCACCAAATTCGCTAATGAGATGTAATAAATATTGTTATTATGTACATTAAAATTATTTCACATAATCATATCCCCTAGCACTCACTAAAAGTTGAAAAAAAAACACACGCATGTGTGTATGCATTTGAGAACAAAGTTACATGAAATAATTTAAATAAATTGTCCGCCATTAATATTCCGTTCTATAAAATGAAATACAAACCAAACCCATTGAGAATCTGACTGAGCACACATTCAAACTCACCATTGATGATAATATTTCTTGGGATGATCGCGACAATAAAAATTAAACAGAATGAAATGAAAAGAAAAAAAACATTCCGTTCTCGCCATTCAGTTCCTAATTAAATGATCTTTCAAGAAATTCTCACACGCAACCGCCAATCGAAAGCTGTTCAGTTCTATAAACAAACTCCGCCTTCCCTGGGCAACGGAGGTGAAAGAGAATTACTGCTGTGCCGCACATCTTGTCCTCTACGCACACAGCTCTCGGATACGTCAGCAATCGAACCGTCACATCGCCGACCAGTCGTCCAGAGGTGTTTTCTTTTTTCGTCCATGCTTCCTTCTTCGTTCCCTTTGTGTTTGAGTTTGTGAACTCCTCTTAGGGGTTTCTTTTGTCAGTGCTGGGGAACGATGCACCAACGATGATCAGCACGCATCAATATGGCTGCTTGTGTTTGAAGGAAAGATTTACGATCACGCCAAATGATCGTGATGTGTTTTCTTTTGTTGGAGGTCCAGCTACATTGATCGTCCACGTATTAATTAAAAGTTCATCCATGAGGATTTGGTTCGGGTAAGGGCAGCAGGGAAGTTGGGCTTATTAATTTAAATGTCGACTCGAGATGTAGGAGGGGCAGCTACTTTTAAGTGAGGATCACTGATCATCATTTGCTGGGTCTCGTTTTAGGGTTTCTCTTAAAACTGATTTCAAAAATATTCGCTGAATGGGGAATATTTTAATTGAATGATTTGTGCTGTTGTTAGTTTTTCTACGAATCAATAAATGGTAAGTTTTTGAGAAAATGTTGTTTTTATAGGGTAATCAAGAAGTTGTTCCAATGGATTGGGGTTTCACAGAAATAGAGTATAAAGTTTGGATATTTTCTTTAATAGTATGAATAAACTAAACTGATTGCTGATGGCCTTATAATAAGAAAAGTTATAACGTGATCGAGACAGAGGGGGATTGAAAAGACAAGGTGAATTTGTGCTATTGTGTGGATTGGGTAATCAATTTATTATCTATTGCTAAATTGTGGCAAGTTGAGGACTCTGAAATCTTAGGACTTCGTGGTCACATTTTTTTAATAATTTGCACGCTCAAAAGGAATTTCGATTTGATTAATTTGTTTAATTGTAGTGGGGATACACGTCATTTTTTGTCATGGAGCAGCGTTACAAAAGATTCTTAGATGTAACATCAACTACTAACTTGATTAATAAATTGACTATGGTGATGAGGGTTAGGAGAAGAGATGAAAATAAGTTAGAGGGAGACATTCAGGAGGCGATGTTTAACACTAAACCTACCACGGACTAGTCAAATGACCCATGCGGTGAAATACGCTTCATACATTATTTATTTCCAAATGGAAGATATTTATGTTTCTTTCAGTTCAATGAATAAAGAAGATGTAATAATAATGTTTTATTCATACACTAAGTTGGACTATGAGTTTTGGCGGACTTATACGTTGTTCAAGTGTTCCGCCGAACACTGCTTGCCGCAGAGAAAACATACATACACAAAGCGAACGCGGTTACAAATGAAACACCAACAAAATTGTTTTTAATTTTTATTTTTATCGTAGTTGTCTATTGTTATTTGGAATTATAAGTTTCGCTGCTTTTCTTACGAAATAAGTGCCGAGTAGAACGTTCTTATCCTATCTAAATAAACATATTGTAGGCGAAAAATAATCGACCCACACTTAATACGACACATTTTTACTTTTAATGACACGAGAAGTATCAAGGATTCTTGGCGCGAATTAACCACCTCGGCGGGGTTCTCTGGTCTCCTCTCTGTACGGATATTCGATATATCCTTCTCGTCCCGGTGACGATCAGAATTAGACTGCCTGTCTGCTCACACAGATATCTAGATTCCAAACTGGTATCCGTATCTGTACGGAAAAATTTTTCTATTCGATCTGCTAACAGAATTCCGGAAATCTCTGTTAGCAGCATGCTATTTCATTATTATTATTTATTGGCCTGTAGGAACCCGGAAGTTCATGACCTCACCGACTCGGCTTCGCCATCCTTCCCTGTCCTGGGCACTCTCCTTCCACGCTTCACCATTCGATCCGATCTCCTCAAGGTCAAACCTAACATTGTCCTCCCATCTCCGTCGCGGCCGTCCTACCGGTCTCTTTCCCGTTGGTCTACCGTCAAGAATTCTATGCACGGTCCTATCGTTCCCCATTCGCGCCACGTGTCCGGCCCATCTTAATCTTCGCGACTTGATTACTCTCACTATTGTAGGTTTGCGATATAGTTCTTCCAATTCGTGGTTATGGAGTCTCCTCCATTGTCCTGCCTCCTCGTCATATTTACCTCCAAAGATGCCTCTCAAAACTTTATTCTCGAATAGACGGAATTTGTTTTCTTCCCGTTTTGTGAGAGCCCATGTTTCGCATCCATATAGAACAATTGGCATGATTATGGTTCTATAGACACGGAGCTTTATGTTACGTGATAGCAGTCTGGATTTCAGCAGTTTACTGACTGCGTGCCAACTCGCGTTGCCGGAATGCAGTCTCTTGTTAATTTCCTTCGACATTTCGTTACTGGCCGTCAGTATCGTTCCCAGATATTTAAATTCTTTAACTTTTTCAAAGATCTTACCTCTGACGTTTATATGTGTTCTCTGAGACCCACCTGCTCTCGCCGTAATCATGTATTTTGTTTTGTCTTCATTTATTTCTAGGCCCACCTCTTCTGCCGCTTGCATGATGATTTCACAGTTTCTACCAACAGTCTCTAGATTATCGCCCAGAACGGCGATGTCATCCGCATATGCGAGCACTTGTGTGACCCCGTTCAGGGATGATCCGGCCATGTTGTCGTCTTGTACCTTTCTGATGACATACTCGAGCACAAGGTTAAAGAGACACGGTGATAGACCATCTCCCTGCTTTAGTCCGTCCCGGATTTCAAATGGTTCTGAGAGGTGGTTTTCTATTCTAACTCGCCCTTTGTTTTCGTTCATGCAAATTTGAATGAGCGCGGCATATTTTTTTGGGACTCCCAGCTCAACTAGAATATGGTAGAGTCTCTGCCTTGCGACTGAGTCGTAATGCTATTTCATCCCAGTGGTAATTCCCTATTTTCCTGAAAGGAGAAAGTCATTCCTTGCATTCATCATTATCATTGGTGATAGAATTTCATTTTCACGGCCTTCTGTTTGCACAGAACATCTGGCCCCCAGACCAGAGATATTCGGCGATTGTTTTGACGTACAGTCCGTGGGTCTTATTTGAACTTGGTACCCGGAATCGAAATCTATTAGATCTTTATAATGGTGTGAAATTCTAGCGTGGCCGTGGGACCGAAGTATTGCCTTTGTTGGCTTAACTCCTCATAAATCATCGCCTATCACGTTGAGATATTTTTGATTGCGATAGGTCGTGGGTGCCTTCTGTTGTTCAACGGATTTGGGTGGTCCTTCCATTAAATTACCCGCACGTGCATCCGTTGATCGGCTCATTCTTTGATGATAGCAATTCTTTTGTATCGAATTTCGGAATTGCCGGTTCGATGAGATGTTCCTGGGCAGCATGTATGGCATTTTGGGAATGGTTTTTTTTTTAGGAATAGAACTCATGGATGTTTATACCTTTGTTTCAGGCATGATGAATTATAATTGTTGAGCTTGACCTTAAAAGCTTTGGGGACGTTCAGTTCCTTGTTTTTTGGTGTCAGTCTCAACGTTGGCTGCGAGTTGCAGGCCCAGGACTTTGGGACACGCGTCTGTGGGCGCGTGCAACGTTCTCAGGTAAGTAAGCTCTTTGAAGGTAGGAACCTTACCTGCGCGGAATTGTGCGTTCGTAGAACGCTACAGAGTTATTAGATGCTATAAATCTTAAAATATATTATTTTTAAAAGACGGGTTTTTTTACCTCTACTGGTAGACATAGGTATACTGGTGGAAAAAATAATAGAAACAAAGGTTTAGATAACGATCAACAATCAGTAACCGCGTACAATTTGGTTTTTCTTCGACACCAATTCTATACCCGAACCGTACCTAACAGCACTTTGATATGGTGCATCAATTTGCTCTTATCAGTTTTTTGTTTTTGCCTAGTAGTAAAAAATCCAAGCGAAATGGATATTTTGTTCTGGTAAAAATAATAGAAACAAACCATCACCACAGTCTTCAATCGTGATTGTGAAGTAAACTACTGGTCCGTCTTTATTGAAATCTTCGTAAATTTGTCAGACTTGTGTTTTAGTGTTTGTTAGAAAAAAAGAAAACAATAAAAACAAAATTTTGTGAAAATGGGTGGTGGAGTACATTGCACTAGTTTCGATCGTGAATTGATAAAAAAAATTAAGAAATGACGGGAAAACAATGGATGAGATAGCTAAGCTAATGAAGTGCTCTAAAAAAAATATTCACAGCTCTTCATTCAGGTCCCAAAATGGGAACCAGAGGCTGGAAAAGAACAACAACCTCACGATTCGACAATTCTGCTAATCCGGCTATCCAAGAACAAGCCGTTTTTTTCTTCAACGGAATTAAAAAATGACTTAAACGCACCTTGTACGAGTCCTACAATTAGAAACAGACTAATAGAAGCGGGTCTTCCTGGAAGAAGTGCCAGAAAAGTTCCATACTTGAGCAAGAAAAATATAAAGCAGAGACTCGTTTTTGCGAAAAAAACACCTCACCGTGCGAATTGGAATAACATCTTATGGTCGGATGAAACCAAGATTAATTTATTTCGTTCCGATGGAAAATGTACGTCAGATGAACAATGAACTCAGAATTCGATTCAAAGTATACGAAAAAGCCAGTGGAACATGGTGGCGGCAACTTAATCATTTGGGGATGCTTTTCAGCATCTGGTGTTGATCCATTTTTCTTATAAAAGACAAAATGTGTGCTAAAGATTGTGTAGAAATCTTAAACACCATTATGCTAATATTTTCTGAAGAGGATATGCCTATAAAATGGGAGCTTATGCAGGACAATGACCCCAAGCTCACCTCAAAATTGACTAAACACTGGTTTCTTCAAAACAAAGTCGATGTTGTGGAGTGGCCATCGCAGTCCCCTGATATTAACCCAATAGAACACCTATGGGCCAATTTTAAGCGCAAGAGCGGAGATTGCAAAGCCAAAAATAAGGAAGAACTTTGATCCAATATAAAAGATGAATGGTACTCTATACCACCCGCGACTTGTACCAAACGAGTCAATTCCATGGGACGAAGATGCTAAGCAGTCATCAAAAACAAAGGTGCATCAACTAAGTGTTAAAAGGATATGAAACACTTTTGCTGTAAATTAATTCTTCACAAAACACAAACAAAAAACTAATTGGTTTCTATTATTTTTTCCAGGCAAATCCAAGGAAAACCGAAATCAATATTTTTTTTTTACTATTTCTCGCTTTTTTTATTTAAAAATCTAGTATTTCTTTTATGTATCACAGTGCACCAAATCTATTAGTATATTTTTAATTCCTATTTTTCCCCAAATACATTTTTTCTTAACGATTAATGTCGAAGAACAAGCTTGTTTCTATTATTTTTTCCTCCACTACATATGAAATGTCGGTAGCTTAAGAAGTTTAGTGGGGCAACCACCCCATTTACTGGCTTAATTCAAGCAACATAATTACCTACATCTAAAGTATATATAAGTTACATACTAGAGAGCTTAAGAACTATCTTAACTAGGCTTAACCTAAGGGACCAGAACAAATTATGAAGGCAGGAGAAGTGGGGCAGGTTATAGTGGAGTGTGGAAGCGCCTCTTGAGATTAATGGTGAGAATGGTTTAGGAGGCGGTGTTTGAGAGTGTGGGTAGAGAGGTAAAAGTCGAACAAGGTGGAATCGGAGTTGACCTTTCTCAGCATCCGCGAAAGGGGTTCGTTGAGACCATAAGAGGTCCGGTGGGGGTAATATTGAGAAGGCGAGGATTACGCATATTTCGAGGGTTTGTGTTCAGAAGAATTAAGTTAAGGAGGTATGTGGGGGTTCTTCTAACATACCCAAAGAACCACCCATGTCCCTTAATTCAACTCCCCATTCCTCACCCAATAAAGACTATTAGCTTAACTGCAATCGGTTAAGCTGCCCTACAATCACTTCAATTACCTGTAAAACAACCCATGGCAAGATAATCATCTTGCCACAGCATTTAAGTAACATTGCTGTATTCCCTAAGCGTAATCGGTTCCTCTGGTCGGCACCCATGACTATTACGAACCATTAGAGAATCTACCCGGGTCCTCTTGCCGGCGTCCATGCTTATAGTTTACACAGCAATCCCACTGTGTTTACTTTTCTCTAACAACCGTTGGTTCCACGATCAAGCCATGGCAAATCGCTTGCTTATACAGCTGCAGCCTAATTATTCCTGATCGGTTGCATAAGCGATAAACGAACATCGAATTGGGCGTGGCCATAATTTGTTTACCCTAAACAACCTAGCAACGGCCACGTCCTATGTTTCGTTCGCTTAACCAAACAAATACCCATTTTAGCGCTTACCTTAGAAATTGTATATACAATATACAATATACCTCCGGCAATACCCGCTATCGTTTACGATAGCAATGCTTTCAGCCTCTGTGCACGATTATTTAACGAACAGCTGCCTAGTAGATTTCCCCTTTTCTCATCCAATGCATTTTTCGTTTGCCTTTCTTTCCAAGGTGAGGACATTCAACCAATCTGAACGATATCCATGGGAACCATTCCGATGAGACGCGAATGGGTTTCCCATTGGTCGCAGCGGCGAAAGAAAGATCACATTCCCTTGTCACCACACAAGTGGAAATCCACCTCACTCACGGGGTTGGTTCTGCATCGACCAGATCTAAAAGAGTCGGATTTGAATCGCGCAATTGACCACCGCGAGCACTTATTAAAGGTAGCATCTTGTTGAAACTAAAGTTTAAGAACACACTAAATTAATTGATCTATAATTGTGGGCTCCTCGATAGTATAGTGGTTAGTATACCCGCCTGTCACCCGGGAGACCGGGGTTCGATTCCCCGTCTGGGAGCCTCTGGCGCAAGACTAATGACCTTGCCCAGAAAAAATTAATCATTATGGAAAATTTAACAAGCCTCAGGACTTGCTAAATAAGGCCAAGACCGGTTCCCGGTTGTAGTGCCGATGATGATGATGATGATGATAATTGTGGAACTAAATATATTATTGAAAGAAACTTGTGTAAAATAAAACAAAAAAAGGAAATATTAACAATAAAGCAGTGATCACCAGCCATCTCCAAGCGTTTTAATTGTTCCTGTTCTCCCCGGTGCGTACTGATCCTTTGACATTCTACAGTGACGACGAACTAAGCTGGCTTCAATCGCAAGGACCACAGTCAATCGTAGTGCCTCAATTTTAAGTGGGTTTTAAGTGAATCAGTGCCGTACATCGGCACCTACGTTAAACCCCCACAGGGAGGCGCAGTCGACCGAGCAGGAGAGGATTCCGTAGTGATCCTAAATCACTACTCCAAACCAATCCCCATTATTACCTATAATCCCAATCTTGATCCCGTAGTGAATCATACCAGCGACAAATAAAATCAAAAGTTAATTTGTGGCACATTGATTCAATTCCCAGTTATCCTACTATTAATCCATAATCTCAATCACGTCCCCCAATTGGAACATATGCACGACAAATTTAACCGAAAGTCCATTTGTCGTGCATTGATTCAATTCGATTCCGCCAAACCCCACTGTTACTTACCCGAAGAACCTGTAGCGTTCAAGGAACGCACAATTCCACCCAGGTAGGGTTCCTACCCTTCAAGGAACATACCTACCCTGAAGACGTTACACGCGCCCACAGACGCGTGCCACTAAGTCCGCTAGGGCCTTGAAACATTTGGCCAACGTTGAACCCGACACGAAAAAGCAAGGAACTGAACATCCCAAAGCTTTCAATGTCAGGCCCAACAGTTCGATTAAAGCATACCTGAAACAAAGGAAAATATTCATGCATCCGATCCTCAAAGACTGAAATGCGCCACACTCCAGCACTGCACAATCGAAAATCCTGAACATCTACACGATGTTACAAGGATTTGTTATCGTCAGCAAATTAGCCGACCAACGGATGCACGTGCGGGTGGTCTGCCACAAAGACCACCAAATCCATCGGCAAACAAAAGAAACGGCAACCGTAATTAACTCAACGGGATAATTCGAAAAATGTATGAGGTTTAAAATCTACAAAGGAACTACTCCGATCCCACGGTTCTTTTTTTTTGTATTTCACACCCATTAGAAAGATCTAATGGATTTCGGTGTGTGTTTACAAAAGGCAAACAAACCCACGGACTGTACGTCCCAACAATCATCTCCGTTCTGCGCACCAGATGGGCTGCGCAAACAGAAGACCGTTGGGATGAAATGCTATCACCACCACCGACGGTGATGATGATGTATGTGTGGAGCGACTTTCTCCTTTTCAGGCATCTAAATTACCCTTGGGGAGTAATAACATGCTGCTAACAGAGATTCGGAAATTCTGTTGGCAGAGCGAATAGGAAAATTCTCTGTGCAGATTGAATTATTTAGTCGATATTGAACTTTCGAGCGGTGGTGACCAGACAGTCGAATAGCGAGGGAGACTTTTCGAGGAGGAACTTGAGTCGCGTTAACGAAAAATTCACCGTGTTTAAAAACGTAGAGCGTTATAACGTGTGTTGTCATAGCTAGTATGTCCGTAAGACCATATATTATATTATGTTAAACTATTAAATGCGAGGACTAAGTGAATTGTTAATTAATACTTGTGAGACACTCACATCAGGGCTCCTCGATAGTATAGTGGTTAGTACACCCGCCTGTCACCCGGAAGACCGGGGTTCGATTCCCCGTCGGGGAGCCCCTGGCGCAAGACTATTGACCTTGCCCAGAAAAAATAAATCATTATGGAAAATTTAACAAGCCTCAGGACTTGCTAAATAAGGCCAAGACCGGTTCCCGGTTGTAGTGCCGATGATGATGATGACACTCACATCATCGAGGATTCGTCCTGCTGTAAACTAATACAAACGATTAGTGCAAAAAAAAAAAATAAAGATAAAAACAAAGGCGATTTCCGTGTTTTATTTGTGACAGCATGCGTTCCCGTGCATCGTATTCACCGTGTTGCGTACTTCATCGGCATTCGAATAGACAAATAACCACATCATAAAAGTGGCGACAATTACCGCCAAAAACCCCCATAACTGCTACCCAGCCTTCATAATTTCCTGCTAATGCAATCGCATTAGCACCTGTAAATGCTTCACGCATCAAGCTTATCAAATTTATTTATTTAAAAGCTTTTGGAAAAAAAATCTTACCTTCATTCATTCATTCAAATCTAAAAATTCCCCATAAGAATTCTATCCAAATTTATCACAGATCCCAATCATACATACGCATTACCTAGGAATTCCTGTAAAGAATTTCTCCCTCAAGAGCATTCATGCAGGCATCAATGTAACTCTGCATTACCGACCAAGAACCGAATTCTCGTTTAGTGTAAACACTCACACTAGAGTTTGGCACTTGAGTCGCCTTAGATGCCATATACAATTGGCATAGGTGTTATACAAACCGTCTTTGTGTAACCATCTGAATTGCTTCGCAATAACTTGCAACTATCGATACAGCTGCAAGCACATTACCCAGAAATGCTCCTTTGTTTGAATCTCCAAACAATCATCGACTTCGCGCATAGCCGCCGGATTGAATTCAAAGCATAACCAATGCAAATATAGAATCCGTTTCCCACAAACGAATTTCCCTGCATATACAAATGCAAGCAAGGGATTCGTGTCAGCCACCGACCCAAGATACGATATATAATTCTCGTTGTATACAGTATTGTAATCCATTAGCACCTCCTTCTAATGGCTATTCGGCTATTTACACAAGGGCATTACTCATCTAAGACTTTTATGATGCACTCGTCCCATCTTTTCCTTTTAACACCATTTCTTCGATGCATCGTCGCCTATTTATTAAGCCGCGAGGCACATTATAAACCATGATCTCTCCGATTACTCTGTCCTTGCCGCCTGCCTGCTTTGTTTTTCCATTGCCTCCGTGCATGAGTAAACAACACAGATCTAAACGATCACACACGTACCACCATGATCTCCATTACGAGATCTGGTTTTCTATTCCACCAAGAGAGACTTTACGTTTCTCTGGTGGTAAGTAAAAACATATCCTTAGTGGAGAGGATATCTATCACCACACCACCTAACTCATCCCAAACGAGGGTTGGATCATTGAGTCTCATTCCATTCACCGACCGCCCCGGTCGGTTTTTCTCCCGCCCCCCGTAGCTCTCACGGGGACGCGTTAACCCAACTCGAGTAATAATAATAATCAATAAAATAATACCTGAATAACATATAGTGCGTTTTATTTTTGGATTCCCCGGTGACTACCAACCGTGTGTTTTGAACCGTTCCGGAGAACAATTCTGGCTGAACTTGTAGTGATGATGGCGGAAGAAGGGAACCCGGTGCAGTACGCCTGCACACAATACCACAGAGGTACTACGATTAGACCACAGGACAGGATGAAATATCTTGGGGTCATCTATACCCCAAAAATGAATTTCATCAAACATGTAATCCGCATTCTTCAAAGGGGCCTCGGTCGCTCTAATCTACTGCACAACATCTTGAAGTGGAGCAATAACGTTGACACCGAAGTTAAGCTTCTCTGCTATAAGCAGCCAATCCGATCTGGAATATCGTACGCCATTCCCATATGGTCCTGCATATCTTCGGCTCAAATGGAAAGACTTCGAGTTTTCGAAAGAAAACTCCTCAGAAGATGCATCAACCAGTACAGAAGGCCTGACGGCCGCCACTACCCGAACTCTCACTTATACGAAGGTGCCTCCAATATTCCTATCGACAAGTACTTGCTAGAATTAGCATATACTTAAGTACATCACAATACTTCTTCCCCACAGAGGTACTACGATTAGACCACAGGACAGGATGAAATATCTTGGGGTCATCTATACCCCAAAAATGAATTTCATCAAACATGTAATCCGCATTCTTCAAAGGGGCCTCGGTCGCTCTAATCTACTGCACAACATCTTGAAGTGGAGCAATAACGTTGACACCGAAGTTAAGCTTCTCTGCTATAAGCAGCCAATCCGATCTGGAATATCGTACGCCATTCCCATATGGTCCTGCATATCTTCGGCTCAAATGGAAAGACTTCGAGTTTTCGAAAGAAAACTCCTCAGAAGATGCACCAACCAGTACAGAAGGCCTGACGGCCGCCACTACCCGAACTCTCACTTATACGAAGGTGCCTCCAATATTCCTATCGACAAGTACTTGCTAGAATTAGCATATACTTAAGTACATCACAATACTTCTTCCCCACAGAGGTACTACGATTAGACCACAGGACAGGATGAAATATCTTGGGGTCATCTATACCCCAAAAATGAATTTCATCAAACATGTAATCCGCATTCTTCAAAGGGGCCTCGGTCGCTCTAATCTACTGCACAACATCTTGAAGTGGAGCAATAACGTTGACACCGAAGTTAAGCTTCTCTGCTATAAGCAGCCAATCCGATCTGGAATATCGTACGCCATTCCCATATGGTCCTGCATATCTTCGGCCCAAATGGAATGACTTCGACTTTTCGAAACAAAACTCCTCAGAAGATGCACCAACCACTCTAGAAGGCCCGACGGTCACCATTACCCGAATTCTCCCCTATACGAAGCTGCCTCCATTATCCCTATCGACGGGTACATTCTACAATTAGCATATAAGTACCTCGAAAGCATTCAGAACAGCGAGAACCCACTTGTATGGGAGTCTTGCGTTCTTGACCTTTCTCTCTCTTGATCTCTTCGGTTCAGACCACCACAGTTTCTTCTTCAGTACAAAACTGAAGAAAGCACCCTTCCCAACAACAGTCTCCTCTATAATAGAGGATTTCTGGGCTCACCTCATAGGGTCTACTGCTGGCACACTAACAAACACGCACGGACAGTACAAGACAGCACAGGCACACACACACACACACACACCAGGCGCCAAAGACGTGATCTGTGATTACTACCACATTACAACGGCTAAATAGGACGCCCATCACCTGGCGGAGACCAACTCCTGGAAGGACCGACCAAAAGGGGCGCCCGTTGGAAGTTCGGCCACATCAGGACCAATCCGGCCATTAAAGACCGGCAGGAACTTTCGTAACGGAGCCGGGGGATCCAACAGGCCTCCAGTAACCGGAAGCAGCCCGAGCGGCCCTACCAAAAGGCACGGAGGTAATCCAAAATTATTAATACAAATAAAATATAATCTTGACAACCCGATGAATGAATATTATATCAGCCACGACCCTGCGCTCCTCCAGGGTTCTGAGGTTGATTAATTTGACGCGGTTAATGTACAGGGGATGGATTAAGGGGTTATCTCATCCTAGCCCTCGGAGAGCGAACCGAAGGAAGCGACGTTGAATACTATCGATTCTACAGATATGGATCTTGTGATAAAGAGACCATACCTGACTAGCATATTCAAGCAGTGGACGGACGAGGGTAAGGTAAAGGGATCGAGTAACGTAAGGGTCGGACAATTCCTTAGACCATCTTTTCACGAATCCGAGGGCGTCTCATCAATGTGAGAGAGGAAGTTAAGTTCCCCATCGCAAAGGATCCCAAGATCTCGAATACATTGGACAGTGGTCAGGGGTTGGTTATGAAGAGAATAGAAATCTGAGGATGAGTGAATACGCTTACGGGAAAAAGTTATAGATTGGCATTTGATGATGTTAAGTACAAAGGAAATTTTTGTCACACCAAGTCGAGAAACTGTTAAGGTCAGATTGCAGCAGTACGGAATCTAGTGGTGACTCGATGATCTTGTGTAACTTGGTATCATCGCCGTATAGGGACAAGTTGGAATTCCTAATGACCTTATCGATGTCGTTAGTGGCCAGTATAAATAGCAGAAGACCCAGGGACCTTGAGGCACCCCAGAGGCGGCAAGGAAGGGATTGGATATCATGGACGTGAACCGAACGGAATAAAGTCTATCCTTTAGATAGGAAGAAATCCATTTCAACAATCCAGGTTAGAAGTCGAGAGCGGATAATTTGAAGAGGATTAAGTTGTGGGGGGGGGGGCTGGGAGCGAACATACAGAGCAAAGTCTCTGCTTTCAACCCGGCGAAGGCCAGGACGATCCTTGACCCTGTTCAATCCAAGTTGACATGCAGTCTCCTCATGACACACCTGGATAGCTTCTTTGGCACCCGCCAAGTAGTGAGCCAATGCATGCAGCGACATCCTGAGGAAGGTTGGCGCAAGGCGAATAACCTTGCCCGGAAAAACAAATTATTATGGACAATTTAACAACTCTCGTATATGGGCCGGATACCGGTGGCAAGACTTACTAAATTAGGCCAAGACCGGATCCCGGTTGTAGTGGCGATGATGATGATAAAATTGTGGGAGATTTTGTCGAATGCTTTACTGACGTCGGTCGAGACCATCTCGACCTCGTAACCTTCCTCTAGTGCTGAGAGTGTAAAGGAAATGAACACAACGAGGTTGGTTGTAGTTGATCACCCATTGAGAAAACCATGTTGCCTTGGTGAAATAAAAGTTTTGCACCGTAAACTAAGAGATTCGTATAGGATGATTTCGAGAATCTTTGGTAACTGGGACAGTTTGGCGATGTGGCGGTAGTTCGCGACATCATTGTTTTGGCCCTTCTTGTGGATGGGGGTGATCAAGGAGGTTTTCCAAATGTGGAAGAATACGCCTTGAGAGAGTGAGAGGGGGGCAGAGAGAATGGATGGGCATTTCTTGAGGAGGATTGCAGGGATTCCATCAGCTTGGATTCAATTAAGGTCGGATCAAAGGAGTTGTGGAGAAGGGGCCCGAGGAAAAAGTTAGGTAGGTAGTTAAACTATGGCGGGTCAGGAACAAAGAAGTCATTAGTGAATGACTGCTTGAAGTGAGTGGCGAAGAAGTGAGTAATAGTAACAGGATCAGATGAGGTATGAGAGTTTAAGGTAAGTGATATGAGGTAACCGTCGGATCTACGTTTATGATTGACGAACTGGAAGAGAGTTTTGGGGTCGTTTTTGAGATTGGTCTGAGTTTTGGAGTTGAAAAGTTCCGCGAATGGAGGTAACAGCCAAGAAAGTTGGAGTAGTCAGGTACAGTTTGATTGCGAGAGAAGATAATCCATAACTTATTCCTCTTATTACGCAGGGAGCGAAGCTTGTCATTTAATCATGGAGGAGAAGAGGTTAATGTTTTTTGTCTAGAGTAGGGAACGAACAGGGGAATAGAGGAAAGGATTTCGGTATATAAGTGGGTGATGGCATCTTCAACGGATAGGTGATCGTAGTTGAACGAAATACAGCCTAGGTAGTCGTTGATGAGGCAAAAATTAGCTTTATGGAAATCGTAGGGGTGGTGAATGGGAGGGGGCGGATGGTGGCGTGTGGACTCGGAAGAAGGTCACGAGAAGAGGGGGGTCTATATATCTAAGGAAAAAGGGGCCGGGTGAGACAAATATATTCAAAGGGTCTGTTGTAAAGATGAGGTCAAGCTGCCTACCCAAAAGATTTCGAATGTTGCTGATCTGACAGTGACAAGAATCACTTAATCATTTAATGAAGAGTCATTCCTTGGCCGAGGTGGGGTGGGAGGTGATATCTGTACTGTGATATCTTATATATAGTATAACAAAGCATAATATCTTTCAACTGAAATATACAATATTTTAAAATAACATATGTATAAAGTTAGGCAAGCAATTTCATTAAAGGGAAACATAAAAAAACACCCATTATATAAAGTTTATATAAAATCTAAAGTGGTTGGATTGACACATATTAAGAACGAAAACATGTTTATCTCGGAAGAAGGTCACGAGAAGAAGGGGTGGCGGTGGTCTATAGATGTAAGGACGAAGGGGATGTGGTGTATTGATAGGATCTGTTGCAAAGATGCAGTCAAGCTGCCTACCCAGGAGGTTTCGAACGTCGCTGGTCTGACAGAGACAAGATTCATCTAATCGATCAATGAAGAGGAACTCCTTGGGCGAGGTGGGGTGGGAGGTGAAGTGTGAATGATTGTTAGATATAGCCCAATTGAGTTGTGGAAGATTAAAATCGCCGAAGATGATGATGTCGTGCTCGCAATTACTCAGCTCGGTTATATGGTCAATAGCATTAAGAGCTAGCTCGTATATTTCAATACTCTGTGATGGCAAGATATAGAAGCACATGACAAAGATTGATTTCCGAAGAAGAGTGGTGTTGACAGTCACGAAGTCCAGCTTGAAGAAGGTAGGGAAAGCGACAAGTGACGACTCGATGCTGTTCTGGACAGCGATGAGCAACGTTCGGCTGGGGGAAAAGGGAGTAGTATGATTGAGGAGATCATTGCGGAAGATGATGAACGAGGGAGGAAACAGTTCCAGATTATGAATGCTGGGGATTAGTGTTAAGAGTTAAAGGTGCTAATATTGAAGTCTTATAATTCTTGTAATACTTGTAATACTACCTAAGTTGAAAAGTCCAGGAATTTTTAATGAAAACAAACGTCAAAGACATACCAAACAGGCATAAAAGAAGGCTATAGGTTTTAGGTTTGATTTATACACACAGTACTGTGAAAAAATACAGCGAAATTTTTAGTTTTTTTCTGAAAATTAATTGAATTAAAATTAAATTAAATTAATTAATTGATTTTATCTTGTTTTAGCTTAAATTACGTATAAATATCTCAAAAATGATATCCAAAAGGTATTTAATGTGAAAAAAATGGTTTTCTATATTTTTTAAAGCTGATTTTCGCAACAATTTTAAAGGCCGAAAAAGTTCATTACTCAATTCAAGAAAACTGAAAATTTACGTTAGAGTCTATAATTTTTCACAGTACTGTACCCGCACGGTTGCAATAGTAAAGAAATGCGATCACTACCTTAATTTATAAGTAAACAGCGGATTTAAACTTACTACAGATAATTGCCATGGTGTACATTCTGTCAAATGTTTACCCGGAATTTCTCAATAAAACAACAAAGTTGAATTAATCGTCAATATTTATGTTATCGCCTTCCAAGTAGGCCCCTCCCGAGCAATACATTTATGCCAACGATTAATCCCATCATCAACACCCATTTTATAGGCCGACTTAGATTATTCTTTTATGACTTTAATCGACTTGAAACGTGTTTTGCCGAAGCGGCAGCTTGAGTTTCGGAAACAGGAAAATATCACAGGGGGCCATATCTGGTGAAAATGGCACTTGTTCAATTATACAACTTGAATTGTTGTTCAAAAAATCGCTCACAATGGTAGCTCTGTGAGATGGTGCATTACCGTGGTGCAACATGTGACCAAGATTTGTCTTTCCACAAATCCGGCCACATTTGATAAACACTCTCGCAAAATCATCATAACACCTAATTAGCATTCCTTATTCACTGTTTGACCCTGTGGAAGGAATTCATAGTGTAGCGTAACAATGCAAACACGAGATTAGTATGCAAAATATATCATCGAAATGAATTGCCCAGTTACTGTTTGCAAGTATCGTATGGCATGCCATCGGCACCGGCAGTGATTCAAAATTATAGAGGTCAACTCGTGTCATTGTTCTAGAATATGCTAAGCAGATGGTAGAAGTAATATTAGCGTAGTAAGCCAATCTGTATTTTATGAATGAATGAGTAATGATTTGTAATTATTTGTGTGAACGATCGATTTTATAAATACTTCGGTAGTTTGGAAATAAAATCAATCTTAGCCAAACCTTGAGCTTTGATTTATGCATTGG
Source organism: Microdon myrmicae (assembly GCA_963931805.1). Lineage (NCBI taxonomy): Eukaryota > Metazoa > Arthropoda > Insecta > Diptera > Syrphidae > Microdon > Microdon myrmicae. Next base: position 64,766,757 of record OZ007498.1, read on the forward strand.
GAGATTCTTGCCACCTTCTTTTAACGATCTGCGCTTGATACAGCGATTGTAGGGAGGTTTGTTTGGACATTTGGATATCTTTAAGAAGCTATCTTCTCCCACTTTACATGGCTTTCCTGCCTTGACAACCAGCAAACCACCCCTTTTACAATAGTACACCACACCACGATGAAACCAGTGAACGTGACCTTAGTTTTTGATCGACTTTGTCGTGATTTTCTCAGTTTTAGGTCCTTTTGGTAACGCTGTGGCGTTTCTAACAGATACACACACAATATACAAGCAAATAGTGAAGAACACCGAAAGAAAATCGAATAGGAAAATGCATCAGCCGTATAACAAGCAATAACATTGCAATTCCACATCAGTTACAGTACTTGAATTTAAATATCGAATTCGTGCAGGCGGCAGTGGCTTGATGTGTTGAGCATTGTTTCCATTTTTAGTGATTCTAACCGTCATAGAATCGGTTCGAATCACACGTTCTTCACTATCATCGCAATACGTGATAACGCCATTCGGATGAATGTTGACTGGTTTGCATGTCATGCTCGTAGACCCATGTCTCGGCACCAGTATGACGTAGAGTCAGTGGCGACTCAAGAAAGCATGTCTTTAGTAACCGCTGTGGAGATTATATGTTTTTGTTATTTTTTCGACTTTTTTCGACCTTTACCTGCGAGAGTGGGGGTCTGTCCCAGCTGGGAGGGTGAGGGTCCGAGTGTGGGGCTGCGTAAGAAGTGTGCCCTCGCAGCTTCCTCTGCTGGGGACCTTCCGGATGGGTCGCTCTGTTGTTGCGAGCTCTTTGGTGGCAAGGGTGTGTCCTTGCAGCTTCTTCTGCTTTCTTAATTACTACTTTCTTTTTATTTCAGCTTTACTGATCTACTTTCGATTTACATGAAAAACTGGCTGATTACTGGTCGTGACTTCGGCCTCCTGGGTTTCGACTGATCTTGAATAAAAAACAGGGGTGTGGCGAGAGGCCGACTTAGGTGAGACAAGGACAGATGTGTCCTTCATCTTGTCTCTGGCTTCTGGTCTTCTTGCGTTAACCAGAATCACTCACATCCGTGAAGATGTTGGGCTCGGTTTCGAGATATCTAAAAAAGAAAAAAAAGGGGGGGGGGGGGGTATCCAAGGATAGTGTGTGTTTTTTTTTGTTTTTCAACTTGTTAGAATAACTCACGGATTTAATACACTTGAACACCCGTTGCTAGTCTATTAGAACTATTTCAATGCCGGCCACTTATAAAAACACAATTCGGACTACAATTCCAAACGAGACTCTGATGGTACGGTACCACTCAGGAAACGTCTGCAAACTAAAACTTTTTTAATAATTTGTCTACACTTTCGGATCGCTTCACTCGACGTTACTTTTAAATGAAACCAAACAAATTCGCAACGGTATTATACAACGTAAAGCTCCCGAGGACTCGGTCTTAAAACCACCCTACACGAAATTATACTTCTTCGTCCAGACTCACGATTGCGACTCAACCATTTCTTCTCTGGGGATGATTCTATTCACCCCATAGTTTTCTTTTCCCTTTCGCTTTCCCTGGGTGGTGACTTTCTCTCAATCGAGAATCTTGTGGCGGTTCCGCCAAACCCCAGGGTCCACCTATCTGAATAACCCTCATAACTACATCCCAATCTGCATAAGTTTTCGCCAATGCAATCGCGTTAGCACCTTAAATGCTTTACGCATCTAGGTTATCAAATTTATAATCTAAAAGTCCCTGTTAAAGAATCCTTACCTTTCATGCATCTCTTCGCATACAAATTCTCTGTAAGAATTCTTTCCTAACTTATCAGGTATCCCAAAAACCAATTCGGCACCTTCGGTGCCAGGCAACTCCTCTAGACGAATTCCTGAAAACAAAATGATTTGGTTTACATACAATGTAACCATCATAACAGGGACAAAAGCAAATATACGCATCTCAGGTCTCTTGGCACCAATTAAATCCTACAGCATAAGCAAATGCAAATAGAAATTCAATACCTACCCTTACCAGCGATGCCATAAACACCATTTCCCGGTAATCTAGCTAAAACCCATTAGCACATTTCCACGTTGCATTGCCGCCTATTTATTTAGCCGCAATGCACATCTTAGACAAAGACCTAAGCGTTCCCTTTGTCTTCTCATATTTCGGGATCTGCTTCTCATCAGCAGCGGCATGAGCAAACAAAAACCATTAGCATCCAAGGAGATTCGGTTTGTTTTCTTTACCGAACTCACATCTCATGGATACACCCTATGCCCCTTTCGTCGTTTCACGTTCGTTCTCATGGTTTGTCCCATGAAAGAACACATGTACACACATACATGTGTACTACCAACGATCTTCACGGTCCCTTTGCCCGTACCGCCTGTCTGCTTCGTTTATCCATCGCCTTCCCGCGTGTGTTGAATATTATGATCTTCACGATCACCCATGCACACATACTACCATGATCTCCATTACGATATCTGGTTTTCTGTTCCGCAAAGAAAGACTTTACGTCTCTCTTGTGGTAGGTAAATCGTATCATTAGTGGAGAGAAACACTTTCTCTCTCGGGGAAACTTGTGGTAGTGTTTAGCTATGCACCAAGCACGGGTGCGGATTCAGCTAACACCCACTGATAGTTCTCCAAAAATTGTTCACAAAGGAGACCGAACACCACGAAAAGCAAAATAAAACACAAGTCAGTAATTTAGATGTTAATGTTTCATTGGTTTATTATCATTTTAAATTACAAGCACTGTTTAATCCACCGCCTTGAAAATTATTAATTTTTTTTAAAGTAACAATCGTTGTACAGCAAAACAGACAACAACACAAAAAGCCACACAATGATAACCAAACACTTAACACCGATTACACGAGAAAGGTAACAAACGAGATTTTCTCAGACACGGTTAATTCACTACCGACATAGACTTTGACAAGGCGATCCTTGGGCACGTGTGTGCTGTTGGGCGATACAAATCTGACTCTGGTAATGCTGAGTTTCCACCGCACACCATCGCAGGAGAAACATCCCTTCCGTCATGCAGTGACCAATGAGAGCCGATCCGCGTCCCATTGGAAAGTTCTTGCACAATATCGTTTCTATTGGAACGAATGTCTTCCTATTTGAAGGAAGGACAAACGAAACGCGCATTGAACAACGAATAGAAGGTAGATATGCAGCTGTCCAAACATTAGCATGGGTAGACCTAACATTTCTATCATACCGATAGAAAGTATTTTGTATATACCGAAATGGTATCTGAAAAGGGCAGGCGCTAAAAATGCGCATTTGTTTGAATTGGCTAATGTAAATACGTTAGGATCGCTGGTTTATCGCTTATGCGATCGATCCTAGGTAATTGGTTGCAGCTGCATTAGCCATGGGTTTGTATGGGATGATCGTGGGATTAGAGGTTGCTTGGGAAAAGCAAACACAGCTAGATTGCTGTGAAGATGTTTGGCGTTAATACCGACCCGGGGGTCGTGGAAGTTTTCCTAATAGTTGGCAATGGACATGGGTGCCGACCAGAGGAAACAAATATGTTTTAAAGGGATACAGCGATGTGGATGATGCTGTGGCAAGGTGATGATCTTGCCATGGGATGTTTCACAGGAACATAAGATTTTTGCAGGGTAGCTTAATGCTGCTTAATTGCAGGTAAGTACCATGGGGTAGGACGGAAAGAGGAAGGTTAAATGGGGTTAAAGCGATGGGTGCTTCTACGGCGCCTTGAAAAAATCCCACAAACTCACCCCACTAGCGACTCGGCTCTGCACGAGCCGTTTATCGCTGAGTCCAATTACATCCGCCGACCATCACGGTCGTGCCGCTCCCTCTCCCCGGTGCGCACGGGGACGCGAAAGTCAACCGCGAGTCGCGTGAGTAACAGTTTTGTCATACAAAGTCGTCGGTTCATTACATCGGACGGGTACGCGTGATTTCATTGTATAATTAGATTAGTTTACAATATCAAACCATACAAATTATCTTTCACAATTTTAAAGATAATGACGAATATAACAAAATAAATGCATCAATATACTTGGATACATCCAAACCAATAAAAAGAACAGTTTTTCAACAACATCACCAGTGTTTTAATATTCCGGCTGCAGTTCCTGGGTGTTTTTAATGTGTTTTCCTGATCGCCGGTGACGTGCTGCTTTCGTTCGGTGTTTTAGTGGCGAAAGATTTATGATGGAGGAGGAAGGTGAACCGAGTGCCCATGCCTGGCACAATACACTTCCTCCCCACAATCTCTCCACCAGGGAAGATCGCACTCACACACGCAGACGCGGAGATTGCCGTCTGTTTGCTGTATATCATTCTGTGATCATCAGAATTTTCACACTTCTGTTGCGTTGCTTATGCAAAGAATCAAATGTGTGGTTTACTTTAGGCGACCCAGGGATCGTGTTTGCTTTGTCCTATGGGAACAGCGTTTTCGTTTATTGCTGTTGCTGCGCAACGGCCGTTGTTTAGGTGAAGTGTATTGCAGCAGGGACAAAGGTTTTGCCGACGAATTGTTTTCCGGCAATTGGCTTATCGCCGGGGATGTGATGTTTGTCGACATCTAGCTCAGCTTTGCCAACCGTTTGCGTTTATCCAGTTGATGGATCGATACACAATCTCTATGCTGGACCATGTCCTTCAATCGCCGTGCAGGCGTAGGAAAATTGTTAGGAAGTTGTGGTCCACGTGTCTGTGGATGAATGTCACCTTTGGTCAGGTGAAACGGTGGACTTTGGGGACGTGTGTTTCTGGGCACGTGGAGTTTGGTTATGGGTGAGTATGTTCCTTGGTGGAACGAAGACATCTCATCCTATGGTGATTTGTGCGTTTCGTGGAGTTTGGTTATAGGTGAGTATGAGCCTTGGTGGAACGAAGACATCTCAGCCTATGGTGATTTGTGCGGTTCGTGGAACCGCCACAATACCAAATAAAAAATGCTCGGGAATGCTATGTCTACATATCATTATGGAAAAGTATAGGACATATTCGGGGGGATGGGAGCGAACATACAGGGCAAAGCCACTGATTGAGTTCAACCCGGCGATGGCCAGGACGATCCCTGTCCCGGTTCAATCTAAGTTGACATGCGGTCTCCACGTGACACCACTGGATAGCTTTGGCACCCTCCAAGTAGTGAACCAATGCATGCAGCGACATCATGAGAAAGGTTGGCGCAAGGGTAATAACTTTGCCCGGAAAACAAACTATTATGGTAAATTTATCAAGCCTCGGACATCGGCCCGAAATCGGGACCGGCGGAGAGACTGTGGTGTAGATTTAACTTGTGCACGGGCGCGGATTCAGAAAACACCCACTGACTGTCACTGAAAACTGTTTGTACAATAAAACCCTCAACGCTCCTTTATTCATGTAACATTTCTTTATTTGTCCGAATGGTTAGCTTGTATTTCGCTTTAGTACATGTATCTCGTGAAATGGTTTTCACGGTCGACTATTAATAAATGTTAGTTAACTGAGTTAAACGGCTTGGATAGATGATCGCACGTCGGGATAAATTTACCATAACTTGTATATCTTATAAGATTTGTCGACGTTCTCTCTGTTGTTGCTTTCATCACGCCACTATCGCACAATTCAAGTACTTTGTCGTTTACACCGATTAATTATTTATTCGATACGGAGTACACGATTGGGTGATTAAACGCAACTCTCGGTTATTAGACCGCGACCGTACTCCTCTGGTGTCACAGATTGTATCTTTACCGCCGTTCGATTAAAAACTCCACTTCGACTCAATGGCGCGCGAGTACACTTCAGAAGGTGAAACCTGAATCTAGTTCGTGTGTGTACACGACGAGGGATGATTTTCGACTCTGCACGCAACGTCCCCGGTACGTGTGCGTGGTTCGGTGGTGACGATCTGCTGACGCTGACTCCCGAGACATTGAGTCTATCGTAACATCGGTCGCCACTGGAAGGGATTTCCACCGCTGTGTTGGGAAGCGAATCAGCTATCCCTTTCGTGTGGCGACCAATGAAAATCCAGTTCGATTAGATTGGAAGGACTTCCACTGTAAGCGTGCAGAACTGCTTGGATGTCCATACACTGGAAGTGCGGACAAACGAAAACGCGAACGGTGCTCAGAAGATAAAATACAAACCTGCAGCTGGTCAAATAGATGTTCGTGTACGGAGGCTGCCTGCATTACGATCATAAACAATAGAAGATAGATTTTTCTGTTGATGTTAAGTCAACAGAACTTCGCTTACGATGGCAAAGACTAGGATGGATGGGTGCATGTTTTGTTTGGGAAACGAATCGTAGGGCATGACCTTTGATATGATTGTTTGAATAAACAATTATGGGTCGTGTCCTATCCGATGATTGTTTATCGGCTGGGCGACTGATCATGAGGAATTTGACTTGTAGATGTGCAAGCGTACACTTACCCAGCTTGTCTTTGGACCAACGGAATTGCATCAGAGATTGGATGCGAAGAAGGGAGTTCAACCAGGTCAGCTGTGCAAACGAATGGTAGCTCAATAGCGACCGAAAAAGGTTGCCATATTTATACTAGCGATTCGTTTATTCTAGGGAATGTTCCCGTACAGGCCAGAATAGCTTCTTCTGTTTATACGTCGTGTATACAGAAGCGTTTTTGGCGGTTTTTAATTTGTTCGAATGTTGGTGATGCAGTGTTCCGCCGAACACCGTTCGCAAACCAAAAAGAAATACACTGGAGCGAATACAGTCATAAATGATACACGGAGAGGTGGTTTTCGAATCTTTATTTATTGTTTCTATTTTATTTCGTAAATCACAACATAGGGTTTAAAATTAATTTGGCTTATGTGACACTCGATATTTAATTACGCACGCGCGATTTACAAAATGCACACTCGACCGTCACAAACTTATCGGCATCTAACAATCAATATTTAATTACAGGTACTTTCTTTTTTGGATTAAAATCGCGCGGACCGACCTCCCCGTAGCGGTTCTCTCTGTTCTCTCTTGGACGGATGCTCGAAGTAGACTAATTGTCTCTATCTTTAAAATTCAATCGGAACTTCTCATCCCCGCATCTGCAAAAGAAAATTTCCCCATCCAATCTGCTAAACAGAATTTCCCATCGTATCTGTAAAGAAAATTTTCCCATCATCAATCCATCATTCTCCTTTCCGTCTTCCTTATCGGAATCTTGTTCCTTTGTTCGACGATCGATCGTACCGCCACTTATTTGCCGATCTTTTCGTGGGATTTGTTTAGGTTACCCATCTGGCTTAAGCTAACAATGTTCTTGTGCGTCTCAGATGGGTCATAAAGGAACCATGGATTGGTGTAGCTTTTTTGTTAGCATTTCCAAACCATAAACATCTAGCGAGCGATTTACGTTAAGATGTTTATAATTGCATGACTATTGGTCGGCAGCGAAACGATATGCGTTGTTTGCACAAGTGTGCCCTTTGCAAGGGATTTAGGTGCTAATTGCTATTAGCTACCAGAGTAGGCATCCGTTGTTCGGTTTATTTACCGACAATGGTGTTTCATGGGAAGCATCGCGTCGATGCCTAGAATGGTGCTTGACTTACATGCGATGCCTAGCTGCATTTGGCGCATTGGTTTGGATACGATGTATGGATGCGTTGAACTCGATATTGGAAGCTTTTGAACGTTTAGTTCCTTGATTTCTGATATCGACCTCAACGTCGTTGCATGTCATATTACCGTTTGTATATATCATCTGTGTCAATGGAAGATGGTATCTATGGCGACGCAAGTGTCGAACTCTAGTGTGAAAATCCACACTAATTGGAAATTCGGTTTTTGGTCGCTTATGCAAAGACGCATTGATACATGTATAAATGCCCTTGTAGAAAAAATTCTTTTTAGGAATTTTAGGTAGTGCTTGTATGCATTAATTGTCCTTGGAAAAGGAATATTTTCAGGTGCCCATGCGATTGCATTGGCGGGGGACAATGGGAATTGGGTTGCGGATATGGGGGGTTTTTTAGGTAAGTGGGCCTTGGGGTTTGGCGAAACCGCCACAGAACCCCCACAAGACTTGCTAAATAAGGCCAAGACCGGATCCCGGTTGTAGTGCCGATGATGATGATATTCACCTACGTCTTTGGCTAGTAATATGTCGGTAGAGTTGTTTGTGTGTTTTCGTTGGTACGACGGCCTTTTCTAATAAACATATGAGCAATCCGTTTTTCCGCTTAACGGCGAGCAGATATACGGAATGAAGACATTTTGACACCCATTCCTTTCTTCTTACCTTTGTTTGCTATTTTTTCTAACTTTCATATTTACACTATACCCCCTTCAATTCCAGTCCTGAGCAGTGCCTTTTGGTATTGTAAGAGTATTGACAGTCCATTTCGAGTGTGCATACTACAAAAAGGAGAGGGCACGAGTTTGTTCACATCAATATAGGATGAAAAGTGTCATCAAATTCAACTTTTCGAAGGTCAGCCACAGTAAGCTTTAGTGAACTCATTCGAGGCTCGACGAGCATTATGCACTTTAAAGTAACACGTTGAACTTATTTAAATTTAAGTTGCTTCATATTTAGTACTGAACTTGATGATGATTTCTGAGTTAGCAAAGGGAGGCCAACTTCACATATCTTTCGAGTTCGCAATGCGAACGTAAAGTGTATTCCTTACGTTACGATTAGTAAGTCTTGCTATTTGCACGTTCGCTATCGATCGATCACCCTTGATTACCCATTGTTTCCGCATAGCTATTCTTCTTCGGATATTATAAATCTTTGCAAGCTCATGTGAATATGAAAGCAGGGCCCTGTGGTGTTCTTGTTTCTAGCCAAAAGGACATGTTTATAGATTTGCTATTTATTCCATAAACGTTCTCGTGTAGAATCTTAACAATGCACGTTGCACATTCTGCCTTTATAATAAAAGGAAAATGTTTTCGAATACCCATCAAAAATATAGTGGCAACAATTTATGTTCAATGCGTCGGGAAGAAAGAAATTTAAAATTAGACCACAAGTCAAGTGCGCATACATCTACAGGACTAAAGTTCTCGAGAGGCTCGTGTTCCAATTGCGATCGAGTATACACACACGTCAAATCCAATTCGTGCTTCCGTCCCTCATATGCAAATAGCCAGGTTCCTTTATGTACAGTTAGTTACACACACTTGTGATTGAGCATGTGTGGCTAGATCGTGAGATCTTCCTTGTAAGTATGTTGGCGACCGTAAAGGCGGTTAATTCAATTTTAGTCTGTTGAAAAAATCGGTTCAGTTCGGTGATGGTGTTTGTCTTTGCGCGTTGTGTGATTCTTGTTATATTTTTGTGATAGGGCAGCCAATTTAGTCCGTTAAAAATGATAAAAAACGAAGAGATGCTCGATTCGAATAGTGCGTATCATATGTATCGCGGAATATCCTCGGCGAATATATTGAATTCTGCAAATTACCAACAATTACATTGTGAGCAATCGGTTCTTCGACTCCAACAAAACTCCCCAGAACTGTGTGATGAAAAACCTAACATTAACTATTTGGAACGGAAGTATTATGTGGAACAGTGTCCTTCGCCGTATACCACCCACCATCATAACTCAGTTCAAATGCCAACTCCTTCCGGTAGTCCGCAATCGGTTTTTATGTCATCTGGATTGATGTCGCACCCGATGAAGGTAGAAGATGGCATGAGTCTAAACAATTATCCGACTTCTGGTAGTACAACTGTTATTAAGAAATCTGATTTGTTACCGTCCTCATTAGCACACATCAATCATTACACATCGACCATAAAGTATTGTCCCATTAGCACAGTGCTCAATAATTATCAAAATACAAGTCAAAGTAGCAGTAATAACACATCGGGAAACAATAGTAACAATCATTCTGGAAATGCCCACAATCATGACGTAGAAAATTCTGACATCAAGCCAAACACAGATATTCTGGTGTCTAATAGTTCGGTTCCAAGGATCCAGCATGTTATTTCAGGGTCAGGAATAGATGCAGTTACATATTCTAACAGGTCATCTCCTACCAAATCAGTTAATGGACATTCGGAAACACTTGGACAAAATCAGTCCGGGCAGATAATCCAACAACAACAACAACAACATCAACAATTGACATTACCAGATACAACAAAAAAATCTGGAGTCAGACGTCCTGAAAAACCTGCTCTCAGTTACATCAACATGATTGCGATGGCCATCAAGGAATCACCTAGTGGAAAACTAACTTTGAGCGAAATTTATAGCTACCTCCAAAAAAAGTGAGTAAACAAATTTGTTCCATAACTTCGGTGTTCATTGTTTCTCAGTAATTGGAATTGTTATAATTCATGTCGTTTGTTGAAATCTGTTTGTTATCAACGAAGAGTTATTGTTTTCTTTCTATTACTTTTGCCATGTGGAAAATTAATTTAGATATAAATCGGGGAGTCCTCAATATCTGGTCCATAATCTCTACCAACAGCAAACTTCCAATCGATTCTTAACTATGATTATTGTGATGTGTTACATTATAATTAAATTGTAAGTTGGAGTTGGAATGCCGGTCTATAAAAAGCTATCTAATTGTAATTAGGACGAGGAAGCGAATCAATTGTTAACAGTAAACAAAAGAAAAATAAATCTACAAAAAGCCACAAATGTAATTAGAAAAAATTATTTTTGAATATATGCTAATTGAATTAATGTAATTAAGAAATGGAATATGTTAAAAACCTGGTATCCAAATACCGTCGGCTTAAGGACAAATTAGTTCTTTAGTACACTTCAGAACCGCTCTTATTATATCATTATGGGTTGAAGGAAGGGAATTAAGAAAACACCCCTTGGTGCGAAGTGCGATCTAGTAAACTATTCATTGCCAATTGAATTTATCGACATCTCTCTATATTACATGAGTTTTAGCCTATGCTCTGTGCTCAGAACATTTAAGGGTACTTCGAAATCCCCTTTTGTGCGCGCGTTAATGTAAAAAAAAAGCCTTGTGTGCCGGTCACATATAAATAGTTAATTATTCTTATTAACTATTAACGTTTTAGAACAAGGGATATATGGTACGAGTTGGAAATTAGTTCCGATTGTCATACAAACGGTACAAGTTGAGCATTTTTGGTTCCAAAACATAAAATTCTATCAACGTTGTTGTATTATTTAATTATTGTTGGCTTTGTCGGATGTTTACGTGGCTTTCATTAATATTAATGTATATAAGTCCCATGACACATTTGTTTCGATTTTAACGCACTTGAACTGGCAATAGTGGCGCAAGGCTAATAACCTTCCCCGGAAAAACAAATTATTATGGAAAATTTAACAAGCCTCGGGACTTGTTAAATAAGACCAAGACCGGACCCCGGTTGTAGTGCCGATGATGGTGATGATGGACTGGCAATTCCTTAGTTATGATAATTGATTGATTGAAGGCAGAACCCCCATTTTTATTTAGCTTAATACAAGCTTAAATTGACTTAACATAAAACCTTACAGGCTATCTTAAAATCTAGAGTAATGGTTAAGACCTTAATCAATTATTCAATCGAAAAAAAGGAGAAGAAAACCAGGAAGTTGAAGATTACTGGGCGATAGGGGAGGTAGGGGGCCAGGGAAGAGCGAGTGTATGTGTGGGTGGTAAACGCGCCCTCTGTGAGACCGTGGACGGCATGTGTACGAGCTGATAGAGGGGAGGGGATTAGTGAGGGGGGGGGGGGGGGGGGTTGCTGGTGGAGTTGGGAAGGAGAGGAGAGGCTCGTAGGGTAGAGGGGTTATTGAAGGGAGGGGGCGGATTTAGGACGGGTTTCTTCTGAAACGTCGTTTAAGGGCGGGAGTGGAGATGTTGAAATCGAAGGAGGTGGGGAAAGAGTTGACCTGTCGTAGCATACGCGAGATGGGTTCGTTAGTGTAGTAAGAAGTGTGATGAGCGGCCACGTAAAACAGTCGAGGGTTATGTACGTTACGGGGGTTTGTATGAAATGTTAAAGTGGAGAGCAAGCTTGGCCAATTGATTGAGCCAGACAGAAGGCGATGGAAAAAGATGATGTCGGCATGGATTCTGCGCTCTTCAAGTGTGTTTAGATTGATTAAAGGGAGCCGGCTTGTGTATGGTGGTAGAGTTAGCGGATTTTCCCAGTTTACTCCGCAGAGGGCAAAGCGCAAGAAACGACGCTGAAGACTGTAGGGTTATATTTTTGTGATTTTATTATTGCTTACCTCGGTTTGCGGGGCTTCCGGGTCTTTTGGCCTTGTGTCCAAGATGAAAGAGTGATTTCCTTAATTTATTTAATTTTACTTTTGTTAATATGTGTTGTGGCCGTTTTGGCCTCCGAATCCAAAAAAAAAAAAAAAAAAAATGGGTGGCGAGAGGCCGACTTTAGGGAGACAAGGACAAATGTGTCCTTCATGTTGTCTCTGGCATCTGGTCATCTTGCGATAACCAGAATCACCCACGTCCGTGAAGATGTTAGCCTCGGTCTTAAGATATCTGAAAAGAAAGGGGAAGGACGTATCTAAGGATAGTGTGGACAGGGTTAGTTCAATTGTTCTCTAACTACTTGGATGGGGGGGTGGTGGGAAAGAAATCGTACAAGACCGGCAGGTCTTGAGTGCAGTAGTAAACGCAGATCACGTCTTTGGCGTCTCATAATCTGTGTTTTGGTCGGTGTGTATGTGTGTGTGTTTGTGCTGTCTTGTACTGTGCGTGCGTGTTTGTAGTGTGTCAGCAGTAGACCCTATGGGATGGGTTCAGGAATCCTCCATTATAAAGGAGAATGTTGTTGGAAAGGGTGCTTTCTTCAGTTTTGTACTGAAGAAGAAATTGTGGTGGTCTGATCCGAAGAGACCGAAAGAGAGAAGGGTCAAGAACGCAAGACTCCCATACAAGTGGGTTCTCGCTGTTCTGAATGCTTTCGAGGTACTTATATGCTAATTGTAGTAAGTACTCGTCGGTAGTGATAATCGAGGCACCTTTGTATAGGCGAGAGTTCGGGTAATGGCGACCGTCAGGCCTTATAAAGTGGTTGATGTATGTTCTGAGGAGTTTTCTTTCGAAAACTCGAAGTCTTTCCATTTGGACTGAAGATATGCAGGACCATATTCGAAAGGCGTATGATATTCCAGATCGGATTAGCTGCTTATAGCAGAGAAGCTTAACTTTGTTGCTCCACTTCAAGATGTTGTGCAGTTTTGGCGTATTTTTAGCCTGTTTGTTTTTATTGCTATGCTCCGCCGGACACTGTCCACAAAAATAAAAGATACCTTTAAATTTTAGTACATGTATTTATTAACGCCTGGCGCAAAGCTAATAACCTTGCCCAGAAAAACAAATTATTATGGAAAATTTAACAAGCCTCATGCTCCTCAATAGTATACTGGTTAGTATACCCGCCTGTCACGCGGGAGACCGGGGTTGGATTCCCCGTCGGGGAGCCTCTGGCGCAAGACTAATGACCTTGCCCGGAAAAAACAAATCATTATGGAAAATTTAACAAGCCCCAGGACTTGCTAAATAAGGCCAAGACCGGTTCCAGGTTGTAGTGCCGATGATGATGATGATACTTGTTAAATAAGGCCAAGACCGGATCCCGGTTGTAGTGCCGATGATGATGATGATGATGATTTATTAACGCACAAGTATATGTGCGATTCGGGTTTCCGATCTGTATCTGCACAGGAGAAACTCTCCTATTTCATCTGCTAACAGAATTTTCCACAGTATCTGTTAGCAGCATACCATCTTCCTTTTCATCTCACAAGGAGAATTTCCCACAGGATCTGGAAGGAGAAATCTTACCTAATCATCATCATTATCTCCATTCGATGCTGGTGGTCGGTATCTCGTTTCTTCTTTTGTTTACGGATCGGATGCCGCACATCTGGCATGCGGCAAAGGCTCGCCTGCATTTCGGATGTGTACACGGATTACGGGATGTAAGGCTTAGTTTGCCTTTCCCATCGTCCATCTATCTGGGATAGTGTTTAGAGTTTAAGATTGTTCGCCTGCTAATCAGCGGCGCAACGAATTGATTGTTTGCGCAAGTGTGTCTGGTTTAGGCGCTAATTGCATTTAGCTACGAGCGTATGCATCCGTCGTTCGGTCTATTTACCGAAAATGGTATTTCCTTGGGAAACCTCGCGTTGATGTTTAGGATGGGAGATTTATGACCTGTATTCTGGGATTGGTTTTGCATACAATGAATGGATGCGTTGACTCGATATTGAAAGTTTTTGAACGTTAAGTTCCTTGTTTTTTGATATCGGGTTCAACATTGTTGCAGCTTCCTATGACCCTTGTTACAGGTATGATTAGGAGCTTTGGGACACGTGTCTGTGGGCACGTGTAATGAATAAGGTAAGTATGTTCCTTGAAGGGTAGGAACCTTACCTGGGTGGAATTGTGCGTTCGTAGAGCGCTACACATTTGCTTAGACGGACCGAGGCCCCTTTGAAGAATGTGCGTCACATGTTTGATGAAATTAATTTTTGGGGTATAAATGACCCGAAGATATTTCATCCTGGCCTGTGGTCTAATCGTAGTACCTCCCATTTGTATTCGGATATTCTGTGAATATCGAGAAGTAAGTTGGAAGTGTTTACTACTCAGAATTATAGCTACTGCTTTAGATGGGTTAAGTCGAATTTTCCATCGACTGTAATATTGATACAGTTCGTCCAAGTGACGGTTGAGTCGATTTGTTGCGAGTTTAACTGATCTCGAATTCAAAATGTGCCGCCCTTTTATACTCTGATTCATCCAGATTTGTCAAAATTTTATGTACAAATTTCAAGAAGCACAAACAAGATTTTGTGTGCTTCAATTGGAATAGGATTCCGGCAAGTTGTTAGGAATTTATTTGAATAAATTCTCGGGAGGAAAAATCATGAAATGCATTTAGAGTTAAGCATTTCATGATGTTAGGATTATTAGGGATTGAATCAATGTACGACAAATGGCCTTTGGTTTAATTTTGTCGTGCATTTGATTCAATTGGGGAACATGATTTGGATTATGGGAATAGGGTTAAGATTATAGGAAATATTGGGGATTTGGATGGGAGTAGTGATTTAGGATCACTACAACACCCTCAATCCTGCGAATGTGAGGCACTTGATACGGGGACCAGACCTGACTAGCATATTCGAGTAGTGGCCAGACAAAGGTTGTGTAAAGTGATCGGGTGGCATAGGGGTTGAGGAATTCCTCCGACCAGCGTTTGACAAACCCAAGGGCGGCGTTGGCCTTGAGGATTATGTAATCAATATGTGCGGTAAATTTGAGCTCCTTATCGCATGGGGCGCCCAGATCGCGAATCAATTCAACCGATGTTATCGGTTGGTTCAGTAAGAGATAGAAGCGCGGGTGATTGGGGGAACTCTTCCGAGAGAAGGTGATTGTGTGACATTTGGCGATATTCATTTCTAGCCAATTATTTTGGCACCAACTCGAGAAGCTGTCAAGATCCGATTGGAGAAGTGAGGAGTCCGGGGGATAGCGGATTGTCTTGAAAATTTTGGAATCATCCGCATAAAGCGAGATGAAGGAGTGATTGATGCAAGAGCCTATGTCGTTTATGGTTAGGATAAATAGGAGATGGCCGAGATGACTGCCCTGGCGCAAGACTAATAACCTTGCCCGGAAAAAAAAATCATTATGGAAAACTTAACAAGCCCCAGGACTTGCTAAATAAGGCCAAGACCGGCTGCCGGTTGTAGTGCCGATGATGATGATGAGATGACTGCCCTGGGGGATACCCGAGGTTGGGAAAAATGGATCGGAGAGGGTGGATCTAAATCGCACGCGGCACGTTTGATAACTGAGGTAGGATGAGACCCACTTAATCAGCAGGGGTTCAACACCGAGGGAAAATAACTTGAAGAGAATGAGGATATGGGAGATTTTCTCGAAGGCTTTGCTAAAGTCGGTAGCTTTCAATATGAGAAAAAGGTGTCTCATTCTCTTGGACGCCCGGAAATGAGTCATTTCGTATCAAGTTCTCAAGGTGATAAAATAATCACATCGTTTTAAAATATTAACATCATTTTATTACAGTTTTTAAGTGTTGAAAACCGCTTTTTTTTTAATTTACAACTTGTGCGACACCTTGTGACATCAATATTTTTTAATTAATTTGAAATTTTTTATGAATTTGAAATTTTTCATAAATTTGAAATTTGTTATTAATTTGAAATTTTATATACATTTGACATTTTTTTTATTAATTTGAAATTGTTTATAGATTTGAAATTTTTTTTATAAATTTGAAATTTTTCATAAATTTGAAGTTTTTTTTATTGATTTGAAACTGAAATTTTTATTAATTTGACATTTTTTAGAAATTTGAATTTTTTTTATTAATTTGAAACTGAAATTTTTATTAATTTGAAACTAAATTTTTTGATTACTGACATGTGAAGCAGATGGATTACTATTCCTATTTATTGGCCTATGGGAACCCGGAAGTTCATGACCTCACCGACTCGGTTGGGCCATCGTTCCTTGTCCTGTTGACCCTCCTTCCACGCTTGACCATCCGATCCTATTTCCTAAACGTCAAACCTAACATTGTCTTCCCATCTCCGTCGCACCCGTCCTACCGGTCTCTTTCCCGTTCGAGACAAATTTCCAGTGAAATAAATCGCTCTCAAGGTGTTTTATTTACTATATAAGTCTATATTATTGGCCTGTAGGAACCCGGAAGTTCATGACCTCACCGACTCGACTCCGCCATCGTTCCCTCTCCTGTGCACTCTCCTTCCACGCTTGACCATCTGATCCGAACTCCTCAAGCTCAAACCTAACAGTGTCCTCCCATTTCCGTCGCGACCGTCCTACCGGTCTCTTTTCCATTGGTCTACCGTCAAGAATTCTACGCACGGCCCTATCGTTGCCCATTCGCGATACATGTCCGGCCCATCTTAATCTTCGCGACTTTATTCTTCTATTGTAGGTTTGCGGTATAGCGCTTCCAATTCGATTTACAGGTCTATAAGAACCCGGAAGTTCAGGTCTCACCGACTCGGCTGCGCCATCGTTTCCTGTACTGTGCACTCTCCTTCCACACTTGACCATCCGATCCGATCTCCTCAAGGTCAAACCTAACAGTGTCCTCCCATCTCCGTCGCGACCGTCCTACCGGTCTCTTTCCCGTTGGTCTACCGTCAGGAATTCTATGCACGGTCCTATCGTTCCCCATTCGCGCCACGTGTCCGGCCCATCTTAATCTTCGAGACTTGATTACTCTCACTATTGTAGGTTTGCGGTATATACTCCTTAAAACTTTATTCTCGAATTCGCGGAATTTTTTTTCTTTCCGTTTTGTGATAGTCCATTGTTTTGCATCTGTATAGAACAATCGGCATGATTATGGTTCTGTAAACACGGAGCTTTACATTACGTGATAGCAGTTTTGATTTCAGCAGTTTAATAACTGCATGCCTAGTAGCGTTGTCGGAATGCAGTATTTCTCTAATTTCCCTCCACATTTCATTACTGGCCGTCAGTATTGTTTCAAGCTCTTCCATTTCTTTAACTTTTTCAAATGTCTTGCCCCTGACGTTTATGTGTGTTCCCTGAGGTCCACCTGCTCTCGCCGTAATCATGTATTTTGTTTTGTCTTCATTTACTTCTAGGCCCAACTCCCTGCTTGCATGATGATTCCATAGTTTTTACTTACAGTTTCTAGATTATCGCCCAGAACGGCGGTGTCATCCTCATGCGAGCACTTGTGTGACCCCGTTCAAGGATGATCCGGCCATGTTGTCATTTTGTACTTTTATGATGAAATCTCGAGCACAAGATTAAAAAGATATGGTGAGAGGCCATCCTCCTGTTTTTGTCCGTCGCGGATTTCAATTGGTACTGAGAGGTGGTTTTCTACTCTAACTCGCCATTTATTTACGTTCATGTAGGTTTGAATGAGGCCGGCATATATTATTGGGACTCCCAGCTTAACCACAATATGGTGAAGTCTTTGCCTTGCGACTGAATCGGAAAGTTTTTTGAAGTCAACGAAAGTTGGTGAACCGTCTCTCTGTATTCCCACTTCTTTTCCAGGAGTTGCCTTACTGTGAACATTTGGTCGCTTGTTGACCGGTTCCTACGGAATCCGCATTGGTAGTCCCCTAGTATTTCTTCTGCGTACGGTGTGATTCTCACCAGTATGTCATTTGTTAGTATTTTGTATGTGGTAGGGAGCAATGCTATTCCTCTGTAGTTTTCGCAGTCTGATCTATCGCCTAGAAAGCCTACTCCGAGCACATGGTGTTTTGCATGACAGCTGTAATAAATGTCATACTCGTTTCTTTGAATAACACCACTCCCCGTCCATCTTATTTCTTGTAATGCTGTTATGTCAGCCGTATATTCAGTCAGGGCATCGGATAGCTGCTGTGCTGTTCGTGCTCTGTATAGTGCGCGGACGTTCCATGAGAAAATGTTCATATCATTTACCCATTTTCGTTTCCGTGGTCGTCGTCGTGTGTCCGGTCCATATTCGAGGCTTGACAAATTTTCCATAATACCATAATTTGTTTTTCCGGGCAAGGTTATTAGCCTTGCGCCAAGCTTTTTTAAGATGTCACTGCATGCATTGGTTCACTACTTGGCGGGTGCCAATGTAGCTATCCAGGGGTGTCACGTGGAGACTGCATGCCAACTTGGGTTGAACAGGGACAGGATCATCCTGGCCTTCGCCGGGTTGAAAGCAATCAGTGACTTTGCCCTGTATGTTCGCTCCCACCCCCCTATTGACAGTTTGGCACCTGAATAATTAGACCATTCTAAGATATCTTTCAATGTGTCAGTTAACATGCTTTTGCAGGAGATTAAATCACTGATTTTACTTAAGATGTACATATATATCATCGGCGTAAATGCAATGATCTAGATGTTTCTGTTTATGTATTATCGTGCTTATGTCGTCAAAGGCGATAATAAACAATATGACTGACAATGGGGATCCTTGAGGGATTCCATTGTGTAGCCGAAGTGTACTGGAGTACATGTGGATGGCTTTACACTGAAATTTTCCAATACTTAGAAATGATTTGACGTATCCATATATGTTGTTACCAAGTCGCCATTTTAACAATTTGTTAAGTATAAAGTGAGTGCCGATTCTGTCAAAGGCTTTCTCGAAGTCTAGAGAGAGGATTGTGACGTGGTTTTTAGTTGATAGAGCCTTGAGGTATAGTGGTCAATGTGAAGTAAGGCGTCTGTGCAACCTCTGTTGGATTTGAAAGCTACTTGGTTGATAGATGTCAATTTCTTTTTTTCTATGAACCATAGCAAACGCCTGGTTACTATTTTTTCTAAAACCTTTGCAATATAGGGGATTAAGGATATAGGACGGTAACCCTCTATAGTATCTTTATTTTTTTTTTGGTTTGGGAATAGGTATTGGGACTGCGGTTTTCCACATTTGCGGGATATGTGATGTTTCAAATATTTTATTGTATAATTTAATGACTCTATTCTGTATTTTTCGAAAGGTGTTTCAACATTGGGTAGGATATTCGATTTCTCCCTGTGGTTTTCCCTTTGGTTATACTAAGTACTGATTCAAATTCAGTAAATGAAATAGGTTCTTGGATGCGGTGGGCCGCAGGGTTGGAGGCTTGCAAATGTACTAAATTGTTAAGGGATTCAAGTCTTTTCCGATTGAATTTGGGATGGAAGTTGTGGTTGTCTGAGGATTGCGACCAGGTTTTGGCGAAGAGTTGGCATATTTGCATTGTGTCTGTGATTGTAGTATTTAGGGAATTTGTTATAAATTATAATAACAATTATTTTGCATCTTTTGTTCTTAACCAAACTCACCCCTATTTTGCTCCTTCCTGCTGCTATTATCCGGTAGCCGTACGTGTCTCTGTATTCTACTCCTTTTCTGGTTCTAGAACAATTTTATTTATCCACTGGATCGAGGACACTGCTACCACAGTTGTATGACTCAATATAGTTATCACACGCCACCGCGGAAGGTCTTTTAGTGCACCTATTTCGAGACTAATCTGTTAGAAGTACTCAATTAAACTAGTTCCATATAGCACAAAACGAGCGAATAGTTTCTGAGCTCAAGACGAACGAATAGTTTCTGTTCATATTTTAGTTAAATTTATTAATATAATATTTTCACATTTCATTTCATTTAAATAAAATAAAATTTCTTAATATTGTAGCGAGCTTAGGGTTCGCTGGATTAATTATTTTGAATAAATAAGAGCCGTTGAATCGATTTTGAATTAATGTGATACTTTATTAGTCCGTTAATAACAACCGTTACTTTTTACCGTACACTTAACGATTTCTTCACTTATCGCTTCCGTACTTATCGCTTCCACACTTATTACTTCTTACTCATTACAAATTGCTTGCTTGACTTTCTACTTCTTACTTATTACTTTCTACTTATCGCTTCTTACTACCGCACTTATAACTCGAGACTTATCGCTTGTTTCACGTTCTACTTCTTAATCATCAGCAATCGCTTTGTTTCACTTCCTACTTCATACTCATCACTATGCTCTGTGTGCGACGTATTTCTACTGTTTGAGCGTTTCGTTTCCGTCCGTTCCACTGCCTTGAATGTTCTACTGTTCCTAGTCTCCAGTTTTCCATTACTTTATAGAATATTCTAGTACTCTGTTTCGGACTCTCTAGAATATTCTAGTACTGATTGTCATATGCGTCACACTACCCTCCGCCTAGATTAGTTCGTCCCGAACTAAGTTCACTGGTCTCCCGGGCCAACAAAAGCTGCCAGTCGGTCGCGATGCACCACTTTCATCTTGGCGTTCGGCGGTGGAAGTTCTTGAACTTCTTCCAAATTTTCTATCTCTCTCCTTTTCACGTCAGCTCTAGCCTGCCGCCATTCTTTCTTTTCCTGACGACGGAATTCCTCTTGCATTTTAGGGATCTCATGCGAACAGTATAAGAGAAAATGCATGTGCACACCCTTAAGTTCTTCTGGAGTTTGCGCATTACGTAAGCGATCTAGATCTTCATCTTTAATTACACGCATATCATCCGGTATTGGAGCATCTGTCGATTTCATAAGCGTATCCAACTGGTAGTTCCGCATCTTTTCAAATAACTGGAGCGGTTTGTTCTTTGGAGCTGACAGTAAACACCAGCCTGTGTCGT
Source organism: Microdon myrmicae (assembly GCA_963931805.1). Lineage (NCBI taxonomy): Eukaryota > Metazoa > Arthropoda > Insecta > Diptera > Syrphidae > Microdon > Microdon myrmicae. The sequence continues at coordinate 64,787,874 of OZ007498.1, forward strand.
AGTAATAGACTTTCCATAGATCGTCGCACGTTAATTCTGGTTTCACGTGTTCTTCTCTATAGGACGCAATGAACAGCACCTCTGGCTGTTGATTACGCCTACAATCTAGGGCTTGCTTGATCTTTCCCCCCGTATGTGGTGGCTTACAATAGCGGTCTCGACCTCCAACATCCGTTGATCTCTCTTGTTCGGAAACAGTTGATTTACAAAACGCCTGTTTGTAAATCTATTCAGCTTCATCTTGTAGCTCGTTGGGTCCCTCTGGAACAGGCGTAACCGGAACTTCGCGTAATTGCATTCGCTCAGGAATATCCGTTTTACGGATTTCATTGTCCAAATCCGTAAAGTGACCCCTTCCCAATTCATCATTGAAATGTTTTGCCGCCTCAGTTTCCCTGTGACTACGTTCAGAGCGGCGTTCAACATCGTCTTCGTCGTCGAATAGCTGTTCGTCTATAGCCTCACGTGCTGAACCTTCATCGACGTGCTGTTCCTCTCCATCACTTTCTTCATCCTGTGTACGATGCAGACGCTTGGAACGCTTTCTGCCTTCGACTTTCAAACCAAGATTCTCTTCAATAAGGTCACAGTCGTCGTCTTCCAGTCGGTCGTCCAACTCGTCATCATCATTGTAAATCCGTTTCAGGGAACGGCCTGAAGCATCAGTGTCTTCATCATCACCGCCGTCCTCTTCAATCGGGTTATCATCGATGAAATCCTTCAGTTCTTCACGTAACACATCATCGTCATGTTCCTACTCTTCCTCACTGCTGTCGGCCATAGCTTTGCTCTTCCTGGGTTTCTTCATTTCATGTGGCTCCAATTCCTCCTCATCCTCAGCTTCTTCCGCTTCCGAGCCCCAGAATTCTTTCATACACTGCCTTTGGGCATCCAATTTTGCATTAAACTCTGCAGCTCGCGCGTCTAATTTTACAGCTCGCGCATCCAATTTTGCAGCTTGCGCATCCAATTTTGCAGCTCGCGCGTCCAATTTTGAATTAATATCGATAGCTTGCGCGTCCAATTTTGCCATCATAATCCTGAACATCTCCGAAATGTCCAACGGTTGCGAACTCCTCTCCGAATGTCGATCTGCCATCGTCACAATACACTTCCACAAACTTATTTATTTCACCAATAATTAATCCCACTTCTGACACCAATTGTAGCGAGCTTAGGGTTCGCTGGATTAATTATTTTGAATAAATAAGAGCCGTTGAATCGATTTTGAATTAATGTGATACTTTATTAGTCCGTTAATAACAACCGTTACTTTTTACCGTACACTTAACGATTTCTTCACTTATCGCTTCCGTACTTATCGCTTCCACACTTATTACTTCTTACTCATTACAAATTGCTTGCTTGACTTTCTACTTCTTACTTATTACTTTCTACTTATCTCTTCTTACTACCGCACTTATAACTCGAAACTTATCGCTTGTTTCACGTTCTACTTCTTACTCATCAGCAATCGCTTTGTTTCACTTCCTACTTCATACTCATCACTATGCTCTGTGTGCGACGTATTTCTACTGTTTGAGCGTTTCGTTTCCGTCCGTTCCACTGCCTTGAATGTTCTACTGTTCCTAGTCTCCAGTTTTCCATTACTTTATAGAATATTCTAGTACTCTGTTTCGGACTCTCTAGAATATTCTAGTACTGATTGTCATATGCGTCACAATATAATAACTATAAATACACCTGTACGCGGCGACTGCCTAAGAAGCAAGAAGTAATACCACGTGTCTTTTCGGCACATATCCTTTTTCGTTCCGCTTCCACGAGTTATTTCTAGGAAGCGGCGGAATTGGCAATTGGCTAATAAGGGGCGACTATGGCTAATAAAAAGAAGATGACTATTGCAATGTGAATGGGGTTTTAAATGGGGTGTTACTTTTATTTAAATTATATTCTATTGTAAAGGGAATATTCTATTGTAAAGGGAATAGGAAATTAGTAATTTGGAGGGAGGGGATGGATACGGGAAGGATATGTGCGTGAAGGCATGAGAAGTTAATAATTCAAAGGGGGAGGGATCATTAATTGAACTTTAATTATATAACATGAGCTTAGAAATCGAATTTGTACACACGGCGGTGACCTGATTGGTTGCGTATTGGTTCAATTTTTGGTGATTCTAACTGTCATAGAGTCAGTTCGATTCACACGTTCTTCACTATCATCCCAAACGCTATAGAAGTGTAGGGGGGGGGGGGGGGTGTATTATACCTACAGGGGCAGGGATTCACTCCTATCCCCATCAACATTATTCCGATGAAAACCGTCACCCAGGAAAAGTGGAAATGAAACACACTGTTTGGTTAATATTATTTTATTGCCCTTTTTTTACTGGTAATCATGGAACGGCGGAAGGCCCAGGAATTGGAGGGGACTCAGCAGAGCACAGATAAGAATAAACACTTGTTTGGTGTTGTTTTAATTAGATTTAATTTTGGTTAGGATATTTTATCTTATACATTGTCTTAATGGATAGTTTGTAATCCGATGACGTAATTGGTTAGTGTCTCGGTATTTCACATAACTTTTAAAAGATTTACCGTTTGACCGACTTTGAGCGTTCTTAATCACTTGATCCTCCGGGGGAGGTGGCGTGTTGCACCAACAAACATAGAAGCAAGTAAAATTAATCAATTCTTTGAAGTCACTCCACTAACACAGTTCACTCGGAGCTTTCGACTGCGTTTGACGTGTTCATGTCCGTCGCGAGTTCTCATTACAATCATTCCCAAACGCGATAAATCGCCTGATACCGGGGACAATTGCTTGTCCTCGGATAAAAAACTTTGTTCCACTATGTATCCAACAAGTGGGCTTGGTAAAAACCCCTACTTTAATAAATTCACTCCCCTACAATGCCATCCAGATACAGATAATTCTGATATGGACGAAACTGATTCGCCAATAATCAGAAAAGTGGATGTGCCACCAATCAAAGTGCTGCAAAAATCACCAGAATATGTACATAGCCTCATGAAAAAGCTTAATATATCCAGTTATTCAATACAAAAATTAACAATTGGTATAAAAATAATGTTCGGAACTATTGAATCATTTAATATTGTATTAGAAAAACTAAAAGAGGATAATTGTCAATATTTTTCCCATGATATTAAAAGTGCTAAAACTTTCAAAGTTATTTTGTATGGACTGGATGATATAAAAACTAATGAACTCAAAGCTGAACTCATTTCGCTTGGCTTAAAATGTTCTGATGTTCAAAAAATTGAAAAAAAAATGATCAATTTACTGATTTTTTTTATCTCATTCACTTTGAAAATGGAACAATTAAATTAAGTGAACTTAAAAAAAATTATCGCTCAATTTTTCATACCCAAGTGAATTGGAACTTCCAAAGGAAAATCAAAGGTAAGGTGACACAATGCTTTAATTGTCAAATGTTTGGACATGGTGAGAGAAATTGTCACATAAAAACATATTGTGCTACTTGCGCTGGTTCACACAAAACAAGCGAATGTAATAACGCTTCGGTAAATAAATGTGCCAACTGCAACGGCAATCATAAAACTACTGACGTCACATGCACGAGTAGATCTAAATACTTAGAAATAAAAGAAAGATCATCTGGAAGATCCAAGATCCATCCAAGAACTCATTTCGCTGCACAACTCAAATTTATAATCATCAAGCTTGCCAAAAACCGATTTCGTATGCCTCTATGAGTGATTTTCCTACGCTTCCATAGCCACAGCGACGACTGGGACTGACCAATGCTCCGAGCAAAAGCTTTCCAAATTCAAGCCCGCGAATTCAAAGTTTACCACCAACAATTAATGCATGGGAAAATGACTCACGCGGCGCTTCTTCATCAAACAATAACAATAATTTACCCAACAACAATTCAGCACTCTTCACAATCGAGGAACTAAATTCCTTGTGCATGGAAATGATCTCAAATTTATCAGTTTGTAAAACGAAAATAGAACAATTTAATGTGATCGCGCATTTAGCCACTAAGTTTTTATACACTAATAATGTTAAGTAAAATGGCAGATACACATATAAAAATAATTACTTGGAATGCTAAAGGCATACGCAATAAATTTCATGACTTTTTAAACTTCTTAAATAGCTATAAAGTTGATGTTGCTCTAGTAACAGAAACTTGGCTTAATTTTGATGTAAGACTCCCATCATCTGACTTTAACTGCTATCGCATTTGTTGTATGTCCGGCGCCGTGCTTCCTCGGTTGAGGGAAGAGCGTGGACCTTTTCTTTTCTAGAGGATGGTAAGACGTCTTCTGTCTGTCTTCTTTTTTTGCTCGTCACGACATCCACCTATGAATCTCGATTTAACCATTTATTTTTCGAAACGATCTTACCGCAAGGAATTTAACAGAGATTGATTTGATGTTTTATATTTTACTTTCTTTATTTCTTCAATGTATTTTAATTATTATCTTTTTACTACGCGGATTACAATTTATTTGTCTTATTTACTTTTAAATTGATATTGTTTATTTGTTTTTATTTCTTTTAATTCTTGTTTTAGTTTAAATTAATTTTTATTTATTTTGATACATTTTTCTTTTCATCTATTTAACTCCTCTGTCTCTAATAACTTCTGTGAACTTATTTCTCAAAACTAACTTCCGAACTCAACTCGTTCGGAACTGAATTTTTTCTATTCTATTTTCTCTCTGTGACTTTTCACATTAATCAATTTGGACGAAAATCCAAGTTACTATGTTTTGAATAAATAAAAAGGTGCAGGTTATTAAGTGTGCTGTAACTGGTAATATTGTGAATGTTTATGAATGGTATGTATTAAGTGAGAATGTAAAATATGTTAAGTGAAGTTTTTAAGGATGTGTTAGGAGATTCAGTGTTAAATTTAATAAGGGTAGTATTCTGGAATACAACACATTGATAGAGTAGACCAAAGGGGTGGGGGAGTGGCAATTCTTATCAGGAAGTCAATTCAACATTCGCTTTTACCTGTAATTCCAACTAGGCTTGTGGAGAATGTAGGTGTAATGATTAAGTTAAGAAACCATAAGACAGTAAAAATCTATTCCGTTTATTTCCCTGGTGGATGTTCGTCGGATATTAAAAGAAAATGGCTCAAGCAAGATTTAAAAAAGTTATTCACAATGAATGGTGAATTTCTATTAGGTGGTGATTTTAACTGCCGGCATAGAGATTGGGGGTGTGTAAGAGCAAATGCTTGGGGCAATATATTGGCTGCCCTTCCATTGGCACTATCAATTAATATTTTTTATCCACCTTGTCCAACTTATTTTCCCGCAGGTTCTCGTGGTATCCCCTCTGTCCTTGACTTGTTTGTGTCAAATGTCCCTGGTCTTATAACAGAACCCGTTTCGTTAAGTGCTCTCAGTTCAGATCATAATCCTGTTCTTTGTAACCTTTCTTGGTTGGGTGAAAGAAAGATTCAATATTTCCTGGAAATGAAGAATGCTAATTGGAATTCATTCAAATCAAAGATTAAAATGAGCCTTCAAAATAGTACTACAAATTTTGAAAGAGTGTCTTGTAAAGATGATGTTGACCTTATTGTACAAAACCTTACCCAAGCTATAATTTCTTCGGTTGATGAAAGTATTCCCAAAAGAGTAAAAAAAGATATTTTTAAAAAACTTCCAATCCATATCTTAGAGCTTATTAAAGTGAGAAACATTCATCGAAGAAACTGGCAGAATTACCGTCAGCCCTTTTCTCGATCAATGGTTTCCCATTTTAATGAGCGCATTACTGACCAGATACAAATCCATCGTAATAGAGAATGGAACAAAAAACTGAGCGTTATGGATAAAAATGCTAAACCGTTCTGGAATATAGTGAAGTTAATCAAGAATAAAAACCGTAAAATATCATTTCTGAAGGATTCTTCTACTACTTTTTTTTACAGGTTTTGAAAAAGCAAACCTATTTGGAACAAGTTTTTCAAAAAATCACTTGGTTTCTCAGCATTTGGGTGAATTTGAAACTAATGAACTTGTCGGTAACAGAATCGAAAGATTCGACACTACAAACGAATTAACTCCTCTAAATGCATTTGTAGAAGAAGAAAACGTAAGAAATGTAATCAAGTGCTTGCAAACACGAAAAATAGGAGGACTAGACAAAGTTAAGAATGCCTATCTAAAACAATTGCCTCATATTGGAATTAAATACTTAACATTTATAATCAATGCATGCCTTAAATGTCAATACTCTCCTTAATGTTGGAAGAAAGCAATGGTTGTACCTATCCTTAAGGCTGGAAAAGCCCCAGATAAACCTGAAAGTTACAGGCCAATTAGTTTACTTAGCAACATAAGTAAAGTTTTTGAAAAAATCCTGAAACAACATATTTTAAAAGTTGTTTCAGATAAAGATATTTTCCCCGATATCCCATTTGGATTTCGACGCTTTCACAGCACCTCGCACCAGGTTAAACGAATTTGCAGCCATGTTCTAGACCATCGTTCACGTGGTCAATCAACGGGCATGATATTGTTAGACATTGAAAAAGCTTTTGATTCCGTATGGCTCAATGGGATAATATATAAAATGATACAGTTCGACTTTCCTTTGTATTTGTGTAAGGTCGTCCAGAGTTTCTTATCCAATAGATGTTTTCAGGTTTATGTCAATTGTGATGTTTCTAGATTGATATTTTTTGATTGTGGCGTCCCCCAAGGCTCCGTACTTGGTCCAGCTTTGTACAATATCTACACTTCGGATTTTCCAAATCTACCGCAGTTTGAATCAGCTATCTTCGCTGACGACACTGCAGTATTTGCGTCGCATGAATTTTCTTTCAACGTTGAGACAAATCTAAAGCACGCGATCGAGATACTTGAAAAATATTATATGAAATGGAAAATCAAGCTAAATGTTGGGAAGACATAAGCCATCTTTTTTACACGAAAGAGAAAAGCTTGCTATCTTCCCAGCAGTCAGCTGCAAATAAATGGTACCACGATTGCATGGGAGCAATCCGTAAAGTATCTCGGAGTTCATCTCGATACAAAACTCACATTTAAACAACATATTCAAAGTACTCTTAATAAAATGAGTATTGCTATTAAGATGCTTTACCCTTTTATTAATCGCAAGTCTTTACTCACAAACGAAAATAAGATTATTATTCATAAAGTTATTTTCCAAGCTATACTGTTTTATGGGTGTCCAGTATGGGGTAACGCTGCAAGGTGCCATTTAAAGAAGTTACAGGTATCACAAAACAAAGTTTTGAAAATGATGCTGATGACCTCCCTTGGCACTATTCAACCTCAAGTCTCCACGGAAGGGCGGATGTTGAATTGATTTCTGAAAGAATTCGTAAACTGGTATATAACCTTAACATCAGCTGTGAAAGTTCTGAAAATTCTCTCATAACCCAGCTTCTTGCTTAATTTGTCATAATTTCATGTAAATATTTACATTTTATATTATTTATTGTTTTTTTTTTTTTTTTCTCTTTTTCTTTTTTAAATGAAGGTTTTTCCTTTTCGTATTTTCCTTCGATTTATTCTTTTAATTATTAATTATACATATTTTTCTTTTCTTTATCCAAGATAATGTTTCAGTTGTAAGATATAACTAATCAAATCTCTGAATTGTAAAATGTGCGGTCACAGAAATTTTTTTTTTTGAAAATATTATTACGAAATAAAAGACCTCTCTCTCTCTCTCCACTAACACTAAGCCAATTGATATTTATAAACTACAGGGTAAACTCGACTAGGGGGAGTGAACCGACTCTAGCGTGTGTGCACGCAGCGGTGGCTGGGAAGCGACTGCCTAATGAAAGGCAAGAATCCATTCATCATGGCAGTGGAGTCATAGCTAAGTAAACTCATTGCCACTTACTAGGAACATGGGTCTTGACCGTTGCGATGGTTGTTCCGTGGAAAGGCAACGCATCGTGTTGGTGACTTGCCAGTAAGGAGAATTGATGTGATTTTAGATGGTTTAGGTAGAATGGGAACTGAAATGGTTTTTGGGAAAACCGAATGCTGCTTGGTTGCGAGCGAGAAAAATAGTTTAAATTGGAAGCGAACCGGAATGGTTTTCGGGGAAAACTAAATGCTGCTTGGTTGCGAGCGAGAAAAATAGTTTAAATTGGAAGCGAGCCGGAATGGTTTTCGGGGAAAACTAAATGCTGCTTGGTTGCGAGCGAGAACAATGGTTTAAGTAAGAAGTGAACCGGAGTGGTTTTCGGGGAAAACTAAATGCGGTTTGATTGTAGATGAGGGAGATGATGTAAAATGTATTCTATTGCAGGATTTGGAATGTATTCTGTTGTAGGTTTTGAAAATGCATTCTATTACAGATTTGGAAATATATGCTATTGCAGATTGGGAAATGAATTCTTTGCAAGTTTTGAATGGGGGGTTGGGTTAAGGTGACGCGCTGGTAGCGGTCAAAATTATCTAGGAATTGTTGGTTGGTTCTCCATGTAATACCCCCACAGAAGAAATCAGGAAACGACAAGCGCGAAACCGGAAGGCGAAGATAACGGATTCAGAAAACAGAAAGTACAACACCCAAGAAGAAGAAGGGAGGCAAACAGTATAAAAATCGCAAGAGGTTGTCCTACCTCGAGAAGCTAATAAAAGATCAAGAAGAAGTACCAGTACCAGTACCCTGGAGCATGTTGCAATTTCCCAACTGCACACAATAAATAGACAAAATAAAGGGTACTCACGTGGCTGTGTGGTGGCTATCTACCTCCCCCCCTTCGATGGTTGTATGATGCTTCTCATGGACCTGGACAATGGTTGGGTCGTTTCTATGAATTGCAACCTGTCGTCCGGGTTCTTTTCCTTGTGTATCCACTAAATTGCCGCCGTTATTGATACTGTCCCTGACAATGTCGCATCGAACAGAAGCAAGGCGACACTTTATTTGTTTATCTTGCATAATTAGAATTTGTGTTTATTTAACTTTGTAGCGGATCAAGCTTCCTTTTCATTGTTCTTCGATTTTGATTAGATTTTCTTTTTCAACTCTTCGAATTAGATTTCTCTTTTAACACTCTCTTTCGACTACCTTTTTAGACTCGATCCTAAAGCTGTCAAAACAACGATGCGATGCCACCGGCGCATTGTCTTTTTTATCACTGTTATCTCAACGAGAAAAAGTCGGTCACACCACGTAACCGTTGTCGTATGCTCCAATCAGCGACGATGATTGATCTTGATTTTATCAGAGATATCATCGCCGGTGAAATAACTGCGCGTTTGTATTCCAGTTTTATGTTTCAATTAAGTTCTATGTTTTATATTTGTTACGCTAGCCGAAAGCCTTAGTTGCTAGAGCTACTAGATTTAAGTTACTATGTAATTTACTTACATTGTAATAAATAATAAATAAAAAAAAAAAATTTGTTATGCTGAATGTAATGTGTATTTTATGTGTTTAAAATGTGAAATATACAATGTATAAATGAATGTGTTTATTTTATGTTGTAAATGAATGAAATGTAATTTATGTTTTATATTTAAGCTTAATTTAAAAATTTGGTAATTATTTGTAATGTATGTATTTAATTAATGTTTAATAAGGTAAATGCACAGTTTAAAAATGTAAATGAATGTTTTAATTTAAAAATACTAATTGTTTGTAATGTATGTGTTTAAATGTTTTATATGTTATATCATCATTACCATCATCATCATCGGCACTACAACCGGTCTTGGCCTTATTTAGCAGGTCTCGAGGCTTGTTAAATTTTCCATAATTATTTATTTTTACGGGCAAGGTTATTAGCCTTGCGCCATTTTATATGTTATATACTTTTGTTTATGTTTAATGTTTTATGTTCATTTAATGTTCTCTTACTGATCTAAAGCCGGTGGGAGGGTTACTACGTAACAAGGAAAGCAACAGAGATCGAGAATCTGAGGAAAGTTGTGATAAAATACTAACATAATTAATGAATTGGAAAACAAACATGGGAAACAACACAGCCAAGGAGAACATGGCGGTAAACGAAAAAATCGACCCCCTGACAGTTGCCCTCTACACATCTGTAATAATAGTAATTATTCTTTATATCATGTACAGATTCATACTATACCATTTATTGGCCTGTAGAACCCGGAAGTTCACCACTTCACCGATGCAGTTGCGCCATCGTTCCCTGTCCTGTGGATTCTCCTTCCACGCTTGACCGTCTGATCCGATCTCCTCAAGGTCAAATCGTACATTGTCCTCCCATCCGTCGCGGCGGTCTTGCCGGTCTCTTTTACCGTTGGTCTACCATCAAGAATTCTACGCACTATCCTACCGCGGATTTCAAATGGTTCTGAGAGGTGGTTTTCTATTCTAACTTGTCCTCCAGCATACTCCCGCAACAGTACGGGATCCCTCAAAGATCCCCATTGTCAGTCATATTATTTATTATCGTCTTTGAAGACATAGGCTGGTTAATATATAAGTAAACAGAAACATCTCCTACTATTCGGTTGTACCATATGAAAGGTTCGTTCAGTCGGATATAAGAAGTTCTCGAGTGAACATGTGTGCCAGAACGTTACGTTTTCTTTTTTTATAAAGTAAAGTTGTACGTGTGCTTGACGTGTGAGCATTTTAGGCTCCGTTTAAGTACCGTTTTTTTTCTAGGATTTATTGTACCATACTGTCGGCAGTTCAAATTCGAACACTCTTCCTTTATGAATTTAAAATGGGACATAATGCGTCATTGGCAATGAAAAACATTAATGACGCATTTGAGGATGTAGCGGTATATACGACGTTGGTTTGGAAAGTTCCGTTCGGGAGATTTTTTGCCTCGAAAGTGAACCACATGGGAAGCCCGAAACATTAGTTGACGACGATGTATTAAGAGCAACGGCGGGTGCGGACCCAACGACATCGGTGCGGGAGATTGCACAAAGCATGGGAGCATCCCCAATGACAATAAGTCGACACCTTTCTCTTATAGGAAAGGTAAAGAAACTCGATAAGTGGGTAGCCCATGAACTGAACGAGTGCCAAAAACTACGGCCCCTGGAAATCTGCACATCGCTTAGATTAAGAAACCAAAGTGAACCGTTTTTACACCGGATAGTCGCTTGTGATGAAAAGTGGATTCTGTATGATAACCGAAAAAATATTGGGCCGTGATTGGATGCAGGTAAAAACCAAAATATACCCCCAAGCCCGATCTTCACCCAAAAAACGTTATGACGACAATTTGGTAAACATCGAAAGGACCAATCCACTTTTCATTTCTTCAACCAGGAGAAACGATAAACGCTATCAAATATTGTGAGGAAATCGACATATTGCAAGACCAATTGGCTAAAAAGCAACATGCGTTGGTCACTAGGTACGGCCCGATCCTTTTGCATGAAAATGCTAGACCCCGTACATCACAAGTAACGGTGCGAAAACTGTTGCAGTCGGGATTTGAAATTCTTCCGCATTCACTGTACTCTCCTGACATTTCTCCAACGGACTACCATCTTTTCCGCAATCTGCACTCTTTTTGCCAGAACAAGGTCTTCCGGAACCGGACAGAGGTCATAATAGCCTTTGAAGATTTCATTGCCTCAAAAAGTCAGTTCTTCCACGAAAAGGAATAGTTGACCTTGTATCACGTTGGAAGAATGTCATAGATGCCAACGGATCCTATTTTGATTGAATAAAACTTTACGGAAAAATAAGATTGGTTTTTAAATTTTTACTATAAAATCGGACATTTCATGTGGTACAAACCTAATACTATTTATAAGTCTATGGGGACCCGGAAGTTCATGACCCCACTGACTCTGCTGCGCCAACGCTCCCTATCTTGTGCACTCTCCTTCCACGCTTGACCAGCCGATCCTATCTCCTCGAGGTCAAACCTAGCATCCTCCCATCTCCGTCGCGGCCGTCCTGTCAGTCTCATTTATAGACATAAATGAAGACAAAACAAAATACATGATTACGACGAGAGCAGGTGCACCTCAGGGAACACACATAAACGCCAGGGGCAAGACATTTGAAAAAGTTAAAGAATTTAAATACCTGGGTACAATACTGATGGACAGTAATGAAATGTCGAAGAAAATTAACAAAAGACTACACTCCAGCAACGCTATTGGGCATGCAGTCAGTAAACTGCTAAAATCCAAACTGTTATCACGTAATATAAAGCTCCTTATCTATAGAACCATAATCATGCCGATTGTTCTATACGGATGCGAAAAATGGGCTCTCACAAAACGGGAAGAAAACAAATTCCGCGTATTCGAGGATAAAGTTCTAAGGAGTATCTTTGGCGGTAAATATGATAAAGAGGCAGGACAATGGAGGAAACTCCACAATCACGAATTGGAAGAGCTATACCGCAAACCTACAATAGTGAGAGTAATCAGTTCGCGAAAATTAAGATGGGCCGGACATGTGGCGGGAATGTGCAACAATAGGACCGTGCGTAGAATTCTTGGTGGATGACAAACGGGAAAGAGACTGACAGGACGGCCGCGACAGAGATGGGAGGACAATTTTAGGTTTGACCTTGAGGAGATCCGATCGGATGGTCAAGCGCGGTAGAGAGTGGACATGAAGCGATGGCGCAGCCGTGAGTGAGTGAGGTCATGAACTTCCGGGGTCCTACAGGCCAATAAATAGTAAATAGTAATTATTATTTTAGTGCTCCTCAATAGTATACTGGTTAGTATACCCGCCTGTCACACGGGAGAACGGGGTTCGATTCCCCGTCGGGGAGCCTCTGGCGCAAGACTAATGACCTTGCCCGGAAAAAACAAATCATTATGGAAAATTTAACAACCCTCAGGACTTGCTAAATAAGGCCAAGACCGGTTCCAGGTTGTAGTGCCGATGATGATGATGATGATTATTTTAGTGTCTTCATAATTGTTGGCATCAGTTATTCTTGTTGATACATATTTTTGTTATCTAGTGGGATTTTGATATGCTAGCGTGTATCCTTATTATTAACACGAATGCGATCCTTGTGTATCCTAACTCCATTGTTATTGATAACTGTAGTTCCTTGGTCTTCTTTCACTATAAGTTTTGTATATCGTGTTGTCTCCTTTCCTCGTCTATTTTTTTTTACATATATTTTTTCCACTTGGTTCGTATTGTTTGTTAATGGGTTTTTTATTCTGAAGTTTCACTTGCTTGGTTTGTGTGGTTTTTAATTTATCAATCACGTCAGTATCCATTAGACCGAAGAATAGTTCAATTGGTTTACACTCTGTAGTCGAATGAATAGTGTTATTATATTGAAAAACAGCGTCTGCGATTTCTTCCGACATAATACTTCCTCTCGTGAGTGCTTAGATTCGACTGATTTCTAGTGTTGTAGAGTATGCTCGTTTTACATTTGAGTGTGTTATCGAGTGTTCGACCGGCATGATGATGTAAGGATGTGAATCAATCCCCTTTGTTTAAACATGTGCACCGCACTTGTTGCTTTAAATATTGATGCGTTATCTGTCATAACTGATTGTGTGAACGGAATGATTTGTGATAATTTTTTTTTAAAGACTGCTCTTGGGAGAGTGGGCGCCCCGAGATGCCATCAAATAACTGTTGCGGTTCTTTTTGAACAGTTGCAGGTTGTAACGCAGGTTGTAACGCAGGTTGTAACGCAGGTTGTAACGCTCTGTAACGGAACGACTTCTGATGCAGGGATGTTCGCGCCGTCGGGAGATGAACCACAGACGAGTGCGATCTATCGGATTGTCTCGTGGAGCGCATATAAGCCGAATTGCGTGGAACAATACCACGAATCTCCGAAGAAGAAGTACCCGTGATAATATCTGTAAAACAGACAGAGATTTGGCTACGCGCCTCCGATGTGGTAGTGACTGACTGCCCCGATCAGGCGGATCGCTTGTCCCTGTATGCTCTCAAGTAGGTCGAGGGTATGTTTAGGAGCCGAGCTCCAAACATGAGAGCAATATTCGAGCGCGGGTCTAATTTCGGATTTATATAGGAGAAGAAGTTGGGCCGGAGTAAAATATTTCTTGGCTCTAAAAAGATAGCTCAGTTTTCCTGAGGCTGACCTGGCGATACTCGACACGTGTTTATGCCACGATACACTCCCACAGACCGTTACGGCGAGCAATTTCAAGCTTTCACCAGATTCGAGAGCCTGGCCGTTCATCATCAGCTGTGGAACCGATGATCCACTTTTCTTTGTAAATGTTGTATATCGTGTCTTCGCTGCATTGAAGTCGACGAGATTGGCCCTTCCCCACTGCAGGACTTTATTTAGATCCAGCTGATGCGACGTAGATGCACCAATCGGCCGAACACTCGAAAAGGAGGAAACAAGCGTACTATCATCCGCAAAACTGAACACCTTGTTATCCGTTGTCTCCAACAAATCGTTTATGTGAAGCAAGGTTGGAGCCAAAGCCTGGGGCATCCCCAAATTAACAGGATACAGATCCGAACACTCGCCGTCCACAACCACCCGGATCGATCGATTTTCAAGGAAGCTCTTCGTTCAGTCGCAAAGCTGTTGGGAAAGTCCATATGAACGAAGTTTGCTCAGCAATGCCCCGTACCAGACGCGGTCAAAAGCCTTTGAGATATTGTGGGGTTCCTTAACCCACTTCCAAAAAACCTCCCATTACCATAATTTACTTGCACCTATTTTAAGCAGCTTACCTGAATACGAGCTGTTCCAAGCCCTCCTTCGAACGGTCATCCCTGAAATATAAATTCATGACAAGATTACCATCTTGCCATGACATCAAAACTTTAGCATCAACTGAGCTACCTCGGTGCATCCGTCATGTATCGACCGAACTATGGACGGCACACGTCCACCAAACACACCGCAACCTTTCTGTGTGTTATCGTTTCACCAATCCGTTGTCCAAGGAGTCATGCCGGGCTACTTGCTGGCTTGCACATCTGCAAACCAGATTTCTAATGTGCATGCCCTACGATATATTTTTCGAAAAAGCAAAAGAACAAATAAACCATTATCCTAGCCCTGGCCATGGCGAGCAATCCCTTGCTGAACTAACATCACAGAAGAACCCATTTTCCGGCGCCTGTAATATTCCCTAGTACTGTCTACGACATGGCTTTAGCCTTTAAGTGCGCATATTTTTTTTTGCATACTAGCATGACCGATTATACGATCCGTTGCCGTATCGAGGAACGATCGTCGCATCAGGTCATGCCTAGGATACGTTGTCCAAACAACGAGCAGCCACGATTACCACGCTGTCTATCGAAACGGAATGTTACCGTTTACTTAATGTAAACAGAAGACGATATTTTCGCCTGACGGCAACATCTCTTGTATTAATGTATCCTAAAATAAATATGCACCCAAGCATCGTAGCCTCGATCATCTCATCGAAGTCTGTTGATATAATATCAACAGCATAGGAAACCAATTCCTATCATTTATGACGGCATGTCCAGCCAGCCTCATTACCCGACCTTTTATTTAATCAGCTGAGCATCCGAATTTTCTTTGTACACCCTACGCAACCGCGTTGTCGTTGCTTCCAACGAATGGGTGTGCCGTCCTGACTTGTTCGGCCCCAGAGGGGATTCCACGATTGGAATTTCCAATTCGATCGCCATTGGTCATCACCAAGAAGAGAATCGGATTGCCTCCTCCCAGATGGATAGAAATCCATCTTCGTCACGATGCGTGGATGTTGACGACGAATTCGTCGTGGAGTCAGATTTAATATCCCAACGTGCGCGCACGCACTTTCGAGTCACGACGAGTGTTTTCGTTTTTTGTTACATCTAGTTAATGTCGGCCAAAGGATCTTTACACATCTAATAAAGTGCGTTGGTAAATGTGTCTTAATTAATTGTATGGTTTGAGTTAAAGGATCACGTCCTACTACATCTTAGTGTGTTGTAATTGGTGTCGAAAGACTAATACTCAATAAAGGAACATTAAAATAAATTCAGTGCGTTTTCTTTTGCTTTGGACTTCGACATAATACGTTGGGGACTAAGTGAATCTGTGCCCATGATCGGCACCACTACTTTCTAACCCTACACTATCCCATACGACCGCCCTTGACTCACCATGCCGCTCAATCGCAGATGTCCATATATCGGTTATAAGTGTCGAAAGGTCTCCCGTGGACCGCCTGACACGGAATCCGTATTGACGATCATTCAGAAGTCCGCTGCACTCCAAATACTTAACTAGCTCAGTATTAATGAATTTTTCCATCACATTTGATAAAATGGACAGTAATGCTATCGAACGGTAATTTTGTGGGAGACACTTTTTTTCCCGTCTTTGGGATTGGCTCAACTCGAGCGATTTTCCAGCAGGCAGGAAAGGTCCTCCGTGCATAAGATAAGCGGAAGAGTCTGCCAAGGACAGCTGATAGTCCTGGCGTACAGTTCTTAAGGACTATTGCTGATATTCCGTACGGGCCAGTTGTCTTTCTTCAATTCAGTTCACGTAGAATGCGTTGAATAGCGCGCGGACGAAATCTCACATCCCGCATGGAAGACCGTTCCGGCGCGATCACAGGTGGCTCCAAAAGGCGGGATCGAGGTTTGAATTCGCGGAAAATAAATAAATAACGTCCCGCTGTCTGTCAACAACGGAGTGAAAGAGGAGGATGTGAAGTTACCGCTGAGAACTTTTGCCATTGACCAGAAGGGCGCGAACCAGTCGGGCACCGAAGGAGTTTATTGATCACCCTGTCGTTGTGAGCTTTCTTCGCGGTATCAATGGCCTGGCTGCATGCGTTTCTGATTCTAACAAAATTCGTTCTGTTAACATCGGTGGAGCGCCATTGCTTAAAAGCTCCATTTTTTGCCGCTGTGGCTTGCTCGAATTTTTTGTCATCAGATGAACTTCGATTGATGGAATGTGGAATATGCGTCTCCATCCCGAGAAGAATAATATCTGATACCGACTCCGCAAGCGTTAACATCGGAGTCTCCGAAGCACACTTCCGACCATGGAGAGGATGCAAAGAAATCTTGTAAATCGTCCCAGTTAGCAGCCCCATACTTCCATACATGGCGAAGCTGACTAGGCCGGTTATTCGTCTGATATGCAAGTGCTTGCACGACAGATACCAAGCAGTGATCTGAGTTTCCCAGTGGCGCAGAAACCTCTACGGTGTAAATACTCGGTTCGGATGTCAAAAACTGATTCAGGGTGTTCGCATAATCGGGCATCCGGCACTCCCGTTGGTTCCTCCACGAGTTGAGTCAAGTTGTGGCTAACAGCAAACATCTCCGCCAGCCTCCCAGCCTCGTCGGTTCTGTTAGAATGCACCAACCAGCCGGGATTGTGCACATTAAAATCGCCAAGGACAACAATTTCAAAAGCTAGGTGGTTGATATGTATCCAATCGACGGTATGTGAAAGATGTTCGAAAAATGTCGGCGGACGATCGTTATTCGGGGCGGGGTAAAGACAACAAAGAAATTTAACAGAATTCCTCAGCACGACCCTCAACCACGTGATGTCCATGTTATTAGGTTCCAACGTCTCCATCCTCTGGCAAGCTAGATCGGACCGCGCGAAGACGCAGACTCCGCCCTTAAAAACGTAATGAAAGTCGTATCCTGAGCAACGAAGATATGTCGAATCAGTTGACGAATCAACCTGGGTCTCAGTTAGGGCAAGGATATCAGGTTTCGTTGTTTGCAAATATTGGTGGACGGCGTTTACATTCGTATTGGTTAAACCGATACCCCTGATGTTACAAAATGCCGTCACCATTCGAGCGTGAGCAATACATTGTTCCGGTGTTATTGAGTGCCTAACGTTGGGGAAGCCAATCGAAATAGAACTTATTTTAAATAACAATAGTTGTAGTGTGTTACACTAATATATTCATAATAAAGATTTTAAATTGGTTAACAAAAGAAGCGTGTTTCATCTCATTAGACTGAATGTGTAGTATGTTATATTAGTAAAATAACAACTAGTATACAGTAGGTGTTTATCGTGGGAGAGTAAAATAAATACAATTGGATTATGGTCACAGTTAAATATTGGACTTTATCAAATTCATGTTAATCAGTACCCCACTCTAATAACTACCAGAGGTACTATCTAGCAATTATTAACATATTCTTTATGTGAAAATTATGACTTCTACGCATTTTATAATTGAAAGACTTTACGATTTTCGCTCATTTTTCTTCTATCGGCATTTCGTTCTGGCACATGTTTTAATGATATTTTGGTTCGAGGTCAAATGATTGCTTGGAAACTGCAATAGAATTTCCTTCAAAAATACTTTTAAATAGAATAACATTTATGCACACCGCCGTAGTGTAGAAAATTGAGCTATTACATTTAATTTCCCGCATGAGGCAAAAAATTAATTTGTATCGAAAACTAAATATATTGCTTAATGTAAATCCTTTTAGGCATTACAGAAAGGGAATAAGGCTCGTGAATATATACTTTTATGAATGAAGTATTCAATGTTCTATGTACAATCATATTACATGAATAACAATCTAAAATTAGATCAGGCGATTGTGCGTTTCCTCAGTTCAAATGGCGTATCTGTGCAAATTTCAAATCGATTTACGAACTCTGCTGAAGTCGAGAGATTTGCAAATGGTGTCTATGTTTTCCTGGGGTTGTCGGAAATTGTATATTTTAACTGATTCCTTTTTTGTAGTCCTCTCCTTCTATAGGATTTGAATATCAAATTCTCGAAATACATATTTCAAAAGTATAAAAATAACAATACACCTGTAATTTGTGTAGTTACGAAAGATAAAATTTATTTGGCTGTATATAATAGCGAGCAACTATTATAATTAAAATCAATTAAAAGAGCAGATCAAAAATGCTGGTTAATAAAGTTTCTCAGTGAAAAAGTATTAGAAAGAAGTTTTTAAATAGTTATCCTTATTTTTAGAACAAATAAAGGAGACTGAGAATTCTACTTCATATATGTGCAGGATCTTGTTGATATAACGCTCCATTGGTAGGGCATTTTATTATAAAATAGGGCAATAAAAGCAATTACAGGGTGCCCCAAAAGTCATGTTTAATTTGTTTTGCTTTTTTTTTAAACCGCTGGGGTTGGCTTGAAGAGATATTCCAATAGCTAGCCGTGTCGGTGGGAATTCATTCACTATGGACCGTTTCATACTGCGCGAGTTTTACAAAAAACAGTAATTGTTACACGAGGGAGCAGGGCTCAATTGTTGCGGACGAATTAGCGGCGACTCTGAAAGTAAGTGAGATTCTGCGAAGGGAGTTCGAGCTAAGGGCATCAGCGAGAGGAGTATGCGTCGGAGTGAACCCATCGTGATCAAATTGTGACGAATATGACAATCAGTACTAGAATATTCTAGAAAGTCCGAAACGAAGTACTAGAATATTCTAGAAAGTACTGGAAAACTGGAGACTACGAGCAGTAGAAAATTCGAGGCTATGAAACGGGCGGAAACGAAACGCCGAATCAGAATGAGGAAAAATGGTATATGAATGAGGAAAAACGGATCGGGAAGAAGTAAGAAGTAAGCAGTCAAAGACGCGATAAGTACGGAAGCGATAAGTAAAGAAGCGAAGTATCAAGAAACGGTTGTTATTAACAGACTAATAAAGTGTTTGCAAAGAGAATCAATTTAACGGCTCTTATTTATTAAAATAATTAATCCAGCGGACCCTAAGCGCGCTACAATTGGTGTCAGAAGTGGGATTAATTATTTGTGAAGTAAATAAGTCTGTGAAAGTGTCTTATGATGATGTCAGATCGACATTTGGAGGATCTTCGCGTTCCTGAGTTGAAGAAGGAACTTCAGGACCGGAATCTGAATAGCAGAGGACAGAAGCAAATTCTTCGACAGCGTGTGCAAGCAGCACTGGAGGAAGAGAGCATTGATGTCGACACATATGTTTTTACGATTGGGCCAGACTGTCCGGGTGGGAAAGGAACAGCGTGTCAAGATGCTGCCAATGTCGAAGAAGAGTTCGCCACATTTGGACATTTCGGAGATGCTCAGGATGATGATGACAAAATTGGACGCACAAGCTACAGATATTAATACCAAATTGACGCGCGAAATTCAAAATTCGACGCGCGAGCTACATGTATTAACTCAAAATTGGACGCGCAAGCTGCAGATGTTAATGCAAAGTTAGATGCCCAAACGCAGTGGATGAAATGTAATTTTCAACACTTTAAGGAAGAAATTCTAAACAAAGTAGAAAATCTGGATATAAAAGTCACCGAGGAAATAACGCGAATCGAAAAGAGACTTGCGTGTGTTAAGAGAAATAAGACATCGCCTAACAATCAACATGACTACAAAGATACAAGGATGCAACCGCCAACCTTCGATGGAAGGGCACCCATCTCCGTATTTATACCTCAGTTTGACGCCGCGGCCAATTATAATAAGTGGTCGGATAAGCAAACGTCAACATCACTAATCTTGTCACTCTGCGGGGCGGCTGCAGAATTGCTACAAACCATACCAGCAGAGAAGCAAACAGATTTCCAAGCGGTAAGAAACGGCCTTGAAGCTAGGTATGGAGACAACCACATGCAGCAGGCCTATATCATGCAACTGCGGAGCAGAACGCAGAAACCTGGAGCAAATCTGCAATAGTTGCAGGCAGACATTGAGCGATTGGCAAACTTGTATTATTCAAATATGACTAAGGACTTTCTGAACGAGGTGCAGTGGATGCATTTATAAATGCACTCGAAGATCGGGACTTGCAACAAACCGTTCGTTTGGCAGAAAAGTAGACGACTAATGAAATACTGGCGTTCGCATTGGCATATGAATCTGCTAAACTGGCTACCAGGAGTACATATAGAGTCCGAGAAATGTCCGTCCAGGTATGTTCCTGCCAAAGAATCGGGCATGTACAACGGAATGGGTGGGTGGTAAGTAAAATGTAAAGTAAAAATTGTTGTATAATATAATTTAAATATATTCACATCACCATCGGCACTACAACCTGGAACCGGTCTTGGCCTTATTTAGCAAGTCCTGAGGCTTGTTACATTTTCCATAATGATTTGTTTTTTCCGGGTAAGGTCATTAGTCTTGCGCCAAATTTAAATATATTAACAATATATTAAGAGTAGTGGTAAGAGACTTAGAGACTTACTTGAAGAGCGGACCGTGGAGCGCTGGTCCCTGGTGTGCAGGTTGCACGGGGCGTTGAGTTTCTAACTCCCCCTGTTCAGCTGGCTGTTTGTTAGCAATACAGAACTCCATTGGATGATGCAGTTGTAATGTTTTTTTTTTATTAATAATTTTGGCTTACCTTTTGGTTGGGTAGGCCCACTCGGACTACTTCAGGTGGCTGGGGGCCGGTTGGATTCTTCCGGCTGCTGGTGTGGGCGCCTCGAGCTCAGTTGACGGGTTAAAGAGTTCCGGTGAAGGGGGTGTAGGGAAAGAGTGCCCACCTATCTTCTTCTTCAGCCTTCGGTATGGACTGCACTGCTGACGAGTGCTCCTTGAGGTTAAGGATGTCCCCGGGAGGCGATTGTCGCCCTACGTAGCTGTGATGCCAACAACCTTTGTCGTGTTTGTGGAGAGAATCAACAGCTATGACTGCTCAATGGGTGAAGGTACCCATAATAAACTAAAAAATTACAATACACGAAAAGGCAACTTTCTATTATCTAATACGCTGCTTTTAATGATTTAATTTCTCTGAGGATTATTTTACTTTGTTCGGCTATAACTTCAGCCTTCTGGTTTTTGACTGATCACGAATGAAAAAAATGGGGCTGGCGTGAGGCAGACTTTAGGGAGACAAGGACAAATGTGTCCTTCATCTTGTCTCTGGCATCTGGTCATCTTGCGATAACCAGAATCACTCACTTCCGTGAGGATGTTGGGCTCAGTCTTCAAGATATCTGAAAAGAAAGGGGGTTAGTTCAAGTGTTCTCTAACTACTTGGATGGTGGGAAAGAAATCTTACAAGACCGATGGGTTTTGAGTGCGGTAGTAAACGCAGATCACGTCTTTGGCGTCTGGAAATCTGCGCTTTGGTCGGTGTGTGCGTGTATGTTTGTGCTGTCTTGTACTGTGCGTGCGCGTTTGTAGTGTGTCAGCAGTAGACCCAATGGGATGGGTCCTGGAATCTTCTATTACGTATAGAGGGTAATGCTGTTGGGAAGGGTGCTTTCTTCAGTTTTGTACTGAAGAAGAAATTGTGGTGGTCTGATCCGAAGAGATCGAGTGAGAGAAGGATCAAGAACGGAATACTCCCATACAAGTGGGTTCTCGCTGTTCTGAATGCTTTTCAGGTACATATATGCTAATTGTAGCGTTAATTATGTGGTTGAGAAGAACGAAAATATGGACTAGATTTGACGGGAGAAGTCTTTTGTAAAGAAGGTTTGGAATTCCATCTAAGCCTGTCGACTTTTTGTTGTTGCGTGATGTTTAAATTGGTGCAAGGCTAATAACCTTGCCTGTAAAAATGAATTATTATGGACAATTTAACAAGTCTTGGATATGGACCGGGTACCGGTGGAGAGACTTGCTAAATAAGGCCAAGACCGAATCCGGGATGTAGTGCTGATGATGATGATGATGATGTTATAAATTCAGATAACTCGTCTGCTGTTAGGAATGACGTATTATCCAGAGGATGTGACGCTTTGTTTGTTTCGTTGAATTCCGCGATGAAAGGGGTGAAGGATGGGATCATTGTTCGTGAGATGTAGTCGTTTACGGTAACTTGAAAATTGGAGACTGAGAGGGAGTCGTTTTGTTGATGGATTTTATAAAAGTGATTAGCTAGACAATAATCAATATCTGATTGGGCTGGCTGATTATTAGTAGGGTTGATAAGATAATCGATTCGGGGTTTGTTTTTCGACCCGTTAGTCGGTTGATGTTTTTGAATAAATCCCGATTGGGTTTAATATTGTTAAGTATGTTAGATAAATATACAATTTAAATACAATATAGAAAGGGAGGGGTGACTTAAGTGAAAATTGTTGTATAATATGTGTCTACGGATTTTAGGAAAAAATCTATTGTTGATTTAGTAGATTTGGAGATAGGTGTTGGCTGTAATGGACAGTCCGCATAAATGTATGGATGGAGTGGAAAGAGTGCTAGAAGTTGGCAACTGTATTTATTGCATTTAGTGTCGTTGAATGAAGTATGCCGAGCATTCCAGTTTCCTCCTATTATGAAAGGTGCAGGTAGAAAATGTTGGATTATCTCAGTGATGTCGGAACTAGAGAGGTTTAGTTCCCGAGATGGGTGAATATATATGGACGACACTACAAGCAGTTTGTTGCTTTTGCAAAAGATTTTAATTGCCATGTACTCAATATTATTTATATTTGGTGAACCTAATTTCGGAAAATTGGAATTTCTCGTGTATTAGAATTCCAGGACATCCACGAGGTCCAGTGGTTCGTGGATTAGAAATAATATAATTAGGGATAGATGCTCGGGAGTTTTGTTTAAGCCACGATTCCGAGAGGAGGAGGATATCTGGAGAAAACTTGTCAACGAACAATAGGAGGTGTTGTCTGCGAATATTAGAATATTTGGACTCTGCATTGAGGGAAATTATGGTTAAATTAGCCATTAAGGGAAAGGATATGTGAAGTTATAAGGGATAAAATCTGACCTTTTTTTTTCTATTTCTCAGCTGTGCTTCAGCATGAGCAACATCTTCTGTAAGCTACTTATGTATCCTGTGATGTCCAGATTAAGATCATTACAGTTGAATTGGTGATTTTTTGTCATGTTATGGGAATCCTTGACAAGCTTAGTGTATGACATTCCTGCACTTGTAAGATATGTTGATTGAGGTGATGGTGTTTTGGTCGTTGGCATGGATGTTGTTTGCCTTTGGAGAGTCCTTAGCTTATGAAGACATTGCGAGAAGTTAGCAGGGTGGAGTCCTCCGTAGTTACAGCATTTCTTCGTTGTAATGGATCCATTGGGGCGTGTTGTTTGGATTGTTCCTGGTTCCATCCCAGGGGGCTGACCGTGCATTCTCCAGCTTGATGTTGCTCTGTACACTGTACGCATCGTGTGCTTAGATGACATGCGGCTCCCAAGTGTCCTGAGCCTGGACATGTTTTGCAATGAAAGACGTTTTGTTTATGTGGCTCCTAAATCGCAATTTTATATTTTATTTGTTTGAGCCGGGTGACATCAGTATTTGTATAATACGTAGATGGAGGGTCTTGTTAGAACGAATGTATGGCGTTTGGAAGTAGTCCAACCTGTTTATTTTCAGTTCCGGATAGATCTGTGGGGTAGAAGTAGGCTGAGCTGGCGTACGGCACTAGGTTCACTTCTATCCCCATCATGACTAAAAGGTTTCGCCAGAAATTGTTCACAGGAAAAACGAAACAAATCCATTCGCTTGGGATCAATGATCATGTTTTCGCAGGTGAATAGCACCAGCTAAAATTCCTCTCCTTCATAATTCTGTCTCCCTACGGTTCAATGCACTCTGAGATCACCACAGCCGTAACACTAGGGCAGTAGGCCATTCTCAGAAATTTCATTTGATACCGGGGCACAAGCTAAGCCAACCCCAAAGTTATTGCGCTCTTTCTTTTGTTATTTTTATCCTTCGTATGTACAGCGACTGTCGAATGATGCGCGAGTATTATCCACCTCACTGAGGCATGCGAATGAGAAGATACATGAAAAGAGCGCGGTGATGATTGGCTAATAGCTGAGCGAATAAAGAAATCCCAATTTTCACCCCTAATATTAGTCAGTCGCTAGTCATACTTCACAGTGTCAGGTCACGCCGCTGCTCGATTAAAAAAAAATCGCACCTTTACAATCGTTACATTGCGTCGTGATCCCTTCCTGCGTATATAAGAATAACAGTCTGTCCGTTTAAAATTGAACTATTAATTAGTTGCCGCCAACTTGTGTTGTATCAAAACAAAAATCTTCTAAATTTGCGTCAGTGTTGCTAATTATTTTGATTCAAGAACAACTAAAAATATTACAAACAATCACCATTGGATAATGTGCAATTGAACAATAAAGAACATAAAATAAAACAACAATTAAACAGTGTTTTCGTTGCTTCTATTCCTAACTGGTGGGTTCCTCGATAGTATAGTGGTTAGTATACCCGCCTGTCACGCGGGAGACCGAGGTTCGATTCCCCGTCGGGAAGCCTCTGGCGCAAGACTAATGACCTTGCCCGGAAAAAAACAAATCATTATGGAAAATTTAACAAGCCTTAGGACTTGCTAAATAAGGTCAAGGCCGGTTCCCGGTTGTAGTGCCGATGATGATGATGATTCCTAACTGGTGAACATTTCTTTCGGTGGACAAGTTTTGGGGGATTAGTGAAACTAGTGCCGTACGTCGGCACCAAACTCGTACCCCACAGAGGTGTCGCCATCTTTATTAGAAAAAGACTCCAACACAAAGTCATATATAGTGGAGAAGTGCGTAGGTTCCGGGTGCTTGAAGCATACATTGTACACATATGCGATCTCGGTTTATGCACCCGAGGAGCATCAGTATAATCTCTTGAGACTGGCTTTCGATGCTTGCAACTCCAACGGGATAAAAATTACTTTATTATAGGTGGAGACATAAACGCCAAGTATAAAGATTGGAGAAATTGTATGTCCAACAGTAGAACTATTCAACTGGCTAGCTGGTTAGATCAATATACTTGATTTCTTAAAAACGATTAGAGGGAGAGGCGGGCGAGTGGCGGAGAATTGTGCGTCGCTTCATGCAATTTTAGTCACGATAGAACGATCACGGGACAACAGTGTGCTTTTTGTGTAAAACAATTTTACAAAAACAACGATTCCTACGTTACTGTACGACGCTTATTTAGAATTGAATACGGATTACGCCGTGTAAGTGAGTGTCCAAGTGTTAATTTAATCAAAGCTTGGGTCAAGAAGTTTAGCAAACGGGGTCGACAACGAATATTAAACAAACAGGGCGGCCACGTTCAAGAAGAAGCGATGAGAACATTCGGGAGGGTGAAATTACCGTAAGGAACGATTCAAAATCAGCGAGTTTTCCAAAGTTTGCGTAGTCGATTGCAGGAGTGCCAACGACGAGAAGGGCACATCTCGACGATGTAATTAAAAAAAAATAAATTTCGATAAACGTTCATTACGTTAAATAAATGATCAACAAAATAACATTTGTAGTTTTATTTCCATTCATGTTTCAAATATAAAAAAATTATAGCCCATCCTATAGCTACAGAATATTCATCGTTCCCTAGAGGTAGATCCTATCTAGATATCATGGTTATTGACACACGACTGAGACTATTAAACACCTACAGACAACAGGAACTGTTTACGGACAATTGAATACGACAGTGACCACTGTGCATTCACGCCCGTAATACAGCTTCTGAACGAACTGGCAGAACTGGAAAATTCGTGTTCCCACAACCCTACAACTACGGTGCAATGCGATGGCCACGATTCACCAGATCGTTAACAAAAGAATTAGGTTCGAATGATATCAACCTATCAACAAACAGAAACCTGACGAACGACGAAATCGACAAATACATTCAACAAATGGACGAGACTATAAAACGAACCATGAACAAAACAATTCCTAAAACAACAGAACCGGACAATATGAAGTTGTATAGAAACACAACAATAAACGCACTTAACAGGATAAATAGCAGACTGCTAACAAAATTAAAACAATTATAGAGACAGTTTACTGACAGATACAACCAGGAGATAATATCACTGAAATCCCAATTAAAAAACCTCCAACAATTACTAAAAGCTAATTATAGATTAGCAACAAATTTGTATTGGAACAACAGACTCCGAGCTATAAAATCTGATAACCCGAACATGTTCCCAAAAATTAAGAAGATATTCAGGAGAAATAATTAAAATGAGATTCAGTGTCTCCACTTACCACGTACCGGCGTAAACAAGCAATTGCTTATCAACGATTGAATAGATACAGAGAACGCTATCCTCAGTAATGATCTCTTCGTGATATAAGATCCCTTAGAAAAGGCAAACACTTTGGAAGTTATCTTTTAGGAAATGTACATTAATAACGAAGGAGGAGATCCAGAATGTCTTCGACTCATTAAGAAACAGAAAGTCAGTGGGAATATATGGAGTAGCAAACACCGTACTCAAGTATCTACCACCATTTGCAATGGACATATACACAGTTCTATTTAACAACGTGTTAGATAATGCGCACTATCTCATGCGTTGTAAGCCACCAAACATCCAGCCTATGACAAAAAAGGGCAAGGACTGTACAAACCCAACGAACGTGCGTCCAATAAGCTTACTTCCAAGCATCAGTAAAGTATTCGAGAAAGTCATAAACAAAGTTTTGGTTAAATGGGTTGATGACAACAACATTATTCCAAACAACCTGTTTGGCTTTCAGGCGGGTCATGAAACCACATTTGCCGCAGCTAAACTGGTTTCCGGCATACAATGGAATAAAGAAAGAACCAATGCATGGGGGCCTGTCTGATCGACTTGGAAAAAGCCTTAGACACCGTTTGGCTTGAAGGATTATATTACAAGAGTGTCAGAAAAGGCGTGTATAAACCTTTACTCTATATATTTTCATCATCATCGGCACTACAACCGGAATCTGGTCTTGGCCTTATTTAGCAAGTCTCTCCGCCGGTATCCGGTCCTTATGCGACACTTGTTAAATAGTCCATAATAATTTGTTTTTCCGGGCAAGGTTATTAGCCTTGCGGCCACCGTTCTCGGGATGTCGCTGCATGCATTGGTTCACTACTTGGGGGGTGCCAAAGTAGCTATCCAGGCGTGTCACGTGAAGACTGCATGTCAAATTGGATTGAAAATAGACAAGAATCGGCTTGGCCTTCCCCGGGTTAACTTGATCCTGTATGTTCGCCCCCCCCCCCCCCCCCCCCCCCCCCCCCTTCACTCTATATACTTTATGATATGTTAAATAACAGGAGGTTTGTGGTCAAAAGTGACAAAGTGACCTCCGGTACTCTCTCCGATTCTTTTTAACATTTACCTTAGTGACTTAAGCGTATTTCCCGACGCAATTGCGTATGCAGACGATCTTATAATTTATAAAACAGCCCCGAAAATTGAAATCATAAACAGTTTACTGCAGCGCGACTTCAATAAAGTGTAGCAATATTGCGACGGCTGGAAACTTAAGATATACTTCCAGAAATGTGAAGCTATGGGGTAGAAGAAGCTACTGCCACTCTCTATAAGGAGATCGTTCTACTATGCCGTCGCCTTATATGTTATTCTCGTCACAGGTCATCGGTTTCATCGCCCCCATGGTACAACCCCACACTCCGCGCTCTTAGGAACAAGAGAAATAACTTGTGGGAGATTTTCCTCAAAACGCGTTCCTTTCAAAACTACTCCAACTATCTCGGTTCCTTTTATAAAGTTTCCAAGCTCTACAACTCCCTCTACACCAACTACCTCACAAAAACACAATCTAATTGGAAGAATGACCCCAAATCTTTTTTCCGCTTCATAAATTACAAACGTAAATCCGACGTCTATCCTAACCCCCTTTTTTATGGCGCGACTACTTCAACCGACCCCCTAACTACTGCCAATCTTTTCGCTTCGTTTTGCAATAAATCCTTCACAGACATCTCCTTCGAACCCGATCCGTCTCACTTCAAAAACTTGCCCGAATTCTCCCTCGGCCCCTTCACCCCTCAAATTATTCAGCGTCACGTAGTTGAGGAGAAATTAAACTTATTCAAGGACGAGTTCAGCCCTGGGCCTGATGGACTCCCGGCTATATTCTTAAAGAAATGTTCCACTTTTCTTTCGCTCCCCATATCAAAGATATTCAACCTATCCCTTTCACAAGGGATCTTCCTGAGTATTTGGAAATCCTCCTATGTCACCGCCATACATAAAAAGGGACCTAAAAACGATATAAGCAACTACCGTCCCATCGCCAAACTGTCTCATATCTCCAAACTGTTCGAAGGAATTCTTTACAACGCGTTATCTTTCCATTGTAAATCCATCATCTCACCCAACCAGCATGGTTTCCTTTCGGGTAGCTCGACCACAACGAATCTGATCGAGTTCCCACCCATACTCTCCGTGCCTTAGAGAATGGCAACGAAGTCGATGTAATCACCACCGATTTCAGCAAGGCCTTTGACAAAATCTCCCATAATCTCATCCTTTTTAAGCTGTCCTCCCTAGGTTTTGAAGCCCGATTGATCTTATCTGAAAGGTAGATCCTACCGTGTCAAATTCAGATCCTCCCTGTCCAATACTTTTCTTCCAACGTCAGGGGTTCCGCAAGGCAGCCATTTAGCCCCCCCCCCCCCCCTCCCCATTTATCCATACCATCAATGATGTTGACTCCATTATTAAATACTCATCCATCTCCCTCTATGCGGACGACGCCAAACTCTACAAAACGATCATCTCTCCTCTCGACTCCTCACTTCTCCAAACGGACCTCGACAGCTTCTCAACTTGGTGCCATAATAACTGCCTTGAACTCAACGTTGTCAAATGTCACTCCATCACCTTCTCCCACAAACGTTCCCCTGCCCCCCATGTTCCCACTTCCTGTTAAACCAGCAGATATCATCTGTACCCTCGACACGGGCCCTCGGGATTTTATTTGACAGGGAGCTTAGCTTCATCCTCCTCGATAGTATAGTGGTTAGTATACCCGCCTGTCACCCGGGAGACCGGGGTTCGATTCCCCGTCGGGGAGCCCCTGCCGCAAGACTAATGACCTTGCCCAGACAAAATAAATCATTATGGAAGATTTAACAAGCCTCAGGACTTGCTAAATAAGGCCAAGACCGGTTCCCGGTTGTAGTGCCGATGATGATGATGATGATGATGATGATGATGATGATTAGCTTCATCCCACATATTGATGATATTATTCTTAAGGCCAACTCTGCCCTTGGCTTTGTGAAACGGTGGTCTAAAGAATTCTCGAATCCTTACGTTTCCCGTTCTCTCTACATAGCTTTCGTCCGCCCCCTTCTTGAATACGCCAGTCAGGTCTGGTCTCCACATTACTCGTCCCATGTACGCAGAATCAAATGCGTGCAACGTCGTTTTCTGTGTTTTGCCCTCCGCGGACTGAAATGGGCGAATCCTCGGATTCTCCCCCCATACACAAGCCGGCTCCATCTGATCAACTTCAACACACTTGAAGAGCGCAGAACTCATGCCGATATCCTTTTCGTCCACCGTCTCCTTTCAGGCACAAATAACTGCCCAAGCTTGCTCTCCATCATTCCACTTCACACTAACCCCCGTAACCTGCGAAACCCTAATCTCTTCTATCAGCCCACCCACCACACTTCTTACGGCTCTAATGAACTCATTTCGCGAATGCTGCGGTGGGCAAACTCTTACCCTACCTCCTTCGATTTCAACGTTACCTCTACTGCTCTCAAACTTCATCTCCTCTCTTTCCCCTCCTGACCACGTCCATTCCCCGTCTACCCTCTTACATCCTGTACTAAGCGAGGTGAATGAATGAGTGATAATTGATGGATAAACCCAGTAACCAACTCACCAAACCTACCCCCCCCCCTTTTTTTTTTTTCTTCTTTTTAATCATAGTTTATATATATAAGAATAGTTTTAAGGTAGTTGTCAAGTTTTATTGCTTGTGCTAAGCTGAATACATGAGGGTTCTGCCCTCACCAAACACTCCTTCATCACATTTTCCACTAATCCATGAAATCTGCGAAACCGTCGTCTCTTTTTATTGCCCGCCGATCACACGTCTTACGGCTCTAATGACCTCATTTCGCGAATGCAGGGGTGGGCAAACTCTTACACCCTGTCCTTTGACTTCAATCTCACCTCTCCCGCTCCCAAACGTCGTCTCCTCTCTTGCTTCTCCTGAACCCACACTCGCCTGCACTCATGCTCACACCCTAGCATCCGGGTTATCCTCGCCCTTCCCCGTCCTACCACTTAGACTATTATTCTCTCCATCTTTGTTTAGTTCCCCATTCCATTTTTCAGTTACTTTAAAGTTAGTCCGGTACGGTTGCCCACTCTTCCCGGGGAACCGGAAGCACGGTGGTGCACCCGAACAAAAGATATTATAGTGCGACTGTGAAGGTTTAGAGGCAACATTTCACACCTGTAATTTATTACGAAATTGTTATTGGGCTATCGTGGTCAAACCTAGTATGTTTACGGAAAATATTTCTCTTTCGGAAATGGTGCTAATGGTACTTATATGCCTACAACTGCCATAGTATCTTTATTCCTCATACATTGAAATACAGCATAAAGTGAATTCGCTGGGACCAAAAGCGACTTTACCGATTTTCAGATTTTTGTAGTGATTGAAACTCCGCGTGTAATAGAGTTTTACAAGAAGTCGGCTAAGCTGTGATTATGCTCCAAAACTCTGTCTCTGATGATAATAACGGGGCTATGACAACGCTCTATTGTCTGCTGTTTGTCCTCGTAAAAAAGAAACAAATGTTGTTAACCTGGTAACTAGCCTAACACATAATCCTGGTATGATAACTTATAACTCCCCAAAAACCGGGCATTAATATGATTCTCCCGATGGGTAATGTCTGACTTAATTATATCCTCGATCATGCGATCGAAATAAAACATCGTATTAAGAACTTTTACTGAACTGCTACTTTTTTTAAACATGTCTTTTTAGATTTGAATTCTTTCGTGGTCCCTATATAGGATGGAAAAATTCAGTTCGTCACAACCTTAGCCTAAATGAATGCTTTAAAAAACTACCCAAGGGGATGGGTGTTGGCAAACCTGGGAAGGGTAACTATTGGACTATCGAACAAAATTCCGCTTACATGTTCGAGGACGAAGGTAGTTTACGTCGCCGGCCTCGAGGATATCGATCTAAACTGAAAATGAAACCATACAATGCAGCCAATGGTTATTACACGACATCGTACGACGGAAGTCCGATGGTAAACTCTTACAAAATATCAATGATAATAAATCGTCAATTACTTCATTTCTTTTTAACCAGGACAATCCAAATTTTTATGCGGCACCAGGCTATACTTCATATGAATACTCAGCACCGGGAACGTCCTTCAATGATGCCTGGAATCATCAGACGACTTTACCACAGTATTCAAACATTACCACACACCATAGCGCCTCACTACATCACAATGGTAGCCCGTCACCATCGTCAGCACCGCCAACATCCTCAGTGTCAGTTTCAATGCAAAGTACAAATCCCAGCTTAGATTATATAAACTATCAGTACAGCTCCAGTTCCTACAATATTGATGGTGGTAAGTGTATGCGGCAAGGGATCTAAAAAAGTTAGCGGCGTTCCTTTGATTCCTGTTGAAGGCTGTGCCTGACGGCGTGAAACATATGCTTCTTGGCAGCACACATTTGGAAGAGTGGTAAAGCGCGAGGTTTATGACTCCCGTCAGGAATTTAAAACCAGAAATTACAATTTTACTTAATTGCTTGCTGTCCAGTGGGATTCATTTCAATCGTGATCTCTGATTTCAAGTGGTCCGATGATTAGGAGGCATAAGCCCAATGCAATGGTACTACATACTTAAAGTCAACTTAGTTGAATAAGAGTGATAGACAATTAGCTGGTTGCAGGGCGAACTGCTTAACATAATTTTGAAGACAGTTTTTAGGGCATAAGAAGTTGCCGCGTTTGTTAGTTTTCAAAATTTACTGATCTCATGGCGAGAGTTTTTGGCTTTAAGGAATGAAACTTGAGATAAACTTAAAGACAATTTTAAGTTTTAATGATACGTCTAACAGGAGAGAAATGAAAGTACCCTCTTACCATTTTTGTTTATTAATAAGTCAGAGTGTTTAAAAGGTTTAGAGAATATGCCCTTTGGCAATTGTTATTAATTTCTTTTATTCCAACAATATATTTTGAGAAATTTGTTTGGTGAGCCAATCCGTTTTATAGCATCGATATTATGTGATGTTGTATGTTCAAAATGTCCTTTTGCACATTTGGAAAAATGGTTTGGTGGATTTGAAGAACAGTTCGGCTGAAGAACGATTCATCGTGCTCATATCTGTCTATCTACAATTTTTAAATTTTTAAACCCAAGAGGAGTGTCATTGCTTTTGCACACCTTGAAATCATTTCAGTTTCGGTCATGGGTATTCTACAGCACGTGGGATCCTTGAATAAATTTCGGTCGTCGGTAATGGGTATTCTAAATAACAACAAAATACGCGGCTAGGCTGAAAATTAATGCTGACGTGCTTGCAGAAGGCGATCAAATAACCTTCAAAAAGGCACGTGGCGGCAAATGGAAGTAACATTTTCTCATACGTATGCGCAGACCTGAGGTTGATCCACTGTATTTCGGGAACGGGAAGTATGGTGATGTGTTCTAGTGCTATGACAACGCGACGACGCAAAAGTCCGCTGAAAAGTATTTAATTGAATTTAATTTAATTTAGTTTTAATATAGTGAGGGCAGAACCCTCGTTAATTTCACTTAGTACAAGCGGTGAAAAGATTTAAAAGTAAAGACTTACGAACTAACTTAAAAAACTAGGGTTTAAAAAAACTTAATTTAGATAATTAAGATTTAGAGATTAAAAAAATTAATTTGGAATAAATATGGAGGTAATATGGTGGGAAGGTTGCGGTGTACGTGGTGGGGTGGCGAAGACCGGGTAGTAGGATAAAGGGGCGGGGTGATTGGAATCTGTACGGGTTATGGGAGTGTAGACGGTGGGTGGGACAAGGTCAGGAGGGGAACGAGAGAAGACGACGTTTGAGCGCAGTAGGAATGAGGTAGAAATCGAAGGAGGTAGGATAAGAGTTTGCCCGCCTTAGCATTCGTGAAATGGGTTCACTACAGCCGTAAGTAGTGTGGTGGGAGGGCAAATAGAAGAGACGAGGGTTTCGTAGGTTACGGGAGTTGGTGTGGAGTGCGATGGTGGAGAGCAAGCTAGGGCAGTTGATTGTGCCGGAGAGGAGAAACGGTGGATGAAGAGGATATCGGCAAGAATTCTGCGCTTCTCAAGTGTACGAGGGTTGCCTCTTATGTTTCGGGATTTGGCAACCCTAGCGTTGCAATTCGGCAATTGACAGCTCTGTCGTAAAGTTGGACATTTTTGAGGTTATATGCACTCAGAACGTTTTGACATACGAGCGCTATTTGTGTTATTTACAGTAACTTAAAAGATTCATCTCGGCCCAAAAATGGAATTAAATCGTCAACATTTTCGTGCGATTATTTCTTACAACTTTCGGCGTGGATTAACTCAGCAACATTGCATGGATGAACTTAATTCAATTTTTGGCGATGAAGCTCCATCAAGGACCAGTGTTTATCGATGGTATGGTGAATTCAATCGTGGTCGTAGTTCCTTCCAAGATGAATTTCGTGAAGGCCGTCCAAAATCAGTTGTTGTTCCGAAAACCATTGATGCTGTGCGCGAACTGATATTGGAAGATCGTCATGTGACCTATCGTGAGATTGAGACAACCTTAGGCGTTAGTGGGACCAGCATACATTCAATATTGCATAAACATTTGACTGTCAAAAAAATTTGTTCGCGTTGGATCCCACACAATTTGTCAATCGCCCAAAAAAAGGCTCGTGTCAATTGGTCGAAAGAAATGCTCAAAAAATATGGTCGCGGTGCTTCGAAACACGTCTATGACATCGTGACAAGTGATAAATCGTGGATTTACGCGTATGAGCCCGAAAGTAAACAGCAGTCGACTGTCCGGGTGTTTCAAGTTGAGCCAAATCCAAGAAAAGTTGTTCGCGCACGAAGCACTTCCAAGCAAATGGGAGCCTGTTTTTTCGGACCAAACCTGACTGGCGTATTCAAGAAGGGGGCGGACGAAGGCTATGTAGAGGGAACGGGAAACGTAGGGATTAGAGATTTCCTTAGACCAGCGTTTCACAAACCCAAGGGCGGAGTTGCCCTTAAGAATGATATCATCGATATCATTCCGAGGTCACGTATTGAGGGCACGTATGAAATCTGCTGGTTTAGCAATAAGTAGGAGCGTTGCGGAGGGGGGTGGACGGGAGGGCGGGGGGGGGGGGGGTAGTTCAAGACTACTGATACTAGGGATAAGGTTGGTCTCCGTCAGAGCGTATATGTGAAGGGGAGGGAAAGTGCCTTTTCCGGAGTCGAATGTGTTTTGGAGCAGAGACCTCTAAGATTCTGATAGTAGACGGTTGGGGGGAGCGTATTGATATGATAAGAGGGGCCAGAGGGCGGCTGAATAGGGTCAAAAGTACTTTTTATTATTGGGATAGGTAATTTTGCTGTCGATATATTGGCGAAATGCCGAGAAATCTCTTAGCACCTTGTTAGGGGGCATATCGAGATTTTTATGGAAGTTAATGAACAGGCTGCGAAGGCTAGGAACGTCAGGAGGTAGGCCTTCCTGCCGGATGGAGGCCATTACGCTGGTTTTCGTTTTACCTTCATAACAGACAGAGTCGGCTTTCTCGTAGAGGAAAGCAAGATAGAGGCGTACATTTTCATAGGTCAATTTGTTCCTAAATTTAGACAGGGTATACCGGTTGTCAGAAGTAATGGTTTGCTGAGTGAGTTTGACATATGGTGGTAATACCGGGTCGATTAATGGCCTGGGGGGGTGTGGACGGGTGGACGGGGGCGTGGACTAGGTGCGGGAAGTATTGAAGCAAGAGGCGGCCTCGAGTTAGGACCACTGGGAGAGTGAAGCGCGCCCGGGGGGGGGGGGGGGGGGATTAAGAGTGTGTGATCTATGGAAGTTGGAATATTTCGCGCCTGTTTTGAGGTCGAAGAGGGGGGTGGAATTGAATTGGAGACAGGGGTCGGGGGTGGTGTGGGGCGAGCAGGTTTGCTATTATTTTGACGAGGGGCTTTATTGCGGGCGGGCGAGGGGGGGGGGGGTACAGGGTGATGGTGACCGACGTGATTGGGGCTAGGGAGAGGAGTTAGGATATGGTTGGGCGCAGGATATTTCTTGGATCGGCTCATCCCTTGACTGGGTCGGAGTGGGCGTAGTAAGCGAGGGAGGCGGGGGCGCATTGACAGGGGACGATTTGTTGTTGGGAAGGGGAGAGCCCCGGGGGACGTGCAGGCGGGTTAGTGTTGGTGATCGATTTAGGAAGGTGGCGCTGGAACTGTATACTGAGAGTATGGAGTGGGGGCAATGGAGTTTGGTTGATGGGATGCGGTTGCTGTTACTCATCGACAGCCCACCAATCCGACGGCAACCGTTTTTATTCGGGTGGAAAATCCAGTCGTACCTGGAGGGAAGAGATATTCGGAAAATGGACCCAATATCGGAGGGAGGAAGCACGATCCAATATGTTCTGGAAATCTTGTATTTTTTACGAAAGTATTCCGAAATCCATTCGGAGCTCGCGGATTGCACACGTGCTTGAGGAGCGCGAATAAAAACGAAATAGCCAGATGGGGCAAGAAGTATAAGTACAATTCCCAAGCCTCAAAATCACTTTTTAACATAGTCACCGTTGAGGCTAATGCATTTCTCATGTTCTCGTCTATGAGACGGCGTGGAGCCCATGTCCTCGATTCGAAAAAAGTCTAAAGAATTTTTCGGTAACGGAATAAAAACCTGAACATTTTCGTCGCACATCTTACCCATAAAAAAAATTACCACTCTCACATGATTTCCCACAATGTATATGCTTGTGATGAGGGAATGGTGTAATACTTGTTTCTGTTACCAAGCGGGTTGTGGTTTTGCAGCGTTTCAGTGGCGGTCATATCTTTATACATCTCTGTTTCTTTACATTGTAATTCTTATATACTTAAATCTCTTTGTCCGTTCACCCACCCATTGCACTAATCATCATATATAATAAAGTTTTATTGCTCTTTCACTCACATTATTTTACAATTTTCCTGAATTCTTGGCGCAACGCTAATAACCTTGCTCGTAAAAGTAAATTATTATGGAAAATTTAACAAGCCTCGAGACTTGCTAAATAAGGCCAAGACTAAAACCCGGCTGTAGTGCCGGTGATGATAATGGAAGCTAAATTCAAGGTGGCATTATACATTTTTGCATAAATGTTGCAATAACATGAGAGTTTCGCTTGTGTGTCTGTATGATTCTTAAGTGAGGTCCGCTTTCCGTTTTTATGTTGTGTTTCTACAATAAATCCAACTTCTCAACTTAAAATATGCGTTACAAATACATTAATTAAACACTAATATGACAGATGTTCCTTAAATGAGTCAGTGAACTGAACACAACTTGACTTGAACTAAAACTTCTTGACTTGAACAGATTCAACTTTATTTGACTTGAACCTATCACTGTATCAATTCAACTCGAATAACAATGGAGGAACTCTTCGAATGACAAACGAGGAAAGGAAGATAGGAGGACAATGTAAGGTTTGACCTTGAGGAGATCGGGACAGATGGTCAAACCTTGGGGGAGAGTACACAGGACAGGGAACGATGGCGGAGTCGAGTCGGTGAGGTCGTGAACTTCCGGGCTCCTACAGGCCAATAAATAGTAAATAGTAATAGTAGGTATTTTCTGTTTGTAGATCTTTTCCAGATCGAGTGTTCCTTGGTAGTGATGTTTTAGGCCTGCTTTTTCAAATGTGGCGCAATTGCTGTTGCGTTGCCCTCAACTCTCCTTCCTTAATTTGTAAATCCTCTGCAGAAATTCTTTCCTTGTCGATTTGGCAAGCAGGTGGACACTTACACCCCTGTGTCGCCCAGGCCAAAGAACTGAGCTGTTGAAGTTTTACAAGTGTCACTCGTGTAACGAATTCGCGGATTCTCAGATTCCTGACAGTAATCCTCTGGTTGTAATCCACCTTTGTTTTAGGTATATCTACTTCATCTACGTCAACGCACTTATCCTCATTAGTCGGTTCATCTCAAATATCAACGGGACTGTTCGTTAACTAGTCTGCCTTTAATTGGTCTTTGGTCCCTTCAAGTTTCTCATCTTCATCAACGATATCTTTGTGCGAAGTTGGTTTCTGAATTTATTTACTTATTTATTTAGCTTAGTTCAATGGGTTACGACCTAGCTAGATATCTAAGTTAACAAAGAGAAAGAGAACACTGGGCTAGTGTGGGTATTTGGATAACGTGGATAGACGATCATGTAATTGGTAGGATGGGGAAGGGTAGAGTGATAGGATAGTCGGGTAGGATGTTGGAAGGTGTGCGGGTAGTATGAGTGTAAACGAGGTATGGGGCGGGATCAGGAGTAGAAAGAGAGGAGACGAAGTTTGAGAGCAGTAGAGGTGAGATTAATCGGCGCAAGGCTAATAACCTTGCCCGGAAAAACAAATTATTATGGAAAATTTAACAAGCCTCGGGAATTCCTAAATAAGGCCGAGACCGGTTGGTTGGGGGGGGGGGGGGGGGGGGGGGGGGGCATTCACGGGAGGAGGTGATAGAGTGAAATTTGACAACGATAAGTTCGAGGCAGTTGTTAAGGTACCAAGTCAAGAACCTGTCGAGATCCATTTGGAGAAGTGAGGAGTCGTGAAGAGAGCGGATCGTTTTGTAGAGTTTAGTGTCGTCCGTGTAGAAAGAGATGGGTGAGTACTTGATATTGGAGTCAATGTCATTAATGGTAACAATAAATAGGATGGGTCCTAGATGATAGCCCTGGGGAACTCCAGACGTGGGAAGAAAATAATTCGAAAGGGAGTTTCTGAATCTGACACGGTGGGTTCGAGCTTTAAGATTGGAAGATATCCACTTAATCAATGGGGGTTCGAACCCAAGGGAGGATAGCTTAAAGAAGATGAGATTATGGGGGATTTTGTCAAAAGCCTTGCTTAAATCGGTTGTGATTACATCGACTTCGGTGTCATTCTCTACGACACGGAGAGTATTGGATGAGAACTCAACTAGATTGGTGGTGGTCGACCTACCCGCAAAGAAACCATGCTGATTAGGAGAGATGATGGATTTACGTCGAAAAGATAACGGAATGTAAAGAATACCTTCGAACAGTTTTAGAATATAAAAACAGTTTGGCGAAGGGACAGTAGTTATTAATATCGTCTTTGGGTCTCTTTTTATGTATAGGGTAAAAAAGGTTTTCCAAATACTAGGGAAAACATACTAGGGATGGGAGGTGAGAAACAGGTCCAGTGTGTTCGCGGAATGACCATCTATATCTGGTACCCGTGTTGGCTCATTGACGAGTTGAGTTAAATAATTCGACTCAGCAAAGAGCTGAACATACTGACCTTCAGGTGTTGTGTGTCCCGGAGTGACGAAGCCACTGAGAGTTATGCACATTAAAATCAGCCACAATAACGATTTCAGTGTGGGGATATAGGGTCAAAATCTTATCGATAGAATCAGATAGAGCATCAAATTCCTTAAAGGATGCATTTCTATCCTGGCGCAAGACTAATGAAAAAACAAATCATTATGGATAATTTAACAAGCCTCAGGACTTGCTAAATGAGGCCAAGACCGGATCCCGGTTGTAGTGTAGGTCAAGATGATGATGATGATGACGATGATGATGCATTTTTTACCATGTTTGGGCTTCTATAAAGAAAGCAGTAATGTATGATATGCCTACGAACGTGAAGTTTTAGTCACGAAAATTTTACATTCTGGATTGGAGCAGAGTCCATATTGGGGCAGAAGCTGATAAGGAATATCACTTCGTATGTATGTGGCTAGACCACGATGTGGAAAGAACAAAGGCGTGGGCAGACACAGAAGTGAAATTGCATCTTATGCCACGAATGTTGGAAAGATCGACGTGAAATTCCCGTTCCATTGAAATTGCGACAAGAAAACCAATACCGTCTCAGCAAAGGATGGAAGTTGGACCCAGCGATGCCACCAGTCGAACAACGCATTTCCTTTTGTGTCAGAGGTAGGGTTCCCCCAGCACTGTACTTGGAATTAAAATTACCCGCCATAAAGAAGTAATTATTTTCCAACTCTAACTTGAGACTTCGGCAGTTCATTGAGAAACTGGGCACTGATAAGCTTCAGGAGCGTAAATGGGGACTAATATAGATGCCTAGATCTATAATGCAGGTTTCTTTCTAGCACCTAAAACTTGTGTACACTTGTGCTGTAGATGACCTTTTGTTAGTAACCATTTTGATTAGACGGTGACTCTTTGGCGGATTTTTATTCCATATGTTTCGCCGAACATAGTCCACACAGAAAAGAAATAAGGACGTTTGTACTCGTTTTCGATTGTTTATTTCTTTCCTTATATATATATATATATATATATATATATATCATCATCATCATCATCATCGGCACTACAACCGGGAACCGGTCTTGGCCTTATTTAGCAAGTCCTGAGGCTTGTTAAATTTTTCCATAATGATTTATTTTGTCTGGGCAAGGTCATTAGTCTTGCGCCAGGGGATATATATATATATATATATATATATATATATATATATATATATATATATATATATATATATATATATATATATTTATTTTCTTAACTAAACTTGCGGCCGCGACGGATATGGGAGGACAATGTTAGGTTGGACCTCGAAGAGATCGGATCGGATGGTCGAACGTGGAAGGAGAGCGCACGGGACAGGGAACAATGGCGGAGTCGAGTCGGCGAGGTCATGAACTTTCGGGTTCCTACAGGCCAATAAATAGAAATAGTAACTAAACTCGCGACTCTTTTACCGCACTCTCTGCGGTTCGCGCTCGAGTCACCTTTTCTGCTTTTTTTACTTCGTCGCTCGGAGGTCTTCCTCAAGTTGAGGTTAATATCGTACTAAATAATATATCTCGCGACGGCAAAAATTCTCACCGAAAAAAGATTCGTCAAGTTGTTCTCTCTTTCCCCTCGTTCGACCTCTTTGTATTTCCTTCATACCTGATAGCCTTTTATACCTCGACGGTATCTTTTGTGTTTTTCCTGGTGCTTAATTACCCAGGGTATTTTACCTGACCGCGATCATTATTTTAGGCTGCGATACTTACAGGTAATTGTTTCTACAGTAGGGTACATGTTAAAAAATAATTGCCGTCTTTGAGCCTGTACCGTCGGTGATCTTTTCGCGATGGAAAAACCGAATTGCGGCTGGCTCCAGAGAAGATCATCAGTATTGTCCAATATTTGGTCGCGTGGCGTTTTAGTAATTTTTGCCGTGATGGATAATGAATTTTTCAGCTAATTCATTTCCAACGACTTGGTTTGTGATTGATTTTTCATACATCATACATAAGCTGGTGACGGATGAGCCATGTTCATTTTCTTGTGGCGCCACCTATTGAGAAATCCCGGGACTTTTCAGACCATGTAGATAGTATACTACACTCCTTTTATGAAAAAAAAAGTTTCCCAAAAATGTTTACTTGAGGGAGATACCTTAAGCTAACTTTCGCGCCGTAGTTTAAAAAAAAAAAAACAACAAAATTTCTGTCATATTGACGTTATTGGTACAATTTATAACCTGTTAGCAGTGTGTTGCAACTATTGTTACAGAAGCGGGATAAATGGGATTCATTCTGAATGTAAACGGGACAACCTTCCAATCAATATTCTGATTTAAACAGTCTTCTTTTTTCAATTAACATGTTTCGTTTCTACATGTACACAAATTTGTTTAATAACTGCAGCTTGGAGAACGTGCCTAAAATCCCAAATTTTTAAATTTGAAACTAAGTTGGAAGAAGTATCGGTTTCGTTGACTCTAACTGGTTTGAAAGGACTGATATTATTTTTAACCGCTTCAGTGGTTTGGCTTTCTTCCATGATAAAAATGAGATTCATATAAAACTAAATTAAAGAGCATCCATTAGTTTTTGAGCCTCGTTCGTGAAGATTGCTGGCCAAACAGTTGTAGGGCAAATTAAGAGGTTAGACACTGGTAGCTCCGAACAAATTAACTAACATTAATGTATTGCCATTTTTAAGTGATTAACTTAATGCCATGCGTTCGCTTTCTGTTCTTGATTTACCCAGCTTGCTGCTATATACATTACACACCAATTGCGTTAATTGTACTACAATTGTTATTCTATTTAAATGACTTACAAATGTCATCAGATAATCTAAACAAACTTGCAATCCTATTCGCAATTAGAGTACGGATCGGTAATAAAGTTTTCCTTTTTCTATTTATAGGACTACGTTCGATGTCAATATCACAAGTGGCGAGTCTGTCATCCATGCCATCGTTAACACCGACGAGTTCTTCATCAGGGAGCTCATTAATTGACCGCAAAACTATGTATGCACCGCCATTAACGCCGCCTTCATCCATATCATCACCGCCATTACATCACCCGACTTCCATCAACATACCCGCTTCAGCGCCTTACTTCGAGCACATAAAGTATTCGAATTGAGACTGGGCTGGTCGTACTCCGTACCACATCATTCTATGTTTCTTGTCTTACAAACTAGATTGTAAGATATAGGCGCGCTGAGTTATTATTTATTGTACAGTGATTAGAGGTGATTTATTAAGTTTTTAATGTAAATATAATGTATGACACAAAACATTTGGGGGATTGTGTTTTAATTTCAATTTCAGAATCCTATAGATGTTGGTAATCAAAAACGAAAGAGCTTTGCCTTTTTGAAAGACTATTCGTGTGTCGAGTATAACTTTTATTTAATATTTTGTTTTCGAGATTTTGAGAGTTTTTCACATCCTTGTGTTAAAGGTGTGACACATTGCATTGTGGTCTTTGACTTTCCAATTTGTTCCTGTCTTGGATTCTGATACAATATTTGTTTATTTATTTTATTTATTTATTTATTTATCATTAACAAGTAATTTAAAATTACATATCAATATATTTGTATAATGAGCCTAGCAGCTGAAACTATTGGTTCTTTACTTTTAAATTATAATTTGATTTTTAGGTTTTTTATAAACTTATCTATGTTTTCAATGCTGTCGGTTGTAGCGCCGATGATGATGATGGGTAATGTAAATTACATATCAATAATCTAACATAATGAGCCTAGCAGCGGGGACTATTGGCTCTGTACTTTTAATTTACAATTTTAAGAATTATATTTTTATTTAAAATATCGGCATTCACAATTTTAATTTTTTTCTTACGTCCACTCGCCGTGACTGCTCGAACAAGAAGAAGGCAAGGAACCGAAGTCCATCCATTATCGTCCTATTGTACTAGATTAGTCACAATGGGTTGACATTAATGATGGGTTTACAGTGTAAGGTCTAGCGATAAGTTATGTGTACAATTTTCTATTTTTTTACTACATCTCGGTCAACGTGACAATTTAGATCGACCACGATCTTACATGATTTAAGTCGCGTGAAAATCGCCAACGAGACAGCACGTGCGCTTCTGCCTCGTGATCCGTGCCATCGGATCAATTTTGCAATCCGTTTTGGGATTCTTAGATACACATAAGCTACCCAATTGCACTATCGGTTCGGGTGCGAAGTATTACTGTGAGTTTCTAAACAAACAAACAGATCTTCACACCCACGTCCGAGTGCAGTGCAAAGTTTTCTATGCGATCCTATGCAAACAAACGGATCTCCGCACACGTGCCTTAGTGCTGTGAAAAGTGCGAGAATATACAAGCGAGTGATGTGCAGTGCTCCTCGATAGTATAGTGGTTAGTATACCCGCCTGTCACGCGGCAGACCGGGGTTCGATTCCCCGTCGGGGAGCCTCTGGCGTAAGACTAATAACCTTGCCCGGAAAAAACATGATTTGTGTAACATTCGTGGCTTGAGATGCATTTTCTCTTCTGTGTCTGCCCATGTTTCTAGCCAGAATCCAACTATCCTCGCACTTAGCGAAACCCGGGTAATTACTAATACAGATATTTCTGATTTTAATCTACCTGGATATAACTTAGTGTCACTGTTCTTTCCACATCGTCATATAGCCACGTATATACGAAATGATATTGCTTATCAGCTTCTGCCACAATATGGGCTCTGTTCCAACCCAGAATTTAATTTCTCTTGGCTAAAACTACACGTTCGTAAGCATATCATACATTACTGGTTTCCTTACAGAAGCCCAAACTTGGATAGAAATGCATCCTTTAACGAATTTGATGCTCTGTCTGACTCTATCGATAAGATCTTGACCCTATATCCCCAAACTGAAATCGTTATTGTGGGTGATTTTAATGTGCATAACTCTCAGTGGCTTCATCCCTCCGGAACAACAACACCCGAAGGTCAATATGTCCAGCTTTTTGTTGATTCAAATAGCTTAACTCAACTTGTCAATGAGCCAACACGGGTACCAGATATATATGGACATTTCGCCAACACACTGGAGCTGTTTCTCACCTCCCAGCCAAACAAATACACAATTGAAGTTTCTTCGCCCTTGGGCACTTCAGACCACTGTGTCGTGTCAGCTAAATTTCCTCTAACCAACAGTAACGTTAATGAGAAAGCTCTCAAAAGAACAGTATGGTTCTACGAGAAAGCCAACTGGGAAGGTCTGAGCGACTTTTTTGGGAGGTTAAATTGCTCCTTATTTTTCCTCCATAACGATGTTGACTCTATAGCGGACACATTGACAGACACGATTTTACTTGGCATGTGGACCTTTATTCCACACAGAGTAAAGAGTATCAAACCCAAGAGAAATATGTGGTTCGATTCCAGGTGCAGAGAAGCCATTAAGGCCAAAGAGTTGGGCTTCCGGTTGTA
Source organism: Microdon myrmicae (assembly GCA_963931805.1). Lineage (NCBI taxonomy): Eukaryota > Metazoa > Arthropoda > Insecta > Diptera > Syrphidae > Microdon > Microdon myrmicae. The sequence goes on from OZ007498.1 coordinate 64,832,431, forward strand.
TAAATCAAACAACGCTGAGGAAAACCGGAAAAGATTTAAGAGAGCTAGAAATGACTGCAATGCATATATTCAACGCGCCAAGTTCTTGCATGACCGGAGAATGAGACAAAAAATACTACAGTCTCTCATGGGGAGTAAAAGCTTCTGGGCATTCGTGAAAAACATTCAAAACGCAGTCCCTTCATCCATTCCATCGCTTATAGTCGATGACAGACCAGTCACCACTGCAATAGAGAAGGCGAATCTACTTGCTGCACATTTTGCCAACTCAAGGCTGCCTGATACCACATCAGTTCCACCTCAACTTGAGCATAAGTAGCACACCATGAGCCAGATTCGCTTCCGAACGCGTACTGTTGCCCGCGCACCCAAAGAGCTAAACGCACACAAATCCGCTGGTCCTGACGGTATTCCCCCAATCCTCTTGAAGAGATATTCCTCTTCACTCGCCAAACTACTGCGGAAACTCTTCCATTTATCTTATTCTACTGGCCGTTTCCCAAATAGATGGAAGTCAGTTAACATTCCGCAAATTCCCAAAAAGGGTGACAAATCGTCCCTTTCTTCTTATCGACCCATAGCACTAACTTCTATTCTCTCGAAGGTAATGGAATCTCTTATCAACCGTCAACTTTCGAAATATCTGGAATCAAATGACCGCCAATATGGCTTTCGTAGCAACAGGTCCACAGGAGATCTGATGGCGTACCTTACCAAAAAGTGGGTCCATTCAATCCACTACCTCGGTGAAAGCAAGGTAGTCGCATTGGATATTTCAAAAGCCTTCGACAGAGTTTGGCATCCAGCCCTTTTGTCAAAATTGCATTCATATGGAGTGGATAATTCCCTGATCCAATGGATAAGAGACTATCTTTCTGGTCGTTCAATCCAAGTGGTTCTTGATGATCTCAAATCTGTCTCCCATCAAATTAATGCAGGTGTTCCCCAGGGTTCGGTACTCTCACCCACTCTCTTCCTCATCTTTATAAATGATCTCTTGTCAATTACTCACAACCTAATTCACTCGTTTGCTGATGATAGCAGGTTGAGTTTCTCATACTCATACGAACACTGCCGTCCAAACTCTTCGAACGTCGCTTCCAACCAGCAACTTATGCTTGATACATTGAATTCTGACCTCAACAAGATATATCAGTCGGGATTATCTAACCGAGTAGAATTCAATGCCCTAAAAACTCAGTGCTGCCTCTTGTCGTCAAAGGTGAACCCCAAAGTAAATATACTGTCTATGAACGGCACTTGCATCGACGAAGCCAAGGAACTATCAATCCTCGGCACTCGAATTAATTCGACTCAACTAGAATGACCACATATTTGAAGCTGCGAAAAGTGCAGCCAAATGTATGGGATTCCTCAAGAGATGCAAAAGATACTTCACTCCATCCAACCTGGCCACTACTTACAAGGCGTATATTCGTCCAAAAATGGAGTTCAACTCCCATATTTGGTCAGGCGCATCCAAAACTGCACTACACGTGCTCGACAGGATAAGTCGATCAATTCCACCCTTAGAACACAGGCGCAACGTATCATGCCTATCTCTTTTCTATAGGTATTACCACGGTCGTTGCTCAACTGAACTTGCTGAATGTGTTCCGCCCCTTCAGATATTTTCCCGCGATACCCGTCAATCTGTGAATCCGCATCAGTTCACCTTGAAAGTGGACTATAGGCGCACAAATAAACATAGAGAGTCATTCTTTAGCCGAACCACACGAATGTGGAATTTTCTGCCTGATCATGTGTTTCCTGGCCATTGTGATGTCCAGACATTCAAGACCAATATACATCGACACCTCCTTTCGTTATCCACTTCCTCTCATCCGCTCGCACTGTGCTCTGACATTTAAGGGTACTTCAAAATCCCCTTTTGTGCGCGAGTTATTTTGTGCTGTTCCCGGAGAAAATATTTTCAAACGAAAAGACCTTTGTCTTTGTTTATTTAGAAACTATGTTTCCTTTTATTATTTTCCTCCTCTGAGCAGCTCGTGTATTCGGGTCCGTAGTCAGACAGGATCTCGCTGTTACATTTTTTTTTTCAAAACTATTTATTAACCATAATTAGAATTTTTACATTTAAGTAATACAGTACTTAAAATTAAATTCGTAACAATTGCTTACATGTAATTATTATTATAATACATTTTCCAAACAATGTTTTAAGAGTTACAGGATAGATGTGTGTTTATACATTTAGTAGGGTTTCGTCTTCCTGGAAAAGGTCAGAAAACCAGGAATTTCTTATTTTTTCTTTACTTAATCTATACCTAACCCTAAATATAAATATAACTTAACCTAACTTAGTCTGATTATTATAAAATGAGCTATAAACAAAACAATTTATTAGACTTCTCTCGGGAGAGGCGAACCTATAGCGTCGAGTGGGCGCCCCGAGATGCCATCAAATAACTGTTGCAGTTCTTTTTGAACAGTTGCAGGTTGTAACGCTCCGGGAACACTCGCGTGGGAAGGGAGTTCCACAGCTTCCCCGCTCTGTAACGGAACGAGTTCTGATACAGGGATGTTCGCGCTGTCGGGGGATGAACCACAAACGGGTGCGATCCGTCGGATTGTCTTGTGGAGCGCATATAGACCGAATTGCGTGGAACAATGCCAAGAATCTCCGAAGAACAGCACCCGTGATAATATCTGTAAAACAGACAGAGGTCGGCTATGCGTCTTCGATGTGATAACGACTGTAGTCCCGACGTCAGCGCCGAGTCCCTGAGCAGGCGGATCGCTCGTCTTTGTACGCTCTCAAGTAGGTCGAGGGTATGTTTCGGAGCCGAGCTCCAAACATGAGAGCAATATTCGAGCGCGGGTCTAATGTGGGATTTATACAGGAGAAGAAGTTGGGCCGGGGTAAAATATTTCTTGGCTCTAAAAAGATAACTCCGTTTTCCTGAGGCTGATCTGGCGATACCCGATACGTGTTTATGCCATGATACATTCCCACAGACCGTGACGCCGAGCAATTTCAAACTTTCCCCAGCCTCGAGGGCCCGGCCACTCATCATCAGCTGTGGAACCGATGATCCAGTTTTCTTTGTGAATGTTGTATACTGGGTCTTCGTTGCGTTGAAGTCGACAAGATTGGCCTTTCCCCACTGCAGGACTTTATCTAGATCCTGGTTCAAAGAGTCAATCTGTCTACATCTCAGCTGGTGCGACGTTGATGCACCAATCGGCCGATCACTCGAAAAGGAGGAAACAAGCGTACTATCATCCGCAAAACTGAACACTTTGTTATACGTTGTCTCCAACAAATCGTTTATGTGAAGCAAGAACAAGGTTGGAGCTAAAATAGAACTCTGGGGCACCCCCGAATTAACAGGATACAGATCCGAACACTCGCCGTCCACAACAACCCGGATCGATCGATTCTCGAGGAAGCTCCTCGTCCAGTCGCAAAGCTGTTGGGAAAGTCCATATGAACGAAGTTTGCTCAGCAATGCCCCGTGCCAGACGCGGTCAAAAGCCTTGGAGATATCTAATGCGACCGCACTAGACTCACCATGCCGTTCAATCGCAGATGTCCATATATCGGTTATAAGTGTCAAAAGGTCTCCTGTGGACCGCCTACCACGGAATCCGTATTGACGATCATTCAGAAGACCGTTGCACTCAAAATACTTAACCAACTCTGTATTGATGACTTTTTCCATTACCTTAGATAAAATAGACAGTAATGCTATCGGACGGTAATTTTGTGGGAGACTCTTTTTTCCCGTCTTTGGAATTGGCTGAACTCGAGCGATTTTCCAGCAGGCAGGAAAGGTCTTCCGTGCATAAGATAAGCGAAAGAGTCTGCAAGAACCGGCGATAGTTCTGGAGCACAGTTCTTAAGGACTATTGCTGGTATTCCGTCCGGGCCAGTTGCCTTCCTACAATCCAGTTCACGTAGAATGCGTTGAATAGTGCGTGGACGAAATCTCACATCCCGCATGGAAGACTGTACCGGCGAGATCACAGGTGGCTCCAAAAGGCCGGGATCAAGGTTTGAATTCGCGGAAAATAAATTCGCGAACACATTAGCTTTATCCTTTGGATTCGTGACTAACGTCCCGCTGTCTGTCACCAACGGAGGGAAAGAGGAGGAAGCAAAGTTACTGCTGACAGCCTTTGCCATTGACCAGAAGGAGCGCGAACCAGTTGGGCACCGAAGGAGCTTATTGATCACCCTGTCGTTGTGAGTCTTCTTCGCGGTATCAATCGCCTGGTTGTACGCGTTTCTGATTCTAACAAAATTCGTTCTGTTAACATCGGCGGGATTGGAGCGCCATTGCTTAAAAGCTCTATTTTTTGCCGCTGTAATCAGCTCGCATTTTTTGTCAAACCAAGGTTTATCATACGAACTTCGTTTGATGGAATGTGGAATATACATCTCCATCCCCAGGAGAATAATCTCTGATACCGACTCCGCGCAAGCGTTAACATCAGAGTTTCCGAAGCACACCTCCGACCATGGAAAGGATGCGAAGAAATCTCGCATATCGTCCCAGTTAGCAGCCCCATACTTCCATATATGGCGAAGCTGCCTAGGCCGGTTATTCTCTTGGTATGCAAGTGCTTGCGCGACAGATACCAAGCAGTGATCTGAGTTTCCCAGTGGCGCAGAAACCTCTTCGGTATAAATACTCGGTTCGGATGTCAAAAACAGATCCAGGGTGTTCGCATAATCGCCTCGGGGATACGGTACTCGCGTTGGCTCCCCCACGAGTTGAGTCAAGTTGTGGCTTACAGCAAACATTTCCGCCAGCCTCCCAGCCTCGTTGGTTCTGTTAGAATGTAACAACCAGTCGGAATTGTGCACATTAAAATCGCCAAGGACAATAATTTCAGAAGCTGGGTGGTTGATCTGTATCCAGTCGACGGTATATGAAAGATGTTCGAAAAATGTCGCCGGTCGATCGTCATTCGGGGAGCGGTAAAGACAACAAAGAAATTTAACGGAATTCCTCAGCACGACCCTCAACCATATGATGTCCATATTATTGGGCTCCAACGTCTCCATCCTCTGGCAAGCCAGATCGGACCGTGCGAAGACGCAGACTCCGCCCTTAAAACGGAATCTCGAATGTAAGTCGTATCCTGAGCAACGAAGATATGTCGAATCAATTGACGAATCGACCTGGGTCTCAGTTAGGGCAAGGATATCAGTTTTCGTTGTTTGCAAATATTGGTGGACGGCGTTTACATTAGTATTGGTGAAACCGATGCCCCTGATGTTACAAAATGCCGTCACCAGTCGAGCGTGGGCCGAGCCTCGAGAGCTAGCCCGGTTATGCGATGACGAACCTCTCAAAGTTCCATTATTTATCATGATATCTGCATGATGTTCCCCCTGACATAGTCCCCCCCCCCCGGAGATCCGAATGGGAGACTAGTTTACCTCCGGAATTCTTTATATCAGAAGACACCATCATGACTTATCCCCGTGTCAATCCGGGCCATCAGCCACACATCCGAAACACCGCCGAAGATTTCTCTCGGCGATATCGCGGAATGTACAGCGTGACAGGGTGGTATCTCACCTTGGGACCGACTACCACCTAACCAACCTTTTCTCGAACCGGTCCATCAGCCAAGCCCCGAAAGATGGCCAGGGATTTCTCCCGACCATTTCACGGAGCCTAAAGCTTGATGGGGTGGTATTTCACCGGGCGCACAGGGCGTTGGGACCCCGGCTACCACTCGGCCTTTAGCCGCCTCTTACGACAAGCTGGCCTAGCTGTGCGTATATTCTAACGCCCTACTCAAAGGGTATATATGAATTAAAGGATGTGGAATGAGGTCAGTTATGGGTTTGAGGAAGAGTATTTCTTTCCGGTTGTTCGTTGGAAAAACGTAGGATGTTGGAAAATGGTTGGACGTTACAGTATTTGAACTGGTTAGGGGTAACTTCGGTGTTGTGGTATATGATCTCGTTTGAATCATTTACCAGTCTGCCTGAGGCGAAGATAGCTCTGGTGTGGAGACAGTTGGGATAGTTAGTTCTGATATCTAGAGGGTTCTCTAAGAGCGAGGTTATTATGGGATTGGGATTATTTTGTAGGTTTTCGATAAATTTGATAGATAGCTCGAGGAATCGTCTATCGAGGCGCTCAATACCAGCGGTATTGTAGAGTTCGACGTTACTATAGTACTTATAGGAGTTAGGACGACGATGTAACCCAGAGACATACCTAAAGCATTTTCTTTCGAATACTCGTAATTTCTCCATTTGGGAGGGAGTGGCTGTTACGTTTCGAACTTAACTCTATTTATATATTTCGAATCTATTGATATCTTAAATCTATTAGGTAAAACAGGTTTTGAAGTGCCTGTGTTTCTATTATTAAAATACAGTGGTTCACGTTTTCTTTTGTTCGTGTTTTGGGAATGACATTAAGTTGAACAGATTTTGAAGTAGCTGTGTTTTATGTTTTGTTTGTTACCTATCTTAAGCTTTCAGGAATGTTAGCTATCTTATATTTTAGGGGTGTTAACTCGCGCGTTAGTGTAAAAAAAAACAACGATTTTCGTACTTAAACTCAATAATATAGTGGCAAACGTTCCTAGGAAAGCATTCAATTCAATCAGCTAGCACTAGTCTCCACAGACGGATGTTTTTAGCCTCGACGACACCATTATATGGCAACTGTGTAATTTGACAATTTTCGATGTCTCTAATCACATATCTGTCATGTGGTAATACTTTATGGACCACATAGGGGCCTTTACATTTCGGAATTAATTTCTTATTGGTACCACTAGTAGTGTCATTATTTCTGATGACTACGTAATCTCCCTCTTCATACAGAGGCGCGGGACGATGATGGTCTTCACCCTTCCTCAGGTTATGCTCCCGTGCTTCAGATATAGCTTTAGACGCTTTTTTCCTGTCTTCAGTCAGATTCCGATACAGGGGAGTCACCTGCTTTTCTTCAAGGAGCTCTGCTAGTTTATCAATGTTAGGATCGCGTTGATCAACTCCAAACAGAAGCCTACTAGGTGCATCATGAATAGACTTGTGCATGGTATTGTTTAAAGCATACTCTACGAGAGATAACTTTTGAACCCAATCACCGTGATCGATTGAATCGCTTACGTTCCCTAACATACGCGTCAACACCTGGTTCACACCTTCTACCTGTCCGTTCGCTTGGGGCGACTGAACTGCCACATTAACGTGCATTACATTCTTATCCAATAAAAATGAACTGAGTTCCAGTGAAGTAAAACAAGTGCCTCTGTCCGTGATTAGTCTGAAGAGCCTGCTTTTTTTGTAATTGCTTCTATTCTATTCTATTCTATTTACTGGCCTGTAGGAACCCGGAAGTTCATGACCTCACCGACTCGATTCCGCCATCGTTCCCTGTCCTGTGCACTCTCCTTCCACGTCCGACCATCCGATCTCCTCAAGGTTAAACCTAACATTGTCCTCCCATCTCCGTCGCGGCCGTCCTATCGGTCTCTTTACTGTTGGTCTACCGTCAAGAATTCTACGCACGGTTCTATAGTTGCAAATTCGCGCCACGTGTCCGACCCATCTTAATCTTCGCGACTTGATTACTCTGACTATTGTAGGTTTGCGGTATAGCTCTTCCAATTAGTGGTTATGGAGTTTCCTCCATTGTCCTGCCTCCTCGTCATATTTACCGCCAAAGTTATCCCTCAAAACTTTATTCTCGAATACGGGGAATTTGTTTTCTTCCCGTTTTGTGAGAGCCCATGTTTCGCACCCGTATAGAACAATCGGCATGGTTATGGTTCTATCGACACGGAGCTTTATGTTACGTGATAGAAGTTTGGATTTCAGCAGTTTACTGACTGCGTGCCAACTACCGTTGCCGGAGTGTAGTCTTTTGTTATTTTCCTTCGACATTTCGTTGCTGGCCGTCAGTATCGTTCCCAGATATTTAAATTCTTTGACATTTTCAAACATCTTGCCCCTGACGTTTATATGTGTTCTCCGAGGTCCACCTGCTCTCGCCGTAATCATGTATTTTGTTTTGTCATCATTTATTTCTAAGCCCACCTCTTCTGCCGCTTGCATGATGATTTTACAGTTTTTACTTACAGTTTCTAGATTATCGCCCAAAACGGCGATGTCATCCGCATATGCGAGCACTTGTGTGACCCCGTTCAGGGATGATGCGGTCATGTTGTCGTCTTGTACCTTTCTGATACACCATCTCCCTGTTTTAGTCCGTCCCGGATTTCAAATGGTTCTGAGAGGTTGTTTTCTATTCTAACTCGCCCTTTGTTTTCGTTTATGCAAATTTGAATGAGGGCGGCATAATTTTTTGGGATTCCCAGCTCAACTACAATATGGTAGAGTCTTTGCCTTGCGACTGAGTCGTAGACTTTTTTGAAGCCAACGAACAGTTGATGAACCGTCTCTCCGTATTCCCACTTCTTTTCCAGCAGTTGCCTTACTGTGAACATTTGGTCGCTTGTTGACCAGTTCCTATGGAATCCGCACTGGCAGCCGCCCAGTATTTCTTCTACATACGGTATGATTCTCGCCAGTATGACATTAGTTAATATTTTGTATGTGGTTGGGAGCAATGATATTCCTCTGTAGTTTTCGCAGTCAGATCTGTGGCCTTTTTTTAAAATGGGGACGACTATTGGTGTTTTCCTTTTTTTCAGAGTGACTTCCTTGTCCCATATTTTTTTGATGAGTTGGTGGATCTTTCGAGCGGTTGCCTCTCCTCCATGCTTCATAAGCTCTGTTGGTATGCAGTCGACTCCGGGAGCTTTGTTGTTTTTCAATCGATTTATTGCGCCTACAACTTCGTCGAAAAAGGGCTCTGGGATCTGTGGCTCGACTGTATGTACGTCTGGTGCGTTTATTTGTGGTTGATGGGTGCGCACATTGAGCAGGTTTTCAAAGTACTGCTTCCATCTTGTCACGATATTGTTTGTTTCTGTCACCAGACAGCCGTTTGTGTCTCGGATTATTTTGGCTCTCCCTCGGTAGCCATTTCTTATTGAATTTATGCCGGCATACATACCTCTGATATTCTTTGCTCTAGTATTTTCTAGGATTTTTTCGAACCGGGTCTTCTCCCATTCGAGTTTTTTGTGTTTGAAGAGTCTCATAGTCTCTCTGCAAATCGTCGCGTATCTTTCTGCGTTGAATTCATCATATCTTTCTAAGTTGATCACTCTAAGTCGTTTACATTGTCCAATCTTCGCCCTGCACTCATCGTCAAACCAAGGTTTGGACTTAATTGTTTCCTTAAATCCTAATAACTTTTGGGCTGTTTGTTTGATTGTGTCTCTGATCGATGCCCGTTTAGTGCCCAGATTATTGGTTTCCTCTTCCTCACTGCTCCCATTCTCTAGAATGCTAAATCTATTTGTTAGTTCGTCTTGATATCCAGCCCTTTTGCGCAGGTCTTTTAGTTTATCAATGTCGAATTTTTTGCTCGTCTCCTGTGACTGCCCATGTGGGATTGCTGCGAGGCGACTCCTGATTTTGCCCATCACTAGAAGATGATCGGAGTCTCAATCTGCTCCTCTATAAGATCTTACGTCAAGGATATTCGAGTGGTGTCTTTTGTCTATGAGGAAGTGCTCTATTTGGTTACGCGTTACGCCGTCGGGTGATATCCATGTGGCTTTATGAATTTGCTTGTGCTTGAACATCGTGCTTTTCACTAACAGATCTTTTGACGCTGCGAAGGTGATAATTCGAATTCCATTATCATTTGAAAGGTCGTGTAGACTTTCTTTACCTATAGTTGGTTGGAAGATATCTTCCTTTCCAATTTTCGCATTGAGGTCCCCGAGGAGGATTTTAACATCGAATGATGAGATCCCATCAAATACTTCCTCTAGGGTCTCGTAGAACGTGTCCTTCGTTTCTTTGTCCGTAGATTCTGTTGGGGCGTGTACGTTTATAAATACATAATTGTACCATGAGCCCTGTATTTTTAGCACCGACATTCCGGTCATTAATAAATTTCACATCTTATACATGGGGCGTAATCTTCTTGCTTATGATGAAGCCGGTTCCCAAGTTATGTGTATCGGTATTTCCACACACCAGTGTAAATCCGTTGGTTTCGATTACTTGATGTGGGAGTCGGACTTCCTGCAGCGCGACGATATCCATTTTATATTGTTTCGCGTTTTCTACGACCGTCTGTATCGCGTCTGGTTTATATAACGTTCGAACATTCCACGTGCCGGCGCGTATATTTCCGTTTTTTCCTACGTCTCCTTTTTGCCGAGTCGGTGTTTTCTTAATGATTTTTTCCCTTATGGCAGTGTCGGCTCATCAACGTACGCCTACCGAGTTTTTCGTAAGATTGTATTTTGTGTATTGATCATTCATTTCATGGGATCACTCTGGAGTTTCAAATAGTCCGCCATATAAGAGCCCCTCTTTGATATGGTAAGGTCTGCTTACTGCTCTGATTCGACGCGGTGTCAGAGAGGCGCCGTTATAATACAGCCGGTATACCCCTGGCAGCAAACCATTCAATGGGCACGGTGACGCGTAACACCCTGGATTAGGGGCGGTAAATCTTTGTGTGTTATTCCTCGCTAGCCTGTTTGACATGGGTGGCCCTACTGGAAGCATATGCTTCCGTCAGCATAGCCTGAGTGACTCATCGTAGTTTAAGCCCCCGCACCACGTCAAGGTTTCTACCTGCTGTAGTACTCGAAGTATTTACAGATGACAGCGCACACCTTCTTCGTACTCGTCGATATGACAGGGTACAGCTTGACAAATTTTGTGAACGCATCAACTACCAGAAGAATATGCTTCCTCTTTGACTGAACAGCAGCTAAAGGTCCGAAGTGATCTAAACGTAAAGTATGAAAGGGGTTACGCATTCAGGGATGAAATTAAACGGGGCGTCTTTCTTTAAGAGATTATATATAAATAACTTTAATGTTTGTTTGATGTGTGGAGTCGTGCTGTATGTGTCAAGTCCAATGTTGTAAGTGTTTTTTCCTCCAATATTTTTACTTTGTAGGGAGCCAGTATTTGCAAATTTTGGGCTAATGGTTGCTTCATAAGAGTTGTAGATCTGCACCAAGTGCTGGAGATCTGACTAATTTGAATTGGGTCTGTGGTGAAATTGTAGGGAAGTAGTATCGTGTATACTATCCGGACTGTCGCATTCTCGAGCGCCACTGGTTGTGGGAAACAGAAAGGCTTAAAACAAGAGGTACTCACAGTAATGGAGGCGTCAGCCTTGTAGGTAGGTAGCCGTCTCAGTCGTCGTCTTCACTTGGCATCCCATAGACTACTTCAGGTGCTGGGCTTCCAAGGCGTTGGTCCCTTGGTAATTGGGTCAGAAGAGCCCTCTTCTCAAGCACAAAAACCCGTCCGAGATGTGTTCGGCCTTCACTGTGGTTGGGCTGCTTATGCTCCAACTACCCGGTAAATGCCGTCTCAACAACCAGGGCCGATGGTCTTAAAGGTGTTTCTCGCCGTTAATCCCAGGAGTGGGTTGATTGTCTGTAACTTCTAGTTTATTATTTGGCAGAAAATTAAAGATACTCGCCTTGATTCGTTACTAAAATGCTACACACTTGGTTCGTTATTATTGAAGTTGCTTGTTTTATGTCTCTGGCGGGCCTTTATTTAGTTCAATCTATACATTTACGATAGTCTTACATCCACAGTTGGTTTTTCCCTTTCTCAAGGTTGACTTTTTGATCTCCTTTGGTCATTCTCCGTTATTACAAACGGGGAAAACAAGAAACAGGAACGGAAAACTGGCCACTCATTCGGTGCGGTTAGACCACGAAAAACGGCACATAAGACCACGGACGGTGGAAGATGAACTTCATAGCTCTTACAAATTATACAATACTATTACACGAGTACGGCTCCTCGATAGTATAGTGGTTAGTATACCCGCCTGTCATGCGGGAGACCGGGGTTAGATTCCCCGTCGGGGAGCCTCTGGCACAAGACTAATGACCTTGCCCAAAAAAAAAAAAACAAATCATTATGGAAAATTTAACAAGCCTCAGGACTTGCCAAGACCGGTTCCTGGTTGCAGTGCCGATGATGATGATTACACGAGTACGCGACGAATTAATAATTTAAACATGCAAAAACAAACTTCCACTAGAGACGAGCCTCACGCCAAAAGAAAAAACATCACACACCAGACCTTTTTGCGACTTCCACTTTTTTACTTGTGTGCTTCTCTACTGCTACTCTAACTATCGGTCCCCCAAAAATCCACACGGTTACTGTTTTCTTTTTTCACTCAACCTCTAACCTCCGCCTTAACGAAGGTCTGGGTTTATACGGGGTATTCAACTTGAAACACAAAGCAGCCACATTCAATCAATTCGATTACAAGCTACATATTTTTATATGACGTGCTTTTTTAACAATGAATTGAATTTTTTTTAAGACGTCAATGTGTTTTTGTGTTTCGTTAAAACCAGGAGTTACTTACGTAACAAAGGCCTAGCTATTCGGGAGAATGAACAAACAAACCGTCTGAAATAAGAACTTAAGACAAGGAACGAATGCACTGCTGTAGCATTTTTTGACAGCGGGTAGTTAAGTATAATTTTAAGATGAGAGTCACTCGGTTGGATACCGCATTCAGTTACTTTATACCCAAGGTATTGTATAGTAGCATATCCGAAACGGCTCTTGGACAACTTAAGCTCTATACCGTTTTCTGATATACACTGAAGAACGCGTTCTAATAGCTGAAGATGATCATCAATGTTAGTACTCGCCAGGACTATGTCGTCCATATACAACATAATTTGGTTGTTCTCGGTGAACTGCATAAAAATTCTAGAAATAAATCGTTGAAAAACGGTCGGGGCATTTTTAAGCCCAAAGGGCATCTTAAGAAACTCAAATTGTCCACCTGGAGTAACAAAAGAAGTCAAGTGTGTCGAATCTGGTGACATTTTAACGTGGTGGAATCCAACAATGTGAACATTTTCTTTCCCTCAAGGTACTCTAAGCAATCTTCGATTAGCGGGAGAGGGTAGTTATCACGGACTGTAAGTTTATTCAATGCATGATAGTCTACGCACGTTCGGGTTTCTCCACATTTCTTCTTCACTACAACAATGGGCGATGCTTATGGGGAATCACTCGGTTTTATAATCTTTCGATCCATGAGATCTCCTATAATATCGTTCACCTTTTGCTTCTCAGCGAAGGATAATCGGCGGGGAGAAGAGAAGAAAGTGGTGTTATTCGTAAGCCGAATATGCATCTCAAACTCTGGAGGTTTAGCTTTCAATCTATCATAATTCAGATATTTGCCCTCGACGACTGATAGCATTTTTTTTTTGAAAATCCTAATCTAAGATTGGGGCCAATATTTAACACCTCACCCAAAGTGGGTTCTATAGCGCAAATCTCACAAACACTGTTATCTTTCTCATCATCACAAGCTTGGAGAGCAGAATTATCCCTATCCGGATCATACTCAACTTTTTTATCGCAAGGTATACTACTGTTCATGTAATATTCGTTGTTAGTTTCACTAGGCAAGCTAATAGAACTGAATGTATTCTCATTTCTAGGGGAGTAGGAACAATAATACATGGAACTTAAACAAGAATCAATATTTTTATTAACATTAGAAGTACATTTTTGCGGAGAAGACATACTCTTTAAATTCATTTGTAGCGAAATATTAAGAACTCGCAATCCGGCACGCCCAATCAACAGAGGAACCGGCATAGGGTCATCTGGTTAATAATAATAACGGCGTAGCGATCCTAAATCGCTACCCCTATCTAAATCCCCAATATCACCGAACAATCCCATAACGCAAATCCCAAATTTCATATCGAATCAATGAGCGATAAATTAAACCAAAAGTCAATTGTCGCACATTGATTCAATTCCACATAACACATCCAAGTTCCATATTGAGTCACATGTACAACAAATTTAACCAAAAGTTAATTCCTCATACATTGACTCAATTCCTAAAAACCTTAACATCATGAAATGTTAAATTCAAAACGCATTTCATGATTCCCTTCCTAGAACCCATCCAACTAAAGCCTCTAACAAATTTCCAGAACACAACTCAAATTGAAACGCACAAAGTCATTATGTGTGCTTCTGGGAATTTCCACAATAAAACAGTTGACAAAAGTCAACTGCAAAAACTATAAAAGGACAGTGCTTTTCAATTTCGGGAACAGTTTCTCTTCGAAGGCCGAACCGCTGGCCATTCGGATTCAGTAGATCACCAGAGGCCGAACCGCTGGCCGATCAATAGTATAAAAGTCATTCTTTTAAATTTAAATAAATAACAATAAAGCTTACCGGGACTGTTTCAACCAAACACCTCGCCTTTGTCCATTATTTTCACTCATTCGACAACTCCGCGCTCTTCTCTCGGATCTACCGTCAAAGCATGGCCCGGAGGACAACAATTTATGGTGGCAGCGCGTGGGATTCGAACATTAAATCATCCCTTACAAAAAAACCAAATACAGATCTCCATACTACGGTCGCATGTTTGTGGTTTTATTAAATTGGACCGTTTTTGTGGTAAAATACTACCAAACCAGTGACTTTCGTTAATAATATAACTACAACTATTTCATAAAAAGTTTTATACAATAATCGGTGTGTCATTTTACAATCGGGTAAACTGATCGGGTGACAGAAGAAAACTAAAACTCAGAGACTTGCTCCAGATGAAGCGGCCTTCAAACAATAACGTAGAATTTGCACATGGATCATCCAGCGGTTTTCTAATAAAAAAAAAAATCTTCAAGTGAACTTCGCGGGATCGACAATGACAGTTCAAAGCACCCAAAACCCACCCCAAAAGACCAAAGTTAAATAACAATTAACACAGTGAAATTAGTGTGAGAACTTGTAATACTATACCATACCCGTGTATTAAACAATAATAAGTGAAACCATAAACTGAAAATTTATTAGTTACAAACCACAATAAAATAGCGCACATTGGACAAAGAGCATACAATTTTCCATCAGGACTACTTAAACGCCAACGACGATATATTAACTTTTTCTTTTCAATTTACCCTTCCATAACAAAAACGGTGATTCTGAAACATACGCCAAGGCAAAAAAAAAAAAAAACAGAAACCAAAAGTTAAATGGAACAAAATATAATATAAAACAAAAGTGAAAAAAAGCCTGCCGCAAGGTCCAGGGCGGACCACTCAACTCTAGGGCGTGAAGCCTACCTGGCAGCAGACAACGCAAAAACACCACCCCAAAGGAAAAACCAAAAGGCCCCAGCAAAAAAAAAATAAACATATACCAAATACCGACGACACCAAATGCAGCAACGCACCCAACAGCGCAGCAACACCAGGTATTCTTATTTTTAATTTTTTTTTTCTTCAATCAATATTTACTTACCAACTACGGAATTGTTTCTAAATCGCGCTAAAACTCTATATAACAAAAGACGAAACAAAAATATACATGTAGGAAATTCAAATAACGATATGAAACAACATTTTTAAAAAGAGAAAAAACAAAATAAATACTGTACACCTTTAATATATTATTATTAACATTGCATCTACACATTTATATAAAACATTATATCACCTACAATGGGACAATAGAAAACTAAAGAAAAGAATAATAAAACAACCACAAACTTTTCACAGAAAATATAAAATTCATTCGGTTAATTCCCGAAAAAGAAATAAAAATAGAAAACATAATGAATAAACAAAGAAACATACGCAAAAAAAAACCAGATACTAAACAAGCTTTCTCTTGATATTACAAAGGCAACACATGAAACTTGAATTAATTTTAAATTTGTCTCATTATTATCAAAATGGATAAAAGGAAAAATCCCGGGACTGATTCCAACCTTTTAATAGTAAATCTCGAATGAAAATTTATAAATCAAGGGGGGCAAATAGAAACACAAAACCCCAAAGCCAAAATTTAAATACCTTCTAAATTTGTTCCCTCTCTCTTTCTTTCAAACGGGAAAACCTTAATCAAATATTTTAAGGGACACAAGCATCCCAAGGCAAAAAAATTTTAAACACATCATATCATAATATAATAATACACAACCCCATATTTGCACACACATATATATATCTATTCATACATAAATTTCAAAATGAGCTTTCTCCATGAACAAATAAGTTGGAAAAATTCTTTATACTCCCGAGGTAGGTTTAAACACGCGTATACCCCGTCTGCTGCTGATCCTTTTGTCTGCTCTGGCCCCCTTTTCCTCTAAATTACCCTCGGTGTTTTCATAGGGCCAATATATCTGGATTTGAAAGAAAACAAAGCTGCCTTTAATACAATGAACATTTACTCGGGTTTTCTGCCTCTTCCGTTAGCATTTTGGATTTTCTCATAGGTTCGTTCCACTCACATTTGGGAAGATCTGCTTTTCTCGCAAAATTAACGCGCGGAATAACGATTGGAATGAAAACCACTATCGGGTTAAAAGACATCATAGATCTCGTGCCGGTGTTCAGCGGTAACCCGGACGAGCTATATAATTTTATCTCTTGCGGAAATATAATTTTTTCGCAGTCACAGGACGACAGTCAGCACACTTTCTTTCTCAGCGTGGTAAAAACCAGACTGCGAGGGCCAGCATACGACCACATCCGATACAAGGTCATTTCAAACTGGAATGATCTTGCTGCGGAATTAAATGAAGAATTTAAAATTCTCCCCTCTAGGTCGCTGGCGCGAAACGATCTGGTAACAGCCAAACAGGGAAGCAAGGAAGGCTTGAAGGAGTTTGGAGACAGACTCACACACCTCCTGCACCTGTTGGACAGCGCCACGTTTGAAAGCACTGCCGAACCTGCGGTGCGAACATATCTCCTCAAAGAAAATAATAAACTCGCCCTACACACATTCGAAGACGGACTTAGTGATCCACACCTAAAACTCTTGGTTAAAGCACGAGGTGCCCCAAACCTCAGAGCAGCTATTAATTACGCTCTCGAGCAGGCCCATCGACTAAGAAACAACAACATTCCAGCAAATTTTTCCGCTTATACGAATTTCAGCCGACCAAAAATTTGCCAATCGTGTAATAGGTCTGGACACACGTCTGAGGAATGCTACCGCAACAGTAAACCCTTACAATCTACCCCCCAAATTAAAACAGAGGTTGAACGCCTCCAATGCAGGTACTGCAGCAAATTTAACCATTCCCAGGAGGAATGCAAAAGGAGACTGTCGCAACTAAATAACCAAAACAGCTCCCCATTTGACAAAACTATTCCTAAAACTCAGCCAACTTCTACCGCAAACGCCTGGAGAAGTGGAGTAATAAATAAAATTAACAGCGTACAGTTACTAAAAATCAACAGTCAGAAACAATTTACGGGAAAAACAAATGAAATCTTGTTAGAAGCTAGGGATACAAACCAGAGACAGGACGATCCAACTGCTCTCCAAGTAAAGGAAGTAGAAATCAAAGATCGTACCCACAATACTATATCTAAATCCGTTTGTCTACGGGCCGGATCCGATGATTTAACAAAGGTCTCTAAACCAACTATCCCAACAGTTTCCCACATTTCCATATTTTCACATCCCCCAACTTTAATAACAAAGTGCCTAAGCCCGAGAAAGAAACAACGCCGACAGAGTGTAAGACTGAGCAGCAAAATGTAAGCCCGAGGAACAAACAATCTCAGCCATATGCAAGACTGTGGAACCAAGAGTCCCAGCAGAGCGTCAGACTGCGGAACAAAGAGTCCCAGCAGAGCGTCAGCCTGAGGAACAAAGAGTCCTAGCAAAGCATCAGACTGAGGAACAAAGAGTCCCAGCAGAACGTCAGACTGCGGAACAAAGAGTCCCAGCAGGACGTCAGACTGCGGAACAAAGAGTCCCAGCAGAGCGTCAGACTGCGGTACAAAGAGTCCCAGCAGAACGTCAGACTGCGGAACAAAGAGTCCCAGCAGAGCGTCAGTCTGAGGAACAAAGAGTCCCAGCAGAGCGTCAGACTGCGGAACAAAGAGTCCCAGTAGAGTGTCAGACTGCGGAACAAAGAATCCCAGCAGAACATAAGACTGCGAAACTAAGGATCCCATCAAAGCAAAAGCCTGAGAATCAACAAATTCTTGCAAACAACTCGTATGCCAAACGTTTGCAGTCAAAAAATATACATAAGCTCATAGTAAGCTCCATAATAAAACATAAAGACAACGAAATAAATAGAATCCTTTTCAGAAATAAAGCAAAGACTGATCTCTCAAAAGCTATCACTAAACCCCCATCTTTCGAAACGTCTCCCTTCAGTCGTTTCACTACACAGATTTTGAAATTTATTACACAACCCAACCCTACGAAAGTATGGAAAATCTTCCAGAAGTTTAGGGAAAAGCTTAAAACAAATAGATTTCTCCTTTTAACCCAAACTTTATATATATGTGTATGCGTAAAATGTGAAACCTCAAAAACAATTATGTATGACTAAATAAAATACAAAAATGTAAATAAAATGTAAATATAAAAATAAGCACATAAACAAAACAAAATGTTCACACCCCAAATCTAAAATATTTAAAGCATAGAATGAAAAGCAAATTATAAAAAATACTTAAACCATTAAGCACAAAACCTAATAATTACTAGCAGATAAGATTGAACCCAAATATAATAATAAAAAAAAAAAAAACCAAAACAAATACATGTTCACAAAAGACAAAACAAAAGAAAAATGTACACTAATAACTTAAAGCAATTTTCCTCTACCCTTTACAAAATCAAATGATTGTTAGTAAATAAGATTGAACTCAAATATAATAACAAAAAACCTAAACAAATGTACGTACACAAAAGACAAAAATAATATAACAAAAATGTACATATCAAATAGATAATATCTTTACTAAAATATTACTATCATTATCACTGTTGCGGATTGGCAATTAAATGTGCTGAAATGTACTGGAGAAATCTAGTACATTCGCATGTATACCAGTTGCGCAGCAGCTGGCACCAACTGGCCGGCTGTCACCACGACGATGTCATAGTGTCCCTTTTTGAATTGGCAGTTATGCCCATTCAATCAGTCTACAATCAACATTCACCGAATAAACACCATCGGTCAATAATTGTCAATCAATACATAAATTAATAAAGCTGCCTTCAAGTTCACTTCTGCGTTTTTTGTTGTTCTGTCTCCTACGACAAAGTTTTATTGGTTTGCACGCGGACTACGTAGAGTTATAAACAAACATTTTCTGGTCCTTCGAAACGGATCCAGTGCCTAATTGGATTTTCATCATCGCCGCCCAGTTCGCGGCACATCGACAACTGCCTGACTCGACACAAATCAAGGACGACTGAAATTACTAGGGATAGCGACTGTGAAACATCCCTTCTTAATGAGGACATCAACATTGATCTAAACAACACATTAGAACCGGTTGACGGTACCGACGAACCCGGTTTATAAACAGTGAAGAAGGGAACAGTCGATGCAGCTATGGCCAAGAAGAATTACAAGAATATTGCAGTTGACTTCTCAGCGAAGTGTTCCACTCCCACAAGCCAAGTAAGTCAAATAAAACGACGCTTAAACGCCAGTGCTATCCATGAGTTAGGTTTAAATTTAATATTTGATTCCGATAAATGCCAAAAGGCAAAAGACAAATTTGAATTTTCCA
This sequence comes from Microdon myrmicae, assembly GCA_963931805.1. Classification (NCBI taxonomy): domain Eukaryota; kingdom Metazoa; phylum Arthropoda; class Insecta; order Diptera; family Syrphidae; genus Microdon; species Microdon myrmicae. The sequence goes on from OZ007498.1 coordinate 64,852,069, forward strand.
ATGTAGTAGACGGCAGCCGAGAGAGAGGCCAGGTCCAGTGGTTGCTGGATTTAATGATAACAATGACAAAGAAGCTTTGGTAGACAACCCGTCCGATGAGTTGCATAACAGTGCCGAAATTACTCCGATCCTGTTAGATGGGATTGCATGGGATCTCATTTTACAAGCTAACGACTCAACTTCATGTCTTCTCGACAGTAAGGAAATGAAACAGGCGAAGGAGTCGGCAGCAACTGGACAAAGATCTGATGGATTGGAAACTGAAGAACTGAAGACTGTGGTTGCCAAGGGTGAAAGCAACGTTAGTGGAGTTGCTCCAGGTTCAGAAGCAGAACGTCTGACTACACACCACCAAGAAGATGCCGCACTGCTACAACCAGCCGAAAGAACGAATCGCCGACCCGATCACCCTATAGTAAATGGAGAAACCGATCTACCGAAGCTGCGCCCAGTGCAAAAGCGAATGCTGGCAAAAACATCGACGAAGCAACACAACGGCTCCCCGACGACATTCCTCGGTCGGCGGAACACCAAAAATCTAGACCAACGGCATTCCTCGCTCGGAAGAGATCATACCTGCTTTCACACGGTGCGTAACGGAGCCGACAATTGTTCAAACAGTGGTGACGGCGGCGACGGCGACAACATTGACAACGGTTCCCCGACGACATTCCTCGGTCGGCAGAGATCATACACGTGCTCATCACCAACACGAGTCGGAAACCGCTGTTGCCGCAAAACGAAAGCAGGACGACGAACTTTCTACAACGAGAGTTCAAACCAAAGTGCTTTCAACATCAGCTCTCGTACAACAACCGACCACGATTAAGGAACTCATCGCCGCTCAATTCGCGGCACAGGCCACCATCTCCGGCACTTTCCTCAACATACAGGAAAAGGGACAACCAAGTCCGACAGCAATCGAGGCAACTAAACATGCACTCCGCGCCGAATGGGAAGCCTTCTCCAAGCGGCACCACGACATCTTCGTCACGGCGACACCGGACTATCTACAGCACACATACTTCGCGGAGGATTGTTTCGGCGAAACCGAAGGAATATACCTGGAGGAACAGACGAAGCTGCTCGAGGCTCAGTACGCGCTCAAGTCAGCCTCCCCAACCAAGGTCAACAGCACCAATCGCCTCCACCCTAGCGAGCTGCCCCCAGTGCAGCTGCCAACGGTCAACACTAAGCCAGCGGAAAAGGAACCGCACCCCAGAACGGTGAGTCAGCAGGCCGCCGATCAAAGTCCCGTCTGCCCAAAGCCCAACCTACCCAAGGTCCCGATGATTGACCCAGTGCCGAAGCCCCCAGAGAAGACGATGCCGCGCACGCATTGTGGGGCACAACATGACATGGCCGTTCCTCGTGGGTTGCGAACTTGCAACTCCGATCCAGAGGAACTGGCTACCATCACACGGACTCCAGAGCAAGCAGTGGGCACGGCGTACATAGGATCCGTGTCAGATCCAACGCCAATGCCTTCCACGAATTCGACTGTTCCAGCAACAGTAGCCGGCGCGGTGACTAACCAGCCCAGTGTCCCGATGCACAAAAAACCGCCCACACCCGTAAAGCAACAGGGCGCTTGCACATTCTGCAGGGCCTCACACACCATTTACGCTTGCGAGGGCTTCCGATCACTCACACCTGGCCGTCGGAAGTCCTTCGCACACGAACGGAAATTATGCATCAATTGCTTGGGTCACCACCGCCTACGCGACTGCCACTCCAGCAAGACGTGCCGTCGATGCCGGCGGAGACATCACACCCTGCTGCATGTCCGGTCTACCGCCATCGACGGGACAACATCACCGCCGCAACGAGCCAAAGGATCCGCCCCCCGGATCGACCGTCAGGAAGGGGTCTGCGCACATGCAATCAGCACCCCTTCACAGCATTCCGCGTTGCTGCCAACAGCCAGAGTCGTCGTGACGTCGGAGACCGAACAGAGGATTGAAGTCCGTGCTCTGCTGGTCCCCTGCTCCAGTGGCACCTTCATTTCAACATCACTCGCCCGAAGGTTGCACCTCCGACGCCAAGCATCACCCGTCCCCACCTACGGTGTTGGGGGCACTCGTGGCCTTGCCACCAGGACTCAGGCCGCCATCAGCATCACTCCTCCCCTCCACGGCTCGAGCAAATGGACACTAAGGCCGTTCATCCTGTCAGGGCTCTCAGTGTATACATCACCACCACAATCAACGACAAGGGATCTCTCGTTCGTGGCGGATCTGGAACTTGCAGATCCGAACATCGCCTCCGCCGAGAAGGTGGACATCATGCTTGGGGCAGACATATACCCCAACATCATCCTCGAAGGCCTAAGGAAGGACCAACGTTCCGGCCTCGTCGCGCGGGCCACTGAACTGGGATGGGTGCTAACAGGCTCAGCACCCACCACATCATCCAGCGCAAAGGTGACAAGGCCTGTCACCAGCCATCATATGGCCATTCCTCGTGGGTTGCGAATTTACAACTCCGACCCAGAGGAACTGGTCGACCTTCCGACTGACGACCGCGGCTTCCACCAGAGAACGTAAAGGACGTCTCGCCGGCATCGGCCCCAGTGGCCACATACGAAGTCCATTCAACTACCAGCCATCGACCACTTGCGCGACCCAACTACAAGACATACCCCCCGCCCGCTGAACCATTGCAGGGACAAGGGGCAATCGAGGAACCAAGAGCTTACCCACTCGAACACTTCAAGGCATCCCACCACACCCAGGACACCACGTGGTCAAGCTCCTGCCCAGGTCCAAAGCTACCCAGGACAACCGCTACCACCTGTAGCCACCACAGCAGGACCAGGAGCGCGCAATGCCCTGGTTGGCGGGCGGCGCTCCCCAGCAACCAGCGGTCTCTCGAACTCCAACAAGAAAGCACGCCCCTCTGTGCATCCACAGAGGCTGCATTGCGACGACCCCGGGAGGCACTTGGCCCGTGGCTGCCATTACGAAAGGACACGCGGACAGTGTCAGGGTAGACACCGCACCCGACTCCACGTTACAGCACACACCCCCAACGGTCCCACCTCGCCGGCCACTCACTCCAGACGGGCGCCAACGTGCGCAGTACATGGCACCACCACCGGTCTCGACATAGAGAGAAAGAGGTTCCTGTCAACATCGATCATACGGGCCATCCCAGACCCTCAAGCCTCCAGCGCTCATCAGGGCAGACGGCCCTCTCTCAACCGATCATCCACGTGAAAGTGGACAGCCGACCAAGACCAACTGCCACCAGTAGACTACACACTCCCGGCCCCCAACCACACCTTCCCGTGGAACAAAATGATTCGCCAACGATTGGCGAACGTGGGCGGAGTGTTGCGGATTGGCAATTAAATGTGCTGAAATGTACTGGAGAAATCTAGTACATTTGCATGTATACCAGTTGCGCAGCAGCTGGCACCAACTGGCCGGCTGTCACCACGATGATGTCATAGTGTCCCTTTTTCAATTGGCAGTTATGCCCATTCAATCAGTCTACAATCAACATTCACCGAATAAACACCATCGGTCAATAATTGTCAATCAATACATAAATTAATAAAGCTGCCTTCAAGTTCACTTCTGCGTTTTTTGTTGTTCTGTCTCCTACGACAAAGTTTTATTGGTTTGCACGCGGACTACGTAGAGTTATAAACAAACAATCACCACTACTGTCAAAAGTAAATACCAAAATAAGCAAAATTACTAATACTAAACTAAACAAATTGCTACGAGCTATTAAACCCTACAATCTGAACACAAATAAATTAAATGTCAATCCAATAAATCCAATAATCACATCTTGCTAAAATAGACACAGCTACAACAAAACATAAAAAAAGAATGTTCAAATACCAACCGAAGTTGAAATGCCACCGCCCTTTGCTTTTCACCCATTCCAGAAAATTTATCTCTTCTAGATAAATTTTCTTTTCTAAAGGGGGGAAGGATGTAGCGATCCTAAATCGCCACCCCTATCTAAATCCCCAATATCACCGAACAATCCCATAACGCAAATCCCAAATTTCATATCGAATCAATGAGCGATAAATTAAACCAAAAGTCAATTGTCGCACATTGATTCAATTCCACATAATACATCCAAGTTCCATATTGAGTCACATGTACAACGAATTTAACCAAAAGTTAATTCATCATACATTGACTCAATTCCTAAAAACCTTAACATCATGAAATGTTAAATTCAAAACGCATTTCATGATTCCCTTCCTAGAACCCATCCAACTAAAGCCTCTAACAAATTCCCAGAACACAACTCAAATTGAAACGCACAAAGTCATTATGTGTGCTTCTGGGAATTTCGACAATAAAACAGTTGACAAAAGTCAACTGCAAAAACTATAAAAGGGCAGTGCTTTTCAATTTCGAGAACAGTCTCTCTTCGAAGGCCGAACCGCTGGCCATTCGGATTCAGTAGATCACCGGAGGCCGAACCGCTGGCCGATCAATAGTGTAAAAGTCATTCTTTTAAATATAAATAAATAACAATAAAGCTTACCGGGACTGTTTCAACCAAACACCTCGCCTTTGTGCATTATTTTCACTCATTCGACAACTCCGCGTTCTTCTCTCGGATCTACCGTCCAAGCACGGCGCGGAGTATAACAACGGACATTTTTCTTTTTAAACCCGAAAGAATAATATGGCAATAATCAGTACCATAAGTGAATAACTTGACGTTCCTTAATCCTTTATAGTTGGAGTACGAGGGTATGTCTTCACGCACCAATGACTTCCGAACAAAACTAACCAGACTACCGGTATCCAAAAGAGAGTAGACATTTTTATAATTAGTACACTTATTTTCTATTAAAATAAAGGAAACGCCCACCAGTTGTACGGCACTCAAAGGTGTTATTATTTCTTCATCACTATCGTTGGCCTTAAGAGCATTGTTGTCAAGGTGCACGGCTCCAACGTCTCGGCTTCACCTTCGGGCAATTCCTATAAGCATATCCAGTATCGAAACATCGGAAACACGAGCCGGGTGGCCTTTTCTCCTCTGGACAGCTGGATGTAAAATGACCGAATTTTGAGCAATTGTAGCACCTTTCTTGCCCCTTAGCAGATGTTATTGTACAAATCCTGCGTCGTCTTGCTGAAGTTGTAGGCACTGTTGATGTAGACGACGAACTCCCTTGGTCATAAGGAACGACAGTGGCTTCGAAAACTTCCTCTTTTCGTAACGGGGAAGAAGTCTTTTCAGCTCCAGTATAGATTTGGCGGCGTAAAGTATTGAGGTGATTGATGCTGTATCCCCAATACCTTCGATAATAAACTCAAGTAATTCTGCCTCGTCGATGTCTGTATGCGAGGCGATTTCCTGCATGGATAGGACATAACGTAGCAAAGACTCCTCTTTTAGTGGTGATCGACGACTCAACTTGTGGTAGACTTCTCGGTGGGTCATTTGTTGGTCGAATTCCGCCAGCAATATCTCCTTAAGAGAATCCCAGTAATCAACACGAACGGTTCTCAAAATTACCTTGGGAGTTACTGTCAAAAGTCGACGTGGACAGAGGTATTTGGTGCGATCATCGCAACAAAGCGACTGGGCCACATCCTCGTAGTCTGCTACCCACTTACGAATGCTATAATTTTCGTCGCCGGAGAACAAAGGGACTGCATTCTCAAGGACGTTGAAGTCCACATTTTTTGTAGTCACTGGAACCTGCTCCATATCTTGCAGCTCCCTCTGCAGTTCCCGAATGCGTTTCCTTCTCTCCAGTCGCCCACCCATTAGAAATGGGCCCAGAAGTTGCGTCAGAAGTTGATCGTCCGCCAGCCATCTGCTAAGCAGCTATGTCAGAAGTCGATGCACCCACGGAAGTGAGCGCTTTGCCAGAAGTAGGGGCTCCACCCGAAGTGGACGCTCCGCCCGAAGAGAGTGCTCCGCCAGAAGTTGTGAACCCACCTGAAGTTGCGGAAGTTTCTTCGCATGTATTTTCAAGTTCAGAATGACCAAACGCTTCCTTGTATATTGTCCGGATCCGACCAATCGTGGCTGTGGTCGGGACATCTATCTCTACGTTGTACAGGGCTTCCGTCATCTCGTTCTTCCCGGGTCTATCGGGCATCATTTTGATCGGTGATTGATCGGATTATGTTTAATGAACCGCTGAAATTTTATTACTTACTTTGTGGTAAAACCCACACCTGATGTTTTAAGAATTATATTTTCATTTAAATTATCGGCATTCACAATTTTAATTTCTTTCTTACGTCCACCCGCCGTGACTGCTCGAACAAGAAGAATGCAAGGAATCGGGAGTCCATTATCGTCCTATTGTACTAGATCAGTTACAATGGGTTTACATTAATAATGGGCTTACAGTGTGAGGTCTAGCGATAAGTTATGTGTACAATTTTTGTTTTTTTTTACTACAATTTATAAAGATGAGGAAGAACATTAATTTGATGGGAGGCAGAATTGACACCATCAAGAACCACTTGAATTGAACGACAAGAAAGATAGTCTCTTATCCATTGGACCAGGGAATTGTCCACTCCATATGAATGTAATTTTTTGGCACAAGGCTAATAACCCTGCCCGGAAAAACAATTTATTATGGAAAATTTAACAAATTTTACTTGCTAAATAAGGCCAAGACCAGATCCCGGTTGTAGTGCCGATGATAATGATGATATGAATGTAATTTTGATAAAAGTGCCGGATGCCAAACTCTGTAGAAGGCTTTCGAGATATCCAGTGCAACAACCTTGCTTTTGCCGAATTAGTGAATGGAATGGCTCCACTTTTCCGTAACATACGTTGTCAAATCTCCTGTGGACCTGTTGTTATGAAAGCCATATTGGTGGTCATTGAGGAGGTCATTTGATTCCATATATTTCGAAAGTTGACGGTTGATAAGTGATTCCATTACCTTCGAGAGAATAGAAGTTAGTGCTATGGGTCGATAAGAAGAAAGGGACGATTTGTCACCCTTTTTGGGAATTGGCTGAATGTTAACTGACTTCCATCTATTTGGGAAACGGCCAGTAGAATAAGATAAATGGAAGAGTTTCCGCAGTAGTTTGGCGAGTGAAGAGGAACATCTCTTCAAGAGGATTGGGGGAATGCCGTCAGGACCAGCGGATTTGTGTGCGTTTAGCTCTTTGGGTGCGCGGGCAACAGTACGCGTTCGGAAGCGAATCTGGCTCATGGTGTGCTACTTATGCTCAAGTTGAGGTGGAACTGATGTGGTATCAGGCAGCGTTGAGTTGGCAAAATGTGCAGCAAGTAGATTCGCCTTCCCTATTGCAGTGGTGACTGGTCTGTCATCGACTATAAGCGATGGTATGGATGAAGGGACTGCGTTTTGAATGTTTTTCACGAATGCCCAGAAGCTTTTACTCCCCATGAGAGACTGTAGTATTTTTTGTCTCATTCTCCGGCCATGCAAGAACTTGGCGCGTTGAATATATGCATTGCAGTCATTTCTAGCTCTCTCTAACCTTTTCCGGTTTTCCTCAGCGTTGTTTGATTTATACAACCGGAAGCTCAACTCTTTGGCCTTAATGGCTTCTCTGCACCCGGAATCGAACCACATATTTCTCTTGGGTTTGATACTCTTTACTCTGTGTGGAATAAAGGTCCACATGCCAAGTAAAATCGTGTCTGTCAATGTGTCCGCTAAAGAGTCAACATCATTATATTACTTCCCAAAAAAGTCGTTTAGACCTTCTCAGTTGGCCTTCTCATAGAACCATACTCTTCTTTTGGGAGTTTTCTCGTAAGCGTTGCTGTTGGTTAGAGGAAATTTAGCTGACACGACACAGTGGCCTGAAGTGCTCAAGGGCGAAGAAACTTCAACTGTGTATTTGTTTGGATGGGAGGTGAGAAACAGGTTCAGTGTGTTGGCGGAATGACCATCTATATCTGGTACCCGTGTTGGCTCATTGACGAGTTGAGTTAAATTATTTGACTCAGCAAAGACCTGAACATACTGATCCTCAGGTGTTGTGTGTCTGGAGTGGCAAAGCTTTTGAGAGTTGTGCACATTGAAATCACCCGCAATAACGATTTGAGTGTGGGGTATAGGGTCAAGATCTTCTCGATAGAATCAGATAGATCATCAAATTCCTTAAAGGATGCGTTTCTATCCAAGTTTGGGCTTCTGTAAAGAAAGCAGTAATGTATGATATGCTTACGTACGTGAAGTTTTAGCCACGAGAAATTAAATTCTGGATTGGAGCAGACCCCATATTGTGGCAGAAGCTGATAAGTAATACCATTAAGCAATATTGTAGCATTTGAAAATACTAGTGAAGAAGATCGTGTGATTCGAACTGACGCTATGACACTTTGAATCACGAAAAAATTTTGCCTAAGCGTTACCCATCAGGCTACTGACCGTGTTTAGAATTTGATTTTTAAACTCGACTATACTCCACTGATGTGAATTATTTTTGTTATCGCTAGGTATACGGTTCTGATGTATTTTCTTATCCGATTTTCGTTCGGTGTCCTTCACTATTTTTGCCTGTGAATTGTGTGTATCTGTTAGAGATGCCACACCACTCCCTCCGCAGTAACTTCGTTACGATCAGATTCGTATTCGAACGACGGACGAACGAGAGAACGAGAAAACGTCGGAGGCTGGGCTCTATGCGGAAGTCGTGACCGTGTGTGAAGTTCTGCTTACTATGGGAAAGTGTATACTGTGTGTACAGATCACGTCGTAGTCCCCAATTATTTTTTTTTTCAATTCAATTTTATTTGGTAGATAATTACATTTATGGTATATTTTACAACTAGTACTTAAGAGATTTAGGATAGCAATTCCTTTACAACTATAATCTTAAATCTATATAATGACAATAGCACAATTTTAATGAATAACAAATAATAAATTAAGGGAAAACTACAAGAAAAAACCCTTATTTGAATCTTAAGACTAATATTGCACTGGCTTCCGGTTATTTTATATAGTAATGAACTCGATATAATTTTCATAGACAGAGTACATATGTAGTGATTTAGGATAACGCAAGACGGGAAACGAGAACATTGTCAGAAAAAGAACAATTGACGAAGAAGTTTCGATTGATTTTGTCAATAAGGAACTCTACCGGTTTAACGTTGGCGTTTTCATGTAGTTCATGTGTCGAATAATGCCATGGCAAATTCAGCAACATTTTCAATATTTTATTTTGACACCTTTGCAATTTTATTTTGTGTGTGCGAGCCCAATTACACCATACAGGGGCCCCGTACAGGAGTATCGCTTGAAAAATGGTTTTAAATATTATAATTTTATTTTCGATGCTAACCTTTGACTTTCTACATACTAATGGATACATAACTCTTACGACTTTGTTTATTTTGTCAATTGTGGTAGTGATGTGTTTTTGAAAGATAAGTTTTTTATCTAGAATAATATCTACAGTCTTCGGACCAATCAATATCAACTGCACACATACTGAGTTTAGTGCCATTTGGTAGGTAGCAGTGTTTCCTACATCTCGAAAACCAGACAGCTTGTGTTTTATTACCATTTATTTTTATTTTCCATTTCCTGTAATATACTGCTAGTTTGTGAAGAGCTGCTTGCAAAGAGTTGTAGACATTAGTGAATAAGGCACCCGAAGAGAAAATGGCCGTATCATCAGCAAACATACATATACTGGCTCCTCAATAGTATACTGGTTAGTATACCCGCCTGTCACGCGGGAGACCGGGGTTCGATTCCTCGTCGGGGAGCCTCTGGCGCAAGACTAATGACCTTGCCCGAAAAAAAAACAAATCATTATGGAAAATTTAACAAGCCTCAGGACTTGCTAAATAAGGCCAAGACCGGTTCTAGGTTGTAGTGCCGATGATGATGATGATCAGCAAACATAGCTACCTGAATGTTTTCACCTAGACGTGGTAAATCTGCGACAAACAATGTGAATAATATGGGACCAAGGACCGAGCCTTGGGGTACACCATAGTGGATTTGGTGAGTAGAGGATATGTCGGCTCCTAAACTCACAACATATTTTCTCGAACGAAGAAAGCTCTGGATAATTTTGATAAGCGGCATAGGCAGCTTAAGCTTCAGTAGCTCATAAATCAAGGCATCGTGCCATACCGTATCAAAGGCTTTTTCGATGTCTAGAGGAACCAGTCCCGTTGACTCCTTGTCGGTGAATTTACCAGCTATGTGGTTTTTAATGCCCAAGACTTTGTAGATTGTGCTGTGACCACTACGGAAACCGAACTGAAAGTTTGGTAAGATGTTATTGTCTTCCACAAAACGATCAATCCTTTCCTTAATGATTTTTTTTAAGAGCTTACTTAGACAGCTAAGTAGACTAATAGGTCGGTAGCTGTCGAGGCTGTTTTTCTGTTTGCCGGGTTTCGGGATAGGTATTACTTTTGCTGTTTTCCAACAGTCCGGAAAATAACAATTCTTAAGACAAGCGTTGAAAATGAACGTTAAATAGTTACTTGCAGCAGGTGGAAGTGCTTTGATTAATTTGTTGTTAATATTATCGAGACCCGCAGCCTTTTTTGATTTCGATTTTTTTATCAATTCTTTAACTTTGCTGATATTAGTTGCGTAAGTACTTTCAGCTGGTGTTTGAGAAAGTACATGGATAGTGTTAGCAACTTCAGCTTCAGTATACGCGTCGCTTAGATGCATAGATATGGAGTGGTTCTTACTAAACGTGTTAGCAAGTAGGTTCGATTTCTCCACTGAAGAAATAAACAACTTGTCGTGAACTTTAAACGGAGGAATACTTGACCCTCTCTTTTTCATAACTTTTGATATTTTCCAGAACGGTTTGCTAGCTTTGTCAAGAGACGAAAGGTGTTTATTCCAACACTTGTTCCTATATGTTGAGATTTCGTTTTTAATGATATTATTTAAGACTTTAACATTAACTAGAAAGCAATCGATTCTATGACGAAGCCATTTTCTTCTTTCAGAGTTTCGTAGCCTAAACAGATGTAAGATATTTTCAGGAAGCGGTGCCTTATCAACTGGAGCAGTGGAACATTTAGGTATCGCAAGATCGGCCGCTCTATTGATAACAGAAACAAAATTGTTACATAGGATATCAATGTGCTCGCTGCAGGTTATAGAATTTAGGCTGGTATCACCTAGAACCAAGTTCGTGTTTATATATGATTTATAACAATTCCAGTTGGCGGCGGAATGGTTGTGGTATAAACTGGTACGATTTACAGCTACTGTATGATTCACTGTGAGGCTGATCGGAAGGCGGTCTGAACTTAACGCATTTAGAGTTAATGGTACTGTGCAGTAATTTGGAATATTAGTGATATATAGATCAAGAGTTGAGGGGTTCTTGTTAGCGCTCGCTGGGATATAGGTGGGGAGAAGTGGATAAAGTATGGAAACACTTGGGCTGGATTCAGTAACATCTAGTAAAATGTTACCCCAGCTGTTTGCCCTAAGACAATTCCACGACTGATGTCTGCAGTTTAGATCACCACCAATAATTACCTTGTTTCGAGTGTTGAGTCTATACAATTTTTGCAGATCCCACTTAAAGTAAGTAGATTTCTCTAGGTTTCTATTTCCTCCAGGAAAATAGACCGAAAAAAGGCTCACCTTGGAGTTGTCACTTAATGTTACATCTATACTAATTTCCTCAATTAACTTAAGGCGCAATGAAGGACGCAAGGAATGTTCTATACATTTTTTCACAACAATGACGACACCTCCACCTCTAGCATGTACCATGTCTAGGCGATAACATATGTAATTTTGATGTGAGAAAGAAATGTCTTGTTTGAGACAGGTTTCTGAAACAAGTGCAATGTCAATATTAAAATTTATCAAGAAACTAAAAAATGCATGCTTTTTGTTTTTGATGCTTCTCGCATTCCAAGTTATGATGTTAAGAGAGTTTCTTAACATGTTTTTTCCGAGTATATGTACTTAATAGCTAATGAAGTAATGACTTAAATTGGTCAGCTTTAGTTTGACAAGCACTAAGCTTGGTTACAACTTCATTCAGAAGAGAGTTTATCTCGCTAAATGAGAACAGGTTATCATTAGTTAAAGTTTCTGACGGATTTTTCTTCGTGTGTGTCGTATCACGGTTGGAAGGTTGCTGGGTTTTATGGAGGCCAGAAGCCCAGGTGGATGAAGGAAGTGAAGGTTGACGCACAGATCGGGGTAGTGGAGGAAAATTATCAATGGATAATCGGTCGGGCACTGGCTGCTATTTGTTACTCGGAGGCTGTAGGAACGTTGTATTTCCTGTACCACGTCCGCGTGGGGATAATTTGCGGCGAATGTCTATGTACTGCTTTCGGCTTATGCATTCTGGATCGGTGGATTTATGTGGCCCACTACAATTTGCACACTTGACGACCTCATTCGTTTTGCAGTCGGATGATTTATGGTTTCCCGAACAGATTGCACAGAAGCTATTTATATGACAATGCATCGAGCCGTGACCGTAAAGCTGGCAATAGTGACATTGTGTGACCTTACCTGGATTATGTTTTTTAAAGTCTCAGCGAACGATGGTTTTGAACAAGGTGGAGTAGTTCCGTTTTAGTTCGTTTAATTTAACAGTACCGCGTTGAATATAGACGATGTACAAGTAGTGTTTGTGTTTGTACAGGGCTTTTGTTGATGAATTTAATGTGATGGTTTTAACATCTAGGCACTTTATCCCGAGTGCAATTAGTTAATTTTTCACTATATCGTTGCTAATCAGGTCTAATCCGGATAGCACTACCTTTAATGGACGATTTTCCTGACGCGAGTGGGTGAAAAACTCACATTTTAACCGTAAGAGTTCGGTTCTGATTTTGATATATATGTCCATTGTTGGGGCCCATATTTTTTGTCCAAGTGAAGTGTTTTTAATTAAGTATTTGTCTATCTTAATGTTGCTCAAAATATCACGCACTTTAGCACTAGTTGTTTTTAACACCACAATTGGCGGAACGGTTTCTTTAGGAAGTTCTGCGCACTGTTCGTCATTGGTCGGATCCATTTCAGGAGAGTCTTCCATCAGACTTTAGTCACCAATTATAGCGTTTGAAAATAATAGTGAAGAAGATCGTGTGATTCGAACTGACGCGATGACAGTTTGAATCACGAAAAAATTTTGCCTAAGCGTTACCCATCAGGCTACTGACCGTGTTTAGAATTTTGATTTTTTAAACTCGACTATACTCCACTGATGTGCATTATTTTTGTTATCGCTAGGTATACGGTTCTGATGTATTTTCTTATTCGATTTTCGTTCGGTGTCCTTCACTATTTTTGCTTGTGAATTGTGTGTATCTGTTAGAGATGCCACAATATCATTATATCAATGTTAATGCGATCGTCCTCGTAGACTTTTAAAGACTCACAATTGGATCTAACTTTGTGCGTTTGTGAGTTTAGAGGCTGTGTTTACTTCCTCAGCAGATTTCACGACCTTGTCTAGTCTTTCGAGCCCGTGTAAGCCTTTTTTGTGGTAGAGCTTAAAATATGCAGACGTCTGGGTGAGACTTTCGTTGACGCTTTTTATAGCAAGCATGATGTACGATAGGGAGATGTTATTGCCTTTCACAAAAAAAAGTAATGTTACAGGAGTACTCATTGATACACGAAACAGCTCGTTTCCCAATACCAGTGCACTGAGGGTGAAAGGGTTTACCACATAATCTGCCGCAAAGGATTAAATTTGCACTGGTATCGGTGGCAATGGACTCCGAGATGCCACAGCCTCCCATCAAAGAGTAAACGTCAACTGTAAAGAAGTATCCACGGGTAACGAAAAATGAAGGAAGGAAAAGAGAAAAAGGAAAAGACAGGCAGGTAAAGTGACAATACGAGAGATATACACAAAAGCGGTTAATTAAAATGACAAATTCAAGATAGAAAAAAAGAAACTAAAATAAAGTAAATAAAAATCAGAAAAAAAAGAAAAAAAGATAATTGAAAAAACTGAAAAAAATGAGTATTTAACACTAGATTGCCCAAGGAAGCCCCCCATTTCCGGTATATATATATATATATATATATATATATATATATATATATATATATATATATATGTATAGGGCTCCTCGATAGTATAGTGGTGAGTATACCCGCCTGTCACCCGGGAGACCGGGGTTCGATTCCCCGTCGGGGAGCCCCTGGCGCAAGACTAATGACCTTGCCCAGAAAAAATAAATCATTATGGAAAATTTAACAAGCCCCAGGACTTGCTAAATAAGGCCAAGACCGGTTCCCGGTTGTAGTGCCGATGATGATGATATATATGTATTTGCGTTCAGCAAGTGTCGATCGCAACTTCCACCAACAACTGTATCTTGTTGGTGGGCCGGGGGAATGACGTCAGGAACAATGTGGTCTCCTGACGTGCAACGACACTATTTGTCGTTGGCTGGAACAATAGCAAATCTGATGTATTTGAAAAGAAAAGGATTACCTCAATTCGTCGGTTGCAATCCCACAAGTTTATCCTCCATGCAATGAAAATCGTTTGCTAGTATTTAATGTTGTGAAATAGTGCCTTTATTTTGAATGATTACTTTGATGTACCAAGATTAGAATTATTGTCGATCCGAATGCCCAGAGCAGTTAACGAAGAAGAGTTTCTTTATTTTAATTGCTTGACAACCAAAATATTCGTCTGTCAGCTGGTTGCTGACATTTGTTATTTATGGTTGCGATGGTTGCATCCAGTGCGAATCCGCAACAATATGTGGCATCCCTATATTGCCCAAAAGCGGTCAAATAGATATATACTAAGTTTCAGTCTTTCTAGTGTTAAAAATAAAAACAGAGATAAAGATTATAATAAAAGTTGTAAATTTCAGAAAAAATCAAAGATCAAGTTCAATGAGAGACAAAGATACGAGAAGAAAAATGGAAGTAATAAAAAAAAAATAAAAAAGAGAATTGATAAATATTAAAATTAAAATTGAAATAACAAATAGACAAGTATTAAGCAAAAAAAGAAGGAAAAGATTAGAAAAATAAATAATTAAAAATATATAAAAATATAAGGAGTTAAAAATATAAATAAAGATTAAAAGAAAAATAACAAAAATAAAATGAAAATAAAATAAAAAAAATGGTTGTCTGGGCGCAAGGCGCTCGGACATTATATTCGTGACAACGTATCCTAAATATGTAACATTGAATATACAAGTTATTAAATCAAAATTAAAGTGTTTTTTTTTTTAAATGCCTCCAAGTGTAGGCATTAATTTTGGTTCGCTTAACGAAATTTTACAAGTATTGCAAACTACTGTGTATTCGTCAGGACACAGTTGTTGATTTTCTTTTGTGTGCCAGTCCGCAATTACGTTCATCTGTTGCACTGTGATCGGTTTTAAATCGCGTTCAAACCAAAGTCTATCGCAAACAGAGCAAGTATGCCCAAAGTCATTGTCAAGAAACATCAATTTAAATCTTGATATCGATTTGTTCCATTTCATGACCCATACCTCTTGCGCCGATATAACTGGTTGTATTGTAAAATACACGGGTTCTGCTGCTGAAGGCTGTTGTAGGTTTACAACCTGTAGTTCTTGAACGTTGTTTGAACTTGCCGCTGCGAAACCACTATGAATAGACAATTTTCTCTTAGCTATATCCGAGTTATTTAATGCTGTAATGCGCTGCGTGTATTCGCGTTGTCTCTGTGTATTTTTTGTCTTTACACTTTCAACCTGTACAGCTGTTCTCGACAGTACAAGGCGCTGTCTGTATTCCCGTTGTCTCTCTGCATTTGACTTAGGAGCAATTAAGAGAGTCGCGCTCTCGCTCACTGCGGCTCGTGCGTTATCGGTTATCGTTATCGTAACGCTACAAACTTTTTTCCGAGTGCCTCCCAAGGTTTACCGATTTATAAGACGTTGTCACGTCGAAAAAATAAAGTTGACAAACAATTCAAATAAAAATTGAAAACGAAGAAATTAAAATTAATAACAAACAAATAGGGTGGGGTGGGTGCGAACATACAGGGCAAAGTCTCTGATTGCCTTCAACCCGGCGAAGGCCAGGACGATCCTTGTCCCTGTTCAATCCAAGTTGACATGCAGTCTCCACGTGACACCCCTGGATGGCTACTTTGACACCCGCCAAGTAGTGACCCAATGCATGCAGCGACATCCTGAGAAAGGTTGGCGCAAGGCTAATAACCAGGCCCGTAAAAATGAATTATTATGGCAAATTTAACAAGCCTAGGATATGGACCGGATACACGACGACGACCACGGAAACGAAACGGCTAAATGATTTAAGGATTTTTTCATGGAACATACGCTCACTATACAGAGCTCGAGCTGCACAGCAACTAGCCGATGCCCTGTCCGAATATAAGGCTGACATAACAGCATTACAAGAAATAAGATGGACAGGGAGTGGTGTTTTTCAAAGAAAATAGTATGACATTTATTACAGCTGTCACGCAAAACACCATGTGGTCGGGGTAGGCTTTCTAGTCAGCCAAAAACTGAAGCCTGCCATCATCGGCTTTAATGTAATAAATGAAAGGCTATGCACTCTTCGCGTGAAATTTTTCAAATTTAAGAACATAAGCCTCATAAACGTTCACGGACCTACAGAGGAGTCCCCCGACGACGAAAAAGAAGAATACTATGAGAACGTCGAACGGGCCCTCAATGCCGGCCCCAGATACGATGTGAAAATCGTTCTTGGGGATTTGAATGCGAAAATAGGTCGGGAGCCGGTTTTCAGGCACTACACAGGTTCCCATAGTTTGCATGAGAACACTAATGACAATGGACTACGAGTCATCAAATTGGCAGCATCGAAAAACTTGGTCGTTGCGAGTACCAGGTTTCCGCGTAAAGATATCCACAAAGCCACCTGGGTATCACCTGATGGAGCCACTCGCAACCAAATTGACCACGTGTTGATAGATCGCCGCCACTCTTCGAGCCTGATGACGGTACGAACGTACCGAGGTGCCAACGTCGACTCGGATCACTATCTTGTTGGAACAGTTTTCCGAGCGCGGATTGCCTTACGGAGACGTATTGCATCCACGGATCAGGTTCGAATCAACACGGCTGCCTTACGCAATGAGAACACCAGCAACACCTTTGGTCATGCGTTAAGACTCGCCCTCGAAGAGCTCGACGGAGGGAGAGTAAGTCCTGGGGCCAGAATGCCGGGCGTAGAAGAGAAATGGACACGCCTTAAGAATACTGTCATTAGTACTGGCAACTCCATCTTAGGCAGTAGTCGTAGAGATCGGAACGACTGGTTTGATGATGAGTGCAAACTAGCGACTGAACGTAAGAATGCTGCATACCGGGCAATGCAGCAGTCTCATAGGACGCGGGTACGCGAGGAGAAATACAAAGAGCTCAGAAGATCTGAAAAAAGACTTCACAGACAAAAGAAAAGTGCCTGGGAAAAAAACCTTGTCTGTGAAATAGAGAAAAGTAGAGAGCGAGGTCCGCACCAGGCGCGGAAGTTCTACCAAATAATCCGCAGTATGACGCGGTACACACCACGCTGTACTTACTGCAAGGATAAAGAGGGTAATCTGATCACCGATCCTGAAGGCATTCTGGAGCGATGGGAAGTGCACTTCAATGAATTGCTAAATGATCAGCTCACAAAAGAATTGGAGGCTCCACCAATGCAAGACCAAGACCAAATGCTGCCGCCACCAAGCATTGAGGAAACATTAAAAGCCATTAGACAGCTAAAACCAAATAAAGCCCCTGGAGCTGATGGCATACCAGCTGAGCTGATCAAACAAGGCGGGACAGCGTTACATCACGCAATTCACGAGATCCTGGTGCACGTATGGGAGCAAGAGGAGATGCCGGAAGATTGGCGTCGTGGTATAATTTGCCCCATACATAAGAAAGGAGATATCACACTGTGCAGCAACTATAGGGGTATAACATTGCTGAGTACCGCCTATAAGATACTCTCCACTATCCTACAAGACCGGATATCCCCATACGCTAAAGCCATCATTGGTCAATATCAATGTGGCTTCATCCCTGGCAAATCAGCAACTGATCAGATATTCACCCTTAGGCAGGCGATGGAAAAATGTCTGGAATTTAAGATTCCACTATATCATCTGTTTATAGACTTCAAGGCCGCCTACGACAGCATGGCCAGGGTAGAACTATATAATGCCATGAGAGAATTCGGCATTTCAAATAAATTGATACGACTTTGTAGGTTGACTATGACCAACGTAACTAGTCAAGTAAAAGTAGCGGGAATGCTGTCCAAACCAATAAACATCTATAATGGACTCCGACAAGGGGACGGTCTGGCCTGCCTCCTCTTCAACCTGGCGTTGGAGAAAGCAATCCGTGACTCTGGCGTTACAACAAGAGGGACTATTGTCACCAAGTCCAGCCAGATACTTGCCTACGCAGATGACATCGACATCATCGGTAGAACCGAATCGGCGGTACAGGAATCCTTCACCCAGATCGAGCAGGCGGCACAAAAACTGGGACTGCGCATTAATGAGGGAAAAACCAAGTACATGGTGGCAACTTCTGCGAAGAGAAGACCTAACGTTGGTCAAACTATCAGGGTAGTGGAGCACGAATTTGAAGTAGTGCAATCCTTTAACTACCTTGGGTCAATAGTATCAGCCGATAACAATATGGAAGAAGAAATACGCGAACGGCTGATTAAATCCAACAAAGCCTACTATGGTCTATCAAGGCTCTTTAAATCCCGAAATTTATCCAGAACATCCAAGCTACTACTGTACAAGACCATGGTCTTACCAGTACTCATGTATGGATCCGAGACCTGGGTGCTTAATAAAAGGCACTCTGAACTCTTGGCCGCGTTCGAGAGAAAGGTCTTAAGGAGAATTGTTGGCCCCGTATGTGAGGGAGGACGATTCCGGAGACGCTACAACCATGAGTTGTACGCAATCTACCTTGAAGCTCATATTGTAAGAAAAATCAAGCTCGGTAGACTCCGGTGGGCGGGACACCTAGCTCGAATGAGCGAAGAGGACCCTGCCCGGAAAGTCCTTTGTGGCTGGATGTATGGAAGGAGACAGCGCGGCAGACCTTGTCTGCGATGGAGGGATGGCGTAGACCAGGACGCCCAGAGCCTGGGAGTGCTAAACTAGATGACATCGGCTGGAAATCGGGACCGGTGGAGAGATTTGTTAAATAAGGCCAAGACCGGATCCCGGTTGTAGTGCCGATGATGATTATGATGATGAACAAACAAAAAAATATTATAAGAAAAGTAACAGAAATAAAATGAAATAAAAAAAGGAAGTTGATAAACAATTCAAATAAGAATTGAAAGAACAGAACAAAATATTCAGCATAAAAAACAAGAATTCAAGAGAAAAATAAATTACCTTGTACGGGAATAAATAGCTAATTTGGCATGCACGAAACATTTCTTTTTTTATTTATGTATTTATTGCAATGTATGTAAATTACATGATAACTAAAATCTAATAGCGCTAGCAACTAAGGCTCTCGGCTAAAACAACGAAATATAAATCCATCCATTGTTTTGGACGTCTTAAATAATTACAATCTCAATAACTACATTGCCTAACTCATTCTGCCTATTTGTTGCACAGTCTGCGTTTTATCATTCTGGTAAGTATAATTTATAATTGTGAACTATTTCGAATAATTTTTTCTTCCAACTTAATTCCCAGATTCATAAGGAAAAGCTAGACAACAGAAGACGGTTCGTTATTTTACTAAAAGAAAAATGCCGCTCCATTTGGTTACAACCCTATGCCGTCTTTCTACGTGGTTCCTGTATTTAATATTTAGAATATACCATTTGTCGATTTACTGGATGTGTGTCAATGGCCCATTTTCACATGCGAACATTCAACAACAAACTCATAGAATCTGTTCTACTAGTGTATGTCACAACCGAATATTTACTTCTATCTGTGGAGATATAAAAGATGTTGTGGAGGACAGATGGCGCAGCGCATTTCCTCCAGATATCTGTTTCTGCAGTTACATATGAAATTTCAGTAAATTTATTAACAGGATTTATAATATAACATTTTATTTTCTTGTTGCATATATTAGTAAATGATAAATCTAAGTTGAGAGTAGTCTCATACTGTATTATATCTATTATATTTTGCTATATAAATATAGCGCACAGTAAGATATTCTAGTACTAGATAGAAAAGACCAGAAGAATTGATTTAATTAAATTAATTATCAATTAAATGTAACTCAAAATGACCATTTAATTCTCAAAAATCGACCGACACCTCTGCCTTACATTGAATGTTGTAGAATCGTTAAAAAAAATTTTAAAATAGACCTTCGAAAGTTAGACAGCGCTCTGAGAAATATTTCAAAATACAATATTTAATCTGCATAGTTAATGCTAATATGGTTTTTGCCACAAGGGGTCAATATCTATGGAATGACATACCTCACCAAGTAGTGGAATCATTTCATCTACCACGTGGACGAAGGCAAGGTTGTCGCTATGGATATCTCTGAAGCATTCAATAAAGTTTGGCAACTCATCCTTTTGCTAAGATTATATTGTTATGTAGTTACCAAAGCCCTAATTCAATGGGTAACAGGCTATTATCATGGGCGCTTCATCCCAACCGAAGTAATCCAGGGTGCCCAAAAGTCGTTTTCAATTTGTTCTACGAGTACAACCACTGAGAAAGGCACAGAGCAAAAAAAAACGGGTGTTGGGAATCCAGTCGCTATGGAGTGTTATACGGGAGCAGAGTGTGTGTGATGTGTACGCGAATTTTAAAAACACAATAGCTACTGTACGCTAAAAATTGTGCAGAATTTACTGAACATTAGAGAAGCATCGTGTACTCAACAAAGTATTGGGACCGAAGCTTGAGGAAATTGGTTTGACAGTGAACAAACCATGGATGAAATGACCCACAGTGCTGTGAAAAATTATAGACTCAAACATCTTTATTTGCCATTCAACCAGCAGAACTGTTTAGTATTATTATTCCTGGTCCCTGTGGGAAATAGCCCTACTGAACTGCAAGCGTTCTTCTTCGGTGTGTATGTCTTCTCGATCGTACAATCGGTCGTCTACGGAAGATCATCATCATCATCATAATCATCATCGGCACTACAACCGGGATCCGGTCTTGGCCTTATTTAACAAATCTCTCCACCGGTCCCGATTTCGAGCCAATGTCATCCAGTTTAGCACTCCCAGGCTCTGGGCGTCTTGGTCTACGCCATCCCTCCATCGCAGACAAGATCTGCCGCGCTGTCTCCTTCCATACATCCTGCCACAAAGGACTTTCCGGCCAGGCTCCTCTTCACTCATTCGAGCTAGGTGTCCCGCCCACCGGAGTCTACCGAGCTTGATTTTTCTTACAACATTAGCTTCAATTAGGTTTGGGCAGCAATCCCGCTCTTTTTATGCCATCAGCTCCGGGGCTTTATTTTATTTGAGCTATCTTATGGCTTTTAATGTTTCCTCAATGCCTGGTGGTGGCAGCATATGGTCTTGATCTTGCATTGGTGGAGCCTCCAATTCTTCTGTGAGCTGACCATATAGCAGTTTATTGAAGTGCACTTCCCATCGCTCCAGAATGTCTTCAGGTTCGGTGATCAGATTATCCTCTTTATCCTTGCAGTAAGTGCAGTGTTGTGTACCGCGTCATACTGCGGATTATTTGGTAGAACCTCCACGAATGGTGCGGACCTCGCTCTCTACTTTCCTTTATTTCACAGACTAGATTTTTTCCCCAGGCACTTTTCTTTTATTTGTGGAGGTCTTTTTTCAGATCTTCTGAGCTCTTTGTATTTCTCCCCGCGCACCCGCGACATATGAGACTGCTGCATTGCCCGGTATGCAGCATTCTTACGTTCAGTCGCTAGTTTGCACTCATCATCAAACCAGTCGCCCCGATCTCTACGACTACTGCCTAAGATGGAGTTGGCAGTACTAATGATAGTATTCTTAGGGTGTGTCCATTTCTCTTCGACGCTCGGCATTCTGAGCCCAGGACTTATTCTCCCTCCGTCGAGCTCTTCAAGGGCGAGTCCTAGCGCATGACCAAAGGTGTTACTGGTATTCTCATTGCGTAAGGAAGCCGTGTTGATTCGAACCTGATTCGCGGATGCAATACGTCTCCGCAAGGCAATCCGCACTCGGAAACTGTACCAACAAGATAGTGATCCGAGTGGACGTTGGCACCTCGGTAAGTTCGTACCGTCATCAGAATCGAAGGGCGGTGGCGATCTATCAACACGTGGTCAATTTGGTTGCGACTGGCTCCATCAGGTGATACCCAGGTGACTTTGTGGATATCCTTACGCGGAAACCTGGTACTCGCAAAGACCAAGTTCTTTGATGCTGCCAGTTCGCTGACTCGTAGCATTCAAATCACCAAGAACGATTTTCACATCGTATCTTGGGCAGGCATTAAGCGCCCATTCGACGTTCTCATAGTATTCTTCCTTTTCGTCGTCAGGGGACTCCTCAGTAGGTCCGTGAACGTTTATGAGGCTAATGTTCTTAAACTCGCCTCGCACGCGAAGAGTGCATAGTGTTGTGACTCCGGGCCGTGCTTTCCCATAAATCGGGGGAAGAGCCCGGAGTGTCGAGAGTGAAAAATGAAAGACGCGGAAAGATTCACTTGAAGGAATGATAGTTAATTTTATTCTTTTCTAAAATTTAAAAGTACAGGTGTGAGTATAGGTCGGGAGTGATCTTCACGGGGGTATGATTGATACTCGGCCAGCGGCTTGGCCTCTGGAATTCTACTGATCCCGAAATTGAAAACTACTGCCCTTTTATAGTTTTTGTAATTGAGAATTGTCAACTATTTTATTGTCAAAATTCCCAGAAGGGCACATAAGACTTTGTGCGTTTCAGTTTGAGTTGTGTTCTGGGAGTTTGTTGGAGGTTTTAGTTGGATAAGTTCTGGGAAGGGAAATCATGAAATGCGTTTTGAATTAAGCATTTCATGATGTCAAGGTTTTGGGAATTGAGTCAATGTACGGCGAATTAACTTTTGGTTAAATTCGTTGTTCATGTGACTCAATATGGGATTTGGATGTATTATATGGAATTGAATCAATGTGCGACAAATTGACTTTTGGTTTAATTTATCGCTCAGTGATTCAATATGAAACTGGGATTTGCGTTATGGGATTATTTGATGATATTGTAGCGAGCTTAGGGTTCGCGGGATTAATTATGTTAAAATAAATAAGAGCCGTTAAATCGACACAACACTTTATTATTCCGTAATACAACCATTACTTTTTACCGTACACTTAACGTTTTATTTATTATCGCTTCCGTAATTATCGCGTA
Organism: Microdon myrmicae; assembly: GCA_963931805.1. Classification (NCBI taxonomy): domain Eukaryota; kingdom Metazoa; phylum Arthropoda; class Insecta; order Diptera; family Syrphidae; genus Microdon; species Microdon myrmicae. The sequence continues at coordinate 64,875,353 of OZ007498.1, forward strand.
TTTTACTGCTTACTTCTCGCTCGAGACTTATCGCTTGTTTCACGTTCTACTTCTTACTCATTACTTATAGCTTGCTTGACCTTCTACTTCTTACTCATCACTATGAAAAAAAAAAAAAAAAAAAAAAAAAAAAAATTGTGGCGAGAAGGCCGAATTTAGCGAGACAGGACATATGTGTCCTTCATTTTGCCTCTGACTTCTGGTCATCTTGCGATAACCAGAATCACCCACATCCGTGAGGATGTTGGGCTCGGTCTCGCGGCATCTGAAAAGAGAAGAAAAAAGGGGGGTATCCAAGGATAGTGTGGACAGTGTTAGTCCAAGTGTTCTCTAACTACTTTTATAGAGGGATGGTGGGAAAGAAATCATACAAGACCGGTGGGTCTTGGGTGCGGTAGTAAACGCAGACCACATCTTTTGGCGTCTGGTAATCTGCTCTTTGGTCGGTGTGTATGTTTGTGTTTGTGCCGTCTTGTACTGTGCGTTCGTGTGTTTGGTTTGTTAATAGTAGACCCTATGGGATGGGTCCAGGAATCCTCTATTATAGAGGGGAATGTTGTTGGGAAGGGTGCTTTCTTCAGTTTTGTACTGAAGAAGAAATTGTGCGGGTTTGATCCGAAGAGATCGTGAGAGAGAAGGGTCAAGAACGCAAGAGTCCCTGTGACAGTTTTTCTTTTTTGTCTCTGCCACAGAAAATTAAATCTAATTTATTTATTTTACCTGTAATCTTGGAATCCAATGGTCAGGAATGTACAGTATTCCCACTCTCGGCCAGATTAGTCCTTTCAATGGTGAATGATTTAGTTAGAATCCATAGATCAATTTGATATTTTAGAAACAGCTCTCCAGGTCAGTGATCAGCATTTAATTGCAAATAGATGTTCGTGACACTGTACAAAAAATTATTGTTGATTGGTTTTGCACGTTCACACTCGGGTCATATCTGAGTTAGGATTTATATGAAGGTTAAACTTTGGCGACCGAATCAATTGAAAGAATCTGACACACAGAGAACTTTAAGTAATTACGAGATATATTTAAAAGTCTTCAAACAATTTTAACACTTTTGGGAATCTAGTGTGTTTTTAAAACATTCCTTTTACTTTTTTAATTTTCCAGTTTTACTTTTCTTTAATTTTAAAACAAAACAAAAGGCACGGGTTTCTTTTCTTTCTTTTTTGTCTGCGAATTCTCCATCGGGACCAACCACAACCGTACTCTTTTTTTGCTCTTTTTCAATTCTATGAAAAACGGAATTGCAAAACCGTATATCAACAACCGTATAAACATTCACCTGTTCTCTCTCTCGCTCCCCATCAACGTCCACTTCGAAAACCGAATTCGAACTCGAAGAGCTGCACGAATCGGGGCGTGTTCGAAGACTCACTTGTGGATCGCGCAACTCCTCCACCACCTTACCATCACACCATTTTAAAACAAATTATATTAAAATTACAAATTATCGAATGATGGTGGTGGCGGAAAACGTACGAAACATCCCGTACAAGTAGGTTCTCGCTGTTCTGAATGTTTTCGAGGTACTTATATGCTAATTGAAGCAAGTACTCGTCGATAGGGGTAATGGAGGCGCTTTCGTATAGGTGAGAGTTGGGGTAATGACGACCGTCCGGCCTTCTAGAATGATTGGTGCATCTTCTGAGGAGTTTCCTTTTGAAAACCCGAAGTCTTTCCATTTGAGCCGAAGATATGCAGGACCATATGGGAAAGGCGTACGATATTCCAGATCGGATTAGCTGCTTATAGCAGGGAAGCTTAACTTTGGTGTCAACTTTGTTCCCCCACTTCAATATGTTGTGCAGTTGCTTAGACCGACCGAGGCCCCTTTGGAGAATGTGGGTCACATGTTTGATGAAATTCATTTTTGGGGTATAAGTGACCCCGAGATATTTCATCTTGTCCTGTGGTCTAATCGTAGTATCTCCCATTTTTGTTCGAATATTCTGTGAATATCGAGAGGTAGGTTAGGAGTGTTTACTACTCAGAATTATGGCTACTGCTTTGGATGGATTAAGTCGTATTTTCCATCGACTGTAATACTGATACAGTTCGTCCAAGTGACGGTTGAGTCGATTTGTTGCGAGGTTAGGGCCTTTGGTTGACGTGTACACCAGGACGTCATCCGCATAGCATATTTGGTTTACTCTTCCGTCCACAGGGCGGGGAATATCGGAGGTGTACTCATCACTATGCTCTGTGTGCTGCGTATTTATACAGTCTCAGCATTTCGTTTCCGTCCGTTCCATTGCCTTGAATGTTCTACTGTTCCTAGTCTCCAGTTTTCCATTACTTTATAGAATATTCTAGTACTCTGTTTCGGACTCTCTAGAATATTCTAGTACTGATTGTCAAATGCGTCACAACATTGAGGATTTGGATAGAAGTAGCGATTTAGGATCGCTACAATAGCCTTTCGCTTATTGCATTAAAGCCGATGGTGGCAGGCTTCAGTTTTTAGATGACTAGAAAGCCTACCCCGAGCACATGGTGTTTTGCATGACATTGTAATAGATGCCATACTCGTTTCTTTGAATAACACCACTCCCCGTCCATCTTATTTCTTGTAATGCTGTTATGTCAGTCTTATATTCGGACATGGCATCGGCTAGGTGCTGTGCAACTCGAGCTCTGTATAGTGAGCAGACGTTCCAGACGAGAAAATTCTTAAATCGTTTAGCCATTTTCGTTCCGTGGTCGTCGGCGTGCATCTGGTCCATATCCGAGGTTTGTTAAACATTCCATAATATCATAATTTGTTTTTCCGTGAAAGATTATTAGCCCTGCGCCAACCTTCCTCAGGATGTCGGTGCATGGATTGGTTCACTACTTGGCGGGCGCCAAAGTAGCTATCCAGGGGTGTCACGTGGAGACTGCATGTCAATTTGGATTGAACGGGGACAAGGATCGTTCTGGCCTTCGCCGGGTTGAAAGCAATAAGAGACTTTGCCTTGTATGTTCACTCCCCCCCCCCCCCCCCCCTACATAATAGATATTGTAGCGAGCTTAGGGTTCGCTGGATTAATTATTTTTAACAAATAAGAGCCGTTAACTCGAATTTGAATTAATGTAACACTTCATTAGTCCGTTAATAATAACCGTTACTTTTACCGTACACATAACGATCCCTGACTTTTCGCTTCCTTACTTATCGCGTCTTTGACTGCTTACTTCTTATTTTGTACTTACTTTCATGATCTGTATGCGACGTATTTATACCATTTCCTCATTCTGATTCGGCGTTTCGTTTCCGTCCGTTCCATAGCCTTGAATGTTCTCCTGTTCATAGTCTCCAGTTTTCCAGTACTTTCTAAAATATTCTAGTACTTTGTATCGGACTTTCTCGAATATACTAGTACTGATTGTCATATGCGTCACAATATACTAATAAGTAAAAATGTAAGTGGACCTTCTCTTATACACAGTTATCTTATATAAAAAAAAAGCCGAAAGGCAAACACTTTAATGCAATAAAATTGTATAACTTAGAGTGCTCGCGAATGGCCAGTAAGCTAATTAAAAAATAAGTAATTTTATAAAGAGGATTTAGCGTTTAATACTAAATAATAAGACAAGATGTAATTTAAACAAAGAAATAAATGCGTTTTTAAAGTAAAATAAAGTAAAGTAATGGTTAGAATTGACGCACTAGAATTCGTCCATGAGTGGGGATGTCTCACCTCGCTTCTTAATCTGTGATTGCTACGGTAATGCTTTGATGCATGTCGGTGATATTTTTGATTCTCTTTTGGTACTGTGTTTTTCCCCTTGTTTGTGTCAAGAGTAATTTTCTTTATCATTTTCTTCCGTTCACACTGACTATTGAGATTTAAGACTTGAATTTTTTTTACCGCACTCCTATAAAAAGCAAATCTGATTACAAACCAACATTAAGTCCGCGTTTCGGTAAAAATGGATTTTATTTCAAACTTAGCAAACCGGAAAAAGGTTTGTATGAAATACAAACAATTATTCGTTTTTAGTTTCTAACACTCTGATGGAGCTTTTCAAAGTATTCACACAATAAATTTGCTATTCAATAATCCATTTTATGGGAATGCAAAAAGAATCATTGGTTTTAAATGCAGTTGCCGCATGTGATTTTATACGTCCCGTAGAATTGAATTTTATTGGATGACGCCTTACCACGTTTGATCGGCAAACAATAGGATCACGACAAGTACCAATTACCATGCAATCCAATTATCCTCACATTTTTCACTAAGCAATCCTATCAAACAATCATCAGCTCAAGACGATCATCTGTAGACCTTCAATTCAATTTACTGCCCTTCTGTGTGTGCATTCGTCTCCGGTGATTTGTCTCGACACTCACCAACTGACCAGAGTCATTTGGATAATCAGGATTTATCCGTATTTCAAAGTCACTCTGCTCGTATTGCATTTTGAATTGAAGATCAGTCCTGAATCCTTTTTGTGATCACACGTACTCCTGTCGGGATTCCCTCATTTATTCATCATTGTCAGGTGCAATGTTGACGTAAGGAATTATGGATTTATGAAAAGAAAACATCCGCACTTGGTTTTTTGACAGCCTCAGCAATATCACAACATTCTTGCACAAAAGGGACTTTTGTCACCTTCCTGGACAATGCTGAGCCTCCACGAATTTGTTGAGATGCCCATTGGACCACACATTTCCGAATCGTTTTTGAATTCCAGCAAATCTGTATATGAACTTGAAGAATGTTTTCATAGGTGAACGACCAAAGTACAACCGGTGAGCATAAATTCAAATGTTTATTCAGGGACAAATAGTCGGAGGAAAATTTTTCTTTACGAGTTTCAAGTGTGTTATTCTTTGAGATGATTTTCCCCGTGAAAGTCGTTGAAAGGCATCCGTTGCCTAAATCATTTGTTCAATTTTCATGAATGAATTCATGAGCCTGGTCGCACCCGCTTTCGATTGGTTAAGATGAAGATGTGATGGGAGATGTTTTTATAAGCATTGACAGACAACCAGGCATTTCCACACTACTATTCGCAATTATAATTTAGAAAAGACCTTTTGGATATTTCGAACGAACATATTTCATGACTGACCTTCAACTGTTATTGATTTAAATTCAAAACATTAAGGTTCTTTAATGCCAAGCCCAGTGCATTGAAAGTACCTAATTTCTTGTAACTTCTTTAAAAAAATTTAACTTTATATTGAAATTAATTGAGTATCATGCATAGGGTGGGTCAGAGCAGTTTGTTGGTTTAGAAATTCAATTAAAACAAAAGTAATATAGATGACGATTTAATTGCATTCCATTAAGAAGTACAGCTTTTACAATTTATATATTTAGTTTACATTATTTTGAAGATGATATCAGGTAGATGGCGTTTGTTATTGTCCATAAACTTGGTGATTCGGACTTCAGCTCTCCCCACAAAACAGTCATTGATGTCGTGACACCGTCCTGTTGGAACCACACACACTCCACGTCCATCTCGTTGAGTTTTCATAAGAAAAACTCATGTAGCATGCAGATATAATTGTTAAAATTCACTGAAATGATAATGAAATGGGTAAAAAAGTCACGTTGTATAGGGAGGATTAAGTGAACTGTGGGGGGCGAAGTCGTGGTGCCGGCGTACGACACGGGGGTTTTACTCCGTCACACAAGTTCTAAAGGGTCTGCCGTAAACCAAAAGAAAAGCACAAACGTAACTCAACAACGCAACATCCGCAAAAGGAGGAAAAAAGAAACACTCGAAGACATGTTGTCGTTTGTAATTAATAACTTTTATTTTATTGATCCGCAGTTTTTAATTTAACTTCGCTCGAGGTTATTTCTCTCGCGATTTCAAGTGTTGTTGACATTGTTAATATGTTCTATTTTGAGGAAAACTATTTATATCTACTTTAACACCCAGAACGACCATTCACTGAATAAAACTTAGGCACGTAAAATGGGACCAGGTTCGGTAACTTTTATTCGCGCAGGCGACTCGCACGATTCAAAAATACACTCGAGGGGGTATTACTTTCGCGATTCCGGGACATACGCGTCTCCACAGCGCTACGGAGAGCGGGAGGTGAACCGACCGTCGCGATCGGTGGTTGGATTTCGACTCCATCGAGGATTGGAATCTGGCTCTTGATTCACCCTCGATTCGGTGGTGGCGAATATCCTCTCGGCTAAGTATATGTTTACTTACCACAAGGGAAACGTAAAGTCTCTCTTTGTGGAATAGAAAACCAGATCTCGTAGTGAAGATCATGGTGTATGGGTGTATGTGTGATCGCGAAGATCACATTGGTTTTCTCATGAAACAAGGGCATGGAAAAACAAAGCAAAAATACGGTAACGACAAATGGATCGTGAAGGTCATTGTTTGAGTTGTGCATTCCGGCTAAATAATTAGACGGCGATGCATCGAGGAAATGTGCTAAAAGGAAAGATGGGACAAGGGCATCATAAAAGTCTTGGATGACTGCTGCCCTTGCGCAAATAGACGCATAGCCATTAGAAAAAGGTGCTAAGGGATTGGGATACTTTATACAATGAAAATTGTATATCGTATCTTGGGTCGGTGGAAGAACGAATCCCTTGTCTGCATTTGTATATGCAGAGTAAACGTTTGTGGCAAAGCACGAAATTGGTGATTGTTTGTATTTATGAAATGCTGGAGATGTGGTAATTGTTAGTCGATTGAATAAACGAATCGCTGGTCGGTTTGTTGCAGCTGTAAAAACAAGCTATCCGACATAGCATTTTAATTATGGCAAAGGGTGCTGAATGGTTTGGGATTTATGATGCATATGCACATTAAGGAATTCTTTATTATTAATTTATTAATTTTAATTTATTTTCCGCGAATTCAAACCTCGATCCCGGTCTTTTGGAGCCACCTGTGATCTCGCCGGTGCGGTCTTCGATGCGGGATGTGAGATTTCGTCCGCGCACTATTCAACGCATTCTACGTGAACTCGATTGTAGGAAGGCACCCGGCCCTGACGGAATACCAGCAATAATCCTTAAGGACTGTGCTCCAGAACTATCGCCGGTTCTCGGCAGACTCTTTCGCTTATCTTATGCACGGGGGACCTTTCCTGCCTGCTGGAAAATCGCTCCAGTTCAGCCAATCCCAAAGACGGGAAAAAAGTGTCTCCCAGTCTATTTTATCTAAGGTAATGGAAACAGTCATCAATACAGTGTATTTGGAGTGCAATGGACTTCTGAATGATCGTCAATACGGATTCCGTGGCAGGCGGTCCACGGGAGACCTTTTGACACTTATAACCGACATATGGACATCTGCGATTGAGAGGCATGGTGAGTCAAGGGCGGTCGCATTGGATATCTCCAAGGCTTTTGACCGCGTCTGGCACGGGGCATTGCTTAGCAAACTTCGTTCATATGGACTTTCCCAACAACTTTGCGACTGGACGAAGAGCTTCCTTGAGAATCGATCGATCCGGGTTGTTGTGGACGGCGAGTGTTCGGATTTGAATCCTGTTAATTCGGGGGTGCCCTAAGGTTCTATTTTGGCTCCAACCTTGTTTTTGCTTCACATAAATGATTTGTTGGAGACAACGGATAACCGAGTGTTCAGTTTTGCGGATGATAGTACGCTTGTTTCCTCCTTTTCGAGTGTTCGGTAGGTACATATCATTGAGATAGAACGCTCCCCAAATAATATTACTTTTACTGCACATTGAACACGGATAATTTTGATTATGAAGTTGTCTATCCTGTTTAGTCCTGATTTGTCATACAGGACTTTACTGGTGTAGGATTTCCTATATAGCGACTCTGAAGTTCTATACATTCCTAGGCGGAAACGCTGACTCTCGAACACCCGAATAATGGTTGGATGGATACCTAATAGGAAATTATTTTGACTTTGGGGTCCAGAAGACTACTATGGAAGATACTTCCCGTCATAGCGTTATGTGCTCATCAAAGTAAAGAGTGGTTTCCATTTTCCGGAAATTGATCTTTAATTTCCAATCGTCCCAAAAACATTTGATTCTATTGAAGTCATCTTGCAGAAGTCTGTTAATGACATTATTCTTTTCTCCAGATCTGTACACCACAGTGTCGTCGGCGTAAGCAATGGTTGGTTAAGAGAACCTACTAGATCACTAGTGTAAATGTTAAATCATCATCATCTTAATCATCGGCATTACAACCGGGATTCGGCCTTGGTCTTATTTAGTAAGTCTCGAGGCTTGTTGAATTTTCCATAATAATTTATTTTTACGGGCAAGGCTATTAGTCTGTTAATAGAATGGGATAATTCACTGCTCCCTGTTGTAAGCCGTTTTTATTGTGAAAGGTTGTTACGAAGTAACCCACCCTCCGCATTTGTTCCACTGAGAAACCAACTAAAGTAAATAAGTATACAATTAAATAAGTATACAATCTGTATAGAATATCTGTATACAATAGGTACATTCGAAATCAGATTTCCTTAGGGAGGGTAGGTTCGGTTGCAATATTTTGTGGCAATAGTGTTTTTATTTCCAAAACTTTTGTGATACATATTATATATGTATATATTTCATCAATTCACACTAAACCCAGCTCTTTTCGTTCTGGTTCTCTCTAAACTTTATTTTATCTTAGTTTGTCTTTTGTTTTTGTTAATGCTTAATGAAACTTATCGATGTAGATCATCATCATCATCATCGGCACTTTAACTGGGATCCGGTCTTGGCATTATTTAGCAAGTCTGTGGGGCTTTTCAGGGCCCGAAGAGCCATACATCACTCGATCCCCACTATTCCAGGCGAAGCGACTTACCTCAAAGTCGAACCTTCAGCAAGGTTGCGTAACCTTGCTACGGCATTAACCGCCGGCCAAATCGCTGGAATTAATTCAGTTACCCAATAGGATAACTGTCATGAATATCTGTTAGGCAGCTTACCTTTTCTGTGGGGGTTTTCCTTCCAAACCCCTTTTTCTCCATCACCATCCCTGAAAACATTAAGTCCACGGCAAAGCTTATCACTTAGCCGTGGCATCGAAAATTCATCCTCGGGCAGGCATTACCATATCTGAAAACATTAAGTCCACGGCAAAGCTTATCACTTAGCCGTGGCATCGAAAATTCATCCTCGGGCATGCATTACCATATCTGAAAACATTAAGTCCACGGCAAATATTATCACATAGCCGTGGCATTGTAAATCTCATCCTCGGGCATGCATTGCACCCAGGGCATCTCGTTTCCATAGCCTTATGCCATGGAAACAAAATCAACAAGGAGTTCATTGATCACTCGTTGTTTTTGTTTGTCCATGGCACCCCTAGCATGCGGCTATCAGGTCCCATCGGTTTGCCACCGCCGACAAGGTTTCGGCTGATGCAAACCAAACATTTCCTTAATTACCAGCAATAGCTGGTTTCCTATTATCGGTCTCCACCGATCAGGGACCGCAAACAAGCAACGAATTGGATGGAGCCAGCAAGTGTTTACTTTTAACATCTGGCAATGGCTGCACCCTATATTCGTTGCAATATCTAAACATTGCATTTGCACCACAGATTGTTATGGTATATTCAATCCCTATTAACGGCCGCCAACCGTCGGCGGACCTAGGGAAATTCACACCCATCAACCTAAATGTTGATTTATGGCCTCTCCTAGGATGACCAGATCTTCGGCTCGTGTTGTTTTTACCCCAGATGTTCCTTGTTGCCGGCAAGTATAGCACAATCAATTGTGTACACAGCCGCAGGCCATGCTTTGTTGGTATTCGTAGGAGATGCAGTTGCGACGTTCGCAACCACCACCACCACCGGACGATGGTATGCGACGCATACACAGACATACGAAATGTATGCTGTATTTCCCGGTCCAATCACGATTGACTACCTCGAGTCGATCGTGTAGCTCCTCCTCTTTTCGCGTTTTTCTTTTCGATGTCCTTTTTTGCGTCGGCAGCGAGGAGTCAAGTGACAACCATCACTGGGGGAGGTCGTGTGGTAGTCCGAAAAGTTTTATTTAATTCCCGTCCTCAATTGTTACGTTAGGATCATCGGCAAGTAGCCTGCAGTGCGTTTATTTCGAGACCTGTGCTGCCGAATGGAATCTCAGCAACCGGAAAACGAATTTACCGGACTTATTGTAATTCTAATGAGTGTTGTGTCTAACTTACTGAACTTATTGTAATACTAAGGAGTGCTGTATCTAACTTACCGGACTTATTGTAATACTAAGGAGTGCTGTATCTAACTTACCGGACTTATTGTAATATTAATGAGAGTTGTGTCTAACTTACTGAACTTATTGTAATACTAAGGAGTGATGTATCTAACTTACCGGACTTATTGTAATATTAATGAGAGTTGTGTCTAACTTACTGAACTTATTGTAATACTAAGGAGTGCTGTGTCTAGCTTACCGAACTTATTGTAACATCTAGCCAGAGAAAGTGATTAACGAATAAAGAATTATAACACGATGTCTAATTGAATATTTATTTGATTTATCAAGTTCAGTGGATCAATTTTTGGAATTTCTGCGGACAGTGTTGGGAGTGAACGATCTGTGGTGTTGTGCTCAACCTGCGTCCGTGTCGACGCCCAGGCACTAACACCCACATTGGTGACCGCGACTCGCGAACACGCGCCTGAGCATACGTTGTACGTGCTACTCAGTGACCTTAAGGTGAAAATTAAAATCGCGCAACCTTTCAACTTCTGACCCGGAGTCAGTTACAAACGGTACCTACGTGGTGCAAATCGTGTTGAAGTTTGAATTCCCGCGAATTATCGCTCGTGGAGACATTTAATTTAGCAGTGAGAGAGCATTCGCGAAACTTTTTGTGCCAGTGACTAACTCAGTGCCAAAAAAGACAATTAAAGGCTACGCCCCAACGCCAGCCCATCAACAGCACCTGGCGAAACATCACCACCACATCTGTTCGCAGAGCTAACCAGTCCCCAACGCTCCGGTACCCAACATCACCGGACTGGACCATACTTTACCATCAGGAACTCATCCAGGCGTCCACGGATAACCGCAAGTTTTTAAATATATTTTTTTTTTTATTACTTTTTTCCTTTTTTCTGTGTGTACATCTCCGCGAGCCCCTTCTGGGCCAATGCAAAAATCAGTAAATTCTTAAAGTTTTCGATTATAGACGTATAAACTTTAATTGTAAAAAAGGAGCCGCTGGCTAATATAATCTTTAAGACGAGATTGAAAAATTGAAATTTATAAAAGCGAAAAATAAATGTACCTTAAAATTTACACGTTTACACGTAATACACTTACCAGGTCAATTAATTAATGTTTAGCAACAAACACCCAACAAGCGATTGATTAACTTAAAACAAACTTATTCACTACTAGTGGTTTCGGTGGTGAAGAATTGTCATTTTTCTTTTACATTAAACGAAAGTTGAGTAATCAGAAATTACGTAAGAAGAGAAACTATATACAACAAACAGTAACATATTAAATAATTTTTAACTTTTGTCCTTTTTTTTTTTTTTTTTTAATCCCCTTGTATTTTTGATTTTCAAATTGTGTCGAAATAACAACCTTTTAAGGTATTTACAAACCAAATATAACTGAAAACAACCAAGTCACGTTTATTTTATACATCCCTATATTCCTTTCTGGATTAGGATTAACCACATTGTAAACTTCCTAAAATATTAAATACACAAGAAAGATATCCTTTGTTTCGTCAAGCATCCATAGTCGTGTGTAATAAAGTACTAAACAACAATCAATAACTCAGAAACAAATACACAAACATAATTGTTAAAATAAAAAAACCAGTAAAATTACCATACCAAAAACTCGATTGTAATTGTAAACGCACTCTCTTACATTTGTAAACCCCTTCAGGGTACTAACGACAATTTTTTTAACTCTCTTTTTATAAGTACACATACACTCGTAATAGCAATATCTATTTTTTTTTTTTTTTTTTTTTTTTTTCGCTTCGGTTTTTGAAATCATTTTCCTTTTTTTTTGTTTTGGTTTTTATTTTAAAGTAAAACGGAGTACACAATTAATAGTACACAATACCAGGATCGATAATAACACGAAAGCACACTTACATTCGCTACTTCAAAGAACTCCACTCGACTTGGCACAATTCTCCTTTGACTCCGCACCTTCGATCGCTTCTATTCATCACAATTTGGCCCCTTAACCCCACTATATTCAATTCTTTTGACTCATCGGCCTCCCTTCACCTTTCTTCGCGTCCTCTTACGCTTTTAACTCCAGTTTCGCGTCATATAACCTACAATGGTCAACACGCGAAACGCGACGGCCAAAAAGGCTCAGGAACAACCTGAGCCCCTTGAATTCCACGACGCCTCCAGCGTCGATTTCCCCACTGAGCAAGTCGATGCTGACCTAGACTTGCCCGGACAACCTACCCCCCTGGCACCACCGGTTGCCCCCAGTGTTGTTAATCGACCCCAACCTGTTTCTTCTGACGCACTCCCGACTTCCCCTAACGCCCCTAGTGCCGGCCAATTGATGGATTCTGGCATTATGATGCCCACATCTCGTGCCGGCACCTCACAACACGCCAATAGACCTTCAGAGTCTCAAGAATTCCACGATGCTTCCAGCCTCGGGAATGGGACTCGTCCTTCAAATATAGGGCTTCCCCCCTTCGATGAGGAGGACCCAGACCTTTGGTTTGCAGTAGCAGACCGCATCTTCCAGGCCTCTGACTTGCGCGACGAACAACTTCGTGCAGTCGAGCTGTTGAAAGTGCTTGACCGCACTCAGCGACCGCATGTTGCCCACATCATTAGGTCGGCCGACCGCAACGCTTACAGCAACATGCGTCAAGCTCTGCTCGACGCTTTGGATGAGCCCGGAAGTGCAAGGCAGCAACGCTTAGCTGCTGCAACCAACCTTTCTGGGATGAGACCATCTCTTTTCCTGACCCATTTACGCTCTATAGCGGGGACCAGGATTGGGGACGACCTGATAAGGCCTCACTTTTTGAGGTGTCTTCCCCAACATGCCCGTTCGGCACTTATAGCCCAACCCAATCAGAATTTGGGCTATTTATCCAAAATTGCGGACGCAATTATGGAAAGCTCAGATCAGTATTCTGAGCGTCCTGCGTACCAGGTAGCGGCGGTTTCTCAACACGCCGCCCAGCCTACACGGCACCCTCGTCTGCCTTTCACAGCCCCTCAATTGGTCCCAATTCTCCATCCTCCTCAAACCCAATTACCTCACAGACGGCCAGCCTCAACCAATTTCCCACAGAGGAATCCAGAGCCAAGGCCCAACGTTAGCCAGGGAAGTTCGCCACCTCATTTAACCCCTGCTGACCTTCGGGCGCTTCAAACCTCACTCCTCCGCGAGATAAGTCAATTTCGCGCGGAGGTAAGGAACAATCCACGAGGCGCCCAGAATCGAGCCATGCCGAGCCGTCCTCTTAATCGGCAGAATTACTCCCAAAATGCCCCTCAGAGGGCCTACATCCCCCAGAATGCCCCACGGAGGGCCAATTCCTCTCAAAATGGCCCTCACCGGGCCAATTCTCAGCGAGCTCCGGCTCGACCCCCCTGTAACGGCAATACCAATACCCAGAATATATCTGATAATGCCGTTACTCTGCCTTGGTGCGCCAATCACCAACGACATGGTGATCGCGCATTCAATTGCAAGGCGCCTTGTGGTTGGACACAACCTTCCATCAACCAAAGGCGCTCTTTAAACTAATTTTGCCGACCGACCCCCTCGCGCAATCGGCCGGCACCCATACGATAAGTCGCCTAACCATCCGGGATTCTAAACTGAATATCGCTTTTACTGTCGATACCGGCGCCGATATTTCAGTCCTCCCGCGATCGTTTGCTCCGCGTAACCGCGTGCCAGCCCCACTTAAATTGTCGGCTGCGAATAGAACGCCGATACTTACGTACGGACGTAAAAAGCTGACACTCCAGTTGGGTCTTTGTCGTCCGATTACTTGGCGTTTCGTCATTGCGGACGTGAACGAACCCCTGATAGGTTCCGACCTATTAGGTGCACATAATCTGTTGGTCGATTCGACCCATAACAGATTAGTGGCTCCAACCGCACCCCCCTTGCCCATGACGGCATCTCCAGCGGCAACTTCAGGGGCCACAGAGTGCACAGACCCGTTTCAAGTCATGGTACAGGAATTTGTTAGTACAACAATTCCTCTACCTAACCAACGCCGACACAAAGCCACGGTGTTTCATCATATAGAAACACGTGCCCCCCCGGTGAGCCAGCGTCCACGTCGACTGGCTCCTGAAAAATTACGTGCGGCGCGCGCGGAGTTCGAGCACATGATTGAACTAGGTATCTGCTAACCGTCGGACAGTCCCTGGGCAAGCCCACTCCACTTAGTGAAGAAACGTTCTGGGGAGTGGCGCCCATGTGGCGATTACAGGCTGTTGAACGCAGCAACTGTCCCGGACAGATACCCTATTGCGCACCTCTACGATTTTTCGTACAAGTTACGAGGGTGCAATGTCTTCACTACCCTGGATCTCACCAGGGCATACCATCAAATTCCGGTAGCACCAGAAGACATCCCCAAGACCGCAGTCATTACAACTTTCGGACTCTTCGAGTTCAAAGTGATGACTTTCGGCCTCAGGAATGCCGCATATCGACACGGCTTTACGTGGTCTTAATTGCTGCCATGCATATCTAGATGACATTCTCATCGCCTCTAAAGACCACGCCGAACATAAACGCCACTTACGTCAGGTCCTAGAGCGCCTCCGTGAATTCGGTCTTGTCATCAACCCAGATAAGTGTCAATACGCCAAGGAGCAAATCACCTATCTGGGTTATGTCGTTGACAACCAGGGCATTCGCCCACTACCAGACCGTGTGGAGGCCCTCATGAAGTATCCCCGGCCTACTAACGTGAGTGAGCTTCGTCGATTTTTGGGCATGCTTAACTTTTACCGCCCAACACTGAAGAACGCTGCCCAAGTTCAAGCTCCCCTAAATGAGTTCTTAAAAGGAGCTAAGCGCAATTATAAGCGCCCCATTAATTGGACAGAAGTCTCTGATAGAGCATTTCAACTGTCCAAAGAACAATTGGCAAATGCCACCTTACTCCGATACCCCCTCGAGGGAGCGGCACTTTCTATCCAATGCGACGCATCGGATACCGCAATCGGAGCCGTCCTTGAACAGGACATTGAAGGCCGACCGGAACCACTTGGTTTCTTTTCAAGGAAGCTGAGTCCCACTGAGCGACGTTACAGCGCCTACGACCGTGAATTACTCGCGATCTACAGCGCTGTTAAGTACTTCCGTCATATGATAGAAGGTCGCTCACTCTCCACCTTAACAGACCACAAGCCATTGGTCTATGCGTTCCGGAAGAAGTCGGGAAATGCCTCTCCCCGACAAGAGCGTCAGTTAGATCTCATTCGGCAATACACCAAGGAGATCAAGCATATCTCCGGTAAACAGTACCGCCTTGAATAACACTGACCTTGCCCTAGCTCAAGAGGAGGACGAACAGCTCAAGTCCCTCCTAACTGCCGATACGGCACTAGAGTTTAAGAAAATTACCCTTCGCGACCCTTTGGGCGAAATCTGGTGTGATGTCTCCACTGGAACCGCTAGACCTTACATTCCGGAGAAACTTCGTAAGGCCGTGTTCCAGGTTTATCACAACCCAGCCCAGGGCCGAGCAACAGCCGCTGCTGTCCGTCGCAAATTCATTTGGCCCCGGATGAACAAAGACCTCACCGGTTGGGCCCGTGCTTGTCTCCAGTGCCAACGCTGCAAAGTAGCGCGACATAATGTACTGGAGCCAGCGCAATTCAAGCTTCCCACGGCACGCTTCGCCCATGTCCACATAGACATAGTGGGACCGCTTACCCCATCAAGAGGATTTTCTTATATCCTCACTATGATGGACCGCTGCACGCGATGGCCAGAGGCGACACCTCTCCGGGCAGTTACTGCCGAATCAGTCGCCAAGGCCTTTTATTCAACTTGGGTCACACGCTTCGGTGTACCAACCACCATAACTTCGGACCGAGGTCCACAATTTGAGGCGACAATTTTTAGGCAGCTAACAAATCTTCTCGGCTGCCAAAGAAGTCGTACCACCGCCTACCACCCACAATCAAATGGGATGATAGAGCGCTGGCACAGATCTCTAAAAGCCTCACTCATGTGTCATAATGACACACAATGGTTTGACGCCCTACCAACCGTCCTCCTCGGCCTGAGGACAAGTATTAAGGAGGACCTGGGTGCTTCGGCAGCAGAGCTTACCTACGGTACCAACCTCCTTCTTCCAGGAGAACTTTTCCTGAATGGCGAAACACCGCGTGACCAACTTCGTGAATTGGGACATCTCCGTGACCTGCTACGTAAGGTTAGGGTGACCCCTGTAACCAGGCACGGCTCCAAAAAACTTTTCGTCCACCCTGAACTGCACAGCTGCACGCACGTCTTTGTCAGGGTGGATAAGGTCAAAAAACCCCTCGAGCCACCTTATGATGGCCCATTCAAAGTCTTCCGCCGCATCAGTGACCGCGTCTTCGAGATCGACATTAGAGGCAAGCGATCCACGGTCAGCGTCGAAAGGCTTAAGCCCTGTTTTCTGGAAGCTTCCGCCCCAGAATCACCTTCATCTACGGACACCACTCCTACTTCACCGGCACAACCTCCCCGTACTCGCGCTCAAGCGCGCGCCCATACCCAACTAACCTCCTCCTAATCTGCCTTACCTGTTTCGTGACTACGTCACTGGGGAGGGAGTGAAGTGGGGCTTTTCAGGGCCCGAAGAGCCATACATCACTCGATCCCCACTATTCCAGGCGAAGCGACTTACCTCAAAGTCGAACCTTCAGCAAGGTTGCGTAACCTTGCTACGGCATTAACCGCCGGCCAAATCGCTGGAATTAATTCAGTTACCCAATAGGATAACTGTCATGAATATCTGTTAGGCAGCTTACCTTTTCTGTGGGGGTTTTCCTTCCAAACCCCTTTTTCTCCATCACCATCCCTGAAAACATTAAGTCCACGGCAAAGCTTATCACTTAGCCGTGGCATCGAAAATTCATCCTCGGGCAGGCATTACCATATCTGAAAACATTAAGTCCACGGCAAAGCTTATCACTTAGCCGTGGCATCGAAAATTCATCCTCGGGCATGCATTACCATATCTGAAAACATTAAGTCCACGGCAAAGATTATCACATAGCCGTGGCATTGTAAATCTCATCCTCGGGCATGCATTGCACCCAGGGCATCTCGTTTCCATAGCCTTATGCCATGGAAACAAAATCAACAAGGAGTTCATTGATCACTCGTTGTTTTTGTTTGTCCATGGCACCCCTAGCATGCGGCTATCAGGTCCCATCGGCTTGCCACCGCCGACAAGGTTTCGGCTGATGCAAACCAAACATTTCCTTAATTACCAGCAATAGCTGGTTTCCTATTATCGGTCTCCACCGATCAGGGACCGCAAACAAGCAACGAATTGGATGCAGCCAGCAAGTGTTTACTTTTAATATCTGGCAATGGCTGCACCCTATATTCGTTGCAATATCTAAACATTGCATTTGCACCACAGATTGTTATGGTATATTCAATCCCTATTAACGGCCGCCAACCGTCGGCGGACCTAGGGAAATTCACACCCATCAACCTAAATGTTGATTTATGGCCTCTCCTAGGATGACCAGATCTTCGGCTCGTGTTGTTTTTACCCCAGATGTTACTTGTTGCCGGCAAGTATAGCACAATCAATTGTGTACACAGCCGCAGGCCATGCTTTGTTGGTATTCGTAGGAGATGCAGTTGCGACGTTCGCAACCACCACCACCACCGGACGATGGTATGCGACGCATACACAGACATACGAAATGTATGCCGTATTTCCCGGTCCAATCACGATTGACTACCTCGAGTCGATCGTGTAGCTCCTCCTCTTTTCGCGTTTTTCTTTTCGATGTCCTTTTTTTCGTCGGCAGCGAGGAGTCAAGTGACAACCATCACTGGGGGAGGTCGTGTGGTAGTCCGAAAAGTTTTATTTAATTCCCGTCCTCAATTGTTACGTTAGGATCATCGGCAAGTAGCGTGCAGTGCGTTTATTTCGAGACCTGTGCTGCCGAATGGAATCTCAGCAACCGGAAAACGAATTTACCGGACTTATTGTAATTCTAATGAGTGTTGTGTCTAACTTACTGAACTTATTGTAATACTAAGGAGTGCTGTATCTAACTTACCGGACTTATTGTAATATTAATGAGAGTTGTGTCTAACTTACTGAACTTATTGTAATACTAAGGAGTGCTGTGTCTAGCTTACCGAACTTATTGTAACATCTAGCCAGAGAAAGTGATTAACGAATAAAGAATTATAACACGATGTCTAATTGAATATTTATTTGATTTATCAAGTTCAGTGGATCAATTTTTGGAATTTCTGCGGACAGTGTTGGGAGTGAACGATCTGTGGTGTTGTGCTCAACCTGCGTCCGTGTCGACGCCCAGGCACTAACACCCACAAGTCTCTCCACCGATCCCGGCATCGAGCCCATGTCATCCAGTTTGGCAATACCAGGCTCTGAGCGTCCTGCTCTACGCTATCCCTCCATCGCAGGCAAGTTCTGTCGCCCTGTCTCCTTCCATATGTTATATAATTAACTTGAGTTAATTATCATCATTTTATTAAGAGTACTTTGAATATGTTGTTTAAATGTGAGTTTTGTATCGAGATGAACTCCGAGATACTTTACGGATTGCTCCCATGCAATCGTGGTACCATTTATTTGCAGCTGACTGCTGGGAAGATAGCAAGCTTTTCTCTTTCGTGTAAAAAAGATGGCTTATGTCTTCCCAACATATAACTTGATTTTCCATTTCATATAATATTTTTCAAGTATCTCGATCGCATGCTTTAGATTTGTCTCAACGTTGAGAGAAAATTCATGCGACGCGAATACTGCAGTGTCGTCAGCGAAGATAGCTGATTCACACTGCGGTAGATTTGGAAAATCCGAAGTGTAGACATTGTACAAAGCTGGACCAAGTACTGAGCCTTGGGGGACGCTACAATCAAAAAATATCAATCTAGAAACATCACAATTGACATGAACCTAAAAACATCTATTGGATAAGAAACTCTGGACGACCTTACACAAATACAAAGGAAAGTCGAACTGTATCATTTTATATATTATCCCATTGTGCCATACGGAATCAAAAGCTTTTTCAATGTCTAACAATATCATGCCCGTTGATTGACCACGTGAACGATGGTCTAGAACATGGCTGCAAATTCGTTTAACCTGGTGCGAGGTGCTGTGAAAGCGTCGAAATCCAAATTGGATATCGGGGAAAATATCTTTATCTGAAACAACTTTTAAAATATGTTGTTTCAGGATTTTTTCAAAAACTTTACTTATGTTGCTAAGTAAACTAATTGGCCTGTAACTTTCAGGTTTATCTGGGGCTTTTCCAGCCTTAAGGATAGGTACAACCATTGCTTTCTTCCAACATTGAGGAGAGTATTGACATTTAAGGCATGCATTGATTATAAATGTTAAGTATTTAATTCCAATATGAGGCAATTGTTTTAGATAGGCATTCTTAACTTTGTCTAGTCCTCCTATTTTTCGTGTTTGCAAGCACTTGATTACATTTCTTCCGTTTTCTTCTTCTACAAATGCATTTAGAGGAGTTAATTCGTTTGTGGTGTCGAATCTTTCGATTCTGTTACCGACAAGTTCATTAGTTTCAAATTCACCCAAATGCTGAGAGACCAAGTGATTTTTTGAAAAACTTGTTCCAAATAGGTTTGCTTTTTCAAAACCTATAAAAAAAAAGTAGTAGAAGAATCCTTCAGAAATGGTATTTTACGGTTTTTATTCTTGATTAACTTCACTATATTCCAGAACGGTTTAGCATTTTTATCCATAACGCTCAGTTTTTTGTTCCATTCTCTATTACGATGGATTTGTATCTGGTCAGTAATGCGCTCATTAAAATGGGAAACCATTGATCGAGAAAAGGGCTGACGGTAATTCTGCCAGTTTCTTCGATGAATGTTTCTCACTTTAATAAGCTCTAAGATATGGATTGGAAGTTTTTTAAAAATATCTTTTTTTACTCTTTTGGGAATACTTTCATCAACCGAAGAAATTATAGCTTGGGTAAGGTTTTGTACAATAAGGTCAACATCATCTTTACAAGACACTCTTTCAAGATTTGTAGTACTATTTTGAAGGCTCATTTTAATCTTTGATTTGAATGAATTCCAATTAGCATTCTTCATGTCCAGGAAATTTTGAATCTTTCTTTCTCCCAACCAAGAAAGGTTACAAAGAACAGGATTATGATCTGAACTGAGAGCACTTAACGAAACGGGTTCTGTTATAAGACCAGGGACATTTGACACAAACAAGTCAAGGACAGAGGGGATGCCACGAGAACCTGCGGGAAAATAAGTTGGACAAGGTGGATAAAAAATATTAATTGATAGTAGATAGCCAATATATTGCCCCAAGCATTTGCTCTTACACACCCCCAATCTCTATGCCGGCAGTTAAAATCACCACCTAATAGAAATTCACCATTCATTGTGAATAACCTTTTTAAATCTTGCTTGAGCCATTTTCTTTTAATATCCGACGAAGATCCACCAAGGAAATAAACAGAATAGATCTTTACTGTCTTATGGTTTCTTAACTTAATCATTACATCTACATTCTCCACAAGCCTAGTTGGAATTACAGGTAAAAGCCAATGTTGAATTGACTTCCTGATAAGAATCGCCACTCCCCCACCCATTTCGTCTATTCTATCAATGCGATAGCAGTTAAAGTCAGATGATGGGGGTCTTATATCAAAATTAAGCCAAGTTTCTGTTTCTAGAGCAACATCAACTTTATAGCTATTTAAGAAGATTAAAAAGTCATGAAATTTATTGCGTATGCCTTTAGCATTCCAAGTAATTATTTTTATTTGTGTATCTGCCATTTTACTTAACATTATTAGTGTATAAAAACTTAGTGGCTAAATGCGCGATCACATTAAATTGTTCTATTTTCGTTTTACAAACTGATAAATTTGAGATCATTTCCATACACAAGGAATTTAGTTCCTCGATTGTGAAGAGAGGGGAATTGTTGTTGGGTAAATTATTGTTATTGTTTGATGAAGAAGCGCCGCGTGAGTCATTTTCCCATGCATTAATTGTTGGTGGTAAACTTTGAATTTGCGGGCTTGAATTTGGAAAGCTTTTGCTCGGAGCATTGGTCAGTCCCAGTCGTCGCTGTGGCTGTGGAAGCGTAGGAAAATCACTCATAGAGGCAAACGAAATCGGTTTTTGGCAAGCTTGATGATTAGAAATTTGAGTTGATGCAGCGAAATGAGTTCTTGGATGGGGATGAGCTTTTCTTACAGATGATCTTTCTTTTATTTCTAAGTATTTAGATCTACTCGTGCATGTGACGTCAGTAGCTTTATGATTGCCGTTGCAGTTGGCACATTTATTTACAGAAGCGTTATTACATTCGCTTGTTTTGTGTGAACCAGCGCAAGTAGCACAATATGTTTTTATGTGACAATTTCTCTCACCATGTCCAAACATTTGACAATTAAAGCATTGTGTCACCTTACCTTTGATTTTCCTTTGGAAGTTCCAATTCACTTGGGTATGAAAAATTGAGCGATAATTTTTTTTAAGTTCACTTAATTTAATTGTTCCATTTTCAAAGTGAATGACATAAAAAAAATCAGTAAATTGATCTTTTTTTTCAATTTTTTTAACATCATACACTTTTCTGATTATTGGCGAATCAGTTTCGTCCATTTCAGAATTATCTGTATCTGGGTGGCGTTGTAGGGGAGTGAATTTATTACAGTAGGGGTTTTTACCAAGCCCACTTGTTGGATGCATAGTGGAACGAAGTTTTTTATCCGAGGACAAGCAATTGTCCCCGGTATTAGGCGATCTATCACGTTTGGGAATGGTTGTAATGAGAACTCGCGACCGAGATGAACACGTCAAACGCAGTCGAAAGCTCCGGGTGAACTGATCTCTCTAATCAATCCAATTTCCAATAAATTGAACTAAACGTTCAATTTGCTCACGTTGAAAACTTAGATAGGATAATCGAACCAGAGGTTCGCCACAAAAATCCCCTAGGATCCAAATGTGTGGACCAGATGTGTTTCTCCAAACAAAATCATTGAGAATCATAAAATGCGTATAAGCAATTTTATGATCATCTAGAAATATGGTTACCCAAAACCATTAACACAATCAGCGTCGTTTTCCGTTTTAACCAAACCAAGTTAAAACAAACAACTCGCGCCATAAAACGAACTACATGTACGTTTATCGCCGACCGACGCAAAGGATCGTAAATGCTCTTCGGCAAGATCCTTTGTTGATTGTTCTTTTGTGTTTCCTCTTTCGATCCCAAATTTGGGAAAGACAAAGAAAGGAAAATCCTTTTATCTGCAGGATAAGAAAAGTTTTCGTCCGATGAAAAAACGGACATCGAGAGTTGGATTTTGAATCTCGACCGAGACGGTGAGATAACGGGGAGTTGGTTTTGAACTTTTGATGGGAACGGTCCGTGAGGTGTGTGCGAGCCAGGAAAAGTGTCAGTGGTTTAAGTCAAAGTATAAAGTTAAAGGATTAAAACTATGTAAAATAAATGTTTGATTTCTTGTATCTTGAAGACTTGTATGTGTCACGCAAAGTATAAAGTGAAAGGAATAAAATTAAGTTACAGAAAAGAAAAAGGAGTTTTATTTTCAATCTGTATGTGTGGGGTGTGCAAAGTGGGTAGTGCAATGAAAAAATCATTACAGTGTTCCAATTAATTATTTTATTAAATAAATGTTTGGTATGGTGATCCCTTTTTATGTATTTTCAACAAGAAAACAAGTTCTTAAGTTACGACAATATAATATTAATATCCAATTTTGATTTTGTTGGAAACTACATTCAACACTTCCAATATGAAATGGGACTTGAACTTGAAATGAATTGATAGCAAAGTAGCTGAGAAAAGGATACGCCTCCCACCCACGACACACAAACACCCACACAAGTCGCCAGGGGTAAGTAAATATTAACAATTTTAAATATATATACAAATTTGATGCATATATGTTATATATAACACATACATCCTGCCATAAACGATTTTCCGGGCGGTCTCCTCTTCGCTCATTCGAGCTAGGTGCTCCGCCCACCGGAGTCTACAGAGCTTGATTTTCCTTACGACATTAGCTTCAAGGTAGATCGCGTACAACTCATGGTTGTAGCGTCTCGGGAACCGTCCATGCTCATATACGGGGCCAACAATTCACCTTAAAACCTTCCACTCGAACGCGGCTAAGATTTCAGAGTGCCTTTTATTGAGCACCCAGGTCTCGGATCCATACATGAGTACTGGTAAGACCATGGTATTGTACAGTAATAGCTTGAATGTTCTGGATAAATTTCGGGATTTAAAGAGCCTTGATAGACCATAGTAGGCTTTGCCGGATTTGATCAACCCTTCGCGTATTTCTTCTTCCATATTGTTATTGGCTGATACAATTGACCCAAGGTGGTTAAAGGATGACTCTACTTCAAATTCATGCTCCGCTACCCTGATTGTTTCACCAATGTTAGGTCTTCCCTTCGCAGAAGTTGCCACCATGTACTTAGTTTTCCCCTCATTAAAGTGCAGTCCCAGTTTTTGTCCCGCCTGCTCGCTCTGGGTGAAGGAGTCTTTGGCGTCTCTAACAGATATGTGGCGGTTCCGCCAAACCCCACTGTCTACTTTCCGTAAAACCCCCATAACATTTGGCCAATTTCCTAACTTCACTAATGCAATCGCATAAGTACCTGAAAATGCTTCACGCATCATATATATCAAATCTATGATCTTAAAAAATCCCTGTCAAAGAAAACTTACCTTTCATGCATTTTCTTCGCATTCAATTCTCCGTAAGATTTCTTGCTTAACTTATCTGGAATTCCAAACCAATTCGGTACCTTCGCTACCAGACAAATTCCTGTAAACAAAATGATTCGGTTTGCATACAATGTAACCGTCATGACAGGAACCATAAATATTGCGTCGTCTACTTTCCCAGCCGCGCCATCCATGAAAGAACCACGCACACACCCCACTGCACTGAAAGAGTGCATTTCTGTGGCGGCCACACCGTTACGAGAAAAGTTTTTCTCTCTGTTCCCCTTTCTTAACCCTAACCTAGGATGGAATTCATGTCAGAGTTCTATCCTCCAAGAGTTAAATTCCACCCGCTGACCATTATGGTCACGCGATCTCTCGCTCCTCGTTTCGCGCTCGGGGATGTAAATATGCTAAGTCGAGTCGAGGGAACGTGCTTTCAATTAAAGTGAGTTTAACGCCTTATATGCTGTTTCTGTGCGTCCTTTTAATCGTGTGTGAAGTAAAGTCGAGTCGCATCGCGTGAGTCTGCTGCGCGAGTTCTAATTGTTAAGTGGAATTAACAATCGCACAAACGCGAAATAAAAAACATTAATAATAACAAACCAGGGCGTCAGTGTTTTATTTATTCGGGTGGTGACTTTCCAGGTGAACAGTTTTCTGACAGTGTTTGGCGGAACATTGTCGAAACTTTTAGTGGGACGAAGTAGGACCTCGTGTCGTACGCCGGCACAACGACTTCTAATACCCACAGATACACACGCAATACACAAGAAAATAGTGAAGAACACCGAACGAAAATCGGATAAGAAAATGCATCAGAGCTGTTTCCATAGCGATAACATAACAATTCACATCAGTGGAATATAGTTGAGTTTAAAAATTGAATACGACCAGTAGCCTGATGTGTTACGCATTGGTTCAATTTTTGGTGATTCTAACTGTCACAGCGTCAGTTCGAATTACACGTTCTTCACTATCATTCCAAACGCTATAAGTCTGTACAGCTGAATCGGATCTACCAATGATGTCAATGTCATCTGCGTAGGCAAATATCTGGTTGGACTTGGTGACAATAGTCCCTCTAGTTGTAAGGCCAGAGTCACGGATTGCTTTCTCCAACGCCAGGTTGAAGAGGAGGCAGACCGTCCCCTTGTTGGAGTCCATTAAAGATGTTTATTGGTTTGAACAGCAATCCCGCTATTTCTACTTGACTAGTTACGTTGATCATTGTCCAAAGTACAAAGTCGTATCAATTTGTTCGGAATGCCGAATTCTGTGATGTACTTGCCTGATAACGCCAATTGTGATGTAATTGGGTGATCATGTATATTGGTTTTGTGATATGATTTGGGAATAATTCCAAAATAATGTATGTAGTATTGTAATTGTGATATAAAGTTGTGTTATATAAATTGTGTTGATTTGAAGTTAGCTAATTGTAGTTGATACCTGTGCCAATTGTGCCATAATTTGATAGGAGTGGATGAAACAAGTGATGTTGTATAATGAGCGGCGGTTGAGGTGAGGAAAATGCATACATCTCAACTGGGTCCATTGTTGAAATGTCCGGGTGGTTGGATTATCTGCCGCAACCGGCACAGACAAACCAGGAACCGAACAAAAGGTTGCGCCAGGTGTTGGGGGAAATCTTACCAACGCCAAATTGTATGGATTCTTCCGTAAGCAGTCGGGTGGCCGAGTGTAAAATGTAGCTAGTTTCTGGGGTGTGCATACTTACTGCCAACGGTGGCGCCTATTCAATCACCGGTAAGTGTCCGGGTTATTACTATCCATTTACCGCATGACCATGGCAACCGAATGCAGCGTAACGGTCCGTTACGTGCTGTTAGCAGTCGCCCGATTTGGTAACGTGGCGACCGCGGTAAACTTGCTGGCTGGGTTTCTGGAAACGCCTTGAATTTGTTCCCGATATACCGCACTTACCCATAATTTCTGGGGACTTCAAAAAGGGACTGTCTCCTTCTGCCTTCGTGCGGAAGCGCCTCGGTCACCAGCAAACCAAAACAAAACGAGGTAATTTTTCAAACAAGTTAACTTAAGCTTCTTTATTTTGTACTAACTTAACATTTCTTTTCCAAACCGGTTAACTTAAACTTCTTTATGTCGTAATTAACTTAACATTGTTTTTACTTTCAAATATACATTTTAACAACAACAACAAAAACAAAAACTTAACACAAATT
The DNA here is from genome assembly GCA_963931805.1 of Microdon myrmicae. Taxonomy (NCBI): domain Eukaryota; kingdom Metazoa; phylum Arthropoda; class Insecta; order Diptera; family Syrphidae; genus Microdon; species Microdon myrmicae. The sequence goes on from OZ007498.1 coordinate 64,901,468, forward strand.
CACAAAGAAAAAAAAAAGAACAAAAAAAAACTTCATGCGACTAAAAAAGGAAGCTCCTTCCTCGAAAAGATCAGTTCTAAATCTCTTTGTTAGATCCACGCTCTCTCCACTCCTCGTCATTCCGCCACCTTTCGAAAACAATCTTCGCCATTACTGCCCCTTCCAAGTTGGATAACATAACGAAGCAGGTTTGTGCAATCGCTAGTATTTAAGTGTAGATTCAAAGTGGAATGTGTGTTCCATTTAATGTTCCGCTTTTTATGTTATATTTTTAATTTATAAATGTATGCCTGTCCTTAATTTTACGGAGTTTATTATGCAACAACTCTCACATGGCATTATATAGTTCTACCCTGGCTATGCTGTGGTAGGCTGCCTTAACCTTCATAAATAGATAATTGTTGCGGATTGGCAATTGGATGTGCTGGGATGTGCTGGAGAAATTTAGTACATTCGCAGTATACCAGTTGCGCGGCAGCTGTCACGGGGCAGCTGGCGGGTTGTCACCGACGATGAGGTCAGCAGCGTCCCTTTTTTGAATGGGCAGTTATTCGGAGTCATTGTTCGTTGTGACGGTCCATTGGCGGCCAACGAAACGCGCACACCTTTAAAACAATTATATCATAAATACAAGTCTTATATCGAAATACAACATGTATATATAAAAGTTAAACCAATAAAGTTATTCGGAGTCGCTGTTGTTGATACCTTGACCGCGCTTTTCTGTCCCCTTTTATGCCGAACGAGTTCGACAGCCTTTGTTCGTTGTGGCCGTCCATCGGCGGCCAACGAAACGCGCATACCTTTACAACATAATAAATGGAATCTTAAATTCCAGGCATTCTTCCATCGCCTGCCTAAGGGTGAATATCTGATCAATCGCAGCTTTGCCGGTGATAAGGCCACACTGATATTGACCAATGATGACTTTAGCGTATGAGGCTTTCCGATCTTGTAGGATAGAGGAGAGTATCATATAGGCGGTGCTCAACAATGTTATACCCCTATAGTTGCTGCACACTGTGGTATCTCCCTTCTTATGTATGGGATAAAATATTCCACGACGCTAATCTTCCGGCATCTCCACTTGCTCCCATACGTGCACCACGATCTCATGAATTGCGTGATGTGACGCTGTCCCTCCTTGTTTGATCAGCTCAGCTGGTATGCCATCAGCTCCAGGGGCTTTATTTGATTGGAGCTGTCTTATGGCTTTTAATGTTTCCTCAATGCTTGGTGATGGCAACATTCGGGCTTGATTTTGCATTGGTGGAGCCCCCAATTCTTCTGTGAGCTGACCATTTAGCAATTCTTTGAAGTGCTCTTCCCATCGTACCAGAATGTCTTTAGGATCGGTGATCAGATTACCCTCTTTATCCTTGCAGTAAGTGCAGCGTGGTGTGTACCGCGTCATACTGCGGATTATTTGGTAGAACTTCCGCGCCTGGTGCGGACCTCGCTCTCTACTTCTTCTATTTCACAGACTAGATTTTTTCCCAAGCACTTTTATTTTGTGTGTGGAGTCTTTTTTCAGATCTTCTGAGCTCTTTGTATTTCTCCTCGCGTACCCGCGTCATATAAGACTGCTGCATTGCCCGGTATGCAACATTCTTACGTTCAGTTGTTAGTTTGCACTCATCATCAAACTAGAAGCTCCGATCTCTACGACTACTGCCTAAGATGGAGTTGGCAGTACTAATGAAAGTATTCTTAAGGTGTGTCCATTTCTCTTCTACGTCCGACATTCTGAGCCCAGGACTTACTCTCCTCCCATCCAGCTCTTCGAGGGCGAGTCCTAGCCAAGATATTGGAGATATTGCTTCAACGAATTTAAAGGTGGTCGTGCATTCGTTTTTTATGTGGAGTGGCAGCGTTGTCTGGAAGACACGGCCACCGAGGGAATTGGATATATTGCTTCAACGAATTTAAACGTGGTCGTGCATTCGTTTTTGATGCGGAGCGGCCGCGCTGCCTGGAATTCATGGCCAACCAAGAAATTGTAGAAATTGCTTCAACGAATTTAAACGTGGTCGTGCATTCGTTTTTGATGCGGAGAGGCCGCGTTGCCTGGAAGACGTGGTCACGAAAGAAATTGGAGATATTGCTTCAACGAATTTAAAAGCAGTCGAGCATTCGTTTTTGATATGGAGCAGCCGCGTTGTCTGGAAGACATGGCCACCGAAGAAATTTGAGATATTGCTTTAAAGAATTAAAAATTCAGCGCGAACGAGAAAATTATTGCCGAGAAAGAAGCATTTTTGAAGTGTTTGTCAAATATTTTTGAAAGAGTAAAAAAGTGATGCGGAACTTTGGAAAATGTGTATCGACACAAAGTGAGATTTTGTCTAAAAGGTTATTGGAATTATATGAAATCGAGCATGTGTGTTCGAAATTGGTTCGATAATCAAAACCAGATGGCGGTTTTTCTTTTTTTGTGCTCGGGGACGTCTTTTTTGTTTCGTTTTTTTCACTCCCCGTTGAATAATTTGTCAAAGTATATATAATAAAAAAAGTGAAAAAAAAATTGAGTCTTAATTACAAATACGGATACTTGAGATGCAGTTAAAGGAAGTCGTTACCCCGACCTCATAATTGGAGGAGTAAATCTCCTAGCAAAAAAAAAGTATCTGTTATTTGGGGATTAGTTTCAATAATTCTCTGAAATTTCAGCAGAACACACAAATATGTTGAAAAATGCTAACAAAATGACCCATTCTTTAGCCCTGTTACAGAGAAGCAAAGCAGTAGTTGTGGAAACATATTTAGTTTTATATACAGCAATCGTCAGTTATATTGTTCTATGGGTTTCGTATATAGCTCACAATTTCGCTCACAATGGCAAGGTGCGCTTGGATTATCGATGTACTTAGATCCTGGGTTGGGAGCACTACTAGCTGGAAAAGAGATATTCTAAAAGCTGATTCTATTCCAGGCTCAGCCCAAGACTTAAAGTGCCACGATGGTATTGTGGGGAGGAAGTGTGTGCCAGTCACGGGCAGTAGGTTCACTTCCTCTTCCATCATAAGTTGTTCCACCGACGAGCACTAAACAGAAATCGACGACGCAGCGTCTACAACAGGAAAAGGAAGTTGTTTATGAGATCATGCGGCGCCATTTGTGCGGTACCATTATCATGTTTACGAGCATGATAAAACACTAGCCGCCGTACTTCCTTGCACCACACGATTTATGACTCGGCCATAAACCCGAGTATATTTGCATGCCGTCATCATCCACATTCGCCCGCAACCGGCAAATCACAATAACCATCAGCAAACATCTTTAACACCAGAAGGTGTTAATTGAATCGCCGCCACCACAAAAAGGGACCACCATCAATGCAATGTTTTTAATTTTTTTGTGCAAGAATGTGCGTCCTTTTTTCCTTGTTTTCTGTGTACACCAGTAATTGGTGTGTATTATAGGAACTCTCCTTCCTATTGTCTTTGTTTCGTACTCATGTCTATTGTAAACAGGAATTTTGAAATCCTGTAGTCAAAATTAGAGATACGATTCGATGTATGTATTAGTAATGCTCTGCGGCGAGCATGATTTTTGTATCGATTAGATGTAAGAGTAGTAGTATAAGCAAATTGTATATATAGCTTAAGGATTGGAAAAATAAAATTAGAATGCATCCGACAGTAACCCCGGCGTGTTCTCATTTCTCATATTTCAGCTAATTTTTATCCTATGAGATATTTAGTGGCGTTGCGCCCAAATATTCAGGATTCTTTTAGATATTTAGTGGCGTTGCGCCCGAATATCGCCATACAACTTATCACACTAAGGGTGTTGCACTCTAGTGTACAATAGGTTTGAGCAACAGTTCGGTACAGCGAACGAAATACATCAGGTCAAAAGAGGCCTGATTCAACATTTGGTGACCCCGACGTGATAGTTTCACATTGGTTGCTGCCCCCTCACCGGAGGTAAGGAGCAATATCAGTGAAGACTATTCACGAAGCACGCATCCTAGGCTATCGACAGCCTAGTTAACTACCGCCAGTAGACGACATCCGTGGGAGTGTTTGCGAAGCACACCCAGTGAACAACAGCACGTCCGTAAGCGATCCACATTCGCCACAACAAACTACCAACGAGGTAGAAGACATCTGTGGACGTGTTTGCGAACATACCCACTTAACAGTACCACGTCTTTTCAGCAGAAAAGAAGGTAATGGAACGGAGCATGGACGCCCGTGAAATAACCAAGGTCCTAGCCAGGCAAAAGGCCTTACAACGCGAGCTGACCAAGCTTCAGGCAGCCAGTGGCAAGAAATGGACCGACGCGTTAATGAATAAAGCCAGGACGGCATGGACGCAATTCAACGATAATCATTTAGAGATTATCGAGAGCATTAAGGAGGATCACGACTATATCCGCCTTAATACATTCGAACAGGTACAATCGATGTACCAACAATTGATGGCGACGGCGCCAATAAAACGGCAGTCCGAAGGTGCAAATGACTCGGTATGCAGCCCACAAACAGACGGCCAGGATATGGAAGACGACAGCACTGCCCAGGAGGCCATTAGAAGTATACGACGATACAAGCTGAAGAAGGAGACGCTCATTCGGACGCTTGACAGAGCGCGAACAATGAGAGGAACAGCACAAATGAGCTTCCATCAGGAACTCCAATTCTCGACCATCACAAGGCTCTGGGCAGATCTAGAAGAGTTACATCTACGGATTGGAGAGCTGGTCGACGATCCTGAGACGATAGGATACGATAGCCTCACCCATCAAGAGTTAGAAGAACAAGTCGAGTTCTCATTGGTCAGTTTGCGCAGCTCCCAACAGGAGACGAGCCAACAACAACATAGACAGATCCCCTCGGTACCAAGCGGCCAATTGCCGAAGATCACCATCCCAAAATTTGATGGGGATTATTCAACGTGGAGACAGTTTGCCGATCTGTTCGGAGAAATGGTGCACAAGCAGCCATTAAGTAATTGCCAAAAGATGTGGTATTTGAAAACCAATCTGACCGGAGAAGCCGAAAGATTGGTCCGACATTTTACCACATCAAACGACCAGTATGATGCGGCATGGCAGATGCTGCAGAATCGTTTCGAGAACCACCGACTACTGGTTGGTTCACTCATCAATAAACTTTTGTCCCAGCCATCACAGTCGACGACTGGGTCGAATTGCGCGCACATAAAGGCCCTGCATGACACTACGCAGGAATGTCTTCTAGGTTTGAAGAACCTCAACGTCGACACCAGCAGTTGGGATGCTCTTTTAGGGAACATATTGTTGCAAAAATTGGACCGCAACACCCATTCCCTGTTCGAGCAAGGCCTGGCAAAACCAAAAGAGATCCTATCCATCAAGGAGCTGTTGGCATTTCTGGAAGTGCGTTTCCAATCTCTGGAAGCAATCGGGTCCAAGGATCATAAGAAGGATGAACACAAATCCCGAACAACGTTGACGTCTTCAGTATCCCAGGCCACATTCAAGAAGGAACAACAGTGTGCTGCCTGTGAAAAGGCACATGCCCTTTATCAATGTCAGCAATTCCAACAACTGACAACGGAAAAGAAGATGGACATCGTGCGCAAGGCAAGGCTATGTCGTAATTGTCTCCAGCAGGGACATTTTGCAGACAGATGTGTAAAAACTAGATGCAAGGAGTGCAATCAAAAGCACAACACGTTGCTGCATCCTACAAACAATACACATCGAGCTCCGACCTCGGAGTCGAGTTCCCAACCTCAGCTCAAGGACCAAACACAATCGGTGTCTTTGGGAGCATCGACAGTGAGCTCGTCCGTCAAGAAATTAACACTCCTCGGTACAGCTCGGGTAAAGCTGTCAAGCAGCAATGGCCGAACAATCGAATGCCGCGCCATTTTGGACTCAGGGTCACAAGTCAACCTTATCAGTGAACGAGTCATCAAGAGACTAGCATTAGTCACAAAATCAACGAATTTGACGATACACGGCATCGGGGACGTACCCCAAAGATCCCAGCGACGCGTGAATATGGAGCTCACTGCCACCACAACGAAGTTCTCCACGCGACTCGAAGCGTATGTGATCGGCACGATCAGTTCGCCACAGCCAAGTCAGGAAATCGACATTTCCGCTTGGAAGCTCCCATTGAATGTCCAGCTAGCAGACCCAGAGTTCCAACACCCAGGCAGGATCGATGTCCTGCTGGGAGCCGAACACTTCTTCTCATTATTATCCATTGGTCAAATTAAACTAGGACCAACACTTCCGGTGCTCCAGAATACCCGCCTCGGTTGGATTGTCGCCGGACCAACCCATCAACATCCAGTGGCAACAGCAACTTGTGGGGTGTGTACTACCGATGACGAAGAAGGCATCAAAAGGGCCATCCAACAATTTTGGGAATTGGATAATCCGGCGGACGGTCAGGAACGACGACTCTCACTTAAAGAACAACAATGTGAGACATTATTTCGCCAGCATCGCATCAGAGATTCCGTGGGCCGCTTTACTGTTGGGCTACCATTTGCCAGCGACCCACAAACGCTAGGAGATTCCAAGGAACTAGCACGCAATCGGTTCCTGTCCCTAGAACGACGTTTGGAAAGGAACTCTGAGATCTACGACCAATATAGGACCTTTATGAAGGAATACCTCGAGTTGGGACATATGGAACCAGTAGATGCGATGAAGATTCCGTCGCCGCAATATTACATTCCCCATCATCACGTGTTGAAGCCAGACAGCACCACTACACGATTACGAGTGGTATTTGATGCATCGGCAAAGACAACCACTAATACATCGTTGAACGACATTTTGCATCCCGGACCAGCTTTACAGGAGGACTTGTTTGCCGTGCTGCTCCGATTTAGACTCCCACGATACGTGTTCACAGCAGACATCGAGAAGATGTATCGGCAGATCAGCATCAGGCCCGCTGATAAGCAATACCAACTGATTTGGTGGCGAGCTAATCGCGAGCAACCATTAAAATGTTACCAGCTCAATACGGTAACTTATGGCACAACTTCAGCACCATACCTGGCCATCAAGTGCCTACGTCAGTTAGGTGAGGAGGCCTCTCCACAGTTCCCACATGCAGCAGAAATTATCAAAAACAACTTCTACGTGGACGATGTCATGACTGGCTCCAACAGCCTGATCACAACAGGTGTGATGCAAAAGGAATTGACGGCGCTATTGAGCCAAGGAGGCTTTAAATTGCGAAAGTGGTGTGCGAATCATCCAAAACTCCTGGAACATATTCCAACCACAGACCAGGAAGTCGAACTGGACTTTAGCAACAGTGAGGATACCACCATCAAAACATTAGGGTTAATATGGCTCCCAAAAGTAGACGAATTTGGAGTCCGAGTTAACCTGCCACCCAGAATACGTTCATCAAAACGCACCGTAGCCTCCGACATTGCTCGAATATTCGACCCACTAGGACTGATTGCGCCAGTAACAGTCATCGCCAAGAGATTCCTCCAAGAGTTGTGGGGATTACAACAAGATTGGGATGCAGCACTCCCAATGGAATTCCAAACCAGGTGGCTTCAATTCCGCGAGAATCTTAAGACGATCGAGAGTCTAAAGGTTCGACGACATGTATGCGGTGGAGCAATTACCAAAGATCCTCAATTACATGTGTTTGCAGACGCTAGCGAGAAGGCGTACGGAGCTGCCGTATACTTAAGATCAACGGGATCGGATGGACTAATTCACGTTCATCTATTATGCTCAAAAACGAGGTTGGCCCCACCTCCACCTAAGCGAGTGACCATTCCTCGCCTGGAACTCTGTGCGGCAGAGTTAGCGGCCACCCTGTGTGGAAAGGTGCAACGGCACCTACGACAAGACAACATTCCGACCCATCTGTGGACAGACTCAGAGATCGTGTTAGCATGGATCCATTCAACAGCGGCTGAGTTCCAAACATTCGTAGCCAATCGGATAGCTACCATACACCAACATAGTGTACCTGCACAATGGCGGCATGTTAGATCAAAGGACAACCCAGCCGATCCGCTATCAAGGGGGGTGGATCCGGATAAACTAAGTGCATGTGCTATTTGGTTCCACGGCCCATTCTTCCTACATGGGGACGAGAAACATTGGCCACCCGCATATATTAGGAAGAAGGACTGCGACGTGGAACGCAAACGTACGGCCACTGTCGCTTTGTCAATTGAAGCAGAGGATCAGACGATCGACCGCATCAACCATAGGAACTCGTTCCAGCGACTTCAACGTATAGTGGCATACATATTGCGTTTTGGAACCCCGACCCACCGACGAAGCCGTGTCTTCGGGTCTTTACAACCAACGGAACTTGCCAACGCTCGGGTTAAGATCCTGCGCGCAATACAGAGGAAGGAATTGGAAGGGGAACTGAAACACATCCACCAGCACGGCGAGCCAGCTCGATCGAGTCCCCTCAGTGCCATGAACCCATTCCTCGACTCTGACGGACTGCTGAGAGTAGGCGGGCGACTTGGATCATCTAACCTATCTTATGAGTCCAAGCACCCCATTATTCTACCGCATACGCACGTCATCACAACAACCATCATCCGAGAATTGCACATGGAACATAGGCATATCGGCCCACAAGGCTTACTCGCAGTGACGCGGCAAAATTATTGGCCAACCAAGGGAAAGAACCTCACACGCACCATCGTCCAGCACTGTGTATTTTGCGCAAAAACCCGCCCAAAATTATTGACACAGATCATGGGGAACCTACCCGTCACTCGAGTACAACCCGCTCGTCCATTCTCAAACGCAGGAGTCGATTTTTGTGGACCGTTCCAGACCCACTTTCACATCAGGGGTAAGCGACCCCAAAAGAGCTACATAGCTCTGTTCTGCTGCTTCGCGACAAAGGCGGTCCATCTGGAGTTGGTAACGGACCTGTCAGCAGAAGGGTTCATCGGCGCTCTCAAGCGCTTTTCATCGAGACGTGGAAATTGCTCTCACCTATATTGTGACAACGCTACTAATTTTGTAGGAGCGCGTAATCAACTGAGAGAGGTCGGAGAGTTGTTAGCGTCAGAAGGAGCTATCAACAAAGTGACCTCATCTCTCAGCACCAGGGGAACACAATTTCATCTGATACCGGCCCGAGCCCCGCATTTTGGAGGACTGTGGGAGGCGGCGGTAAAATCAGCAAAACACTTGATGCGATCATCACTGCATGCAGCATCCCTCACATACGAGGAGTTGCAAACCATCATTACGGAAGTCGAAGCCATTTTGAATTCCCGGCCTCTTACCCCAGTATCCGACGACCCAAACGATTTATCGGCACTCACTCCGGGGCATTTTCTCATTGGGGAGCCTCTGACCGCACATGTGGATGCTCACGCTGTTCCGCTAAACGTGAAATTACCCACACGCTGGAAATTGGTCACACAGTTGAAACACCAATTTTGGAGACGATGGCATGTGGAATATTTACACCAACTACAGGATAGAAGTAAGTGGAAGCAGCGAGTCCATAACATTAACACAGGGACAATGGTCATCATCCAGGAAGATAATACCCCACCCTTGCGTTGGAAGCTCGGCCGAGTACTTGGCACACACCCAGGGGATGACGGCCTAATTCGAGTAGTGGACGTGCGAACATCTTCCGGAGTGGTTCGGAGACCCACTCACCGCCTAGCGCCACTGCCAATCGAGTGCGACAACCCCAGCGACTTCTCTCGCCCAGCATCTACAACGGATGAATCGCCCAAACACGAGGATTCCCCTTACAAACGACGCCGAATGGTCAACGATCAGGATCATCGGCCCACCAGTCATGCTTCAGGGTTGAATTGTTATTCAACGGGGGGAGTATGTTTATGAGATCATGCGGCGCCATTTGTGCGGTACCATTATCATGTTTACGAGCATGATAAAACACTAGCCGCCGTACTTCCTTGCACCACACGATTTATGACTCGGCCATAAACCCGAGTATATTTGCATGCCGTTATCATCCACATTCGCCCGCAACCGGCAAATCACAATAACCATCAGCAAACATCTTTAACACCAGAAGGTGTTAATTGAATCGCCGCCACCGCAAAAAGGGACCACCATCAATGCAATGTTTTTAATTTTTTTGTGCAAGAATGTGCGTCCTTTTTTCCTTGTTTTCTGTGTACACCAGTAATTGGTGTGTATTATAGGAACTCTCCTTCCTATTGTCTTTGTTTCGTACTCATGTCTATTGTAAACAGGAATTTTGAAATCCTGTAGTCAAAATTAGAGATACGATTCGATGTATGTATTAGTAATGCTCTGCGGCGAGCATGATTTTTGTATCGATTAGATGTAAGAGTAGTAGTATAAGCAAATTGTATATATAGCTTAAGGATTGGAAAAATAAAATTAGAATGCATCCGACAGTAACCCCGGCGTGTTCTCATTTCTCATATTTCAGCTAATTTTTATCCTATGAGATATTTAGTGGCGTTGCGCCCAAATATTCAGGATTCTTTTAGATATTTAGTGGCGTTGCGCCCGAATATCGCCATACAACTTATCACACTAAGGGTGTTGCACTCTAGTGTACAATAGGTTTGAGCAACAGTTCGGTACAGCGAACGAAATACATCAGGTCAAAAGAGGCCTGATTCAACAGAAGTAAAACGCACGCAGTTCTTAATTAATTTTTATTTTATTACACTTCATGATCGAACACCGAACTGGAAATGACAAATTAAATGCAAGTTCACATCGTTGGATTTATGACTTTTATGTAATTTTCTTCCGTAACCGTTTGGTTCAAATAAAAATAAATCAACAATACACCGCTCTACTTTATGGATGGCGAATAAAATTCACTACGCCAATGACTCCGTATATCTGCGCTTCTCCGCCGCGCGTGGAGAGCGGGAGTGACGCGTGACCGTTGCGGTCAGCGGATGGAAGAAGGCTCACCGAGGATAGAACTCTGACATGAATTCCATCCTAGGTTAGGCTTAAGAAAAGGGAAGAGAGAGAAAAACTTTTCTCTTAAGGGTGTGGCCGCCACAGAAATGCAGTCCTTCAGTGCGGTGGTTGGTGTGCATGGTTCTTTCATGCATGAGAACGAACCTAGAACAAAGAAAGGGCATAAAGTGCATTCATAGGACACGATTCCGGCAAAGCAAATAAAACCGAACTCGTTGGATGCTAATGGGTTTGCTTATGCATCGTTCGGTAATGAGGGTCAGCTAAATAAATAGCAGCCGCTCATTAAATGAAAAAAATGTTTTTCGGATACCACAAACGATATGTATTGTTTATGGTATCGCAGGAAACCTATGTAGGAACAGCGTTCTTCTGTTTGCACATGGTGCGAGTTAGAGAATTTTATTGCTGGGAGAAAAAGGTCGCCGGCTAATGTGTACGTAAAGAAATTTATCGTACACATGGCGAAGTTGGAAAATAGACGGCGCAATATTTATGGTCCCTGTCATGACGGTTACATTGTATGCAAATCGAATCATTTTTCTTACAGGAATTGTCTGGTACCGAAGGTGCCGAATTGGTTTAGAATTCCAGATAAGCAAAGAACGAAATCTTACGGAAAATTGTATGAGAAGAGATGCATGAAAAGTAAGTTTTCTTTACAGGGACTTTACGATTATAGCTTTGATCTAATTAAAGCGTGAAGCATTTTCAGGTGCATAATGCGATTGCATTAGCAAAAACTTAGGCGTTTGGGATGAGGTTATGAGGGTTTTTAGGTAAGTGTACCGTGGGGTTTGGCGGTACCGCCACAGTATAGATGACCGATAATGAGTTACCAATAGCCTCCTTACATAGGCTTAGATCTTTTTAGACTTAAGGTTGAGGTTAGGTTAGAATATGGGTTTCGTTGCACTAGTTCTACAGAAGATGTGTTGGTGCACCTTAATGAAAGGTGGAACCACTCCACCTCGGTGAAAGCAATGTTGTCACACTGGATATCTAACTCTTGAAGAGTTCGTCATCCAGCTGTGTGCCTTGTTATTGAAATTGCTTTATGCGCTGAAATTAGGTAATTCTAGTTCTACATAAAAAAGTTACGAATAATTAGATTAGTGGGTCAGTACTGCCGATCACATTTACATTTAAGTTAAAGAAAAAAACTTTTCTGAGTTTTTGAGTTTCCTTGTGTTCACAAGTGCACGATGTTGTCTGAAATTCCGGAAGGCAATAGTTTAAAACATTGGTTAAGTTATCCTTGGCTAACACAGTGTGCTGGAACTAGTCGATTGCGTAAGGTTTATGTTAACTAATTTAGAGATGAAAAAAAAAGTTTTTCTACGTAATAAGTTAATGTTATAAGAGAAAGTAAAAAAAGAACATTATAAAATTGAAAAATATCAAAATATAAAATGTATAATATATATAAATATAATTCAAAAAGCGGTTTAATTTCCTTGTAATGAATTTATTACGACAATGAAACTTTGCAAAAGAAACATAACACCGTAATTACTTTCTTCGTTCCCAGTTTCCTGGTTGGTGTACCGATCACGATTCTATTACTGACGCTCACTTAACTATCATTTTCGATATAAACCGTCTGGAAAACCCTGCTACATTATAGTATTAACCGTTTTACAAGATTTCTACATCCTGGAACAGGTATCGCCGGTTGCCCGATAATCAGGTGTATTAGCCCACGTACAGCTGTTGTTGTCGCGCCTTCCTAAGTCTTCCGTTCGCTGTATTTCTAAAATATAAAACAACGGTCCATCTGATACTTTGGCACTAAAATTCCCAGTGACACTTGCCGGATTATCCATTCTTATGATCCGAGGAGGAAGCAATCAGTAGTTAACATCTAATGTTCTCGAGCAAATCGATTTTATAGGTGAGAAACCTGTTTATATGGCTCTCAGGCAGAGGTGACTTCACACTCCCACACCCAGAAAGACATCCCTGTGAATAATACATAGGCCACTCATTGGTAAGCAATCGTACAGATATGTATTCTTGTCACGCCCCCTAAGGAAGTCGCAGCAGTGGGGCGAATCTAACGTGCACTTGTGTGCCCGGAATGATTACATCCATGAAGTCTATTAAATGGATTTCATCACAGTTGAGGAGACGCCATCGATCCGTGACACTTGCGCTTCATTCCCCTTGGCGTGGTCCTTTTCACGGCGGAAGCAAAGTGCTGCTCTCCACAAATTGCCCGTGAATGTTGGTGCCTGAAGTCTGGATCAATCTTCTCTGTCCGACGATTTATTGTACTTTAAATGAGTCAGTCAGGAGTTTGTCGCCCAAGGAAATTCGCCTTCAGTGTGCTTGGCGACGGCTTTTGTTGTTTGACGAAAAGGCGCAGATGAGGAATTCAAGTGAAATACTTTCTAGACTGTCTGGCGATAGCGTCATGTTTTTTTTTTAAGTCGATTTGTGAAATCAATTGTAGCAAATCGCTGGAAAACTTAAAGGGAGGGCAAGTATGTTACTTCGTATAGGAATTATAAAAATTAACTTTTCATTCTTTCTTGGATAGATTACCAAATATATTTAACACATTTTAACAATTAACAATTAATTATTCAATATACTTTCGAAGATAAAATGAGAGAAGGGCACGTGTGGGAAGTAACTTTCAATTTCACGTGAAATACCTGATTTTAAGTGAATATTATTATTAATATTATTTACTATCAACAAGTATTATTACTTAAAATTATATATAAGAAAATTTAACAAATAATGAGCCTAGCAGCTGACTCTATTGGTTCTTAGGTGAATAGAAACAGTATGTTGCACTATAATTTAGAATAACTTCGTATTCTTCAACTGTTTCCTTACTTAAGCCAATTAATTTTTTTCGTTCCAGACCTATGTAACTGCTATAAAAAATGGAGCATTGCACAAAAAAAAAGAAGCTATTTCGTTTTTATCGTCCAGCAGAATTTTTATTATAAAAACAAAAATGTAGGATTTGTCACGAAGATTTTTTTAAAAATACCCATTTCAGGCAATGCCACCTTGCAGCGGCCTGAAATGGTATTAGTTTAGTTTAGTTTAGTGAGGGCAGAACCCTCATTTATTTAGCTAAATGCAAGCTTAAATTATTTTTATTATTATTTACTGGCCTGTAGGAACCCGGAAATTCATGACCTCACCGACTCGGCTCCCCCATTGTTTCCTGTCCTGTGCGCGCTCCTTCCACGTTCGACCATCGGATCCGATCTCCTCGAGGTCCAATCTAACATTGTCCTCCCATCTCCGTCGCGGCCGTCCTGGCGGTCTCTTCCCCGTTAGTTTACCGTCAAGAATTCTATGCACGGTCCTATCATCGCCCATTCGCGCTACGTGTCCGGCCCATCTTAATTTTCGCGACTTGATTACTCTCACTATTGTAGGTTTGCTGTATAGCTCTTCCAATTCGTGGTTGTGCAGTTTCCTCCATTGTCCTGACTCCTCGTCATATTTGCCGCCAAATATACCCCTTAAAACTTTATTCTCGAATACGCGGAATTTGTTTTCTTCCCGTGTTTCGCATCCTTATAGAGCCCATGTTTCGCATCCGTATAGAGCAATCGGCATGATTATGGTTCTATAGACACGGAGCTTTATATTACGTGATAGCAGTTTGTATTTTAAGAGTTTACTGGCTGCATGCCAACTAGCGTTGCCGGAATGTAGTCTTTTGTTAATTTCCTTTGACGTTTCGTTTCTGCTCGTCAGTATCGTTCCCAGATATTTAAATTCTTTGACATTTTCAAATATCTTGCCACTGAGGTTTATTTGTGTTCTCTGAGGTCCACCTGCTCTCGTCGTAATCAAGTATTTCGTTTTGTCTTCGTTTATTTCTAGGCCCACCTCTTCTGCTGCTTGCATGATGATTTCACAGTTTTTACTTATAGTTTCGAGATTATCGCCCAGAACGGCGATGTCATCCGCATACGCGAGCACTTGTGTGACCCCGTTCAGGGATGATCCGGTCGTGTTGTCATCTTGTACCTTTCTGATAACATACTCGAGGACAAGGTTAAAAAGGCATGGTGAGAGGCCATCCCCTTGTTTTAGTCCGTCCCGGATTTCGAATGGTTCTGAGAGGTGGTTTTCTATTCTAACTCGCCCTTTGTTTTCGTTCATGCAGATTTGAATGAGGGCAGCATATTTTTTCGGGATCCCCAGCTCAACCACAATATGGTAAAGTCTTTGCCTTGCGACTGAGTCGTAGACTTTTTTCAAGTCAACGAACAGTTGGTGAACCGTCTCTCCGTATTCCCACTTCTTTTCCAGCAGTTGTCTTATTGTGAACATTTGGTGACTTGTTGACCGGTTCCGACGGAATCCGCATTGGTAGTCTCCCAATATTTCTTCTGCGTATGGTGTGATTCTCGCCAGTATGACATTCGTTAATATTTTGTATGTGATTGGGAGCAATGATATTCCTCTGTAATTTTCGCAGTCAGATCTGTCGCCTTTTTTGAAAATGGGGATGACTATTGAGGTTTTCCAATCTTCCGGAATGACTTCCTTGTCCCATATTATTTTAACCAGTTGGTGGATCTTTCGAGCGGTTGCCTCACCTCCATGCTTCACAAGCTCTGCCGGTATGCAATCGATTCCGGGAGCCTTGTTGTTTTTCAGTCGATTTATCGCTTCTACAACTTCGTCGAAAGAGGGCTCTGGGATCTGGGGCTCGGCTGTATGTACGTCTGGTGCGTTTATTTGTGGTTGATGGGTGCGCACATTGAGCAGGTTTTCAAAGTTCTGCTTCCATCTTGTCACGATATTTTTTGTTTCTGTCACCAGACAGCCGTTTGTGTCTCGGATTATTTTGGCTCTCCCTCGGTAGCCATTTCTAATTGAATTTATGTCGGCATACATACCTCTGCTGTTCTTTGCTTTGGCATTTTCTATGATTTTTTCAATCCGAGTCTTTTCCCATTCGCGTTTTTTGCGTTTGAAAAGTCTAGTTGTTTCTTTCCGAATTGTCGTGTATCTTACTGCGTTGACTTCATCATATGCTTCTAAGTGGAGCATTCCGAGGCGTTTACGTTCTTCGATCTTTGCCCTGCACTCTTCGTCAAACCAAGGTTTGGACTTAGTTGTTTTCTTAAATCCTAATACCTTTTGGGCTGTTTGTTTGATAGTGTCTCTGATCGATGCCCATTTAATGTCCACACTATTGGCTTCCTCTTCCCTACTACTGTCATTCTCTAGGATGCTAAATCTATTCGTTAGTTCGTCTTGATATTCCGCCCTTTTACGTAGGTCTTTTAGTTTAACAATCTCGAACTTTTTGCTCGTCTCCCGTGACTGTCCATGTGGGTTTGCTGCAAGCCGACTTCTAATTTTGCCCATCACTAGAAGGTGATCGGAGTCGCGATCTGCTCCTCTATATGATCTTATGTCAAGGATATTCGAGTGGTGTCTTTTGTCTATGAGGAGGTGGTCTATTTAGTTAGGCGTTACGCCGTCAGGTGATATCCATGTGGCTTTATGGATTTGCTTGTGCTTGAACATCGTGCTCTTCACTACCAGATCTTTTGAGGCTGCGAACGTTATAATTCGAATACCATTATCATTTGAAACGTCATGTAGGCTTTCTTTACCTATTGTTGGTTGGAAGATATCTTCCTTTCCAATTTTCGCATTGAGGTCGCCGAGATGGATTTTAACATCGAATGATGAGATCCCATCAAATACTTCCTCTAGGGTCTCGTAGAATGTGTCCTCCGGTTCTTCGTCGGTAGATTCTGTTGGGGCGTGTACGTTTATAAATACATAATTGTACCATGGGCCCTGTATTTTTAGCACCGACATTCGGTCATTAATGAATTGCACATCTTTTATATGGGGCGTAATCTTCTTGCTTATGATGAAGCCAGTTCCGGGGTTATGTGTATCGGTACCTCCACACACCAGTGTAAACCCGTTGGTTTCGATTACTTGATGTGGGAGTCGAACTTCCTGTAGCGCGACGATGTCCATTTTATATTGTTTCGCGTTTTCTACGACCGTCTGTATCGCACCTGGTTTATATAACGATCGAACATTCCACGTGCCGACGCGTATATCCCGCTTTTTCCGTTTTCCCTACGTCTTCTTTTTGCCGAGTCGGTGTTTTCTTCATGATTTCTTCCCTTATGATAGTGTCGGCTCATCACACCTACGCCTACCGGGTTTTTCGTGGGATTGTTTTTTGTATATTGGTTATTCATTTTTGATCCCACGAGAGTTTGGGTTTCAAATAGTCCGCCACATCAGAGCCCCGTTTTGATGTGGTAAGGTCTGCTTACTGCTCTGATTCGACCCGGTGTCAGAGAGGCGCCGTTATAATACAGCCGGTACACCCCTGGCTGCAAACCATCCAATAGGCACGGTGACGCGTAACACCCTGGATTAGGGGTGGTAGATCTCTGTGTGTTACTCCTTGCTAGCCTGTCTGACATGGGTGACCCTACTGGAAGCATATGCTTCCGTCAGCATAGCCTGAGTGATTCATTGTAATTTAAGCCCCCGCACCACGTCAAGGTTTCTACCAAGCGGGGGAAGCTTAAATTAACTTAAATTAAATTAAGATAAAAACCTTACAGACTATCTTAAATCTAGAGTAAGAAGGAGAAGAAAAAAACCAGGAAGGTGAAGATGACTGGGCGATAGGGGAGGTAGGAGGCTAGGGAAGAGCGACTGTATGTGGGGGTGGTAAATTCGGCATTTGTGAGACAGTGACAGTGAAAGGCATGTTCACGCACTGGTATGGAGGCGGGGTTGGTGAGCTGGGGGGAGAGGTTGAAATTGCGGATGGGGCTGGGAAGGTGTAGAGGAGAACTATCTTGAGAGTGGGAGAGGAGAGGTAGGATTGCAGGGTAGAGGGGATAATTGGAGGGAGGGGGCGGGGTTAGGACGGGTTTCTTCTGAGACGTCGTTTGAGAGCAAGAGTGGAGAGGTTGAAATCGAAGGAGGTGGGGAAAGAGTTGGCCTGTCGTAGCATACGCGAGATGGGTTCGTTAGCGCCGTAAGAAGTGTGATGAGCGGGCACGTAAAACAGTCGAGGGCTCCGCACATTACGGGGGTTTGTATGAAATGTTAAAGTGGAGAGCAAGTTTGGGCAATTGATTGAGCCAGATAGAAAGCGATGGGCAAAGGTGATGTCGGCACGGACTCTGCGCTTCTCAAGTCTGTTTATATTGATTAGAAGGAGCCGGCATATGTATGGTGGTAGAGTGAACGGGTTTTCCCAGTTTAGTCCACGGAGGGCAAAGTTCAAGAAACGACGTTGAACGTCCTCGAATGTGAGACAATTGATACGGGGACCAGACCTGACTAGCATATTCGAGGAGTGGCCGCACAAAAGTTGTGTAGAGTAATCGGGTGACGTAGGGTTTAGGAATTCCTTCCACCAGCGTTTTACAAAGCCAAGGACCGCGTTGGCCTTAAGGATTATGTCATTGATATGTGCGGTAAATCTAAGCTCCTTGTCGCATATCGATTCAACCGATGTAATGGGTTGGTCCAGCAAGAGATAGGAACGTGGCTGGGTGGGGGAGCGCTTCCGAGAGAAGGTTGTGGCGGTGCCGCCACACCCCACGTTACACCTACCTAAAAACCCCCATAACCTCATCCCAAGTCGCATAAGTTTTGCTAATGCAATCGCATTAAGCACCTGAAAATGCTTCACACATTAATTAGATCAAATCTATAATCTTACCTTTTCATGTATCTCTTCGCATAAAATTCCTGTTTTATTTTCTGTGTTGTCCGCCCCGTGCCTCGATGTTCGACTTGTTGCCTTTACAGCGGAATTTATAGTGACAATGGCGGAAGGAAGTGAATCAGCGTCGTACGCCGGCGCACAATGCTTCCCCGCCACAAGGTGATTGTGTGACATTTGGCGATATTCATTTCTAGGCAATTATTTTGCCACCAAGTCGAGAAGCTGTCAAGATCCGATTGGAGAAGTGAGGAGTCCATGGGGGAGCGGATTGTATTGAAAATTTTGGTATCATTCGCGTAAAGCGAGATGAGGTAGTGATTGATGCAAGAGCCTATATCGTTTATGGTTAGGATAAATAGGAGGGGGCCGAGATGACTACCCTGGGGGACACCTGAGGTTGGAAGAGAAGGATCGCAGAGGGTGGATCTAAATCGCACGCGGCAGGTTCGAGAACTAAAATAGGATGAGATCCAATTAATCAACAGGGGTTCAAAACCGAGGGAAGATAATTGAAAGAGATTGAGGTTATGGGAGATTTTGTCGAAGGTCTTGCTAAAGTCGGTAGTGACTACATCGACACCGCCGTTTTCTAGGGCAAGGAGAGTGCAGGATGTGAATTCGACAAGGTTGGTAATAGTGGACTTGTCGGAGAGGAAGCCGTGCTGGTTAGGAGAGATGATGCGTGTGCAGCGAAAACATAACGCATCATATAGAAGGCATTCGAACAGTTTAGGAATGTGCGAAAGCTTAGCAATGGGGCGATAATTGGATATATCGTTTTTTTTCCTTTTTATGTATGGGCGTATGTAAGAGGATTTCCAAATGTCGGCGAATAGACCTTGTACAAGGGAAAGATTGAAGATTGAAGCGAGCGGGAGAGAGAGAGAGAGAGAGAGAGAGAGAGAGAGAGAGAGAAGAGGAGCCTTTTTTTAAGAAGATAGCAGGGAGTCCGCCGTTAGGTGCCTCTTGGTATTGTTTTTGAATAGTTGCAAATTGCAGCGCGGCTCTGGCAACACTCATGTCGGAAATGACTGCAACAGTTTCCCTCTTCTGTAACAAAAGGAATTGCGTTGTAGAAATGTACGAGGCGTTAAGAAATGAATTTAAAAATGTTGGTATCTGTTGGAATACCTTCTGGGGCGCAAATAAACCAAATTTCTCGGAATGACGTGGATTTCCATGGAATAACGCAGTAATATCTGCAGAGAGTTGTTATTTATATTTTGGAGAAATAATTCGCAATAATATTTAATAATTTCTAAAAACAGCAGTTAGGCCGGAGTGAAATATTTCATGTCTCGAAAAAGATAACTCAGTTTTATAGAAGTGGACCCGACGATGTTCAACACGTGTTTACGCCACAATACATTCCCACAAACAGTGACGCCGAACAATTTAATGCTTCTTTAGATTCGAGGGCCTGGCCATTCATCATCAACTGTGGCGCCGAAGATCTATCTTTCCTTATGAATGTTGTATATTGAGTCTTTGTTGCATTGAAGGCGACTACATTGACCTTTCCCCACTGCGGGCCTTTATCCAAATTCCGATCCAGAGAGTTGATCTGGCTACATCTCAGTTGGTGTGACGTTGATGCACCAATCGTCTGATCAGCCAAAAAAAGGAAACACGCGTACTCTCATCCTCAAAACTGAACACTCTGTTACCTGCTCACTGCAATAAATCATTTATGTGAAAAAAACAGGGTTGGAGCCAAAATAGAACCTTGAGGCACCCTAGAATTCCAGGTCCAGATCCGAACACTTGCCGCCCATAGCTATCCGGAGCGATCGATTTTCGAGAAAGTTTTTCGTCCATTCGCAAAGCTGCGGGGAAAGCGCGTACGAACGACGTTTGCGCACCAATGTCTCATGTGAGACGCGGTTAAAAGCTTTGGAGATATCCAATGCGACCGGTCTTGACTCATAATGTTCTTCAATCGCGGATGTCCATATATTAGTTATAAGGGTCAAAAGGTTACCGGTGGACCGCGTACTACAGAATCCAGTATTGACGGTCATCCAGAAATTCGTTGAATGACAAATATTTAATGAACTCGGCATTGATGACCTTTTCCATCACCTTAGATAACACAGACAGTAATGCTATTGGGCGGTCATTTTGTGGGAGACACTTTTCCCCACTCTTTGGGATTGGCTGAACTCAAGCTGTTTTCCAGCAGTTAGGAAATGTCTTCCGTACATAGGATAAGCGGAAGAGTCTGCCAAGAACCGGCGATAGTTCTGGAGCACACTCTTAAAGGCTATTGCTGATACTCCACCCGTGCCGGTTGCCTTCCTACAGTCCACGTAGAATGCATTGAATAGTCTGCGGGTGAGACCTCAAGAAAATAACGGCGCGATCACGGGCGGTTCCAAAGGACAGGCAGCGAGATTTGAATTCGCGGAAAATAAATTCTCGAAGACATTAGTCTTATTTTTCGAGTTTGTGACTAGTGTCCCATTGCCCGTCACCAACGGAGGAAAAGAGGAGGAAGCGAAGTTACTGCTGATAGCCTTTGCCATTAGCCACAAGGAGGGAGGGGGGGGGGGGGGGGGGGGGGCGAACATAGAGGGCAAAGTTTCTGATTTCAACCCGGCGAAGGCCAGGACGATCCTTGTCCCCGTTCAATCCAAGTTGACATACAGTCTCCACGTGACACATCAATTGAGTGTACTTGAATTTAGAAATCGAATTCGTACATGCGGCAGGGGCCTGATGTGTTGAACATTCGTTAAATTTTTAGTGATTCTAACCGTCATAGCGTCAGTTCGAATTACACGTTTTCACTATCGTCGCAAACGCTATAACTCTGTCATTGTTAGTCTTCTTCGCGGTGTCAGTCGCCTGGTTGCACGAGTTTCTGATTCTAACAAAATTCGTTCTGTTGACCTCCATGAGACTGGAGTGCCATTGGTTAAAAACTCTGTTTTTTGCCGCTGTAATCTGCTCACATTTTTTTTTATCAGAGAAATTTCGTTTGATGGAGTGTGGAATGTAAATCTCCATCCCGAGAAGAATACTCTCCGTGACCGACTCCGCACAAGCGTTAACATCGGACTTTCCAAAACACACTTCCGACCACGGAAAGGACGCGAAGAAATCTCGTTAAACGTCCCAATTAGCAGCCCCACACCTCCATATATGGTGAAGCTACTTGGATCGGTTATTTCTTTGAAATGCAAGTGTTTGCACAACCGGTACTAAGCGGTGATCTGAGTTTCTCCATAGCGCACTGGTTAACATGGTAAATGAAAAAATAATTGGGTCGGTTGAGAGAAATAGATCCATAGTGTCTGCAGAATCACTTTGGTCATCCGATACTCACGTACGTTCTTCCACGAGTTGAGTTAATTCACGGCTAACAACGAACTTCTCAGCCAGCCTCAAAGCCTCGTCGGTTCTGTTAGAGTGTACCAACCACCCGGAGTTGTGTACATTAAATCACAAAGGATGACAACTTCATAAGCCGGGTGGTTGATCTTTATCCAGTCGACGGCACGTGAAAAATGTTCGAAATGTGTCGCTGGTCGATCATCGTTCGGCGAGCGGTAAAGACAACAGTGAAATTTGACAGAATTCTTCAGTACGACTTTCAACAAGAAATAATCCTTTCTGGTATTTTTCCTAGGTTAGACAGGAGTTGAATAGGTCGAAGGTTAGCTATCTCGTAACTCCTTTTTTTTTTTAGTACAAGGATAATTTTTGCTTGTTTTCAGGTCTTGAGGAAGTACTCATTGTTGAGGCAGTGGGTGAATAATATTGTTATACCTGTACGCGGCTACCGATGCGTTGTTATACCTGTACGCAATTGCCGATGCGGGGAGCTTTTTTATTAAATGATTTGTCAGATCATCTGGGCCAGCTGATTCCTTGATCCTTAGACATCTAATAATAGAGGTAACTTCCCCTTGACTGGTGTAGCCTTGACGATAGCCTGGGTTTAACGCAGAGTTTTCTCAATTACACGTCACTAAATGTTCGGTTTTCTACTCTACCAACTCAATGATCTTCGCTTCAACCCAATTTCTTAGACTAGTAGCAAAATCTTACTTTTAGTAGCGCTGTCTTCGCCGAGAGATCTAAGTCTGCGAAGTTCTGTTACAAAAACAGTGGAACAATTTCTTTAGTTCTTTTTGCCATTTGTTTTTCTGTCGAAAGAGTGTTTTTATGTGATCTGAAGGATTCTTATATCTTTTTGTATGGTACGAAACTTGCACCGAATTATCTTCTATTGCATTATGGATAGCTGGGGCAAACGTGAGGATATGTTCTTCTATATAACATTAGAGATGCTCCGGTTTGTGGGAGTTTGCAAACAATTTATATTCCTATTTATGTCGGAATCGTCCCCCGCTTGGTATAAACCTTGACATGGTGCGGGAGCTTAAACTACTATAATTCACTCAGTCTATGCTGACCGCAGCATATGGTTCCAGTAGGGCCACCCATGTCAGACAAGCTAGCGAGCAGTAACACATAAAGTTCTATCACCCCTAATCCAGGGTGTTACGCGGCACTCTTCCCATTGGATGGTTTGCAGCCAGAGGTATACCGGCTGTATTATAACGGCGCCTCTCTGACTCCAGGTCGAATCAGAGCAGTAAGCAGACCTTACCATATCAAAGCGGGCTCTGATATGGCGGACTATTTGAAACCCGAAGACGCGTGCGAACAAAAATGAATAATCAATATACAAAAAACATTCCCACGAAAAACTCGGTAGGAGTAGGTGTGATGAGCCGACACTACCATAAGGGAACAAATCATGAAGAAAACACCGACTCGGCAAAACGAAGACGTAGGGAAAAACGGAAAAAGCGGGATATACGCATCGGCACGTGGAATGTTCGAACGTTATATAAACCATAAAGCAAATCCATAAAGCCACATGGATATCACCCGACGGCGTAACGTGTAACCAAATAGAGCACTTCCTTATAGACAAAAACACCGCTCGAATATCCTTGACGTAAGATCGTATAGAGGAGCAGATTGCGACTCCGATCATCTTCTAGTGATGGGCAAATTCAGGAGTCGCCTCGCAGCAATCCCACATGGGCAGTCACGGGAGCCGAGCAAGAAGTTTGACATTCGGCGTGGATTAACTCAGCAACATTGATAAACTAAAAGACCTGCGCAAAAGGTCTGAATATCAAGAGGAACTAACGAATAGATTTAGCATCCTAGAGAATGGGAATAGTGAGGAAGAGGAAGCCAATAGTGTGGACACTAAATGGACATCGATCCGAGACGTAATCAAACAAACAGCCCAAAAGGTATTAGGATTTAAGAAAACAATTAAGTCCAAAGCTTGGTTTGATGATGAGTGCCGGACGAAGATCGAACAACGTAAACACCTCAGAGTGATTCACTTAGAAAGATATGATGAAGTCAACGCAGAAACATTAACTGTCATCCAACAAAACATCGACTGGACCATCCTTCACATGTCATAAATTGGGAGAAGATCAAAATCAAAGATAAGGAGGCGCTGTTATCTAAACGTCTTATGTCTGAGATGTCACACATCAAAGCCAACTCACACACCGTAAATTTCCATGACCTGTATACGAGGGTTGCCTCTTATGTTTCGGGATTTGGCAACCCTAGTGTTGCAATCCGGCAATTGACAGCTCTGTCGTAAAGTTGGACATTTTTGAGGTTATACGCACTCAGAACGTTTTGACATACGAGCGCTATTTGTGTTGTTTACAGTAACTTAAAAGATTCATCTCGGCCCAAAAATGGAATTAAATCGTCAACATTTTCGTGCGATTATTTTTTACAACTTTCGGCGTGGATTAACTCAGCAACAGTTCATGGATGACCATAATTCAATTTTTCGTGGTCGTAGTTCACTCCAAGATGAATTTCGTGAAGGTCGTCCAAAATCAGTTGTTGTTCCGAAAACCATTGATGTTGTGCGCGAACTGATATTGGAAGATCGTCATGTGACCTATCGTGAGATTGAGACAACCTTAGGCGTTAGTGGGACCAGCATACATTCAATATTGCATAAACATTTGACTGTCAAAAAAATTTGTTCGCGTTGGATCCCACACAATTTGTCAATCGCCCAAAAAAAGGCTCGTGTCAATTGGTCGAAAGAAATGCTCAAAAAATACGGTCGCGGTGCTTCGAAACACGTCTATGACATCGTGACAGGTGATGAATCGTGGATTTACGCGTATGAGCCCGAAAGTAAACAGCAGTCGACTGTCTGGGTGTTTCAAAATGAGCCAAATCCAACAAAAGTTGTTCGCGCAAGAAGCACTTCCAAACAAATGGTCACCCGTTTTTTCGGAAAAACTGGACATGTCGTAACCGTACCACTAGAACAGCGCAGAACAGTCAATTCTGAGTGGTACACAACCATTTGTTTGCCAGTTGTCTTCCAAGAAATCAGGAAAACCAACCGCCGAAGACGGATCACTCTTCACCACGACAATGCGAGCTCTCACACATCGGCTGCGACAACTGCATTATTGAGCACCCAAAACATCGATTTGATGGGTCATCCGCCGTATAGTCCTGACTTGGCACCGAATGACTTCTTTTTATTCCCGTACGTAAAAAACAAACTGAGAGGTCAACGTTTTTCGACACCTGAAGAAGCGGTTGCTGCATTCAGAATGCATGTGTTGGAGATACCTCAATCAGAGTGGCAAAAGTGCTTCGACAATTGGTTCAAACGCATGCAAAAGTGTATAGATCTTCATGGGGAATATTTTGAAAAACAATAAAGTGATTTTCGATGATCAATATTTGTTTTTGTTCTCTAATCCCGAAATATAAAAGGGAACCCTCGTAAAAGAGGAGACTTTATGTAATGGGTCTTCCAATAGGGACGATAGCAAATTTTTATAATTTGCAGACATTGTTCGTTCGTGTACTTAACCACAATGAAAATGTTGAGTGCACTGAATAAATTGACAGTGACAGTTCGATGATTAGTGGAAGGATGCGTTCACAAATTGAATTCAAAGTTGTCAAGTCCCTATTGGAAAACCCGATATATATAAAGATAACATATTACATGTTAATTGAGAAACATTTTTGTACGCCGAAAGGCAAAGCAAAACAAAAGGACGTTGTACAATTCGTAGTGCTTGTGAAGAGCCAATAAGTTAATATAAGATGAATAAATGTAAATAGGACATAGCATTCAGTCTGAAGTAAACCCTGTACATTTTCTTTTTAAATGAGTGCGGGCGTTAAACTAAATTAAAAACAAAAACCAAGTGATTTTTATTATTTAGTGGTAAGGGATTAATATCAAGAGATTTGAAGATGAATAAACTAGAGTTTAGGCAGTTTTTATCTACCCATTCCATATAAGAGAAAATAAAACAAAATTGTTGTAAAAAAGTAAACTTGTTACTGGTTCCTCTGAAACTGCGGCTACTTGTGAGACCATTTTGTTAGTTTTATCCAAGGAAGAATAACAAAAACAAAAAAAAGGCGTATTTGGAGATACCTTTAAATGCAAAGGCATAGTACGAGCGAATATTTGTTATTGCTCCATAAATGTAATTATTATTCTACCAGGATATAGAATCTAATATCACTCAGTTGTTACTAGTATCAAAATTCTATTTGTAATTATCAAAGGAGTCCTCGTTCAACGCCCTTTTGTTGAATTCATTTCATTACCAATTGCCACTTGAGCAGCATTCGATTGAAGCTTTATCAAAACACGACATTTTCCTTTCATGTACATTAGTTGCGCAGATACTATCCCCTTTAAAAGTCGACTATAGTGCGTCTGATCCGACTCCCATAGGAAGTTATTCATCTCCCTTCTACTTTCTATTTTATGCTTCAAATATATCACAGCTCCATTTAAATCCTTGTGATTCGTTGATACGGTGTCCCCCGGCTTCTTGTTCATCAAATATTTTCGTTTAAAATTTAATTATTTATTGTTTTTAGCAGCTTAAAAATAAATTCTGTTTTTAGATATTTTAAGAGATAATAAATTCGTTTTTTTTTTTTTTGTGGAAGCCGAAATCAGTTCCACCAACACATTCTCAAATTGCAGCGACCCTGCGCTAGAGTCCAGGATGTCATAGCAACACTGATGCTCAACACTAGATGGGTGTGGTTTTCTCTCAACTATTCTCTGGCAATAAATACGAATTGCGTTTACAGATGCTATCCCTCGTGAACCTATACACGTGCAATCTATATATCCGTGCGGATGAACGGATGATGACTATGATGAACAACTTTATTTAAAAAATATTTTTGTTTTCGTAAATAATTTTGAAAAGCGATTTTAAAAATCTTTCTCCTTGTTAACTCGGAAGCAGACTTTTGTTGTTGTTATTATTGTTTTTGGATGAGATATCGTCCACTTGACGTTTTATTTTCTCTAAACAAAAAAAAAACTATTTTAGGTCAGTTTGAATGAAATTTATATCTGGAACTTTGGAATGTACATATTGGCATTATTAAAGAGGGAAGACTATGTGTGCTGTGACGTTGGCTACGTTTTATGGGCTTAATTGGGTTGGCAATAAAATAATGGCTAATCTGAAAGGAAGGTACGTTGTAGTAAGAGTTTTTCATTATGATAAATGGATTTTAGAATATTTGTAACTTTAACCCTAAGTACTGCAATACATCTGGCACATTTCACAGATCGAGAAAAAGAAACCCTTGTGGATGTAAGAAGTTCCTTTATGAATCACGTATACCGGAAACCAGAGAAAAGCAACTTGTAAGTATTTTTTATAGGTTTGACAGACTAGATTCTCACTTGATTTTAGGGGGCGTAAACGTCTTAATTTATTACTCTATTTCAGTCCGTCGGTCAGAAGGTGATTTGATCAAGAAATGTTTACATCAAACGTGCTTATATTGGGGATTTTGAGGTATCCTTAAATGCAAGGTACAGTATGGATGAAGGAGGTAACAAATAGCTTAGTTTTCGGATAATTGGTTTCCAATTTGGCACTGCCAGTTGATTGAAGTCACGCTCCACTAGCATGCGTTTTCTGAAATCAACTCTATCTCCACCTCGATCTCTTTTCGATTCAAAGCCGGATTCTATTCAAACTAGGATGCTCCATTTATCGTAAATGAATTGTACATTTACAACGACTGACCCTATTCCCCTATTATTATTATTATTAATATTATTATTTTGGGCTCCTCGATAGTATAGTGGTTAGTATACCCGCCCGTCACCCGGGAGACCGGGGTTCGATTCCCCGTCGGGGAGCCCCTGGCGCAAGACTAATGACCTTGCCCAGACAAAATAAATCATTATGGAAAATTTAACAAACCTCAGGACTTGCTAAATAAGGCCAAGACCGGTTCCCGATTGTAGTGCCGATGATGATGAATATTATTATTTACTGGCCTGTAGGAACCCGGAAGTTCATGACTTCACCGACTCGGCTCCGCCATTGTTCCCTGTCCTGTGCGCTCTCCTTCCACGTTCGATCATCCGATCCGATCTCCTCGAGATCCAATCTAACATTGTCCTCCCATCTCCGTTGCGGCCGTCCTGTCGGTCTCTTCCCCGTTAGTTTACCGTCAAGAATTCTATGCACGGTCCTATCATCGCCCATTCGCGCCACGTGTCCGGCCCATCTTAATCTTTGCGACTTGATCACTCTCACTATTGTAGGTTTGCGATATAGCTCTTCCAATTCGTGGTTGTGCAGTTTTCTCCATTGTCCTGACTCCTCGTCATATTTACCGCCAAATATACCCCTTAAAACTTTATTTTCGAATACACGGAATTTGTTCTCTTCCCGTGTTTCGCATCCGTATAGAGCAATCGGCTTGATTATGGTTCTATAGACACGGAGCTTTACATAGCAGTTTGTATTTTAACAGTTTACTGGCTGCATGCCAACTAGCGTTGCCGGAATGTAGTCTTTTGTTAATTTCCTTTGATGTTTCGTTTCTGGTCGTCAGTATCGTTCCCAGATATTTAAATTCTTTGACATTTTCAAATATCGTGTCACTGAGGTTTATTTGTGTTCTCTGAGGTCCACCTGCTCTCGTCGTAATCATGTATTTCGTTTTGTCTTCGTTTATTTCTAGGCCCACCTCTTCTGCTGCTTGCATGATGATTTCACAGTTTTTACTTATAGTTTCGAGATTATCGCCCAGAACGGCGAAGTCATCCGCATATGCGAGCACTTGTGTGACCCCGTTCAGGGAAGATCCGGCAGTGTTGTCGTCTTGTACCTTTCTGATGACATCCTCGAGGACAAGGTTAAAAAGGCATGGTGAGGGGCCATCCCCCTGTTTTAGTCCGGCCCGGATTTCAAATGGTTCTGAGAGGTGGTTTTCTATTCTAACTCGCCCTTTGTTTTCGTTCATGCAGATTTGAATGAGGGCGGCATATTTTTTCGGGATTCCGAGCTCAACTACAACATGATAGAGTCTTTGCCTTGCGACTAGGCTTTTTTGGAGTCAACGAACAGTTGGTGAACCGACTCTCCGTGTTCCCACTTCTTTTTCAGTAGTTGCCTTATTATGAACATTTGGTCGCTCGTTGATCGGTTCCGACGGAATCCGCATTGGTAGTCTCCCAATATTTCTTCTGCGTATGGTGTGATTCTTGCCAGTATGACATTTGTTAATATTTTGTATGTGATTGGGAGCAATGATATTCCTCTGTAATTTTCGCAGTCAGATCTGTCGCCTTTTTGTGAAAATGGGGATGACTATTGAGGTTTTCCAATCTTCCGGAATGACTTCCTTGTCCCATATTATTTTAACCAGTTGGTGGATCTTTCGAGCGGTTGCCCCACCTCCATACTTCACAAGCTCTGCCGGTATGCAATCGACTCCGGGAGCCTTGTTGTGTTTCAGTCGATTTATGGCGTCTACAACTTCGTCGAAAGAGGGCTCTGGGATCTGGGGCTCGGCTATATGTACGTCTGGTGCGTTTATTTGTGGTTGATGGGTGCGCACATTGAGCAGGTTTTCAAAGTACTGCTTCCATCTTGTCACGATATTTTTTGTTTCTGTCACCAGACAGCCGTTTGTGTCTCGGATTATTTTGGCTCTCCCTAGGTAGCCATTTCTAATTGAATTTATGACGGCATACATACCTCTGATGTTCTTTGCTTTGGCATTTTCTATGATTTTTTCAATCCGAGTCTTTTCCCATTCGCGTTTTTTGCGTTTGAAAAGTCTAGTTGTTTTTTTCCGAATTGTCGCGTATCTTACTGCCTTGACTTCATCATATGCTTCTAAGTGGATCATTCTGAGGCGTTTACGTTCTTCGATCTTTGCCCTGCACTCATCGTCAAACCACGGTTTGGACTTAGTTGTTTTCTTAAAGCCTAATACCTCTTGGGCTGTTTGTTTGATTGTGTCTCTGATCGATGCCCATTTAATGTCCACACTGTTGGCTTCCTCTTCCTCACTGCTGTCATTCTCTAGGATGCTAAATCTATTCGTTAGTTCGTCTTGATATTCAGCCCTTTTACGTAGGTCTTTTAGTTTATCAATCTCGAACTTTTTGCTCGTCTCCCGTGACTGTCCATGTGGGTTTGCTGCAAGCCGACTTCTAATTTTGCCCTTCACTAGAAGGTGATCGGAGTCGCAATCTGCTCCTCTATATGATCTTACGTCAAGGATATTTGAGTGGTGTCTTTTGTCTATGAGGAAGTGGTCTATTTGGTTACGCGTTACGCCGTCGGGTGATATCCATGTGGATTTATGGATTTGCTTGTGCTTGAACATCGTGCTTTTCACTACCCCTATTTCCCTATGAACGACCAATTTGTACCATACCAGTAAATATCATATAATAACATGGTCTTTACAATACGTTGAGATCCTTTTCTCCAAACATACCTAAATATTGCTAGACATTTGTTGCGTCTGAAACAACCAAAAATGTCATCAATTGTTCTTACAGGCTCAAAGCGGATTGTTTTGATATCCTTACATAGCCAAGCATGGTGTAGACAGTAAAAGAAAAAGACTTCGGGAAGGCAAACAACTTATTTAACATGCTTGTTTAACCTTTGTATCAAATATGGTTTTTGTGCAATTGGTAGGAATTGGAAAGTCTGGAAAGCCGAAGAGAATCTCGACCACCTATAGACTTAAACGTCTTACTGAGCAGAATGCTTGAAAAGTCTGAAAGGATCGCTATTTGAATCATATTTAAGGCTCTAGAAAGCAGTTCGGTTGTAGAATAGATCATTCACTCAAGTCACCTGAACGGAGATGCGGAGTTGACGAGGTGGAGTCCACAAGTTGGACTGGCCAACGGACGAATGAGTCAACATGATGGAGACCGGCGAAGAAGAATGCACAGGACGGGGTAACTGACGAGGGAATATTCGCAGGTTAAGTCACTGGCGATGAAGAATCCCGAGCGTGAAGTAACTGGCGATGAAGAGTCCACCGGATGAAGCAAATGAGTATGAAGAGTCGACAGGATGAAGCAACTGACTAAAATGAGTCCGGAGGATGAAGCAACTGACTATAAAGAGTCCACAGAATGAAGTAACTGACTATAAAGAGTCCAGAGGATGAAGCAACTGACTATAAAGAGTTCATAAGATGAAGCAAATGACTACGAAGAGTCCAGAGGATGAAGTAACTGACTATGAGAATTCCACAGGATGAAGTAACTGACTATGAAGAGTCCACAGGATGAAGTAACTGACTATGAAGAGTCCACAGAATGAAGTAACTGACTATGAAGAGTATTTTTCCAGGAGAAAAACGCTGGCGAGCAAGGAAGAGGAATCGAGAGAAACCCAATGACCGTTGAGTTGATTTGAAAAGCGACGCTTAACCCCTTTTTTCCTGTCACCGACGCGTTGTGAGCTGTTGGACAGGCAGATTCGAACGTACTAGAATTCTCTAGAACGTTTAATTGTGAATCCGCAAAATTCCGCCCGCCTTCGCTCTGATTGATGCCAGTACGACTGTGGCGTTTCTAACAGATACACACACAATATACAAGCAAATAGTGAAGAGCACCGAAAGAAAATCGAATAAGAATATGTACCAGCCGTATACCAAGCAATAACATAGCAATTCCACATCAGTTGCGTGTACTTGAGTTTAGAAATCGAATTCGTAGACGTGGCAGTGGCCTGATGTGTTGAGCACTGGTTACATTTTTTGAGATTCTAATCGTCATAGCATCAGTTCGAATCACACATTCTTCACTATCGTCGCAATACGCGATAATTGGTGACCCCGACGTGATATGTGTATACACACAACACACAATCTCCCATAGTAAACAGGACTTTAAACTACGATCCCGACTTCCGCATAGAGCATCGGCACATTCGCCTGCTCCGGGGTCCTCTCGCTCCGTCGTTCACACACGAAGTTGATCGTAACAAACGGTTTCGGTATCCAACGTTGGGAGCTGTGGAAGCTAGGGGCGGCGGTGACTGTTGATTGTGTCTTCGCAGTAAGGCAGCGAGTACCTCCGATATCGTAGGTGGGACCGGATGGTGCTTAGAACCGGAGGTGCAACCACCGAGCGAGTGATTCTGATTTGAAGGTGGCGCTAGAATATGGGTCCACCAGAGCACGAACTTCAACCTTCCATCGGCAAGGTCGATCGCCCGAGCGGTTGTGAGCAGTGCAGTTTGCTAAGGAGCGGTGTTGACAGTATGTGAGAAAATCCCTTGATTGGATTCGATTCGAGAGGCGGTCATTGCGCTCATTCTTGGAGATAATGAGGTCGGCCTGTTGATGGTGGTTGTCAGAAATGAAGCAGCAAACAACTGTCGACTGGCGGACTGAGGATCGGCTGTTTATATCAATTGTCCTCTTTGTTACTGTGATAAACATGCAAACGGTGAAACAGGGGCACAAGAGAGAATATTAGCGGTGGCAGTTGGGGAGTTGAGTCGAGTACAATTTAAGCAGTCGCAGTAAGCGCTGCTAATAATGAAGAGATCTTGAAAAATTGGAAAAGGCTTGCCTAACCAATATTCAGAGAGTTTGAAATAAACCAAGTAAATCACCAATTCACAGCCTTTCATTTCAAACGGATTAAGAATTTGGTTCTTCGACCAGATTAAGTCATCGAGGGAAAGACAGCAGCTACCGACAGGACAACGTCTCCCGATGTGCAACATGGGATCCAAGCGTTGCAACCGCTTGTTCCGGTCCGCGATGTTCCGGTCACGGCAGCGAACTATCAGGAGCTTTGGGTTGCACTAGTCTCGCAGTAGGACAAAAGAAAGATCATCTCCGATCACTCATGTCGCTTCCAGCTATCTAGACATCAACGGCCTCTTCGAGCACGTCCGGGTTTTGCGGGCATTGAAGCTGCCAGTGGAGCACTGGGGTTGTTGGCTGGTTTTCACTACAGTTGAGAGGCTCGATAGTGAGACCAAGCAGTTGTGAACTCAAAAAACCAGCAGGAACGAGAAGCCGATATTCGAGGAGCTGACCAAATTCATGTAAGCCCGACTTACCAAACTAGAGAGTATGCCAACAGCGAAGAACAGTTCCAAGGGTCACTTTGTTTAGAACAGAAGTATAGCAGCCGGTCCCCCAAGAAGACGTGCTCGGCAATAACATCACCAGTGCTGGCTAAGTGTTCCAAATGCACGCAATATTTGTTTGTTCCGATGTAGCGCATTCAGGAGACTCTCAATTCCACAGCGTGATCAGTTTGTCCACCGGCATAAGTTATGTAGGAACTGCCTCAACCAGATCGCAGCATTGGCAAATGTGAGAGAGGTACCTGTCGAGTGTGTAACAAACGGCACAACTCTTTGCTGCATCAATCAATGGATGTTCCGAGGTTATCACCAGAGGCTGGACCATCGGGAGGATCCTGCGCGTCTGCAATAGCAAACATTCGCAAACATGCAAAGAATACACTTCCCAATATGCCCAGAATCCCTTTCCCAACCTGTAATAAAACGCATTTTCAAAATCTACAACAGAATATAAATCATCTCCCTCATCTACATCAAACCGCACACATTTTCCCCAAAAACCACTTCGGTTAATTTCTTACTTAAACTATATTTCTCGCTTGACAACCAAGCAGCATTAATTTCCCCCGAAAGTCATTCCGACCCACTTTCTGCTTAAACCATTTCCCTCGCTTGTAACCAAGCAACATTTAGTTTCCCCGAAAACCATTTCGGCACCCGTCCTACCTAAACCAGCTGAAATAATACCAGTTCTCCTTACTGGTAAGCCACCAGCACGATTTCCACGAAACAACCATCGCAACGACCGAGACCCATGTCCCTTTGTTTAACCGACAATTCATGCCCATATTCGGTTATGTCCGCGAAACTGATTTCTCCGTATACATAGGGACAGAGGAATGCAATTCAGCCTATACGGCAGTAATTCTCTGGAACTAAATCCTCTATGCAAGCCTTTTCAAGTTCTTAGTCAGTCGCAGTGAGTTTTACTTCGCGATGACTCCACTGCCACGACACCATGAATGGATTCTTGCCCATTTTAGCCAGTCGAGTCGCAACCACGCAAGTGCACACACATCTATTAGAACAAGGTCTCTGCGCGGATGCAAAACAGTCCTTACCAAGTTAAACCCTTGATTCCGCATCCGTCCCCTGTTAAATGTACATAAATTGGAACCAATTAATAAATCGGCAAACAGTGTCGTGAATATACCCAAGAAAGAATTAAATATTCCCGGTGCTGCCGAAGTCAAATTTCATCCCTCAAGGATAGGAGTCGCTTTTTATCAAACCCGAATATTCTAGAAAGTACTGGAAAACTGGAGACTAGAAGCAATAGAAAATTCGAGACTATGGAACGGACAGAAACGAAACACCAAATCAGAATAAGGAAAAATGGTATAAATACGTCGCACGCAGATCGAGAAGTAAGTAATAAGTGAGAAGTAAGCAGAGTAGGTAAACGATAAGTAAGGAAGCGATAAGTCAAGAAATCGTTAAGTGTACGGTAAAAGTATCGGTTGTTATTAACGGACTAATAAAGTGTTTGCAAAGAGAATCGATTTAACGGCTCTTATTTATTAAAATAATTAATCCAGCGAACCCCAACATCGATACAATATTAAATTCTCGCAAGAGTAATAAAACTACCTTCATCATATGATACATATGATACAACGGAACAACCGTCACCTTGGAATAACATTTTAAGAATACAAAGCCAAGAGACGGTTTACCGATATTCCGGACCGCACAGCCTTACAATTTTTATTTGGAATATACGACCTAACTTCCAAATAGCCATCAAGAACAAGAGTGATTTCATATTCGGCGGAAATATCGGAGGACACATGCCATGACTACGACCACAGTAAACCTTGTGCGGCAGAAGAATTTCAGAAATTCTGTTCCGCATCCAATGAGCGATGAACTCCCCTTCGTTCGAAGTGTATTGTACAGAAAGACGACACTCCTGGCAATGATGCCTCTAAAAGAAAAAAGTTGAAGTAATTCTGCTGTTAACTTTGCTTAGAACGCCCAACGCTTCCCTCGGCCTACTCCTGCAATAATGCCGCAACCAAAATTCTCGGCCATTACGTGTCCAATCCAACACCTCTTGGTAAAGGCTCCACCCAACCTCAGAATTCAGGGCTACGATAAATAAAAAGGAAAAAAAAAACGATATATCCAATTATTGTCCCATTGCCAAGCTTTCGCACATTCCCAAACTGTTCGAAGGCCTTCTATATGAGGCGTTATGTTTTCGCTGCGCACCCATTATCTCTCCGAACCAGCACGGCTTCCTCTCCGGCAGGTCCACTACCACTAACCTTGTCGAATTCACATCCCACACACTCCTTTCCCTAGAAAACGGCGATGAGGTCGATGTAGTCACTACCGACTTTAGCAAGACCTTCAACAAAATCTCCCATAACCTCATTCTCTTTAAATTATCTTCCCTTGGTTTTGAACCCCTGTTGGTTCAGTGGATCTTATCCTATCTCAACTCTCGAACCTGCCGTATGCGATTTAGATCCACCCCCTCCGATCCTTTTTTTCCAACATCAGGTGTCCCCCAGGGCAGTCATCTCGGCCCTCTACTATTTATCCTAACCATAAACGACATAGGCTCGTGCATCAATAACTCCCTCATCTCGCTTTACGCGGATGATTCCAAAATTTTCAAGACAATCCGCTCTCCCCTGGACTCCTCACTTCTCCAATCGGATCTTGACAGCTTCTCGACTTGGTGGCAAAATAATTGCCTAGAAATGAATATCGCCAAATGTCACACAATCACCTTCTCTCGGAAGAGTTCCCCTACTCATCCACGCTCCTATCTCTTACTGAACCAACCGATAACATCGGTTAAATTGATTCTCGATCTGGGCGTCCTATGCGAGAAGGAGCTCAAATTTACCGCACATATTGATTACATAATCCTCAAGGCCAACGCCGCCCCTGGGTTTGTCAAACTCTGGTCGAAGGAATTCCTTAGCCCCTATGTCACCCGATCACTCTACACAACTTTTGTCCGGACACTACTCGAATACGCTAGTCAGGTCTGGTCCCCGTATCAAGTGACTCACATTCGCTGGATTGAGGGAGTTCAACGTCGTTTCTTGTGCTTAGCCCTTCGCGGACTAAACTGGGAAAATCCGCTGATTCTACCACCATACGCACAGAATCCATGCCGACATCATCTTTGTCCATCGCCTTCTATCTGGCTCAATCAATTGCCCAAGCTTGCTCTCTTTAACATTGCACACAAACCCCCGTAACGTACGTAACCCTCGACTGTTTTACGTGCCCGCTCATCACACTTCTTACGGGGCTAACGAACCCATCTCACGTATGCTACGACAGGCCAACTCTTTCCCCACCTCCTTCGATTTCAACATCTCCACGCCCGCTCTTAAACGTCTCAGAATAAACCCGCCCTAAATCCGCCCCCTCCCTTCAATAACCCCTCTACCCTGCAATCCACTCCTCAACACCCCCCAAACTAGTTCTCCCCTACACCTTTCCAACCCCACCCACAACCCTCTTTCACTAACTCCCGCCCCCGTATTAGTCCGTACACACGCCCTCCACTGCCGCACAATGGCCGCCTTCACCACCCCCTACATACACTCGCTCTTCTATCCCTTAAGACATCTGAATGCCGCTATGCCCTCTCAAAGCTTCGAAATAGTCGGACCTACGATAGCGTCCGCATTTATCTAGCTTATCTTAATGGTAAATTTGATGCAGTCTGCTATAAAGACAAAACGAAAACGAGCGTTAAGATCTCCATTCAACAGGAAGGTCTCACCACCGATTTCCCTAGTCTTCGTAATCTGTTCATAAAGTTCCACGAAAATTTCAATATTCCCCCTTTTAAAGTAACAAGAGACCTCTCGGCTCTCCGGCAATACATTTGCTCGAAAATGGCATCTGGTCCGCCATGCAGCGAACCCACTAAAAATAAATTTTTTCGGCCCTAATCGGCTGCCCACCCTACTCTCTATGGGGTCTCCCAATACTTGTCCCCTAACCATATACTATCAGAATTTCAGAGGACTTCGGTCCAAAATATAGGCCGGCTCCTTCTAATCAATCTTAACACACTTGAGGAGCGCAGAATCCATGCTGACATCATCTTTGTCCATCGCCTTCTGTCTGGCTCAATCAATTGCCCAAGCTTGCTCTAGACTTTATCATTGCATACAAGCCCCCGTAATGTGCGGAACCCTCGTCTGTTTTACGTGCCCACTCATCACACTTCTTACGGCGCTAACGAGCCCATCTCGCGTATGCTACGACATGCCAACTCTTTCCCCACCTCCTTCGATTTCAACCTCTCCACTCTTGCCCTCAAACGACGTCTCAGAAGAAACCCGCCCTAAATCCGCCCCCTCTCTTCAATAACCCTCTACCCTGCAATCCACTCCTCACCCTCCCTCAAACTATTTCTCCCCTACACCTTTCCACCCCCCCCCCCCCCCTCAACTCATGCCACTGTATCAGTCCGTACACCCCCCCCCCCCCACTGCCGCACAAAGGCCGCTTTCACCACCCGCACATACACTTGCTCTTCCCTGGCTT
This sequence comes from Microdon myrmicae, assembly GCA_963931805.1. Taxonomy (NCBI): domain Eukaryota; kingdom Metazoa; phylum Arthropoda; class Insecta; order Diptera; family Syrphidae; genus Microdon; species Microdon myrmicae. The sequence continues at coordinate 64,939,095 of OZ007498.1, forward strand.
CCTACCTCCCCCATCGCCCAGTAATCTTCAACTTCCTGGTTTTCTTCTCTTTTTTTTCGATTGAATTAACCACTACTCTAGATTTTACGATAGTCTGTAAGGTTTTTATGTTAAGTTAATTTTAAGCTTGCATTAAGCAATCAAAATAAAAAATGGCGTTATTTTACTGCAGCGAACACCAGTCTCCCAGGCCGACATCAAACCAAAGTCAGCATTGGAGAATGCAACTCCAATGACCTCCAGCCAAGAAACCTTACACAGGTCTAAAAGAAAAATGCTCGCTAATACTGAATGCGATTAAATTTTGCTGTTCTAAAAACTCCTGAAAGTACACAAATTAAACGTAAAATCACTAAAGTCCTAAGTTCCGAGAAAACACAAAATACACTTTTCCGATTTATGAATCGTCAAAAACTATAACATCAATGGCAACACGACCGCATCCCATCATACGGGCCGTACTAACTGAACAAAACTAAATGGGTGGACTAAAAACACTGATCCAAGTTGAAGCATTGTGTAACTGGGATGTGTTATGTGTACGTTCGTATGGAGGTTCAACTGACAGCTCTGTGACAAAAAATTCGAATTTCAGGAACTTCTGCAATATTTTTTTTTTTGTTCAATAATTTTTTCATTTCTAGGTCCAATTATTTCCGGTCCTGTCTACAACATATCTATCACAAAAACAGAATAGCACTTCATTGTAAAAAAGCAGCACAATCATTTGTCTCGAAAGTCTTTAAAATTAAATATTACACATTCCCTTTCCAACCGTCGTCGAGTTTACATCGTCGCGAATTGTGTGCCGTACGTGTAACATAAGTCCTACGTTACAAAATTATATTACATCCCCTTTGTGTAATAGTGCAGTGAAAAAAAAACAAAAAACAAAAAAAAAAAAAAAAAAACAGACCAGACCCTTGTGCAGTGTGCTGTGTTTATAAAACAAAAGAGTAGTGTAAAACAATTGCAACGAAATGGCCTGCGGGCCAAATGTGAATAGTAACCGGTTTAGCGATCTTACGGAAGATACAAATAGCGATAGTCGACCAAACAAAATGAAAAGGACACTTATGAAAACAGAGGAATTTTTTCCTAGCTTACCAACAATGAACAATACAAGAGATCCAAAATTTCTAATTATATCATCCAAGGAGAATGGTAAGCCTATTTCACCTCTAAGCCCATTTTTAATTAAAAAAGTGATAGACGATGTTAGCAAAGAGTATGAACAAATCACGGTTCTACGAGACGGACAATTATTAGTAAAAGCTAATTCTCAGAAAATCGCAGACCGTTTTCTTAAAATAACAAACTTTGGCAACGTGTGTCCCGTTTCTGTAAAATTACACGAAAAATTAAATGAATGCAAAGGCATAGTGTACGCCCCTTGTCTCATAAACATCTCGGAAGCGGAAATAATAGCCGAAATGGGTCAACAAAAAGTCACAGATGTGTACAAATTTACCAAAGTTGATGACTGTAAAGTGCGAAGACCCTCCGGACTTATGTTATTTACTTTTAACCAATTCCAACCACCAAATTCGGTTGACATCGGTTTTTATAAAGCGAATATATCCCCAACCCCATGAGATGTCGCAACTGCCAACGACTCGGCCATACCACAAAACGCTGCACCAATACCACAATGTGCGAAAAGTGTAATCTGCCACCTCATAGCCCCGTAAATTGCAGTCGCACTATGTGCGCAAACTGCTCGCTCCCTCACTCGGCCGCGGATAAAACCTGTACTTGTATATCCAAGCGAAAGAAGTTTTAACAATAAAAACCACAAACAAATGTTCAATGGGAGAAGCCAAACGAATTTATAAGGAAAAAAATATCCACAAACCTGATCAACTTTCAGGAAGCTTTGCAGATACACTAAAATCGAGCCAATTACAAGGACACTCAACGGAACAAAACAAAACAAAAAACTACACCCAAGGAATCCCTTCCAGCCAGCTCCTCCTCATCTGCTACAATCAACAGTATTCAAATTGCATTGCCCCATAAGCCAAAAAAGTCAATAACACATAACCCAACCAAACCAATTTCGTCTATAACACCACTAATCCAACGGAAACCATCAATTCAATTAACGCCATCAACTCAACAAACATCATCAACTCAACTAACCACATTCGAACCCTCACAACTACAAACAAGTTCGCAAACAAACAACCAAACTGAATCCATTCCACAAACCAGGACAAGCTGCTCTGCTAATAGCCATTCGCAACGCACCCCTTCACCCAAATCAAAGGTAAAAAGTAAACCGTCTCTCACTAATATAAATATTAATAAAAATGTACACACCTTAGTAGATGATGATATTACAATGTAACTATAAAACTAACAACCAAGCCCCTGACTCTGCTGTTCCTGAGGTTGGACACTTGAACTCAATACAGAGTTCAAGTGCCCAACATCTGGAACAGCGGAGTCTTGATCCTAACAACATACATCCCGCCCACCATACCTTCCAACACCTTAAAACATTTAAGAATATACAACCCCATCCCTCTGCAAAATCAAGATCTAAGCACACTAGCACGGCTGAACGCCCAAAACTCATTCCAAAACAAACCCCATTCACCATTCTACAATGGAACATGAACGGTTATACCAATAACTTTGACGAACTAAACATTCTAATTAAGGACCATAACCCACATATAATATCACTGCAAGAAACGCATTGCCCAGTCAACACCACACCATTCATCCCTAAATCCTATGTAGGCTACTTCTACAATTCACCTGCAAACACATCACACAAGCAAGGAGTAGGATTACTAATCAGGAAAGGTACTTTCCACAAAATCCTCCCCATCATTACCAATATCCAAGCTCTCGTTGTAGAAATACAACACCCTTTAAATTTTACCTACATTGCCTTATATCTCCCCCCAAATCAACCATTAAATAAAAATGATCTTCAGGCTATACTCAACCAAACAAATGAGCCCAGAATACTTGGAGGCGACATAAATGCTTGGAGTACACTCTGGGGTTCACCTTCCACAAACAAAAGAGGGGAAGTAATTGAAAACCTCCTCCTCACCTCCAATCTGATCCTACTGAATGACGGTTCGCCTACTCACCTTTCTACCCACAATACCCTCACTCATATAGACATCACCTGTTGCTCCCCAGAATTGGTTCCGAAAACTTCATGGCAAGTTCTAAACGACCTCTACAATAGTGACCATTTCCCCGTTTTAAGCATAATAAATAAGCAGCAACCGATAACCCATCACAACAGATCTCCAAAATACAAAACCGATTCCGCCAACTGGGCACTTTTTGAGAGAAAAGTTGACGAATTTCTTTCAAGCAATTCCCCCACACCTGACACGAATCACGAAGCGGCGCTAATCAGCAACGCAATTAGATCCACTGCCAATCTCTCAATACCCCAAACAAATATCACAGCCAAATCAGAAACCAGGCAACATGTACCTTGGTGGAACTCCGACCTAACGCTTCTCAGAAAAAGCAGAATGTCAGCCCTCTCTGAATTTAAAAAAAGACCAACGCAGGTTAATTTTGTTGCATACAAAAAAGCGAATGCACAATTTCGTAGGAAGATGAAAGAAAGCAAAGCAAAAAGCTTTCTTCAATTCACTTCCTCAATCAATCCAACATCCTCCACAACCCCCAATATGGCATAAAATACGCAGTTTAAGTGGTAATCATAATCCGACAATTATCTCATCCCTTAATTCCGAAAATACTACAATCTCAGACACAGTGGAAATAAGCCAACTCTTCGCCAAAACCTGGTCGCAATTCTCAGACAACAATAATTTTCACCCCGAATTCAATCGCAAAAAAATTGAATCCGTTAACAATCCACTATCTTTGCAAACTCCTAACTCTGCAGCTCTACGCATAGAACAACCCATCTCATTTATGGAATTCGAGTCAGCACATAGTATAACTAAGGGAAAAACTCCAGGGCGAGATCGAATATCTTACCCAATGTTAAAAAACCTTTCGCATTATGCAAAACAAAGAATTATAAAGTTATACAATAAAATACTTGAAACATCACACATTCCACAAATATGGAAAACCGCGGTCCCAATACCTATTCCCAAACCGAACAAAGATAAAGATACGGTGGATGGCTACCGCCCTATATCCTTAATTCCTTGTCCCGCAAAGGTATTAGAAAAAATCGTAGCCAAACGTCTACTCTGGCTTATGGAAACAAAGAAATTGACATCCATCAACCAAGTAGCTTTCAAATCCAACAGAGGTTGCACAGACGCCTTACTCCACATTGACCACTACACCTCAAAGGCTCCGCCAAAAATCACATCACAATACTCTCTCTTGATTTTGAGAAAGCATTCGACAGAATAGGCGCTCACACCGTACTTAATAAATTGTCAAAATGGAGAATAGGCAACAATATATATAGGTACGTTAAATCATTTCTAAGCAATAGAAAATTCCAATGTAAAGCCAACCACGTTTACTCCAATACATTTCCATTACACAACGGAATCCCTCAAGGATCCCCACTGTCAGTTGTACTATTTATGATCGCCTTTGACGACATAAGTACAATAATACACAAACAGAAACATCTAGATCATTGCATTTACGCCGATGATATACACATCTTAAGTAAATCCAGTGATCTAACTTTCTGCAAAAACATTTTAACTGAAACAGTGAAAGATATCTTAGAATGGTCAAATTCTTCAGGTGCCAAACTCTCAGTAGATAAATGTAAATTGTTTCATGTGTGCCGACGACGACTTTGTCCCCAAATACACCTCAACATAAACAAGAAAACAATCCAAAATGTCCCCAACCTCAAAATCCTAGGAATAACATTTAACAATAAGTATACCTGGAAACAACATTGTTCAGAACTCAAAGTATCATTAGCAGCGAGGCTCAATATTATTAAATACTTAAGCAACATGAAAAGTAACGTACACATTAACACTCTATGTAAAATTACTAAAGCTCTAATTTTAAGTAAAATAGACTACGGGATCTATATCTATGGCAATAGTCCAAAAACGACTCTAAATATAATAAAGCCCATCTATCACCAAGCCGCTAGAAGAAGCACCTTTGCATTCAGAACGACACCAATAAAAAATATACTGGCTGAAGCTGGGCTTCCAACAATCGAGGACCGGATGGAAATCATATCATTAAAACTAATAGCTAAATTAGCGTTTTCGCGAAATTCCATAATTGACAAAGACATCAAACTAACAATAGGATACAAAAACACCAACCGAATCCCATCTGCAATCAGTCGCATTTTAGATAAAGCCAAGCAATTGGAATTGGATATTAAACAAACTTTCAAATACTCCGCAAGTTACCCGCCATGGCTACTAAATAATAATAATATCATAACAACACTCTCAATATTTAAAAAACCAAACACAAACAAAGAAATATACGGTGCACTATTCTGGTCAGTCGCCTCAAAATATAAATCCAACGGATGGCGCTTTCTGTACACAGATGGATCCAAAACAACCAACTATACTTCCTTTGCGGTCACATCCGAAGAAGGTGCAGTAAAGAAAATCGGACTATTACCCGAATTTTGCTCCATTTTCACGGCGGAAGCCTTCGCGATTTTACAAGCCGTAACATTCGCCACCAACCACAGAGAAAAATATGTCATCTGCACCGACAGCCTGTCGGTACTCAACTCAATAAAAAACACCAACAACACTGATGATATTATTTCCAATATTCGGAATAATATCATTAAATACTGCAATAAAATAAAACTAATGTGGACTCCCAGTCACGTCCCCATCAGCGGTAACGAGAATGCAGAAACCGCAGCCAACTCAGCCAAAAGAGCTCCAGTCCATAAATTCAACATCTACACAAGAGCCGATCTACTGTCAATTATCAGCAATCAACAAAAACAAATAAACCAAACAAACTGGGATACTCACCACCATGCCTATAAAATGGTAAACCGTTTCAAAACTCACCCTTCTTACCCAACTAACTTGTCCAAGTCCAAATCACAAACTTTGTGAGGCTGCGATTAGGCCATACAGCTGCTACCCACCTCCACCTGCTCCACCGAGCTACAGCCCCAATCTGCCCAAAATGCAACACAACACTTACAATCACTCACATATTGAAAGACTGTCCTCACCTAAAACCCTTGAAAGACAAACTATTTCGCAATACAGATATTTATACAATTCTAGCAGATCCCACTACTGACAACATAGAAATTGTAAATAAATTTGTAAATAGCATTAATATTAAATTGTAAATTAGAAATACAGAGCCAATAGTCCCCGCTGCTAGGCTCATTAGGTTAAGTTATTGATATGTAATTTTACATTACTAGTTGATAATAAATAAATAAATAAATAAATAATAAATATTACAATCAATATCAAAACTACAGCTGTAGTAAGCTTTAATCTTTCCACTGAGATCGAAAACCCTAGCCCAAAAGAATTTCGAACTCCATTATGGTAATTGGGTAATTTGGAGACGTCCTTATTATTTATAGAAACAGCAACATTGAGGAGACTTAAGACCTAAAAACCTTGTGAAGCAAACACGGGAGTCGGGTTTTCAATAAACACAGAACGTAATCATATGTTTCCAACTGGATTAGCGGAAGAGGAATAATGGTTATTTGCTCAAAAAAAATTAACATTACAATGAATTACAATATTCTACCTAGACTTCGTACTGAAAAGGATTAGATACAGCGTTTCTTTTTTGGCCTTTCTACATCCCTACCTGGCCTGTGCAAATTTATTCCCTCCACATATTCTAATTAAATCCAACGCTTCAAGTTCTCATATTGTAGGTGCTCAACCACAGCACCTATCACAATGTTCATCGGTTGATGACGAGGTGCAACACAATTTTTACGGATCAATTGAATTCAAACAAGGACTCGGATACCATTCAATTGGAAGAGACAATATTTGCATCCACCTTGCTTGGTTGCCGAAGCCATTCATAAGATGCATTTCTCTAGCCGCACACTATGACACTGAGGGTGTGCGTGAACATTTCACCCAATTCAGTGCGAGAGGGCGGGCATTCCGGGTCATTAGTGTGCGTGCGTTGCTTTGGGGCTGAGTTCAAACACACAGAAAGAGAACCCTCTTGCCGAACTGATTCGACCATTGAAAATGTCGACCCTCTTTAAGCACTCATGCTCTTTTCTCCTTCTTTACGCTGCCTTACAATTGGCTTGTGTGACAAGGATGGCGAGGAACAAAAATAAATTTGAAGTGATTTGGTGAGCTCGTATCTATGCGAATGTTATTTCAGATACTGATTCAGTTCGAATCGTGTGAGTCGACTGCGCGGATGGTAATTAAAGTGGAGGTTGAAAATGTGTGCGGTTTACCTTACCTGGTCCCCTTTTGCTTGCATAATTATTTATTCAGTAAATGTTTGTTGAGTTTTAAAGTAAATATAAATATTTTTATATAAAATAGAACATATAAACAAGAACAACAACACTTGAAATCGCGTGTGAAATAACCCCGAGCAAAGATAAATTAAAATGTGCTCCTCAAATGCATTCAAAAAAAAGTTCTAGTGGTTGTGGTGAACGGAAAAGAAGAGAAGAATCTATAACAATAAAAACGTGTCTTAATTTCTTACTGGAAATCTTGTTAATTATTTTAATCATGCACACACTGTTCACGGACCAAAATTCATTTTCGCGTCACTATGCGCAGACCGCGGGTTATCCAGCGGCGGGGCCAGGAATGACATCTGCCGCCGCTCATTACGCGTACGATCAATATTCGCGATATCCGTATCCTGCTTCGGCGTATTCTCTCGGGCCACCGCATCAAAATAAGGAGATCGTGAAACCTCCATACTCTTATATTGCACTAATTGCTATGGCTATACAGAACTCTCCGGACAAAAAGATTACCCTCAATGGAATATATCAATATATTATGGAGCGGTTTCCTTATTACCGGGAGAACAAGCAAGGCTGGCAGAATTCAATCAGGCATAATTTGAGCTTGAACGAATGTTTCGTGAAGATCGCCCGGGACGACAAGAAACCCGGCAAAGGAAGCTATTGGACCCTGGATCCAGATTCGTATAATATGTTCGACAATGGATCCTTTTTGAGACGCCGACGGCGGTTCAAGAAGAAAGACGTCCTACGCGAGAAGGAGGAGGCAATGAAGCGGCAAGCGATGATGAATGAGAAACTTGCTGACATCAAACCGTTGAAACTTATGCCTAACGGTATCCTAGAAATGAAACACACCCAATTTAAAAAAGAACCTCTTATGGACCTAGCTACAGGATGTTTGTCGAAGGACACCCATCTCTCGGTTGGCACAGCGGCGATGTTGAATTCTTGTCATGATACATTAGCCCAGCAAATGAACCTTAATCTAAGCTCATCTATGGAACATGGATTTAGTGTTGATTCACTTATGAACGTATATAATCCTAGAATACACCACACCCCATATCCCTATCACCTTAACGAGGACAACCTCGCCCCAAACGCGGCTGTCTCCAGCGGCCAGCTTCGCCATCACCACCACCATCCGCATCACAGTAATCCCCACCATCATCATCCGCACGGAGGCTGGTATACACCCGAAACACCTCCCGAATCTGTCCTCAATCACAGTCACCATAGTAATAACAACATCGGTAGCGGCAATGCCAATAGTAGCAGCAACAACAGCAGTCATTTGTCGAGTAATGATCACGCCTCGGCGGTAGCCGCGGCTGCAGCGGTGGCGGCGGCAGCAGCAGCGGCAGCAAACACAAATCCGTCACCTATTTCAGCTAGTGTAGGATTCCGTGATATGGTATTCGAGCACAATCAAGCCTGCCAAATGGATACCAGCAGCCCCAATGGTAGCATACAATCCGTCAGTCCACCGGCCATCGGGAACCACCACCCCCATCACCCGCATCACCATACCACCCTCAATCATCACCATCACCACCCACTGCATGCAAGTAATCTCAGTAATCTTAGCAACCTATCGCACTATCGGCCCCACTATCAGGAGTACGGCATCAAATATGGCGTCTAGAGACAACCCGTTTTTTTGGTGTCCCACATCCCATCACGATTGTAAATATATCAAGTAAATTACATTTAGTTCATTTGCTGCCTCTTAATAAGAAGTGCAGCGGTTTTTGTTTTATCCAATTAGACGAGAACTTAGACGAAATCCAAAAATTGTGATTATCTAATAATAATAATGTAAGAGTAATAAATATAATGTGCATTAATACAAAACTATAAAGTGAAAGAAAAATCGTATAGAAAATATTAATTCACGTGTTTCAATGGACACTCCACGCAGTTGGAGCTTCGAGTAGCGTCGGTGGCCGCCAAGCTTCAACCAAATGTTTATTTAGTCTTCGATTGAACTTAACTGGAATTTTTTTCAAAATATTTATTCAATAGTCCTTTCGGGTTTGCTTTCAATTTCCGAGAAATTCGCTAACGTATTCGTTTCGTTATTTAAACACTTGCATATCTGGTGATTAGGACGTCATAGCTTCGTTACTGGACTGTGAAGGAAACAGATTTCTGATTAGCTAAGTGCTTAGTCATTGTGGTTAGTCTCTGGCCTCAGAATGGCTGCCACATAAATCGGACACATGACTAAACCCTGGGGGTGTAAGACGCAGTTCATTCAATATTGTTTTGTTAGATCAAGGATAACATCGGAGTGGAAGAATGCATTTAAATTCATGGAGTTCGATTTCAGAACAAACGTTGCCGCTTAAAATTCATAGTTTAGGTGAACATTTCAATTGGATTATGACTTGTTCGTCTTGCCACTTTCGTTGTTTAAAAAATAAAAATTATCAGTTTATATTAGTTTTCTCTTACGATGTTTACCCGGTACGTGGACGTTTTGATTGTAGGTATACAAGTTCAACTGAGGACTCTAGGTTGTTGGTGTTGTACAGTAATTTTTTTATTTATTATGGTTTACGGTCGAAATGTGCTTTAACATATGAGGATATCCCTTTTTATGTCTACGTTTGTTTAAAAAAAAAGTAAAATTATGGAATATTATTGAAATTGAAATTAATTTCTAGGAACTTTTGACTCACATTGGTTGTCATGCCCATGGTTACAATAAGTCCTATTACCATGGATTTCAGCTGTTCTTCCTTATTAATACCTTGCGATTATAAAAGTCTCACTTTAAACACTTCTGGAATATTATGTCTCACTCTCTAATGTTTTCCTATAATACATTTTACTTTCTATATCTTTCTTATAATACGCCTTAGTGTCTATCTTATTCGTATAATATCAAAAATAATAAGTAATTGGTTTCATAAGCCTCTTTTTTCTTTTAGTTTAAAGTACGCATTTATTTTACATAAGTACAGGTTTACTTAAGACTGAATGCTATGTCATATTTACATTTATTATTCTATTATTACCTGACTCTTCACAAGAACTACAAATTGTACAACCTTTCGCCGTACAATAATTTCTCAATTAACATGTAGTATTTTATCTATATATATATATATATATATATATATATATATATATATATATATATATATATGTATATATACATATATATATATATATATATATATATATATATATATATATATATATATATATATGTATATATACATATATATATATATATATATATATATATATATATATATATATATATATATATATATATACATATATATTATCTACTATTTCTATTATAACAACTCGCCATTGTTCCCTGTCCCGTGCACTCTCCTTCCGTGTTCGACCATCCGATTCGATCTCTTCTAGGTCTAACCAAACATTGTCCGCCCATCTCCGTCGCCGCCGCCCTGTCGGTCTCTTTCCCATTGCGTTACCGTCAAGAATTCTTTGCAAGGTCGTATCATCGCCCATTCGCGCCACGTGTCCGGCCCATCTTAATCTTCGCCACTTGATCATTCTCACTATTGTAGGTTTACGGTATAGCTCGTCGAATTCGTGGTTGTGGAGTTTCCTCCATTGTCCTGACTCCCCGTCATATTTATCGCCAAATATACCCCTTAAAACTTTATTCTCGAATACGCGGAATTTGTTCTCTTCCCGTTTTGTGAGAGACCATGTTTCGCATCCGTATAGAGCAATCGGCATGATTATGGTTCTATAGACACGGAGCTTTATATTCCGTGATAACAGTTTGGATTTTAATAGTTTACTGGCTGCATGCCAACTAGCGTTGCCGGAATGTAGTCTTTTGTTAATTTCCTTTGACGTTTCGTTTCTGGTCGTCAGTACCGTTCCTAGATATTTTAATTCTTCAACTTTTTCAAATATCTTGCCCCTGACGTTTATATGTGTTCTCTGAGGTCCAGCTGCTCTCGCAGTAGTCATGTATTTTGTTTTGTCTTCATTTATTTCTAGGCCCACCTCTTCTGCCGGTTGCATGATGATTTCACTATTTTTATTAACAGTTTCTAGATTATCGCCCAGAACGGCGATGTCATACGCATATGCGAGCACTTGTGTTACCCCGTTCAGGGATGATCCGGCCATGTTGTCGCCTTGTACCTTTCTGATGACATAGTCAAGCACAACGTTAAAAAGACACGGTGATAGACCATCTCCCTGTTTTAGTCCGTCCCGGATTTCAAATGGTTCTGAGAGGTGGTTTTCTATTCTAACTCGCCCCTTGTTTTCGTTCATGCAGATTTGAATGAGGGCGGCATATTTTTTCGGGATTCCGAGCTCAACTACAATATGATAGAGTCTTTGCCTTGCGACTGTGTCGTAGGCTTGTTTGAAGTCAACGAACAGTTGGTGAACCGTCTCTCCGTGTTCCCACTTCTTTTTCAGTAGTTGTCTTATTGTGAACATTTGGTCGCTTGTTGATCGGTTCCTACGGAATCCGCATTGGTAGTCTCCCAATATGTCTTCTGCGTACGGTGTGATTCTCGCCAGTATGACATTTGTTAGTATTTTGTATGTGGTTGGGTGGAATGATATTCCTCCGAAGTTTTCGCAGTCAGATCTGTCACCTTTTTTGAAAATGGGGACGACTATTGAGGTTTTCCATTCTTCCGGAATGACTTCCTTATCCCATATTGTTGTAATCAATTGATGGATATTTCGAGCGGTTGCCTCTCTTCCGTGCTTCACAAGCTCTGCCGGTATGCAGCCGACCCGGGAGCCTTGTTGTTTTTCAGTCGGTTTATTGCGTCTACAACTTCGTCGAAAGAGGGCTCTGGGATCTGAGGCTCGGCTGTATGTACGTTTATTTGTGGTTGATAGGTGCGCACATTGAGCAGGTTTTCAAAGTACTGCTTCCATATTGTCACGATATTGTTTATGTCTGCCACCAGACAGCCGTTTGTGTCTCGGATTATCTTGGCTCTCCCTCGGTAGCCATTTCTAATTGAATTTATGCCGGCATACATACCTCTGACATTCTTTGCTCTAGCATTTTCTATGATTTTTTCGATCCGAGTCTTCTCCCATTCGTGTTTTTTGTGTTTGAATAGTTGCATTGTCTCTTTCCGCATTGTCGCGTATCTTTCTGCGTTGACTTCATCATATGCTTCTAAGTGAATCACTCTGAGGCGTTTACGTTCTTCGATCATCGCCTTGCACTCACCGTCAAACTAAAGTTTGGACTTAATTGTTTTCTTTAATCCTAATACCTTTTGGGCTGTTTGGTTGATTACGGCTCTGACCTCGTGTCCACATTATTGGTTTACTCTTCCTTACTGCTCCCACTCTATTCGTTAGTGCTTAATCTATTCGCTAGTTCGTCTTGATATTCAGGCCCCTTGGGCAGGTCTTTTAATTTATCAGTGTCGAACTTTTTGCTTGTCTCCCGTCATTGCACATGTCGGTTTGCTGCGAGCCGACTTCTAATTTTGCCCGTCACTAGAAAGTGATCGGAGTCGCAATCTGCTCCTCTATATGATCCTACGTCAAGGATATTCGAGTGGTGTCTTTTGTCTATGAGGAAATGGTCTATTTGGTTACGCGTTACGCCGTCGGGTGATATCCATGTGGCTTTATGGATTTGCTTGTGCTTGAATATCGTGCTTTTCACGCCAACGCTGCGAACGTGATAATTCGAATTTCATTATCATTTGAAACGTCATGTAGGCTTTCTTTACCTATAGTTGGTTTGAAGATGTCTGTCTTTCCAATTTTCACATTGAGGTTCCCGAGGAGGATTTTAATATCGAATGATGGGATCCCATCGAATACTTCCTCTAGGGTCTCGTAGAATGTGTTCTTGGTTTTTTCGTCGGTAGATTATGTTGGGGCGTGTACGTTTACAAATACATAATTGTACCATGGGCCCTGTATTTTTAGCACCGACATTCGGTCATTAGTAAATTTCACATCTTTTATATGGGGCGTAATCTTCTTGCTTATGATGAAGGCGGTTCCGAAGTTATGTGTATCGGTACTTCCACACACCAGTGTAAATCCGTTGGTTTCGATTACTTGATTTGGGAGTCCGACTTCCTGCAGCGCGACGATGTCCATTTTATATTGTTTCGCGTTTTCTACGACTGTATATATCGCGCATGGTTTATATAACGTTCGAACATTCCACGTCCCGACGCGTATATCCCACTTTTTCCGTTTCCCCCCACGTCTTCTTTTTGCCGAGTCGGTGTTTTCTTGATGATTTGTTCCCTTATGGTAGTGTCGGCTCATCACACCTACGCCTACCGGGTTTTTCGTGGGATTGTTTTTGGTGTATTGATTATTCATTTTTGTCCCACGAGTCTTGGGGTTTCAAATAGCCCGCCACATCAGAGCCCCTCTTTGATATGGTAAGGTCTGCTTCCTGCTCTGATTCGACCCGGTGTCAGAGAGGCGCCGTTATAATACAACCGGTATACCCCTGGCTGCAAACCATCCAATGGGCACGGTGACGGGTAACAACCTGGATTAGGGGTGGTAGATCTTTGTGTGTTACTCCTCGCTAGCCTGTCTGACATGGGTGGCCCTACTGGAAGCGTATGCTTCCGTCAGCATAGCCTGAGTGGTTCATAGCAGTTTAAGCCCCGGCACCACGTCAAGGTTTCTACCAAGCTGGGGGGAATATATATTTTATCTATCTATCTATCTCTCTCTCTCTCTCTCTCTCTCTCTCTCTCTCTATATATATATATATATATATATATATATATATATATATATATAGTATAGCGGTTAGTATACCCGCCTGTCACGCGGGAGGCGCGGGTTCGATTCCCCGTCGGGGAGCCTCTAGCGCAAGGCTACATGACCTTGCTCGGAAAAAACAAATCATTAAGGAAAATTTAACAAGCCTCAAGACTTGCTAAATAAGGCCAAGACCGGTCCCCGGTTGTAGTGCCGATGATGATATATATATATATATATATATATATATATATATATTTATTTATAAGAGACTTATTCCTTTACGCACCTTTTAATTTTTGTTGTCCGAACATACACCTATTGTAGAACGAAACGAAAAATCATCGCCACTTTAACCGGGATCCGGTCTTGGCCTCATTTAGCAAGTCTATCCATCGGTCTGGATTTCTAGCCAATGTCATCCAGTTTGACACTCCCCGACTCTGGGCGTCCTGGTCTAGGCCACCCCTCCATCACAGACAAGGTCTGCCAAGCTGTCACCTTCTATACATCCTGCCACAACGGACTTTCCGGGGAAGGCTCCTCTTCGCTCATGCGAGCTAGGTATCCCACCCACCGGAATCTACCGAGCTTGATTTTTCTTACAACATTAGCTTCAAGGTACATCGCATGCAATTTATGGTTGTAGCATCTCCGGAATCGTCGTCCCTCAAATACGGGGCCAACAATTCTCCTTAAGACTTTCTTCTCGAACGCGGCAATGAGTTCAGAGTGCCTCGCACTGTGCTCTGACACTTAAGGGTACTCCAAAATCCCCTTTTGTGCGCGCGTTTGTGTAAAAAAAAAACCCAGGTGTCGAATCCATACATGAGTATTGGTAAGACCATGGTATAAACAGTAGTAGCTTGAATGTTCTGGATAAATTTCGGGATTTAAAGACCCTTGATAAACCATAGTAGACTTTGTTGGATTTGATCAGCCGTTCGCGTATTTCTTCTTCCATATTGTTATCGGCTGATATTATTGACCCAAGTAGTTAAAGGATTGCCCTACTTCAAATTCGTGCTTCACTACCCTGATAGTTTGACCAACGTTAGGTCTTCTCTTCGCAGAAGTTGCCACCACGTAGCTAGTTTTTCCCTCATTAATGTGCAGTCCCAGTTTTTGTGCCGCCTGCTCGATCTGGGTGAAGAAGTCCTGTACAGCTAAATCGGATCTACCGATCATGTCGATGTCGTCTGCATAGGCAAGTATCTGGCTGGACTTGGTGACAATAGTCTCTATATTTGTAATTCCAGAGTTGCGGATTGATTTCTCTAACGCCAGGTTGAAGAGGAGGCAAGCCACGCCATCCCCTTGTCGGAGTCCATTAAATATGTTTATTGGTTTGGACAGCAATCCTGCCTTTCTTACTTGACTAGTTACGTTGGTAATGGTCAACCTACAAAGTCGTATCAAGTTGTTTGGAATGCCGAACTCTCTCATGGCATTATATAGTTCTACCCAGGCTATGCTGTCGTAGGCGGCCTTAAAGTCTATGAGTAGATGATATAATGGAATCTTATTTTCCAGACATTTTTCCATCCCTTGCCTAAGGGTGAATATGTGATCAATCGCTGATTTGCCTGGGATGAAGCCACACTGATATTGACCAATGATGACTTTAGCGTATGGGGCTATCCGATCTTGTAGGATAGTGGAGAATATCTTATAGGCGGCACTCAACAATGTTATACACGTATATGTTAGTTGCTGCGCACTGTCATATCTCCCTTCTAATGTATGGGGCAAATTATTCCATGACGCCAATCTTCCGGCATCACCTCTTGCCCCCATACGTGCACTACGATCTCATGAATTGCGTGATGTAACGCTGTCCCTCCTTATTCGATCAGTTCAGCTGGGATGCCATCAGCTCCGGGCGCTTTATTTGATTTGAGCTATCGTATGGCTTTTAATGTTTCCTCACTGTTTGGTGGCGGCAGCATTTGGTGTTGATTTTGCATTGGTGGAGCCCCCAATTCTTCTATGAGCTGACGATTTAACAATTCATTGAAGTGCACTTCCCATCGCTCCAGAATGCCTTCAGGATCGGTGATCAGATTACCCTCTTTATCCTTGCAGTAAGTGCGGCTTTGTGTGTACCGCGTCATACTGCGGATTATTTGCTAGAACTTCCGTGCATGGTGCGGAGCTCGGTCTCCACTTTCGTCTATTTTACAGACTAGATTTTTTCGCCAGACACTGTTCTTTTGTCTGTGGGGACTTTTTTCAGATCTTCTGAGGTGATACTGTTTATCCTCGCGTACCCGCGTCCCATAAGACTGCTGCATTGCCCGGTATGCAGCATTCTTACGTTCAATCGCTAGTTTGCACTCTTCATCAAACCAGTCGCTCCGATCTCTACGACTACAGCCTAAGATGGAGTTGGCAGTACTAATGACAGTATTCTTAAGTCGTGTCCATTTCTCTTTTACGCCCGGTATTTTACCCTCAGGACTTACTCTCCCTCCGTTGAGCTCTTCGAGGGGTGTCTTAACGCATGACGAAAGGTGTTACTGGTGTTCTCAATGGGTAAGGCAGCCGTGTTGATGCGAATCTGATCCGCAGATGCAATACGTCTCTGTAAGGCAATCCGCGCTCGGAAAACTATACCAACAAGATAGTGATCCGAGTCGACGTTGGCCCCTTGGTATGTTCGTACCGTTATCAGGATCGAGGAATGGCGGCGATCTATCAACATGTCCTCAATTTGGTTGCGACTGGCTCCATAAGGTGATATCCAGGTGGCTTTGTGGATGTCTTTACGCGGAAACCTGGTACTCGCAATGACCAAGTTTTTCGATGCAGCCAGTTCAATGACTCGTAGTCCATTGTCATTAGTGTTCTCATGCAAATTATGGGAACCTGTGTAGTGCCTGAAAATGGGCTCCCGAGCTATTTTCGCATTCAAGTCACTAAGAACGATTTTCACATCGTATCTTGGGCAGGCATTGAGGGCCCGTTCGACGTTCTGGTAGAATAATTTTTTTTCGTCGTTAGGGGGCTCCTCTGTAGATCCGTGAAGGTTTATGAGGCTTATGTTCTTGACCTTGCCTCGCACGCGAAGAGTGCATAGCCTTTCATTTATTGCATTAAAACCGATGATGGCAGGCTTCAGTTTTTGGGTGACTAGAAAGCCTACCCCGAGCACATGGTGTTTTGCATGACAACACCACTCCCCGTCCATCTTATTTCTTGCAATGCTGTTGTGTCAGCCTTATATTCAGACAGGGCATCGGCTAACTGCAGTGTAGCTCGAGCTCTGTATAGTGAGCAGACGTTCCATGAGAAAATTCTCAAATCGTTTAGCCATTTTCGTTTCCATGGTCGTCGTCGTATTTCCTGTCCATATCCGAGGCTTGTTAAATTTTCCATAATATTTTGTTTTTCCGGGCAAGGCTATTAGCCCTTCGCCAACCTTTCTCAGGATGCCAAAGTAGCTATCCAGGAGTGTCACGTGCATCCTGCATGTCGACTTGGATTGAACAGGGACAAGGATCGTCCTGGCCTTCGCTGAGTTGAAAGCAATCAGTGACTTTGCCCTGTATATTTGCTCCCATACCCCTAATTTATTTACATAGTATCCTTAAAACTTTAGATATTATCCTTACAGACAGAAACCTTCTAACATTTTACCCAGATCGATTAATAAGTTTTGAGCTTTAGCCCCGTATGTACCCTCTAGATACATATCATCGGGATAGAACGATTCCGAGATAAGATCATTTTCACTGCACATTTCCCTTGCGGTATGACCATGGATAATTTTGGTTATGAAGTTTTCTATCCTGCTTAGTCCTGATTTGTCGTACAGGACATTGTTGGGGTAGAACTTCTTATGCTGCAGCTCTGGTGTTCTATACATTGCAAGGCTGGAGCGCAAACACTGCCTATCGAACACCCGAAACTTCTCCTTGTAGAATGGGGATGCGTTATACCATACTGGGCAGCCATACACCAATACTGGTCGAATGTATGCCGAGTATGAAATCATTTTGACTTTGGACTGAGTCCAGAAGACTGCTACGAGAAGAGACTTCATGTCATAGCATATATGTTTATAGCTGCGTTAAAAGCTGCTGTTATATTCTTATCAAAGTAACGATACTGATCGAGCTAGATACCAATTTATCTAACAACAGTTTTTACTTCTATTGGAAAATTATTATTTCCTATAATGGAAAATTTTCTTCCAAGTCCGTTTTGTATCCCTCTATGTCCTGGACACAGGCGTTCTGAAAAAGATAGTCTCTCTTTTCTGGAAATCGATCTTTAATTTCCAGTCGTCGCAAACACATTTGATCCTATTGAAGTCATCTTGCAGAAGTCGGTTGATGACATCAATCTTTTTCCAGGTGTATCCACCACAATGTCCTCGGCGTATGCAATTGCATGGTTGAGAGAACCCACCAGATACATTACTACTGTAAATGTTAAGCAAAATGGGAGAATTTTAGGAGGAAGTCCCTGTGAACGACGTGTTTTTCAATAACTTTTTACAAAAAACTGAAAGCCTTTTTTGCAATTTCTGAAGTTACGTATTACAATAGACGTTGAAATGTGTACACAATTTTTTTTTATGGCCAAACTTGACTCCTCGGTTTTGCGCCGTGCAACGCCCAGGTCCTTGTAGTTGCCCGAAATCAACGAACAAAATTTTTTCCATTCAAATATGGAATTCTTGTTTGCATGAACCAAAATTAACAACAAAAGAAAATGAACACTATAATTTTGAGGCCAAAGGAAAAAAAAACACTTTCTTTTCATAAGCAGTGTTAAAAACAATACTTTATATTACAAGCTTTATAAAATGTCAGGTTCCTGCAAAGGCCAATAAGTTAAAGAATACTTGTGTAAAATTTTAAGTCAATCGGTTCAAAACTTCATGAGTTGTGCTGCATGGGGCGAAAAAAAAAAACCCTTTTTAAGAAAAATGCCATTTAAGTTTTCGTTCTTGAAGCGCTTTTGGTGAAACTGCCAATGCAATGCTCCAGTGGATCGTCACGTGATAAATCTTCGCATATCGGAAGAATTTTCTTTTGTACTTGTGTGCAGGGACTGGAAGGTCCCCAACTTTCCAAAAAAGAAACTAGTAAACTTGTTTGAAATAGAAATTAAACGGTAGAGGCCGTAAAGAACGCTAATTTGCTTACCTGCTATCGGTACTGTTGCGCATCGCTTTGGTGATTTTCTAAGGACTTTCTGCTGAGCTCCAAACTTTGAGAATATATTCTTCTGATGCTAAATTAATTTTTAAACCAAGAAAAACATTTTTTTACAGGGACGTTTTTGATGTGAAAGGTCTTGTTACATAGATGTTACATCTCCACATTTCACCACAAATTGTTTACCCATTTTCATATCGTAAGTAATGTATAACAAATTTCCGGGCATACTCAGATTTGATAATTTATATACAAGCCCTTCTAACCATATCGTGGCGAAGGTCTTTTCAAACGCAACGAAACAGGCCTCTATGCATTGTCGCTTTGCCTTGTTCCATTGTATGTCGGAAATAAGTTTTGTCGCGGCTTGAACCGTATCGTGTTTCGATCTAAAACTAAACTAGTTGTGCGGAATAATAGCATTTTCATCACACCAGTTTATCGATACTTTATTTATAATTTTCTGGAATACCTTGATGATGTTTGGAAGCAAACTAATCGAGTGAAGATTGGCGGGGTTGCTTCTGTCCGTGCCCTTTTCGGGGATAGGATGGACCACGGCAGTTTTCAAACGGTTTGGATAATATGCATTATTTAGAGCGTTGTTGAGTAAATTAGTTGGAAACTTTCACTACTTCAAGAGGAAAATGCTTTAGAACAAACTTTGGAATACTATCTATTCCCGAAGATTTCTTATTCTTAATGGATCTATGGATGTCCGTAAGTTCATCCTTGTGCACAAATACGCTCGTGTTTAAACTTCTAAGCGGGGAATCTGCTCTATGGTTTTCACTAAAGGTAGTAAAATTTATTTTCGAGACGCCAATTGTTAAGTTCATTGCGTATCGAAATAGGACTCTGAAGAGCCATATTTAGCAGGTCGCGGTTAGAATGAACAGATACTTTCACTCTGTACACTGCCTCGAAACATGCACCACCATGCTTTGTCTTGCGGATTCTCGACTATTATTAGTTGTTCGTTGGAGTTGATGTATTCCAGGGTAAGTCCTGCGTTCAGCAGAGTTTGGCAATTCTCGGGAGTCCTCGGAACTCGCACACATATTATTATAATCTTTCCTTCGAAAGATGTGAACATATTCTGTCCACTAGACTTAATGGCTTGAATTCTGTTGTTCCAGTCTTTATTAATTACTAATTGTCACTGACTAGTTTCTGAAGGTTTTTGATTATTGGCTTAATTGTTTTTATTTCCTTGCTATTTAGATTGCTGAATTTTCTATATAGCAGTTTTAACTTGGAGAGTACGATCCTCTTTTGTCTGTACAGAGCGTCAATCGTTGAGTTTCGGTATCGGTTTGTATGGCCCTCCGAGTGAGACACTCTTGGAATAGAACGATTGTTGTAGTAACAATGTTGTTCATCGTCAAAAGATAATGATCAATTTCAACATTATGAAGATTTCTGTCAGTTGGTGGATCTACGCCTTTGGAGCGTAGTTCTATTTTTATTAGCCGATCGAAGCGCGACCAGTGTGCTTTTCAAAAGTTAAAAGTATGTATTTGGTCATACTGCTCAAGTAGTGATTGAATTACGGCACCATGTCTGTAATGATCACTATCGTACTCGATTGTACGAAGACGATTTCGAGTATTTAGATCCATATCTAATAATTGTATTCGCTCGTTCAGCAATACTAATTTTCTCTTGGATACGACTGCGAACTAACCGGGCTACTACATAGTGTTAAGGTGGATTGACCTGTATATAAAAAAAAGAGGGTGTACTTGTAGCGTACAAATCTAGTTTTTGTTCCCACTAGTCGAACAACGCATTGCCTCCTGTGTTCGAGATAAAGTTACCCCAGGAACTGTGCTTGGAATTGAAATCTCCCGCGATAAAGTAATAATTATTTTCCGAGGCGGAAGGCTAATAACCATACCCGTAAAAATAAATTGTTATGGAAAATTTAACAGGCCTCGAGACATGCTAAATAAGGCCAATACCGGATCCCGGTTGTAGTGCCGATGATGATGATGATTTTCCGAGTCTAACTTGAGACTTCGGAAGAGGGTACCAAGTTCATTGATAAACTGTGTCATTGAGGAGCTTCAAAAGCCTAAACCGAGACCATCTATATGTCGTGGCTTGTGACTTTTCAAAGGAATATCTATAATCCATACTTGTGTACATTTGTGCTTTAGACAATCTTATGTTGAAGACCATAACGTCTCTAACCATAGCGAATCTTTGGCGGAGTTTATTGTCTTTAGATAGTGGGTTGGTACAATGTTCCGCCGAACACTGTTCGCACTGGAGAATATAAAAACAACCAGAACACGGAGCGAATCAGCACAATAAAAACACGAACAGATCCTTTACGGCTTTAATCTTTTTTTATTCTTTAAAACTCAAATAAATGTCCCGACAGTATTTTAATTAAAAGCGCAGCGAAACACATGCACGACACACACGTAAGCCGATACACCCGCTCGACCGTTCGCTCCTTTTACTGTGCCGCGTCCGATTAAACAAAGTCAACTCGCGAATTGAAAATAAACATTGATAAATAAAACATAATTTTTAATGTTGCCGTCGGTGACAGTTCGGAAGGATTCTTAATCCTCACGTCCTCGCAGCTTCCCGTCGACCTCTTCGCTGGGGTTCTCGCTGGTGCTCGATCTAGACCACGCGATATGGCTATCAACATCTGACTAACTATCTCAACCCCAAAAATATCCTGCTACAGATCGTATCTATATCTGCACAGAGAAATTTCCTATTCGCATTGCTAACAGAATTTCCGAATCTCTGTTAGCAGCATGTTATTAAGTCCCAGGGGTGATTTATCATTCCTGAAAGAAGAACTCGCTCATCATCGAACATCATTATCACCATCCGTGGTGGTGGTCGAAATTCAGTTCGACGGTTGTCGATTGTGTGCCGCCTGATTTACTTAACACATCTGGCGCGAAGGCCGAAAGATATCCTGCAATTTGAACGGACGTTTAGTTCATGGGTTTTGTTTGACTTTTGTCAATACACCCGAAATCCATTAGATCTTTCTAATGGGTGTGAAATACAAAAAAAAAAAAAAAAAAAAAAAAGGCACCGTGGGATAGGAGTAGTTCCCTTGGGTAGGTTTTTAGCCTCATACATTCTCCGAATTATCTCGTTGAGATAATTACGGTTGCCGTTTCTTTTGTTTGCCGATAGATTTGGTGGTCTTTATGGCAGCTACCCACACGTGCATCGTTGGTCGGCTAATTTGCTGGCGATAACAAATCCTTGTAACATCGTGTAGATGTTCAGGATTTCGGATTGTGCAGTGCTGGAGTGCGGCGCATTTCAATCTTTACTAATATGATGAATGAATGCATTTACCTTTGTTTCAGGTATGTTACAATCGACTTGTTGCTTGATATTGAAAGCTTTGGGACGTTCAGTTCCTTGATTCTTTTTATATCGGTTCGCATTTTGCAGCCTCCTATGACCTTTGTTACAGGTATTGTAATGACTATTGGCCGCGTGTCTGTGGGCACGTGCGCTGCGTTATCAGGTAAGTAAGTTCCTTGAAGGTAGGAACCTTACCTGCGCGGAATTGTGCGTTCGTAGAACGCTACAAATCCATCCCCATGAGTGGAGTGTGGACAATCTCGTCTTATAAGTTTATAATTTTTCCAGTCCAATTTGTGTCTTTGGTTTAGCTTAGTTTCGCTACCCAAAAGCACATCTGGACGTTCAGGTTACAGCAGATTACGCAGATTATCCCTTCTTTGCATCCAGATTAGTGAATTTACATTCACAGCAATAATTTTAAGGGTTAATGGGAGGTTCTCACAGTTGCTGGCATACATACCTCTGATTTCCTTTGCTCTGGCATTTTTTGCGTTTGAAAAGTCTTGTTGCCCCTTTCCGAATCATCGCGTATTTTTCTGCGTTGACTTTATCATAACTTTCTAAGGGGATTCGAGGTTTTCACCATTTTTTCTCTTTAAAGTACTGTAAAAAAAATTATGTGTATATGATCTTGATTGCAGCAGGCGATCCGTCAAGTAGTTGTCTTGGCCAACAGCTTGAAAAACCTGATTTTTCAAGAAGCGCGATTAAAGATTTTACTAACGTTTTTTCTGTGTTAACATTAAAACAATATACTGTGTATAGATTCGTAACCCTTCGCTTGGTAGAAACCCTGACGTGGTGCGGGGACTTAAACTACAATGAATCACCAAGGCTATGCTGATGGAAGCGTATGCTTCCAGTTGGGTCACCCATGTCAGACAGGCTAGCGAGGAGTAACACACAAAGATCTGCTGCCCATAATTCAGGGTGTTACGCGTCACCGTGCTCATTGAATGGTTTGCAACCAGAGGTATACCGGTTGTATTATAACGGCGCCCCTCCACCGGGTCGATTCAGAGCAGTAAGCGTCCTTACCATATAAAAACGTGGCTCTGATATAGCGAACTAATTAAAACACCAAAACTCAATGTATAATCAATATACACAAAACATCATCATCATCATCATCGTCGGCACTACAACTGAGAACCGGTTTTGGCCTTATTTAGCAAGTCCTCTGAGGCTTGTTAAATTTTCCATGATAATTTGTTTTTCCGGGCAAGATCATTAGTCTTGCGCCAGAGGCTCCCCGACAGGGAATCGAACCCCGGTCTCCCACGTGACAGGCGAGGTGCCCATATACACAAAACAATCCCACGAAAAACCCGGTAGGCGTAGATGTGATGAGCCGGCACTACCATAAGGGAACAAATCATCAAAAAAACACCGACTCCGCAAAAAGAAGACGTAGGGAAAAACGAAAAAAACGAGATATAGGCGTCGGCACGTGGAATGTTCGAACGTTATATAAACCAGGCGCGATACAGACGGTCGTAGAAAACGCAGAACAATATAAAATGGACATTGTGGCGCTTCAGGAAGTCCGACTCCCACATCAAATAATCGAAACCAACATCAAGTAATCGAAGCCGGAGATGCTGATACACATAACCTCGGAACTGGGTTCATCATAAGCAAGAAGATTACGCACTGTGTAAAAGATGTGAGATTTATTAATCACCACATGTCGGTGCTTATACTTACTTACTTATAAATGTACGCGCCCCAACAGAATCTACCGACGACGAAATGAGACACGTTCTACGAGACCCTAGAGGGAGTATTTGATGCGATCTCATCATTCGATGTTAAAATCCTCCTCGGAGACCTCAAATCGAAAATTGGAAAGGAAGACATCCTCAAACCAACTATAGGTAAATAAAGCTTACACGACGTTTCAAATAATGATGGTATTCGAATTATCACGTTCGTAGCGTCGAAGGATCTGGTAGTGAAAAGCACGATGTTCAAGTACAAGCAATTTCACAAAGCCACATGGATTTCACCCGTCGCCGTAACGCGTAACCAAATACACCACTTCCTCATAGACAAAAGACACCACTCGAACATCCTTGAGGTAAGGTCATATAGAGGAGCATATTTCGACTCCGATCATCTTCTAGTGATGGGCAAAATTAGGAGCCGGCTCGCAGCAAACCCACATTCGCAGTCACGAGAGACGAGCAAAAAGTTCGACACAGATAAATTAAAAGACCTGTACAAGAGGCCTGAATATCAAGACGAACAAACGAATAGATTTAGCATCCTATAGAGTGGGAGTAGTGAGGAAAAGTAAACCACAAATGTGGACACGAGGTCAGAGCCGCAATCAAGCAAACAGCCCAAAAGGTAAGAGGATTTAAGAAAACAATTAAGTCCAAACCTTGGTTTGACTATGAGTGCCGGGGGAAGATCGAAGAACGTAAACGCCTCAGAGTAATCCACTTAGAAAGTTATGATAAAGTCAACGCAAAAAAATACGCGATGATTCGGAAAGGGACATCGAGACTTTTCAAACGCTTAAAAAGCGAATGTCTCCCAGACTCGGATCGAAAAAAAAAATCGTAGAAAATACCAGAGCAAAGAATATCAGATATATGTGTGCTGCCATAAGTTCGATTATAAATGGATAACGAGGTAGAACCAAAATAATTCCAGACGCATCGTGACAAGATGGAAGCAGAACTTTGAAAACGTGCTCAACGTGGGCACCCATCAACCACAAATAAACGCACCAGACGTACTTACAGCCGAGCCCCATACCCCAGAGCCCTCGTTCGACGAAGTTGTAGATGTAATAAATCGATTAAAAAACAACAAGGCTCCCGGAGTCGACTGCATACCGATAGACCTTATGAAGCATGGAGGGAGAATAGCAGTGCGGATTCCGTAGGAACCGGTCAACGAGCGACCAAATGTTCACAGTAAGACAATTATAGGAAAAGATGTGGGAATACGGAGAGACGGTTCACCAACTGTTCGTTGACTTCTAAAAGTGACTGACTCAGTCGCAAAGTAAAAACTTTACCATATTGTAGTTGCGTTGGGAGTCCTGAAAAAATATGCTGCCCTCATTCAAGCCTACATGAAGGAAATAAAGGGTGAGTTAGAATAAAAACCCACCTCTCAGAACCATTTGAAATCCGGGACGCACTAAAACAGAGGGATGGCCTCTCACCATGTCTCTTTAACCCTGTCCTCGAGTACGTCATCAGAAAGGTACAAGACGATAACATGGCCGAATCATCCCTGAACGGGGTCACACAAGTGCTCGCATATACGGATGACATCGCCGTTTTGGGCGATAATCTAGAAACTGTAAGCAAAAACTGTGAAATCATCATGCAAGCGGCAGAAGAGGTGGGCCTAGAAATAAATGAAGACAAAACAAAATACATGATCATGGCGAGAGCAGGGCAGATTATAGTAGAGTGTACAAGCGCCGCTTAAGGTTGGTGGTGAGAATAGTTTAGGAGGCGGTGCCATACTCTCAAGTAGAGAGGTCGAAGTCGAACAAGGTGAAATTGGAGCTGACATTTTTCAGCATCCACGAAAGGGGTTCATTCAGACCATAAGAGGTCCGGTGGGCGGGAATGTGGAGAAGGCGGGGATCACGCGTATTTCGAGGGTTTGCGTTTAGAGGGATTAAGTTAAGGAGGTAGGCGCAGTCGACCGAGCCGGAAAGGACCCGATGAATGAACACTATGTGAGCCACGACCCAGCGCCCCTCAAGGGTTCTGATATTGATTAATTTGAGGCGGTTAATGTACGGGGGAAGGATTAGGGGGTTTTCCCATCCTAGCCCTCGGAGAGCGAACCGAAGGAAGTGACGTTGAATACTTACGAATTTACAGTTATAGATCTCGTGATAAGGAGACCATACCTGGCTAGCATACGAGTACTCAAGCAGTGGACGGATGAGGGTAAGGTAAAGGGATCGACTAACGTAAGGGTCGGAGAATTCCTTAGACCATCGTTTCACGAATCCGAGGGCAGAATTGCCTTTCCGGATAGTACATGAGAGAGGAAGTTAAGCTTCCTGTCACAAAGGATCCCAAGATCTCGAATACATTGGTCAATGGTCAGGGGTTGGTTATAAAGGGTATAGGAACGTGAGGATAAGTGAATACGCTTACGGGAAAAGGTTATAAATTGGCGTTTGGTGATGTTAAGTACAAAACAATTTTTCTCACACCAAGACGAGAAGCTGTCAAGGTCAGATTGCAGCAGTGCATAATCAAGTGGTGACTCAATGATTTTGTATATCTTGGTGTCATCAGTGTATAGGGACAAGCTAGAATTCTTAATGACCTTATCGATGTCATTAGTGGCCAGTGTAAATAGGAGAGGGCTTAGATGGTTGCCTTGAGGGACGCCGGAGGTGGCAAGGAAGGGGTGGGATATCATGCACCTGAACCGAACGGAATAAAGTCCACCCCTTAGATAGAAAGAAATCAATTTCAGCAATATAGGTTCGAAACCGAGGGCGGATAATTTGAAGAGGATTATATTGTGGGAGATTTTGTCGAATGCTTTACTGAGATCGGTCGAGGCCATATCGTGCTCTAGTGCTGAAAGTGTAGAGGAAGTGAACTCAACGAGGTTGGTTGTAGTTGATCGCCCATTGAGAAAACCACGTCGCCTTGATGAAATAAAAGATTTGGAACGAAAACTAAGAACTTCGTATAGAATGCTTTCGAGAATCTTGGGTAATTGGGACAGTTTGGCGATGAGGCGGTAGTTCGCGACATCGTGTTTGGGACCCTTCTTGTGGATGGGGGTGATGAAGGAGGTTTTCCACATGTGGGGGAATACGCCTTGAGAGAGTAAGAGATTAAAGATCAGTGAGATGGGAGCAGAGAGAATGGATGAGCATTTTTTGAGGAGGATTGCAGAGATTCCATAAGGGCGCGGTGTAAACTCGTCTTTAAGTTCCAGTAGGTTGGATTCAATTAAAGTCGGATCAAAGGAGTTGTGGAGAAGGGTCCCGAGGGAAATATTAGGTAGGTAGTTGAGGTATGACGGGTCAGAAACAAAGGAGTCATTAGTGAATGACTGCCTGAATTGAATGGCGAAGAAGTTAGCAATAGTAACAGGATCAGATGAGGTATGCGGGTTTAAGGTAAGCGATATGGGGTATCCGTCGGATCTACGTTTATGATTGACGAACTGGAAGAACGTTTTGGGGTCATTTTTGAGATTGGTTTGAGTTTTGATAAGATAGTTGCGATAAAGGGTGTTGAAAAGTTCCGTGAATTGGAGGTAACAGACAAGAAAGTTGGAGTAGTCAGGTAGAGTTCGATTGCGAGAGAAGATAATCCATTACTTATTCCTTTTATTACGCAGGGAGCGAAACTTGTAACTGTATCATGGCGAGAAAGAGTTTGATGTCTAGAGTAGGGAACGAACATGGAAATAGAGTAAAGGATTTCGGTATACAAGTGGGTAATGGCATCTTCGACGTATAGGTGATCGTAGTTGAACGAAAGGCGGCATAGGTAGCAATTTAGGTAGAAAATTAGCTTTATGGAAATCGTAGGCGTAGTAATTGGGCGGGTGGTGGCGAGCGGACTCGGAAGAATGTCGCGTGAAGAGGGGGGTAGTGGTTGTTTATAGATGTAAGGAGGGTGGGGCTAGGCGAAACAGATGTACTGATAGGGTCTGTTGTAAAGATGAGGTCAAGCTGCCTACCCAAATATTTCGAACGTTGCTAATCTGATAGAGACAAGAATCATCTAGTCGATCGATAAAAAGACATTCCTTGGCCGAGGTGGGGTAGGAGGTGAGGTGTGAATGATCATCAGGTAAAGCCCAATTGAGTTGTGGAAGATTAAAATCTCCGAAGATGATGATGTCGACCTCGATTACTCAGCTCGATAGAAAATAGAATAGAATAGAATAGATAGCGTCGTACCCTCGAATTTTTACGGAGTCATAGTATACATGCGACATCTGGTTGTACTTTTGGTAACTTTACTTACCATCGTATGGATATATGGACGCGCAATTCAAAAATATTGATCTAAAATACGCTTAGCTGGAACTACCGCTCGAATTCAATTTTCGACTAAAAATGTGGGTCCCGTTTTTTTTCCATGACTTAAAAAAACATATATTCAAACAAACTGTTTTGGGAATATATTCTATATATAATTTACTACTAAAGAAAAGTGAAAAAGTATGGATTTTTTGGTCGGTTCTAATGAGACGCTTTAAAACATATTTTTTATGAGAATCGTTACTTATAATAAATTTCTTTTCTAATTCTCTCAGATTGCCATTTATAGCGTATTTTTGTAGGAAGTTCCATTTATTAACTTTTTTAAATAAAAGCTTCTTCAGCAATGAGAGTTATTTCTTATTGGGCGAATACGTGAATAATCAACAATTGTCCTATCTAGATCTTTAAAAATCCACAAGTGATTCTGGAGAAGCCATTGCATCCATAAAAAGTAGCTGTTTGGAGTGTTATGGAATCATTGGCCCGTACTTCTTCGAAAACGAAGGAGATACTGCTACTGTCAATTCAATTTTATTTGGTAGATAATTACATTTATGGTATATTCTACAACTAGTACTTAAGAGATTTAGGATAGCAATTCCTTTACAACTATAATCTTAAATCTATATAATGACAAGACTGCTACTGTCAATTCTCAGTGTTACACTCGTATGGTCACGCAATCTGACTAATGTGTGGTTCCAATAAGGTTGCGACTCAAGTCACTCAATGCGACTAATTTGGCTCTATTGCGCGAAGAATTCCCAGGTCGCGTAACTTCGAAATATGATGATGTCAATTGGATGTTGATATTATGTGATTTAACGACCTGGATCTTCTTTTATGCAGCTATGCGAAGGAACAATTCTCAAACTTTTAATCAGATGAAAAGCAACACTCGTTAAGTTCTGAACACGATACCTGCTGAAATGTGCGGATCAATCATCGAAAGTTACCTCAAAAAGATTGATTCATGCAAGCGATCACGTGGTGATAACATCCTTTAAATGATGTTATGTTTGGGAAAAGATCAGAAAATAAAATAAAAAAAAAGTTCATTAGTCTTCTTGCATTTATTTGTTTTTCTTTCCTCACATGAAATTGAATAATAATAAAAATAAACGAGACATTTATGTATGAAAAAGTATAAAAAACAGATAGTTATGGGAGCTATTGTTAAAAAATAAAATTGTTTACATATAATGAAACCCTTAATGCTATTATATAAAAATACTATTTGTAACTTAAATTCAACCCTCTGTGTCTTTTGTTTATTAAGAACTGTAAAGGCGAGGCTTCAACTCTCGCGATTTATTTATGCATATTTGCCGAATGGTATGCTGAAAAGGTTTGTATGGATCGCGATTATAACATATAAGCTCGGGACGCTCTATCTATCTCACACCTGGATTTTACTTACTCACTTCTTGTTGGTTCAAGATTTCTTTTAGTTTTTCCGAAAGTTTATGTCATTCGGTTTTCATCAGCAGTTTTTAAGCTTAAACTAGAATTAAGTATTTTCACACAGGCATGACATTCCTTCTGCCTACATGCCGATATTCATTTCCTATTCAAAAACTCGGGCCGCGCTTATTGCTAGGAACTATATTTGCGTGTCTAAGACTCCAATCTATGACAACGGAGCTCGAAAAAAAAAACTAGTAGCACGACATAATTCGATTCTTCATATTAGTTGGAAGGAAGGCAAAGTTGATTCGCATCGTCCTCCCAGAATATATTAAGTTTCATCGATAACTTGATAAACAAACAATTGAATTGATGATTAGGCGATTTTATCCCTACACCGTGAATCGGGGAGAGCAGACTAGAATAACCGTAGCTACATAGGGGACAGAATGAGTTCGCTTGGTGCGAGTAGACGATGAATTTGAAGTTGTGAATGAATATGCGAAGCTTGTTATCGATATGTTTGTAGGCCTTCTGCATCGGATTGCTTTTCAATGACAAATATACAAGACAAAGGAGATGTTTTTATAAGTTATTTGCATTATTTGTTTAATATGTTCTCTTCGGGCATATTGTATATCCACTGCTTACACTAATATATTTCGAAACGCAAACATAAAGAAGTGCAATAAACCGATTCCCCTTCTATCGTCAATGGTTTGTCGTTATTATTCGACTTCATTTAAAATTCTTATTTATGTATTTATTAGTATTATTAGTTCTTAATTTTTCGAGATTTATTGTGCGATACCTGTTTATTGATAAGGTTTTTTTTTTATTTGATTAATATTCTTATGGTATACATATTCAGGGCGAGTATACAGAGAATTGAAAAAATAAGGATATAAATAAAGAAGTGAGTAATTTTGTGATCCTGTTTGTCTACCAGCTGTCCCATGGCGTGAGGTAATTTCGGTAATATATAATTAGGTATATTGTCATTAAATTTTCCATCAACATCAATTGTCGCCATTACTATGCCAGTCCTAAAAATGATCCGCCTACCTTCCTAATTCATGTGACCCTCATTTATATAGGAAATTATGTTATTTATATTGTGACGCATATGACAATCAGTTGTTGTATTCCAGAATACTACCCTTTATTAAATTTAACACTGAATCTCCTTACACATCCTTAAAAACTTCCTTTAACATATAATACATTCTCACTTAATACATTCCATTCATAAACATTCACAATATTCTATATCATTTAATAACATGCACATTTAATAACCTGCAACTTTTTATTCATTCAAAACATAGTAACTTGGATTTTCGTCCAAATTTATCAATGTGAAAAGTCACAGAGAGAAAATTAAGGAGAAAAAAATCAGTTTTGAGTTAAATAGATGAAAAGAAAACGATTTTCAGAGTTTGTAGGATTATTTCGGAATGGGTTACGCGTTGTTGTACCTTGTTGGTAATTTGTTGAAGACGATCCATTCCTAGATATTTTGTATCTACACTCATTCTCTGTGTGATTATTCCGAACACAGAATCTATATCGAAGACCGACAGGATATCGCTCAAATCCTCCGTGACTTCCATAATTCACCTTTTGGAGGGCACCAGGGAGTCTCCCGCACAATCAAACGTGTTAAAACAAGGTACTTTTGGCCAACCCTCATAAAAGACACGAAAGAATTCATCCGCAAATGCGACTCGTGTCAAAGAAACAAACTAACGCTAAACAGAAAAATCCCGATGAAAATCACAACAACAAGTACAACCCCCTTCGAACGAGTAGCTCTAGATATTGTTGGCCCGCTCCCAACTAGTTACGAAGGTAATAAATACATATTAACGTTCCAAGATGACTTAACAAAGTTCACTGAAGCTATACCGCTACCCAATGCGGAAGCACCCACCATAGCTCGTAGTTTTGTGGAGAAAATCATATGTCGTTTCGGAATACCCGACGCGGTATTAACGGACCAAGGCACCAATTTCCTAAGCCACCTTTTTAAAGAAATATGCAAGATTCTAAAAATCAAAAAGATACAAACAACACCTTATCATCCCCAAACAAATGGAGCCTTAGAACGTAGCCACCGAACGTTGGCCGAATATCTCAGACACTACGTTAACAAGGACCAACTCTCATGGGATACTTGGCTACCATATTCAATGTTTGTGTATAACACCACACCGCACAGTAGCACCGCATTTAGCCCTTTTGAATTACTCTATGGTTTTCCTGCACGAATACCGAATTCGCTCAGCATAAATCCGCAAACGTCATACAACTATGAGAACTACGCTAACGAACTAAAAGCCCGCCTACAGTACGGTTACAAGATTGCTAAAAACATATTGCAGGACAAAAAGGAAAAATCTAAAGCGTGTTATGACAAAGGGACAAGCCATAAAACATTCAAAGTTGGCGACAAGGTACTCATAAAAAACCATACCAGGAAAAATAAGCTCGCTTCCTTATGGGAGGGTCCCTACGAAATACACAACATAGTATCCGATGAAAACTCAGAAATCAAAATAGGAAATAAATTCAAAGTTTTACACTATAATAATATAAAACTATTTTCGGAATAAATAAATAACCCATACACACAACATAACCAAATTTTTAACAATTATCTTAAAATTAAACACGGTTGGAAAATTTTCCATAAATTTAAGGAAAAGATAAACACATAACAAATGGCCTTTGTTTTTTTATTTAATATATATGAACTAATCAAACAATTGTAGGAATTGACGAAAACGAAAAAAAAAAAAAAAAAAAAAAAAAAAGTTAAAGAGGGGGAATAACGAAAGAAAATTTTAGAGGTAATATGTATTGGAAATTTTGGAATTAATATATATTCGAACGGAAAAGGAAAGAAAGAAAATTTTATTGGTTATATATATATTGGAAATTTTGGAATATATATGGAATATATATACGGAAATGAGAATTTTGAAACAATAATATTAATATTATATAATTAATATAATAAGTAATAATAATTTTTGGATAAGAAAAGAAAAGGTACCAAGGAGAAGTATTTAAATTTAGTTAATATATAATGTAAATAGACTATTTTGGACTATTTTTCTAGTGTTAAGAGCTTTTTGATTATTGGAAAAATTTAGTTAATATATAATGTAAATAGATTATTTTTCTAGTATTAAGAACATTTTGATTATTGTAACCTTTGATGAAAGATTAATTTTGAAAACCATTGTAATGTAATTGAACGAAAATCCAAGTCTTTAATTAATCTTAAGCTAACATATAGTTACTAGAAAATTATTCTCTTCAAGGATAATTTTCTTTCTCGAAGAAGGGTGGGATGTTGTATTCCAGAATACTACCCTTATTAAATTTAACACTGAATCTCCTTACACATCCTTAAAAACTTCCTTTAACATATAATACATTCTCACTTAATACATTCCATTCATAAACATTCACAATATTCTATATCATTTAATAACCTGCAACTTTTTATTCATTCAAAACATAGTAACTTGGATTTTCGTCCAAATTTATCAATGTGAAAAGTCACAGAGAAAATTAGAAATAGAAAAATTTCAGTTCCGAACGAGTTGAGTTCGGAAGTTAGTTTTGAGAAATAAGTTCATAGAAGTTATTAGAGACAGAGAAGTTATTAGAGAAAATAATACACCGTTCTGAAAAAGATACAGAGAGAAAAGGAATAGAAGAAATAGAGAAGAATCGAAATAAAGAATAGTGAATAAAGAAAAGAATAAAGTTAAATTATTCAATTCGAAAAGAAGAGTAAAAGAAGGAGTTTTAATAAATGGAATAAAAATAAAAGGTCCACACTCTTCCCTCATCAGAGGAAGCACGGCGCCGGACGTCAACACAGTACTGGAATCTTCGAGAAAGTCCGAAACAAAGTACTAGATTGTTTTAGGAAGTACTGGAAAACTGGAATAGAACATTCAAGACTATGGAACGGACCGAAACGATACACCAAATCAGAATGAGGAAAAACGGTATAAATACGTCGCACGCAGAGCAGAAGAATAAGTTAGAGTGATAAGTAAGAAAGCGAAGCAAGCGATAAGTCTCAAGTTAGAAGTAAGAAGGAAAATACGCGATAAGTACGGAAGCGATAAGTCAAGAAATCGTTGTGTACGGTAAAAGTGACGGTTGTGATTAACGGACTAATAAAGTGTTATATTAATTCAAAAATCAATTTAACGGCTCTTATTTATTCCAAAAAAATTAATCCAGCGAACCCTAAGCTCGCTACAATATGAATTGAAGTGCTTCATTAGTTAACGACACATGTAGATGATATCATGTGTTTGTTTATGGTGGTAACTACAGCCCCAAAGCCCAGCTGTGGCGGTTCGGATTTATCTCTTCTTTGAATTTCAGAGTTTTCTCTCTGAACGACACCACTCTCATCGTTTCATAACAGCTTCCAAATGTTCATACGCAAAATTCCAAAGTGAGAAAAAAAAGGAAGAAATGAATGCCGTCTTTTTCTCCAAAAGAAGGACAAGGCGAAATTGGAACCAAATCAGAGATAAAAGTTTTTACTTTATGAAGTGAGGGCAGAACCGTTATTTATTTTGGTTAGTACAATTTTTTTTAATAGTTTTTTAATTATATTTCTCCCAGGAAAGGCGAACCTATAACGCCGAGTCAGCGCCCTTGGATGCTATTGTGGCGTCTCTAACAGACACATACACAAATACACAAGCAAATAGTGAAGAAATCTGAACGAAAAATCGAATAAGAAAATACATCAGAGCCATATACCATAGCGATAACAAAACAATTCACATCAGTGGAATATACTTGAGTTTAAAAATCGAGTTCTAAGCACGGCAAGTAGCCTGATGTGTTACGCTTAGGTGTAATTTTTGGTAATTCTAACTGTCATAGCGTCAGTCCGAATCACACGTTCTTCACTATCATTCCAAACGCTATACTATTATTTTTTTTTTTTCGACCGGGCCCAACAGCCAAGCTCCGATTGATGCTCAAGGGATTCTCCCAATCATTTCACGAAGCCTATATAGCTTAGTGGGGTGATATTTCACAGGGCGGCTGGGCTTTTGGACCCTATCTACTACTCAGTAATTGTGCCGAATTGCACCACAATAGCAAGAGTCGTTAGTTGTACCTAGGTGCGCACAATCAAACGCAAGACACAACCTTCTTACCAACTCAGCCATTGAGTCGCCACTTACTGCGGGAACCGATCCCTAAAAGCGAAGAGAACGTTTGTCTTACAAATACCTCAGGTGTTCTCGAACCCACTTAGAAAAAAGGTAAAAAAAAAACGCCCCAAAATTGTTCGAAAACCGAATCAGGTGTCTAAGTAGAAGTAGAAGTAGAAGTAAAAGTAAAAGTAGAAGTAGAAGTAGAAGTAGAAGTAGAACGCAAGACACAACCTTCTTAACAACTCAGCCATTGAGGCGACAATATACTGCTAGAAAAAAAAACAACGTACGAACTAATTTAAAAACTAAAGCGTGATGAGTTGACCGGGCGGCGGGGGCGGGGAGCTTCTAGGGATTATCTTAAAATTAACTTATAACTGAGGAATGGGGAACCAAACAAAGTGGAGCGGTGGTGGTGTAGGTGGAAGGACAGGGTGAGGCGGGGATAGGCCAAAGGTTTGGATGTGAGTATGACGATGGGTCCGCCTGTGTGCGGGTAGGTGGGGGGGGGGGGGGGGGGGGGGGGGCACGCGGTAAGTAAGGAAAAGAAGTTTAAGAACGGGAGAGGTGAGGCTGAAGTCGAAAGAGTTGGGGTAAGAGTTTGGCGATCGTAGTATTCTGCGAAATGGTTTCATTAAAACAGTAAGAAGTATGATGGTCAGGTAGAACAGGAAAGGGCTCTGCAGATTTCGGGGGTTAGTATAAAATGTAATGGAGGAGAGCAGGCTTGGGCAATTAATTGAATCTGAGAGAAGACGATGGATGAAGAGGATGTTCTTCGAGTATGTTAAGGTTAATTATGTGAAGATGACTTGTGTATGGGGGTAGAATCAGAGGATTTTCCCAATTCAATCCTCGGAGGCCGAAACGAAAGGAGGGACGTTGGACGCTTTCGATCATTCGAATGTGGGACGAATAACAAGACGGCCAGAACTGTTTAGCATATTCAAGAAGAGGGCGGACAAAGGCTATGTAGAGCGATCGGGTAACGTAGGGATTAGAGAATTCTTTCGACCAGCGTTTCCCAAAACCAAGAGCAGAGGTGGTCTCGTGGATAATATCAGCAATATGTGGGATGAAGATAAGCTCCCTATCACATAAGATGCCAAGTTCACGAATCGATTGTACAGGTAATATCGGGTTGGTTAAGTAATAAATAGGAACGTCACAGGGAAGGGGATCGATTACGGGAGAAGGTGAGTGACATTTGACGATATTTAGTGCGAGGTAGTTGTTTGGTGCCACCAAGTTGAAAACAATCGAGATCCGTTTGGAGAAGTAAGGAGTCGAGAGGAGAGCGGATCGCCTTAAAAAGTTTAGTGTCATCCACGTAGATACTGGATTCTATATCGTTAATGTTAAGAATACATAGGAGGGGACCAAGATGACCAGCCTGAGGAACCTCTATGATCTAAATCTGATACGGTAGGTTCAATCGATAATATAGGAAGAAATCCATTTAATCAGTAGAGATTCAAAACCAAGGGAGGATAGGTTAAAGGTGATGAGATAGTGGGAGATTTTGTCGAAGGACTTGCTGAAATCGGTTGTGTTTACGCCGACTTTGCTGCCGTTCCCAAGGGCAAGGAATATGTGGGAAAAGAATTCCACTAGATTGGTCATGGTAGACCTGCCGGTAGGGAAACCATGCTAGTTGGAAGAGATGACGGATTTGCAGGGGAAATATAACGTCTTGTAAAAAATGGCTTCACACAGTTTTGGAATATGTGAAAGTTTAGCGATGGGACGATAATTAGATATATCGGTGTTGGGTCCCTTTTTGTGTATGAAGGTGACAAAGGGGGATTCCCAAATATCCGGGAATTCATCTTCTGAAAGGAATAGATTAAAGATCGTCGAGAGCGGGAGAGAAAGGGAAGAGGAACTTTTTTTAAAAAGGACAGCTTGGAGTCCATCGGGGAGCTGAATTCGTCTTTAAATAAGTTCAATTTTTCATCAGCTTGGTGTGGTTGGAATTCTGGTAGATTTTTGCATTAGGACGCCTTAGACTCAAAAGAGTTGTCCGTGAAGGATTGTTTAAAGAAGGATGCGAAAAGTTTGGCAATAGTTTGGGTGGCGGTTGAAATATTCGAGTCATATGAAAGGGAGTTGGGATAGGCATTAGATTCACGTTCCTAATTAATAAAGAAGAAAAAAGATTTGGGGTTATTGATCATTTTTTGCGTGTTTTGTGAGAGAAGTAATATGTAAAATATTTGTAGTAGAGAGAGTTGTAAAGCTCGATGGATTTATAACAGGAACCGAGAAAGTTGAAGTAGTCCAGGGAACAGCGTGTTCTTAGGAAAATGTTCCACAAATTATTCCTCTTGTTTCGAAGAGTACGGAGTTTGTAGTTGTACTATGGTGGCGATGAAACCGACATCGATTATGTCTAGAATATGGGATATATAGGGAAATGGCATTGCATATTTCTTTGTAAAAAGTTGCAGTAGCTTCTTCTACCTCTAGATGGTCAAAGCGGAATGCGATTTTGGTAAGATATTCATTTAGAAGGCAGAAGTTGGCTTTGAGGGAATTATCTGGGGAATTATAACGATCCGATACAAGGTCAAGTTGCCTGACCGTATGATTTTGGACTTGCTTACTTGACATAGAATTGAGTCGGTGAGACTGTATCGCTTCCGCCAAACCCTACGGTCTACTTACCTGAAAAACCCCCATAACTACTACCCTACTCCCTTAAGTTTGTTAATGCAACAATATTAGTACCTGTAAACGCCGTACGCATTTAAGAGATTAAATCTATGATATTTAAATCCATTCAATGTAACCGTCATGACAGGGACCATAAATATTGCGCCGTCTATTTTCCCAGCCGCGTCATGTACCTTTTCATACACATTGCCTGGCAACATTTTTTGTTTGTCTTATCAATAAACAACCCAAGCAGCTGCATATAATTAGCGCAATAGACGCTGAACCAAATTGTCCAGCATTTCCTAATGCAAATATGAACCCGGTTTCTACTGCAGCCAGAGATGCCATAAACATCCAATTTGCTTTTAGCACCTTTTTTCTCCCAACGTCGATAATAGCGACGAGGCATCGCGTAAACAATGACCCGCATTACCAACGGCGCATTTGGTCATTTTCTTCCTTTTGTCTTTGCCACCTGCATGTTTCGTTGTTCCACTGCACGTGTGAATAGCATCGATCTGAACGATCACCACACATACTACCATGACCTTTATTACAAGATCTGGTTTCCTATACCACCAAGAGAGACTTTACCTGTCTCTGGTGTTAGGTAAAAACGATATCCTTATCGGAGAGGATATCGGTTGAGTCGTTTTCCAACCTTCAAGGCGGTCGGGTCACCGCCACCCACCGTACCGGCGCTGGTACAGTGTGGTTTCTAAGAGTCGTGTCGAAGTGCTTAATCCATATTAAAATTAATTAAAACTAAATCCGCACCGTGCGTGCTTTAATTACCGATAAAATAAAAGTTATAAATTACAGACGACAAGCCGCAAGTGTTTTCATTTGGTTTTACCTCTGGTGGACGGTATGCTGAGACGATGTACTTGTTTTGTTTCTTTTGGTGGACAGTGCATTTGACTTTCTTTCCCGCGGAACTTCAGTGACATTTTGCTGAATCGTACTTTTCGTTTCTGGGCGTCTATTGTTGTCAGTGTGTTTGGTGATTGTGATTGTTATTTTCGGCGGACTTCCTAACAATCGTGAAATTGTATCGGTGGAACAACTATGGTGGAGCAAGAAGGGAATCTCGTGCCCTTGTTAGGTAAATACTTCTTCCCCACAAGACCGTCTACAAAGAGACTTTCCTGTTCTTGGGAAGTAGTTAAGGGGTTAGCTGGGCTTGAAAATATCATAAATTCGAGTTTTTTTTTTTATTAAATTGTACAATATGTCTAGAATATTCCCCCAACATTTCAAATTGTAAAATTCTAAGAGTTAGGGCCTTCAGAAGTTCCGCCCGTCAGGCCACGTTAGCCAAGCGCGTCGAAGGTATATTAAGGCAGGGTTTAGCTGAACGACTCGAGAAGCAAGAATTCTTATCTTTCTTACGCCATCTAGCCTAACCTGATCGCACTTATGCAACGCGAGATAGAGATATATTGTCCAAATAATCGATTTATTTTTACTACAACTTATGTTAAGGATTTTGTTGTATGTTTCCCTTTAATAAAATTATTTGCCCAACTTTATATGTTATTTTAAAATCAGGCGTTTTAGTAGAAGTAGAAGTAGAAGTAGAAGTAGAAGTAGACGTAGAAGTAGAAGTAGAAGTAGAAGTAGAAGTAGAAGTAGACGTAGAAGTAGAAGTAGAAGTAGAAGTAGACGTAGAAGTAGACGTAGAAGTAGAAGTAGAAGTAGAAGTAGAAGTAGAAGTAGAAGTAGAAGTAGAAGTAGAAGTAGAAGTAGAAGTAGAAGTAGACGTAGAAGTAGAAGTAGAAGTAGAAGTAGAAGTAGAAGTAGAAGTAGAAGTAGAAGTAGAAGTAGAAGTAGAAGTAGAAGTAGAAGTAGAAGTAGAAGTAGATGTAGAAGTAGAAGTAGAAGTAGAAGTAGAAGTAGAAGTAGAAGTAGAAGTAGAAGTAGAAGTAGAAGTAGAAGTAGAAGTAGAAGTAGAAGTAGAAGTAGAAGTAGAAGTAGAAGTAGAAGTAGAAGTAGAAGTAGAAGTAGAAGTAGAAGTAGAAGTAGAAGTAGAAGTAGAAGTAGAAGTAGATGTAGAAGTAGAAGTAGAAGTAGAAGTAGAAGTAGAATCAATATTAAAGCGTAACCCAAGATCACAATAAATCGGTGTCCAATTTCGGTTTACTGTAAGATGGGAATAGCTGTGACAGCTTAATCTCTCTAGGGACAATTTGCTCTGTAAACATAATGACACTCTCAAGAGGTGAAAACATTTGTGCTTTCTGATTTGTTCATTCATCACTCAGTAATTTGTTTTACACCAATGGAAAACCAACTTACTTAGTAGTAATTTCTGAAAACATCTATATGTACGACATAATTTAGCTAAGAACACTAAGCATGTTTTGTAATTTTTACTTTGAGTTTGATATCACTGATTAATGATGGAATATGATGTCATTTCTGCAATTGCCCTTAAGATTCGGGAAGACACTTGCGCGCCACTAATTTCAAAAGAAAAAAAAATAATTAAATACTTTTGCCCGATTAATTTGTTCATTGACTGACAATTTTATTGAAGAACTCATAATGCGCCATGCATAAATTGCTTTAGCCAATGATAGACGTTTTGTAGGCGATTGAGAGATATGTGTATCTACGATGCGCTGCATTAGCTTTGATCTTTCGCTTTTGACGCGTGCCGTGCGATTTATTTATTTCATTTATGATCACGTCAGTGAAAACTGGAGTTCATCAGTCGCATCTGCATGGAGAGACAGACTGTTGGATGGATACTCCGTGTCTAGATATAGTTAAGGAAGACTTTCCAACTTGCCGAAGTTTGTTATTTCAAGAGCGGTGGCCTAAACGCCACCAGATGCGAAATAATCCATTTATGAAGTTGATCTAGTGACGAGATGACGATTGCATTTCTTAGAAGCTGGCGACGGCATATATCACGATAATAGATACAAAACACTACCCGCCATTCTAGATGCGCGATAAATTGCTTATTTAATTACCATATTTGTTTATTTGGCTGGCAGTGTGCGCAGGGCTCGATCTCTCTCATTGCAGTGCGTGTGCAATATGCATCTCTTTGATTTCCAATTTTTTATGTAATTTTGATGATTCGTTTTAGTATTATTTTGCTAGCGATTTTTATATCGAGTTTACCTCACTGGGGCTAATGTCCAAAAAGTCGCATAAAAATAACAACAGAAAAGTGTGATGAACAAAAAAATGATCATTCGGTGCTCAACTCCTTCAAACCGACCTAGTGAGAAAAAACGATTTTCCCTCGGTCGATCACTGATAAGATTCTCGATGGATTGAAGTATTTATAAATTTGTTCCATATGGTAAAATATGTCGTGAATAGCGCAACACAGCAGCTCGTGTCCGACAGTGTTTTGTAAAATGTGGGACAACATATGGAAACTCTTGAACGTTGCAATCCCTTGTGAGCAGCCAATAGGCACAACAATGACCAGCCGAGATGAAAACAATGAACACAATGATAAATCGACAAATGTACGCGGGTGGTCTACGGATTGAAACCACCTGATGACAAATTAGTCTGGAAAGACAAATAAAGCGGCGAATGTCCTTTTATGTGAGTTATTAATTTTTGAAACACCTGAATAGGTCATTCAGTTCGAAGTAATAGAATAGTTAGTGCCATGTTGTTAATTACAACATTTCATTAGAAAACAAAGGTCTTTCCGAAGGCTTTTCCTGAAGTTGCTGACATAACATGGAATATGCATTTTCGAAGTATTCCAGTCCTCAGCTACTCTTTGGATACATTTAGCTTACATTTTTAGCAGCAAGTCCTGACGGTTTTTATTTTAATTTAAGGCAACTAATGTTTACTTGGTGAACAAAACTTTTAACAATGCATTCTCAATTCACAGATTTCAGAGCAGAACAAATCAAAAGTGAATTCAGAAACACTGAAGGAAAAACCAACCTACGCTGGATTAATTTTTTTTTCATTTGTTAGATTGAAATATATTAACACTTTATAACGTTTAAAAAATGTAAATTGTGATTCCGCATATTTAAGACTTTTTAAGAAGATTAAGGGCACGTCCCTTATAAGTCTCGCATACAACACATGTGATATACACGAACCAACCACACGTTCATTATAATCAAGGAAAAGAAACACTATGTTCGGTGTTATTATTTAGATGGGGCGAATTGGATCCGATATTTTTTATTGTTAACGCGGTATATATTAAAATTACTATTATTTCTGCTTTTCAAAATCGACCGGCTTGGTTCGAGTTTTATTTTCTTCACTCTATGTGATTCCTTTTTTTTTTTTTAAATATACTCATACTCCACGAGCCCATATGGAGAGTTGCCATATAAATAACCGATGAGTACCTCTTGCACAGTTGCATGTGGTAATGCTCCGGAAACACTTCCGCGGGAAGGTATTTCTGTAGCTTTCCCTTTCGAACATCGAGCATAAATCGCTCGTCTAAATGTTTATTTTCAACCAAAAAAAAAAGCATCAAGAGTCTAAATTTAACTGCCAAGTAAAACGGATATGCCCGTAGGAGAGTCGATTTTTAACCACCATACACAACGGTTGAAAAAAGTGTCGTGACGTAAGACAGTGTAGCGTATTCGTAGTCGTGCTTAATTCAAGGTATTTAAAATGTGGAATGTACTTTAACATACAATGAATAATCGTCGGCTGATAAAAGAAGAATGTATTCAGGTGTTATCGGGTGCCTTATTCTGCGAAAAAATATTTAGAATCCACACGCTTATCGCTAGTATAGGGTGGGCCATACATATTTATAAATGGCAACGCTTGATTTCTTAAAAACCGTTAGAGGGAGGGGCGCGTGAGTGGCGGGCAACTGTGCGTCCCTTCATGCAATTTTAGTCACGATGGAGCGCTTCATGGGACAACAGCGTGCTTTTTGTGTAAATCAATTGTACAAAAACAACGTTACTGTACGGCATCTATTTAGAATTGAATACGGATTACGCGGTGTAAGTGTCCAAGTGTTAATTTAATCAAAGCTTGGTTCAAGGGATACCTGAAAAGTCGAGTGTACCTTAATAAATCGACGACCATATCCCAATTAAAAGAAAACACCCAGAAGGAGATAGCCGCGATACCTCGCAGCACGTGTCAGCGAGTTTTCCAAAGTATGCATAGTCGATTGCAGGAGTGCCAACGACGAGACGGAGCACATCTCGACGATGTCATATAAAAAAAAATAGATATCAATAAACGTTTATTACTATAAATAAATGATCAACAAAACATCATTTGTAGTTTTATTTCTATTCATATTTCAAATGTGCAAACATGTATGTCCCTCCTTATATGATTTAAATGAATACATTTTTTATATCAAAAACATACCTGTGGGGGTTCTTTAAAGCTTACCTGAAGAACCACCCATAATTTCAGTTTAACTTCCCATCCCCAAAGCTACAAATATTCCTCCCCAAGGCCACCATCATTTCCCTGCATCAAGCAACACCGTATTTCCTCTAAAAGCAGAAAAACCTTATCGGCGCGCCTGTTTGCAAAGCAACATGTGCACACCACATGTCCCTGGCAATTCCATGGCTTTGGCAGGCTTTGTCCAAGTGACAAAGGCAAATATACGCATCTAGCGTCTAGTGGCCATAAATCGAATTCTTTC
Source organism: Microdon myrmicae (assembly GCA_963931805.1). Lineage (NCBI taxonomy): Eukaryota > Metazoa > Arthropoda > Insecta > Diptera > Syrphidae > Microdon > Microdon myrmicae. The sequence continues at coordinate 64,982,689 of OZ007498.1, forward strand.
GCATATAAACATGCATACAAAAATTCGATCCTTTTCGTTCAGCAAGATACTGTACACGATCACCCATTGTATACCTAAATTGCTTTAGCATCATTTGCCTAATTGCAATGCGGCTATTTACCTAGCTGCATTGTACCCGACCTACGATCCTTTCATCCAGCCGATAAGCCATCTTCGCTTCTCGCGCTTTGCCGCCGAAAATCGAATTCTTCTGGATACACAACATGCACACAAAAGAATTCGAATCTCCCAGCCGGCAGAAATACTATACACAATTCCCATTGTGTATGTATCTCATCACCATTAGCACCCAATGCTTTCCTAATGAGATACAGCTCGTTTACTCAGCTGCACTCTCATCCCTCATGAAGCCTTCGTCTATTTTACCTTTGTTCTTTATCTCTGGTGCAATTTCGTTTATCCTTCGTCCCAGCGCATGGATAAACACGCGATCTATACGATCAACCTCACACACTCCACTATGATCTACACGGAGAGAGCCGGTTCCCAATTCCACAAAGAGAGACTTCACGTTTCTCTTGTGATAAGTTAAACTCGCCCTAGCTAGGAGAGTATTCACCACCGAGCCGAATTTCAACCACTAGCGAATGCACATCGCTGACCCGTAATTCAACCATCAAGGCGGTCGGGCCGTCCGCCATCCAGCGTACCGTGCGCCGGTACGGTGTGTACACAAAAGTCGAGTTTGAATCGTGCGAGTCGGCTGCGCGAACAATAGTTAAAGCGGAAGTTAAAATGTGTGCTGCTTACCTTACCTGGTGCCCCTACTACTTGCACCATTTTATTCAATGAATGTTGGTACCGAGGTTAAAGTAATATAGCCAGCTTAGGGTTCGTTGGATTAATTATTTTTAATAAATAAGAGCCGTTAAATCGATTTTGAATTAATGTAACACTTTATTAGTCCGTTAATAACAACCGTTACTTTTACCGTACACTTAATGATTTGTTGACTTATCGCTTCCTTACTTATCGCTTGCTTACTCTGCTTACTTCATTGCTTACTCCACTGCTTACTTCTTACTTATTACTTGTCTCCATGATCTGTGTGCAACGTATTTATACCGTTTCCCCACATTCTGATTCAGTGTTTTGTTTCCGTCCGTTCCATAGCCTTGAATGTTCTATTGTTCATAGTCTCCAGTTTTCTAGTACTTTATAGAATATTCCAGTACTTTGTTTCGGACTTTCTCGAATATTCTATTGCTGATTGTCATATGCGTCACAGTAATATAAATATTTTTACGTAAAATAAACACAAATTATAATAAACAAAATCGTGCGTATTATTGTTCCTGCGCTGCTCCTCGATAGGGTGTTAACCCTGATAAACAATATCACCTGTGCGATTATTCTGTGCTGTGTCCGCTCCGTATTTTGGAACTTGACTCTTGGTGAGCATTTTTGCGGCGTCGCTCAGTGTTGTGTCCAGTGAACTCTTTAGTTTGGGGATAGAAGTGGACCAGATTCCGTGTCGGCTCACACACATACTTCCTACCCCCACATATCTCCATAGAATTAATTTCAAATAATATTTTAATAAACATATGATATAAAGTGTTTTATTTAAAAGGTGAGTATCATCATCATCATCGAAACCACAACTGGGATCCGATCTTGGCCTTATTTAGCAAGTCTTTCCACCGGTATCCGGTCCTTATCCGAGACTTGTTAAATTGTCCATAATAATTTGTTTTCCGGGCAAGGTTATTAGCCTTGAGCCGTAAAAGGTAAGTATGGTGTGCTATTATCAATAGAATAAAGGTCATAATGTTCAAAAACTGTGTGCTGTTTTTGTTATACAGGGTGGGCCTTAACCGTGTTCGCAGGTTTTTTCGCAAATTTTGGAAAAAATACGCAAGCGCGAGAAGGTGCTAAGAGTGTCGTTGGATACGCTAATCGGTGGCATTCTTGGTCAGCATGGGGCCGTTTATAGGAGTGCAACGTGCATCTTGTGTATGCGTGTATTACGTAAATGCTTATTCAGTAACGATTCCAAAATGAATGTGCCGTGCGCAGTTGGCTATATGAGACATAAGTCAAGGACCATGCGCAAACTTTATTCATAACTGTATCACAATCCGTCGGATCGCACCAGTTTGCGGTTCATCTCCCGATGTCGCGAACATCCCTGCATCAGAACTCGTTCCGTTACAGAGCGGGGAAGCTATGGAACTCCCTTCCCACGCGAGTGTTCCCGGAGCGTTACAGCTTGCAACTGTTCAAAAAGAACTGGAAAATATCTGATAGCATTGCCCTAACTGAGACTCAGGTCGATTCGTCAACTGATTCGACACATCTTCGTTGCTCAGGATAGGACTTGCATTCGGCATTCCGATTTAAGGGAGGAGTCTGCGTCTTCACGCGGTCCGATCTAGCTTGCCAAAGGATAGAAGCGTTGGAACCTAAGAACATGGACATCATGTGGTTGAGGATCGTGCTGAAGAATTCTATTAAATTTCTTCGTTGTCTTTACCACTCCCCGATTGACAACCAACCAGCGACATTTTTTACGTACCATAAACTGTATACAGACCCAGGACTCGGCTTCTGAAATTGCCGTCCTTGGCGATTTTAATGTACACAATTCTGGCTGGTTGGTGCATTCTAACAGAACTGACGAGGCTGGGAGGCTAGCAGATTGACTCAACTCGTGGAGGAACTTACGCGAACGCCGGATGCCCGAGTTGATTATGCGAACACCCTGGTTCTGTGTTTTACACCCGAGCCCATCACTTATACCGTGGAGGTTTCTGCACTACTGGGAAACTCAGATCACTGCTTGGTGTCGGTCGCGCAACCACTTGCATTTCAATTGAATAACCAACCTAAGCTGTTTCGCCGTGTATGGAGGTGTGTGGCAGCTAACTGGGAGTATTTTGTGAGATTTCTTCGCATCTTTTCCGCGGTCGGAGGTGTGCTTTGAAGACCCCGATGTTAACGCATGCGTGGATTCGGTCACAGAGATTATTCTTATGGGGGTCGAAATCTACATTCTGCATTCCATCAAACGAAATTCATCTAATAAAGCTTGATTTGATCAGAAATGCGAGCAGATTACAGGGAAAAAAATAGTGTTTTTAAACAATGGCGCTTCAATCCCACCGAGGTTAACAGAACGAATTTTGTTAGAATCAGAAACACTTACAACCAGGCCATTGATACTGCGAAGAAAGCTTAGACCGACAAAGTGACCAATAAACTCCTTGAATGCCCAACTGGTTCACGTCCCTTCTGGTCAACGGCAAGGGCTATCGGCAGTAACTTCGCTTCCTTCTCCTTTCTCTCGTTAGTGACGGGCAGTGGGACACCAGTCACAAATTCAAAGGATAAAACTAATGTGTTGGCGAATTTATTTTCCGCGAACTCAACCTTGGATCCCAGCCTTTTGGAGCCAACTGTGATCGCGCCGGTACGGTCTTCGATGCGAGATGTGAGGTTCCGCTCGCGTACTATTCAACGCATTCTACGTGAACTGTAGGAAGGCAACCGGTCCGGACGGAATACCAGCAATAGTCCACAACTATCGGCGGACTCTCTCGCTTAGCTCATACATGGGGGACCTTTAGTACCTGCTGGAAAATCGCTCGAGTTCAGCCAATCCCAAAGAGGGGAAAAAGTATCTCCCACAAAATTACCGGCCGATAGCATTACTGTTTGCGTTGTCTATGGTGTTGGAAAAGATGATCAATGCATGATTAATTAAGTATTTGGAGTGCAACGGTCTTCTAAATGATTGTCAATACGGATTCTATGGCAGGCGGTCCACAGGAGACCTTTTGACCCTTATAACCGATATATAGACATCTGCGATTGAGAGGCATGGTGAGTCAAGAGTGGTCGCATTGGATATCTCCAAGACTTTTGACCGCGTGGGGCACGGGGCATTGCTGAGCAAACTTCGTTCATATGAACTTTACCAGCAGCTTTACGACTGGACGAGGAGTTTCCTCGAAAATCGATCGATCCGAGTTGTTGTGGACGGCGAGTGTTCGGATCCGTATCCCGCTAATTCCGGGGTGCCTCAAGATACTATTTTGGCTCCAACCTTGTTTTTGGTTCGCATAAACGATTTGTTGGGGTCAACAGATAACAAAGTGTTCAGTTTTGCGGGTGATAGGACGCTTGATTCCTCTTTTTCGAGTGACCGGCCAATTAGTGCACCAAATCGACTCTCTGACTCGGGACCTGGATAAGGGCCTGCGGTGGGGAAAGGTCGATCGAATTCAATGCAGCGAAGACACAATATACAACATTCAGAAAGAAAAGTGGATCATCGTTTCCACAGCTGGTGATGAATGGCCAGGCCCTCGAATCTGGGGATAGCATGAAATTGCTCGGCGGCGCAGTCTATAGGAATGTATCGTGGCATAAGCACGTGTCGACATCCCCAGGTCCGCCTCAGGAAAACTGAGTTAACTTTTTAGAGCCAAGAAATATTTTACTCCGGCCCAACTTCTGTATAAATCCTAAATTAGACCCGCGCTCGAATATTGCTCTTATGTTCGCAGCTCTGCTCCTAAACATGTCCTCGACCTACTTGCGATCCGCCTGATCGGGGACGCGGTGCTGACGTCGGGTCTACAGTCGGTATCACATCGAAGGCGCTTAGCTGACCCATGTCTGTTTTTTTTTTTAGATATATAATGGGCAATGTTCTTGGGGGATTCGTGGTATTGTTCCATGTAATTCGGTTCATATTCGCTCCACAAGACAATCCGACGGATCGCACCAATTTGAGGTTCATATCTCGACAGCGCGAACATCTCTGCATTGGAACTCGTTCCGTTACAGAGCGGGAATGCTGTGGAATCTCCTCCCCGCGCGATTGTTCTCGGAGCGTAACAGCCTGCAACTGTTCAAAAAGAACTGCAACGGATATTTATTAGTATCTCGAGCCGCCGTCTCGGCGCTATAGAGTCGCTTCTCCTGTGAGAAATAAATAAATAAATAAATAAATAAATAAATAAATAAATAAATAAATAAATAAATAAATAAATAAATAAATAAATAAATAAATAAATAAATAAATAAATAAATAAATAAATAAATAAATAAATAAATAAATAAATAAATAAATAAATAAATAAATAAATAAATAAATAAATAAATAAATAAATAAATAAATAAATAAATAAATAAATAAATAAATAAATAAATAAATAAATAAATAAATAAATAAATAAATAAATAAATAAATAAATAAATAAATAAATAAATAAATGAATAAATAAATAAATAAATAAATAAACAAATAAATAAATAAATAAATAAATAAATAAATAGATAAATAAATAAATAAATAAATAAATAAATAAATCAATCAATAAATCAATAAATAAATAAATAAATAATAATAATAATAATAATAATAATAATAATTAAAGAAATCCACCCGAATTCAAGGTTATTTAGCCAGTTAGTGAATCGGAAATCGAAAATCTACAAAAATTGGGTGGCAAGGGAAGCCGAGCCTTAAACATTAGAAGGATTAGTTTACTAAGTATTGTAAACCGCTATAAAATCAATAAAATCGTATAAATTCAACTGACACAAGAATTGAAACCGAGCGACCTGTTGAAAGAGATGTTCCCTAGGGATGATTATATTCTATGAGGTTACTGAAACTCACGAATTCAATGAAGGGAATATGATAATAATAGTAAATTACAGCAAAACATTGGATGGAAAATCAACGCTAGTCCAAGAGCAACTTGTCAATGTGGTTTTGAGGATTTGCATAACTGGATTGAATAATGTTACCATACGCAAAACTTGCCACTCAAAACACTTATCCAATCATTAAGTGAATCTGAAAACCGACAGAAAGCCGTGTCATGGGTATGTATTTGGTGTAACACGTTTTGCGTAGGTTTTCCCCGTAAAAATGTCAACAGTTTATAATTTTTGATAGATTATTGAATAAAATTTCCTTTTTTCGCAGTTTCCAAAAATATAAATTAAACAATCCTAAGTTCAGTAATTCTTTTTTTATTGTATATTGAAACTAGGCATGCCGTTAAAGCCCGCGCTGTACAGAACAAGCCCTCTATCACAGGACATAAAAATAGTCAGAAAATAGAATTTTAAATGGGGCGGTCATATTTTTTGAACGCGGAATTGAAAGGTTCGTCTACAGAGGACTGAAAAAAAAAACACATTGGTTGCAGTGTGCCCTTGGATGGGAGATGATAATTATATATAAGAAATAATAAAGTAAACAGAGAACAATATAAGTTACTGTTTAGTTTAAAAAATTAGGAGTTTAATTCAACCTCCTCTCCTTATCCACTTCCTCTCCATCCGCTCGCACTGTGGTCTGACATTTAAGGGTACTTCAAAATCCCCTTTTGTGCGCGCGTTAGTGTAAAAAAAAAACGCTAAATAAAATATGTCAGTGATACGTTGACGGTCAACATTAAAGAGTAATTAAATAAAGTTTACTAAAAAGCTCTTGTATCTATTGCTGTTATATATAAGTTGACATGTGATTTATTTATATTGTAATAAGTGGCAAATTGAATACATCGTATTCATAGAGATAAGGCAAAAACACTGACCGAGGAAGTAGAACGTAGATAGATGAGCACATAATGAATAATACGTAGAATGGCGAAGAATTCGGGATCCAGAAATAAGTATTAATCACTCCTGAGATATTTTAAATGATTTGGATTGTCTCAAAATGTTAAATTCGGGTATATTCTTGCTGGTGCGACGTAACCCAAGTCCTCACCACCAGTTGCTGTAAAATCCATAAACAATGAATAGTATCTGCAACGTTAACACAATCTGTAGGAAATGAGCAATCCCACAAATCCACGAACAATTCCATTGTTTCCTTGTCGAGGGGATAGAAATCAAAGCATTCACGTATGCTGCAAACGGTGGCTTATCACATTCTGTTTCACCGTCGATAACAATAGACCTTGGTCTAAAAAATTGTACCACTCTAAGGATCCGGGATTTTGGAAGTGGAAAAAAATGTTTCATTCATGTAGCAGTTCCCCGTGAGCGTGTGGTTTTATAATCCCATTGGTTTTACCGGCTGTCAAAGAAGACGTTTACAATAGATGCATCACCTCATAGACGTCATGCAGTTGCTGGCGCTTAGTTAATTTTTCTTTATTTGAATTGTTATCTCCCAACGCGGGATGTTCCACTCTGATTGCATAAAAAGCGTGTAATCGCAGTTCGGCCCAACTGGAAGTTTTATTGATGATTCAATTGAATTAAGTACTCGCTGCGTATCATAGCAGTTCTGGAGAAAGTGGGTGCAGACACAACGTCTGCACCTGCGGTTTGAGTGCTGAATGTTTAAGCCAATTGGAATTTATTCTATGAAATGTACTAGTCTCACCATTTTCATTGTTGTTAACTTTGTTTTGTTGTTGCCTTTGAGTGGAGGTGATACTCACTGTTTTCTCGTTGATTTCCTGTTTACTCAAGATGACGAGAAGTGTGTTGCTTTCGTTTGGTCGGCGAGCACAATACTCACTCCCCGAAGTTCATCGAATTAATTAGATAAACACGAACTCCTTAACTCTTTCCCCTTGTTTTATGATCTTCTGGTTTCAAGGAAAACTTTTATGACGATTGGAGATATGAATTGATGGGCTGGTGTTTTGAAGCGCTCTCGGGTTCTGCTGATACTAAAATTCGATTTTCTTTGAAACGCAGAAACGTAAACATGTAGGGACAGCAGCGGAATAATTATGAAAGAAAATATAGACTGTTGAAAGTGTGCTTTAAAGGCTAACACTGAAGCGTCCTTGGGGTGGATATTTTCTTAACCATGTTTCAATAAAACATATTTTGTTTTTTCTCACTCTTTGTTTTTTAAAATAATTTAGTTTTGCTTCGATAATTTTATCAAAAAATTGGTCAACTTATTAAATAAAAATAATAAAATAACATATAATAAAAATTAAAACCAAAAAATAATTACAAAAAAAAATAAATAAAAGTCTACACCTTAATTAGAACAAAGTTTTTATGTATATGTATGTACACATGGTCTGGCGCAAGACTAATTACCTTGCCCGGAAAAAAAAAGAAATCATTATGTAAAATTTAAGGACTTGCTAAATAAGGCTAAGACCGGTTCCCGGTTGTAGTGCCGATGATGTTGATGATGTAACAGGTCAATTAAAAAGTCCCCGACCTGACACATAGATGGCGTCACTAGAATTAATCCATATGATTTTTAGTTAGCCCTAACCTTCAAAAGACGCGTGTATAAATTTGACAGATGTCGGATCATTAGTTTGTGAATTACAGTATTTTGAGTGAAGCAACTTCTGTTATTGTGAAAAAAATGGATAAAAAGGAATTTCGCCTGTTGATAAAATATTGCTCTTTGAAGGGAAAAAATACAGTTGAAGCAAAAACTTGGCTTGATGACGAGTTTCCAGACGCCGCCCCAGGAAAATCAACCATCAAGGATTGGTATATTAAGTTTAGACGTGGTGAAATGAGCACCGAAGACGGTGAACGCAGCGGACGCCCAAAAGAGTTTGTTACCGACGAAAACATTACAAAAGTCCACAAAATGATTTTGAATGACCGTAAATTGAAATTGAATGAAATAACAGGCATTCTAAAGATATCAACTGAACGTGTACATCATATCATTCACGAATATTTGGGTATGAGAAAGCTCTGTGCAAAGTGGGTGCCACGCGAGCTCACTTTTGACCAAAAACAACGACGAGTTGATGATTCGGAGCAGTGTTTGGAGATGATCAAGCGTAATAAACCCGAGTTTTTGCGTCGTTATGTGACAATGGATGAAACATGGCTCCATCATTTCACTCCAAAGTCCAATCGACAGTCATCCGAGTGGACTGCACACGATGAACCCGCCCCAAAGCGTGGACAAACGCAACAGTCGGCTGGCAAGGTTATGTCGTCTGTATTTTGGGATGCGCGCGGATAATTTTCATTGACAATCTTGAAAAAGGAAGAACCATCAACAGCGACTATTACACAGCGTTATTGGGCCGTTTGAAGGACGAAATCGCCGAAAAACGACCGCATTTGAAGAAAAAGAAAGTGCTGCTTCACCAAGACAATGCACCGTGTCACAAGTCAGTGAAAACGATGGCAAAAATCCATGAATTGGGCTTCGAATCGCTTCCGCATCCACCGTATTCTCCAGATCTGGCCGCCAGCGACTTTTTCCTGTTCTCAGATCTCAAAAGAATGCTCGCTGGGAGGAAATTTTCGTCGAATGAAGAGGTGATCGCCGAAACTGAGGCCTATTTTGGAGCAAAGGACAAATCGTACTACAAAAAAGGTATCGAAAAGTTGTAGGGTCGCTATAATCAGTGTATCACCCTCGAAGGGAATTATGTTGAATAAAAAAAACGAATTTTGCCAAAAAAATTTGTTTTACTATGGAAGGCGGGGGACTCTTTAATTGACCTGTTACACATGGTGAGCCATCTTTTATGTCAGTTTGTAAACATTGAATAACTTTAACATTTATGAACCGATTGACTTGAGTGATGATGTTTTTGAAACGTCAATTCAGTACAATTTTAACCATGAATCGCTTTACACCGAAACAACGGGCCCAAATAGTACATTGAAAATAGTCGTTCAGTGGTGATAACACAACGTGCATAACGTCGAAAATATCGTGGCGAATAAGCGCCGTTTGACAACACTATTCCTCGTTTGGTGTAGAATTTTGTTGAGCACGGGAGAGTGGTAGATGGTCGACTTGCCGTTCATAAACGCCCAAGACGTTCCAATGAACTGATTGAAGCGGCAGGAGAGAATGTTGTCGAAAACCCACTTTTTTTGGTTTCGGTAGGAAGGTGGAAATCGTCAAAAGATACATCTGGAACGATCAAGAGGCATGCCAGGTTTTTACCGACTAAAACCACCTCCCGCCAGACTCATATTCCCGTTGACCCTCGCGGAACTTTCGTTTAGATATTCCATCGTGTGACGAGGCGGTGTTTACCTGTTACTCCGCTCGTCGCGTCGCAATTGCTACAGAGAATACCATTTGTTACGGACCACGCCTGTTTTGAACTCGGCATGTATTCTATTACTCCTCCCGGAGTAACTCTCCGTCTCATATGTCTATCCAAAATCGTTCGCACGGTCTCGAATTTCACGCACTCTGTGAGTACGTGTTCTGCATTTTCTATTTTGCCTGCGCAATACAAGTAGTATGGATGATTCACATGTTTATACTGGTGCAAGTATTGCCGAAAACATCCATGTCCTGATATTAGCTGAGTCAAGTGGTAATTCAGCTCGCCATGCTTCCTTTTCACCCATGTTTCTATATCAGGTATCATGATGTGGGTCCAGATTCCTTTGGTGGAAGAATCCCACCTTCGTTGCCGTTCTCTTAGGCTTGAGAGGTCTAATTGTAACCGCATTCTCCGACGATTCTCTTGGGAGACCTTATGCAATGCAGCGTTTTCTTTAGCTGCAATGTCAGGTGGCGTCCTCCCGGCTAAAATATTTAGAGCATCTTCGGATACCGTTCGGAATGCACAACATACTCTTAGTGATGCCAGCCTATGTGCGGAGTTCACTCCCCTCATGTAGGACCGATACTGTGCAGCTCCTGCCCATATGTGAGCTGCATACATTATAATGGAGGTGTTGACACTGGTTATGAGTTTCCTTATGTGGGGCCTGGGTCCTCCAACATTGGGTAGCTGTCTCGATAAAACTTTGCATACTCTTGCCGTTTTTTCACTCGTTTTCCTCAGGTGTTCCTTGAAGGTCAACCTGTCGTCGAGTATAACACCAAGATATTTAATATAGGGACTGGATCTGATTATTTGTTCTTCTATTTCCAAATCAAGGCGTTCAACTTTCTTGCGGCTGCTTATTAAAACTGCCTCCGTCTTATGTCCAGCTAGTTTCAATCCGGCTATATTTAGCTAGCATTTAATGCTCTGGATTGCTTGGAGCAAATATTCACGAGGTCATCTAGATGTTTAGCTACGGCCACTATTGCCAATTCATCTGCGTACCCAATGATTCTAACCCCGTCCGGTACATTGACCCTGAGCACAGCATCATACATTATATTCTATAACAGCGGACCTAATACAGATCCCTGAGGTAACCCTGTAGGAATTATCTTAGTTATGTGCCGACACGGGCACCGATTGACTAAGATTTCCTGACGAGTTCGTTTATGGTTACGTAGCTAACCGAACTAACTAGACTACACTCGTCACACATTTAATCCAATAACTCCTAATGTTCTTTCCTCCTTGGGTGTACGAGGGTTGCGTTTTATATTTCGGGATTAGAGAACAAAAACAAATATTGATCATCGAAAATCACTTTATTGTTTTTCAAAATATTCCCCAGGAAGATCTATACACTTTTGCATGCGTTTGAACTAATTGTCGAAGCACTTTTGCCACTCTGATTGAGGTATCTCCAACACATGCATTCTGAATGCAGCAACCGCTTCTTCAGGTGTCGAAAAACGTTGACCTCTCAGTTTGTTTTTTACGTACGGGAATAAAAAGAAGTTATTCGGTGCCAAATCAGGACTATACGGCGGATGACCCATCAAATCGATGTTTTGGGTGCTCAAAAATGCAGTTGTCGCAGCCGATGTGTGAGAGCTCGCATTGTCGTGGTGAAGAGTGATCCGTCTTCGGCGGTTGGTTTTCCTGATTTCTTGGAAGACAACTGGCAAACAAATGGTTGTGTACCACTCAGAATTGACTGTTCTGCGTTGTTCTAGTGGTACGGTTGCGACATGTCCAGTTTTTCCGAAAAAACGGGCGACCATTTGCTTGGAAGTGCTTCGTGCGCGAACAACTTTTGTTGGATTTGGCTCATCTTGAAACACCCAGACAGTCGACTGCTGTTTACTTTCGGGCTCATACGCGTAAATCCACAATTCATCATCTGTCACGATGTCATAGACGTGTTTCGAAGCACCGCGACCGTATTTTTTGAGCATTTCTTTCGACCAATTGACACGAGCCTTTTTTTGGGCGATTGACAAATTGTGTGGGAACCAACGCGAACAAATTTTTTTGACAGTCAAATGTTTATGCAATATTGAATGTATGCTGGTCCCACTAACGCCTAAGGTTGTCTCAATCTCACGATAGGTCACATGACGATCTTCCAATATCAGTTCGCGCACAGCATCAATGGTTTTCGGAACAACAACTGATTTTGGACGACCTTCACGAAATTTATCTTGGAGTGAACTACGACCACGATTGAATTCACCATACCATCGATAAACACTGGTCCTTGATGGAGCTTCATCGCCAAAAATTGAATTAAGTTCATCCATGCACTGTTGCTGAGTTAATCCATGCCGAAAGTTGTAAAAAATAATCGCACGAAAATGTTGACGATTTAATTCCATTTTTGGGCCGAGATGAATCTTTTAAGTTACTGTAAACAACACAAATAGCGCTCGTATGTCAAAACGTTCTGAGTGCGTATAACCTCAAAAATGTCCAACTTTACGACAGAGCTGTCAATTGCCGGATTGTAACGCTGGGGTTGCCAAATCCCGAAACATAAGAGGCAACCCTCGTATGATATATATTTTCACAAGGAAACTCGGCAAATTGTAGACAGGTGTATTTTGTATGGCAGATCCTCAAGGGATTCGTTCTTTATTGTTTAATAACGCGTCTTTCTTGTTTAGCACTTTTCCAACTATTATCACGATTTTCAGTGCTCCGCTTATCGACGTTAAATAATACTTACGGGTGCCCTCAGATGTCCAACAACTTAATGCCGCTGTTCCAAGCAAAGAAAATGAAACGCCAGGATATGGGTGGTGATAAGTGCTTTTTTAATTTAACGGCTTAAAATGTAGTGAATATTCACAATGTCAGTTTTGACACTAAATTAGTAAATTTTATTAATATTTTTTAGCTACACAAACTTCACGGGTGTTTATTGATTTATTAGTAGGTCTTATTTCAGCCTATTTCACTATATTTGTTTTTATATTAAGGCTTCCTATCTACATTGATACTAACGAACAAGAAACCCGGTCGATTCCGCGCACTCGCTTTGAAACACTCGCATCGACTCAACTACTTTCTCTTCGGTTGGGGTGAGTTGTGCGCTGTGGTGAGAAAGACAATGAAATTTCCCTGCTGGCTCGACCAATAGGAGCGGATCTCCAGTGCATAGATCCTATCGAGGGTGTGTCCATTTGCGCGCGGATCACTTTGTTTGCTCGTGATGCGAGCTCATGGGTGGCCGAAACGTGGGAATGAAAATTCGTGAAAGAGCATCTTTGGGAAGAAGTGTTTGCAGCTGTCTAAATATTGCGCTGGGGATTAGGATGCGTTTGGGATGATTACACAATGAAAGTTGTGTTTACATCCATGACGATTGCATATTGCATTCTTAAAGAGTCACGGGTTGAGTTCCAGTGTGAGTATTTACACAGGTAATGAATTCGGCACTTGGCAGCTAGGCGCGAATTGCGCTGGTGCTTTGTAGGTTGCGTAAAAGCCGCCCTGAGTACAGATCATCATCATCATCGGCACTACAACCGGGAACAGGTCTTGGCCTTATTTAGCAAGTCCTGAGGCTTGTTAAATTTTCCATAATGATTTGTTTTTTCCGGGCAAGGTCATTAGTCTTGCGCCAGATACAACATGAAAATCTGTCGCGCACGTGTGGGACAGGAAACGCAGGCAGCAGGGGTTCCGCTGATTGTTTCTATAATCCGTTTCGGTTATGTAGTGTGGCAACCGAAATGTTTTCTTTTTAAAACAATGCTGAGATGCATTGATGTATGCGGTACTGGCATACTAATTTCTTCCAGGAAAAATGATATAACGCATTAATTGTGTGAATGTCCTTGATGCGAAAATGCTTGATGTTGGATACGGTTTGCATAATCGAAAGATGTTGAGATTGGTGGGAGAATGCTTGGGGGAGTTAATGCGCTTCATCATCATCATCATCGGCACTACAATCGGGAACCGGTCTTGGCCTTATTTAGCAAGTCCTGAGGCTTGTTAAATTTTCCATAATGATTTATTTTGTCTGGGCAAGGTCATTAGTCTTGCGCCAGGGGCTCCCCGACGGGGAATCGAACCCCGGTCTCCCGGGTGACAGGCGGGTATACTAACCACTATACTATCGAGGAGCCCAGTTAATGCGCTTGCATACGCGAAAAATGATAAAATCACCAGAGCTTTAGGACAGGAAGATTTCGAGGTAAGTGGAGAAGGCAGCAGTGGCGTTAGTAGAACCGCCGCACACCCGCTGTTACTTTATATTCCTGTGGTCCCTGATCTGTTTCATTAAGCAGTCTTCTATCCGAGAGATAGTATACGCACCAAGTAGTGTGAGACTTGTAGATCGCGCAACGCTTCTAGAATCCGATTCCAATTCACCGAGTTAAAAGCATTTTTAACATCTAGCGTCACCACCGCACAATATTTCTTTGTACCACCAGCCATCGTGCTCCAGCTATCGCATTGCGAGCGATGTCGCACACCACAGATAGTGGCTTACCGGTTGATCCACCTTTCCGAAAACCATACTGCGATTCAGAGAGCACCGATGTCCCCTCAGTGAATTGTTCCAGGCGAGTGGCAATTATTCGCTCAAGCAGTTTTCCTGTTGCGTCCAACATACACAGCGGTTGATAAGACGACGGCGCCTCTGGATTCTTGACACCTTTTGGTATAAGCACAAGCCGCTATTTTTCCCATCGTTTGGGAAATTGTCCTGTTTGAAGGCAGGTTGTGAAGAGACTGCTGAATACTTCCGGCTTTTTTGTTAAAGTAGTCTTCACTACAGCGTTAGGGATACCATCCAGTCCCGAGGTCTTGTTTTTTTTGACAACCCTTGCAGCCAAGAGCACCTCTTCGGTGGTCGCGGGAGGTATCTCTCCTTCAATGATACTCCACTCGGCTTGCACTCTCAACACCTCATCATACTGCGGGAAGAGGACAGCAACGATTCTTGCCATGTAAGTTTTACTTTTTTGCATTTAACTACTGTTGTTCTGTAGTACATGTGGAAACCCACATGTGTCCTATTGTCACTGCGCTCATCATTTTGGCGTCAGTGGAACATCCCCACGGCGCATTTTGGAAGAGGCCCATTTCACACACTCTGGCGCCATTACCAAGCAAAATGGTGCGTTTGGGGAACGGAGAATCCACATAAGATCCACGAAATACCATTGCATGACCCAAAAACGACTGTTTGGACCGGCGTTTACGCCAAAACCATCATAGGCCATTTTTCTTAAGATAAAGCGAAACAGTCGATGGCAACCAATATCGGTGTATATTGGCTCATTATGTCTGCCCACAAATACGTGAAAAAGGTCTGGACGTTTACTAGTTTCAACAAGACAGTGCGCCATGCCACACTGCAAAAGACATACTGTAGTTTATGCAACGAAAATTCCCTAGACGTGTGCTGTCTAAAAATGGCGTCATTAACTGGCCACTCAGAACTCCAAATTCGACCCCCGGAGGACTTTTTTTTGTGTGGTTGTTTGAAAAGCAAAGTATACCCCAGCATGGCTCAGACGATTGACGAGCTCAAGGCAAACATTCGTGTCGAAATCGGCTCTATACCGCCCGACATGCTCGAAAAACTGATGAAAAACCCAGAAAAAGGGCACATTTTGCTTTGGTAAATAAAGGCGTGCACTTGATGACTGCCCCGGGGGGCACTGAGGTTGGGAAAAAAGGATCGGAAAGGGTGGACCTAAATCGCACGCGGCAGGTTCGATAATTGAGATAGGATGAGATCCACTTAATCAGCAGGGGTTCAAAACCGAGGGAAGATAACTTGAAGAGAATGAGGTTATGGGAGGGCGAAGCTTGTGATTGTAGAGTAGGGAACGAATAAGAAAATAGAGTAATGGATTTCGGTATACAAGTGGGTGATGGCATCATAGTTGAACGAAAGACGGTCTAGGTAGTCGTTGATGAGGCGAAAATGATCCTCCGATGATCATACAAATCTCACCTAATCAGGACATCAAGCAACTTAAACAAATTAAATATTTGTTTACCCAAAAAATCGCCAAGAAATTCTTCATTGTAAGCGATGCCAAGACTCAGGACACTTGGCGGTCTCATGCCACCAGCAAAGACGTAGGGGCAGATGCGCAGAGGAACACGAGTTCGATGAATGCAAGGTAAATCCACAAGGCCTGGAACCTGAAACAGTACAAACCGTCAACGCTGATGGATCCATTACCACCAAAAAGATCACAGTAAAATGCTGTACCTACGCAATGCCCTCAGAGCTAAAACTTTTGCAAAGACGGAAATTAGCAACAACAATTAAACCAACATCAACGAAACCAACAGTATTGTTGGAAACAAAGTCAACCCGACCCAGAATATCGTACGCGGATGCAGCAAGAGGAAATCTCCACACTACCACTCCCCCTAACAACAATACTAAAAATTTCAATCTTCACATCATGGGATACATCCAAAGCTTACAAGCCATGCTAGCTCCGCTGAGGAAGATGTCAGAAACAGAAAAAAAAGGTCAGATTCTTCCACTAATAAGTTCCCATATTCTTTCCAGCTCTCTCTAAACTAACCATTATCTCCCTCAACACAGAATCCATTTACTCTAACATACTGTAGCGAGCTTAGGGTTCGCTGGATTGATTATTTTAAAATAAATAAGAGCCGTTAAATCCATTTTGAATTAATATAACACTTTATTAGTCCGTAATACAACCGTAACTTATACCGTACACTTAACGATTTCTTTACTTATCGCTTCCGTACTTATCGCGTCTTTTACTGCTTACTTCTCACTCGAGACGTATCGTTTGCTTCACTGTCTTACTTATCTCTAACTTATCCTTCCGCTCTGCGTGCGACGTATTTATACCGTTTTTTCTCATTCTGATTTGGTGTATCGTTTCCGTCCGTTCCATAGTCTTGAATGTTCTATTCCAGTTTCCCAGTACTTCCTAAAATAATCTAGTACTTTGTTTCGGACTTTCTCGAAGATTCCAGTACTGACTGTCATATGCGTCACAATACGTTAGCAACACCCCCGGTTGTTTGTTGAAAAGTTTTCCCCAGATATCCTCTTCCTTCCTGGCTCAAACCAAATTCCCGAGTTTCCATTCCCAATTATACTTTAGTTTCTAACCCCAGAACTAATGGATCTCATGGAGGTACCGGCATCTTAATTCACAAAAGATTTCAATTCAGTGAAATTAGATTCACCGATATATCCAGCATTGAATACACAGCTGTAAAACTTTTCTGTGAGAACAATAAAGTGCTCGTCTTAGCATCCATTTATATTCACCCTTCACGACAACCAGATTTCCCAGATACTGACATTTCGCAGATTATCCAACAGTCCGTTCCCGCTCCATTTATAATCGGAGGAGACTGGAATGCTCGTCATACAGCATTCAATGATAATAAATGCAACAAATATGGTCGCCAATTGCTAGCCCTCCTCCAGTCTTATCCATATACTTACATTGACTCCCCATTACAGCCAACTCGTGTCTCTAGCTCAGCCAGGTCAACAATCGGCTTCTTCCTCAAGTCCGACGATGTTTATTCAGCGGGTCTGTAGGGGTTTCTCTATCCTATAGGAGAAACAGCCCACAATTCCAACCACAATACCTACCCATTTCCTTGATAGGTATTTACCTGTAAAACATGTCAAAGGGACGCATAGCTAAACTCATTATTCTATGCAGATAATGCATAATTGAGTTTAGCTACAATCAACGACATACGGCAACACTATTGCGCTCACCATGGGATTTCTACCGGATATTCCATTCGTATTGGTTAGCAACAACCTAGTCAAACCAAGCGACGCGGTTGCGTCATAGTCCATAGGCTTGGGTATTTATTGAACATTCCACAGAATGGTATTATATCCCCAGCCGATGCGGCGTCCTATTGACTTTTCCCAGATCACCCATTCGCTTGGGATCAATGATCTCTTTTTGCTGGTGAATAACCTTAGCTATGTTTGCCCTCTCTCTCGTATTTCTGTCTTGCTATAGTGCGTTGACCTAAGAGATTGTCACTAGGTCAGTAGACCAGCCGTATACACGGCATTGACGCACACACACCTAACCAGATCCACCCTGGGTTATTGTGCTTTCCCTTTTGATTTCTCCATTCTGGCTACGCCCATCGACGTCGAACGAATACACAAGTACGTTTCGACCTGGATGAGTGTGGTGAGTTGGGGAACACACAAGAGAGCATGATTACCATTGGCAGATCAATGTGTAAAAAGCAGAAATTACGATTTCCACCCTAAATAGAGTTAGTCGCTATTTGTATCTGAACCTGGTTGTATCTGCGGATGAGATAGTTCGTTTAGTTCACGGAACAAAAAGCCCAAGGAGTCGTTCGATAGAGTTGGTGTACAAGTAAAGTTTTTTTTAGTTCCCGAAGCCTATTATTGACGGTTCACCTATATTCGCGATTTGCGTACGACCGACCAGCTGAACAGTCTGGCGTTTCCGTCACGTACTGCATTCCCTGCTTGACAGAAGTGAAATAGTAAATCATAGATATTCTGATTAATCCAGTGAGGCTGTGATTCATTTTGGCAAATACAATTAAGACCAATTTTTAGCTGTGTAATTAAGTTCAATCGATATTGTGCCATTCACCAGAAATAAAATTAAATAAATAAGAACGTGTTTTTTTTTCATTTCTTCCTTCGGAGTAACAAGTGTCGGGGGTTTGTAAGTGAATCCTGTGCCATACGTTGGCAACCACTTACTTCAACCCGCACAGGTCCACCTACAGTCTCCTTTATATTTCCTTCTGATCATGGTTCCGTTCACACACCTCGATCCAAATCCCCTCTCTCGATCCACTATACTCGTCAAACCCTGTCCCAAACTTCACCAAAACAAATTGGAGAAAAGTCAATAGGGACATAGCGATAAGTTTCTCTGACTTGTATATCCCTGAAGTATCTAACTTACTCCCTACTGAAATCGATCAAGCATCTTTACGAATAGAGCAAATTCTTAAGGAGGCTCTCAGCAACAACACCCCGACAACCATTCCTCACAACTATTTAGGAAAGCCTTAGCCCAGCATCCCAACCAAATTATTGCGCCGTAAAAAGCAGCTCCGCCGAAAACATCATACAAGATACTGCCCCTTTATTAAAAGCCAGATCCAACTCCTATCCACTCTGATAAATGAGCAGTTGAAAAAGTTCGCAGATGAAAACTACATCTCCACACTTAGTAACATCAAACCAAATCGTGATCTTTTCAAGAACATCAACCAATTAACTGGTCGTAAATATAAACCCCGAATTGACCATCTCATTAACCCAATCAGCAATAATATTGCCCAGTCCGATACGGACATAACAAATTGCCTCGCAGAACACTTTGCAAAGATTCATGAGCAAATTAATTCTCTCTCAACTCCTGGCTTCGAGAACACAGTAAACGAATATATCTCAAACAGATTATTCGCATCTTTTACTCCTTTCATCGGTGAATTTAACAACACAAACATAGCTTCACACCCCTTAGGCACTACAAATTTTCTAACTGCAGACGAATTATCCGAGATCGTAAGATCAGGAAATAACAAAAAGTCAACTGGATTAGATGGAATCCCACGTCTTCTATTTAAAAGGCTACGCCCACCGAATCTACTTCCCATCCTCATTCTTCTTAATCATATAATTAATGTATCGCGCTTCCCAGAGAACTGGAAAACTGCGGTAGTAATTCCTATTAAGAAGCCCGGTAGTAATAATAGCCCTTGCAATTATCGTCCCTATTAAGTACATTAAGTAAGATACTGAAACGCAAGATCTCCCAAAATCTTCTCTCATTTGCCAATGAGAATGCCCTCATCCCTAACTGTCAGTTCGGATTTCGTAAGCGACAATCCACATGTCATGCTCTACTAAAACTTACACACGATGTTACAACTGGTCTCCAAAACCAAAGCCCTACTGTGTGTATATCTCTCGATATTTCTAAAGTGTTTGATTGCGTCTGGATCTCAGGGCTTCTGTACAAACTGCACTCCATATTTAATATAAACTCGCACACAACAAACCTCTTAGCCTCATATCTTTCTGACAGAAAATTCGTTGTGAGAATAAATTCTTCCGTCTCAGAAACCCGCAACATAACCGCGGGTGTTCCCCAAGGCCCTATTTTAGGGCCAATTTTATATCTTTTATATACCGCGGAAATTCCTCAACCCGTATCTCCTAATGTTGTGATGCGGAACTATGCTTATGATACATTCATTTACTCTAGCAGCAAATTTGTTAAGGCTGCAAGAAACCGCATTAACAACTTCCTCCCTAACATAACAACATATTTCAATAAATGGAAAATTCACCTTAACCCAAATAAAACGCAGCTCATGTTCAAGGGCAAAAACGAGCACTGTACAAACAACACTAGACGCTGCCACACCAAAATTAAACTTAACCTAAACAACACTCTAATAAAACCCTCAAAACCCTAAAATATCTGGGAATCACTTTTTCTAATAACTGTTCTTTGTCCTCCCACATTGAAAATTCCCTTCATAAAGCCACAATTCAGCTTAATCTCTGTAGAAGAGTAATGTGGAAACATAATAGTCTCTCTCACAAAGTCGAACTGCTCATTTACAAACAAATTATCAGGCCCACACTCACGTACGCGTGCTCATTGTGGTACCATAACACTCCCTCCCAAAATTGAGAAATTACGAGTATTCGAAAGAAAATGCTTTAGGTATGTCTCTGGCTTACATCGTCGTCCTAACTCCTATAAGTAATATAGTAACGTCGAACTCTACAATACCGCTGGTATTGAGCGCCTCGATAGACGATTCCTCGAGCTGTCTATCAATTTTATCGGAAACCTACAAAATAATCCCAATCCCATAATAACCTCGCCCTTAGAGAACCCTCTAGATATCAGAATTAACTATCCCGACTGTCTCCACACCAGAAGATAATACTATTAAATTTATAAATACGCATCTTGTATCTCATAAAATATTGTTTGGAAAATGTATATATTATTATAATAATTACATTTAAGCAATTGTTACGAAATTAATTTTAAGTCACTGTATTACTTAAATGTACAAATTCTAATTATGGTTAATAAATACAGTTTTGAAAAAACAAAATCATATCTGAGATCAGTATCCCGCACTCAGTATCCAGGTTCGGTTGAGTATCCAGAATAAGTCTAGTAAAACTCAATACTAAAATTTCACAGTACTAAGTATTCCGAAGGTCTTATAAAGACTATACACAATAGGATCCAACTGATGTTCAAGCCAAGGAGGAGCTGACCAATAAAAGTTTACAGTATATGAGGGAGCACGGCGACGACCCCTTTGTAGGACGGTTTTCTCAGGAGCAGTCTATTAAAGAGATCCCACATCCTTTTCAGGATAAGTAGACGCGCTTCCTGAAGCTAAACCCCTACAGAATCTAACGGCGTTTGAATTACTTAATTTGGGTTATAAAATAAAAACAGATATTAAAGTAAACGTTTTAAAATAAAGAAAGATAATAAAATAAAAAAAAACCCCCGCTTGGTAGAAACCTTGACGCGGTGCGGGGGCTTAAAGTACAATGAATCACTCAGGCTATGCTGGCGGAGGCATATGCTTCCAGCAGGGTCATCCATGTCAGACAGGCTAGCGAGGAGTAACACACAAAGATCTACCACCCCTAATCCAGGGTGTTACGCGTCACCGTGCCTATTGGATGGTTTGCAGCCAGGGGTATACCGGCTGTATTATAACGGCGCCTCTCTGACACCGGGTCGAATCAGAGCAGTAATCAGACCTTACCACATCAAAACGGGGCTCTGATGTGGCGGGGCTCCTCGATAGTATAGTGGTTAGTATACCCGCCTGTCACCCGGGAGACCGGGGTTCGATTCCCCGTCGGGGAGCCCCTGGCGCAAGATTAATGACCTTGCCCAGAAAAAAAAAAATCATTATGGAAAATTCAACAAGCCTCAGGACTTGCTAAATAAGGCCAAGACCGGTTCCCGATTGTAGTGCCGATGATGATGATGATGATGATGTGGCGGACTATTTGAAACCCCAAGTCTCGTGGGATCAAAAATAAATAACCAATATACAAAAAACAATCCCACGAAAAACCCGGTAGGCGTAGGTGTGATGAGCCGACACAACCATAAGGGAAAAAATCATCAAGAAAACACCGACTCGGCTAAAAGAAGACGTAGGGAAAAACTGTAAAGCGGGATATACGCGTCGGCAAGTGGAATGTTCGAACGTTATATAAACCAGGCGCGATACAGACGGTCGTATAAAACGCAAAACAATATAAAATGGACATCGTCGCGCTTCAGGAAGTTCGACTCCCACATCAAGTAATCGAAACCAACGGGTTTACACTGGTGTGTGGAGGTACCGATACACATAACCTCGGAACTGGGTTCATCATAAGCAAGAAGATTACGCCCCATGTAAAAGATGTGCAATTCATTAATGACCGAATGTCGGTGCTAAAAATACAGGGCCCATGGTACAATTATGTATTTATAAACGTACACGCCCCAACAGAATCTACCGACGAAGAAACGAAGGGCACATTCTACGAGACCCTAGAGGAAGTATTTGATGGGATCTCATCATTCGATGTTAAAATCCTCCTCGGAGACCTCAATGCAAAAATTGGAAAGGAAGATATCTTCCAACCAACAATAGGTAAAGAAAGCCTACATGACGTTTCAAATGATAATGGTATTCGAATTATCACGTTTGCAGCCTCAAAAGATCTGGTAGTGAAAAGCACGATGTTCAAGCACAAGCAATTCCATAAAGCCACATGGATATCACCTGGCGGCGTAACGCGTAACCAAATAGACCACCTCCTCATAGACAAAAGACACCACTCGAACATCCTTGACATAAGATCATATAGAGGAGCAGATTGCGACTCCGATCACCTTCTAGTGATGGGCAAAATGAGAAGTCGGCTTGCAGCAAACCCACATGGACAGTCACGGGAGACGAGCAAAAAGTTCGAGATTGATAAACTAAAAGACCTACGTAAAAGGGCGGAATATCAAGACGAACTAACGAATAGATTTAGCATCCTAGAGAATGACAGCAGTGAGGAAGAGGAAGCCAATAGTGTGGACACTAAATGGGCATTGATCAGAGACACAATCAAACAAACAGCCCAAGAGGTATTAGGATTTAAGAAAACAATTAAGTCCAAACCTTGGTTTGACGATGAGTGCAGGGCAAAGATCGAACAACGTAAACGCCTCAGAATGATCCACTTAGAAGCATATGATGAAGTCAACGCAGTAAGATACGTGACAATTCGGAAAGAAACAACTAAACTTTTCAAACGCAAAAAACGCGAATGGGAGAAGACTCGGATCGAAAAAATCATAGAAAATGCCAGAGCAAAGAACAGCAGAGGTATGTATGCCGACATAAATTCAATTAGAAATGACTACCGAGGGAGAGCCAAAATAATCCGAGACACAAACGGCTGTCTGGTGACAGAAACAAAAAATATCGTGACAAGATGGAAGCAGTAGTTTGAGAACCTGCTCAATGTGCGCACCCATCAACCACAAATAAACGCACCAGACGTACATACAGCCGAGCCCCAGATCCCAGAGCCCTCTTTCGACGAAGTTGTAGACGCGATAAATCGACTGAAAAGCAACAAGGCTCCCGGAATCGATTGCATACCGGCAGAGCATGTGAAGAATGGAGGAGAGGCAACCGCTCGAGAGATCCACCAACTGGTTAAAATAATATGGGACAAGGAAGTCATTCCGGAAGAATGGAAAACCGCAATAGTCCTCCCCATTTTCAAAAAAGGCGACAGATCTGACTGCGAAAATTACAGAGGAATATCATTGCTCCGAATCACATACAAAATATTAACAAATGTCATACTGGCAAGAATCACACCATACGCAGAAGAAATATTGGGAGACTACCAGTGCGGATTCCGTCGGAACCGGTCAACAAGCGACCAGATGTTCACAATAAGACAACTGCTGGAAAAGAAGTGGGAATACGGAGAGACGGTTCAAAAAAGCTTACGACTCAGTCGCAAGGCAAAAACTCCACCATATTGTGGTTGAGCTGGGGATCCCGAAAAAATATGCCGCCCTCATTCAAATTTGCACCAACGAAAACAAAGGGCGAGTTAGAATAGAAAACCACCTCTCAGAACCATTTCAAATCCACCTCTCAGAACCAAAGAAATACTGCGGATTCCGTAGGAACCGCTCAACGAGCGACCAAATGTTTACAGTAAGGCAACTGCTGGAAAAGAAGTGGGAATACGGAGAGTCGGTTCACCAACTGTTCGTTGACTTCAAAAAGCCTACGACTCAATCGCAAGGCAAAGACTTTCCCATATTGTAGTTGAGCTGGGAGTCCAAAAAAATATGCCGCCCTAATTCAAATCTGCATGAATGACAATAAAGGAAGAGTTAGAATAGAAAACCACCTCTCAGAACCATTTGAAATCCGCGACGGACTAAAAAAGGGGATGGCCTCTCACCATGCCTTTTTAACCTTGTTCTCGAGTATGTTATCAGAAAGGTACAAGACGACAACACGGCCGGATCATCCCTGAACGGGGTCACACAAGTGCTCGCATATGCGGATGACATCGCCGTTCTGGGCGATAATCTAGAAACTATAAGTAAAAACTGTGAAATCATCATGCAAGCGGCAGAAGAGGTGGGCCTAGAAATAAACGAAGACCAAACGAAATACATGATTACGACGAGAGCAGGTGGACCTCAGAGAACACATATAAACGTCAGGGGCAAGATATTTGAAAATGTCAATGAATTTAAATACCTGGGAACGATACTGACGACCAGAAACGAAACGTCAAAGGAAATTAACAAAAGACTACATTCCGGCAACGCTAGTTAAATCTATTAAAATCCAAACTGCTATCCCGTAATATAAAGCTCCGTGTCTATAGAACCATAATCATGCCGATTACTCTATACGGATGCGAAACATGGGGTCTCACAAAACGGGAAGAGAACAAATTCCGCGTATTCGAGAATAAAGTTTTAAGGGGTATATTTGGCGGTAAATATGACGAGGCGTCAGGACAATGTAGGAAACTCAACAACCACGAATTGGAAGAGCTATACCGCAAACCTACAATAGTGAGAGTGATTAAGTCGCGAAGATTAAGATGGGCCGGACACGTAGCGCGAATGGGCGATGATAGGACCGTGCATAGAATTCTTGACGCTAAACTAACGCGGAAGAGACCGACAGGACGGCCGCGACGGAGATGGGAGGACAATGTTAGATTGGACCTCGAGGAGATCGGATCGGATGATCGAACGTGGAAGGAGAGCGCACAGGACAGGGAACAATGGCGGAGCCGAGTCGGTGAAGTCATGAACTTCCGGGTTCCTACAGGCCAGTAAATAATAAAAATAATAAAATAAAATAAAAAGTGTGTGTTTCATTAATAAAACTGAGTGGTGAAATGAAATCTCATATGAAATTTAAAATATCAATCGACATCTAAAAGCAAGCAATATGCACTCTTGCAAATCACAGTTGAAAGGCGAAAGCAACCAAGGTTTTCAAGAAGGAAATTGCATTCTGGACGACCTAATATAAAAGGGAAATTCCGAAGTCAAGTCCGCTCTTATTTGAATTGATTAAAAACCAAAGTCGTTCATAAAGTGGCGCTGGAGACGGTAAATTTGAATTATTTTTTCCACAAATTGGCGATCAAAAATTTTTGTAATTAAAAAATATTTAAACCGTCAATTAAGATGGTCGTATTTTAATAAACTACTAAAACAAAGTTGGTGGTGTCTCAATTAAAGACAGAGTCGACATTATAAACGGACGATAAAGACGGTCGGATTGTTTTGAATAAAAAAGCAAGTAGTATGATATTGAGAACTGAATATTAGGAAATTTGTCAGCGTAATGTAGGGTCGTAAACTAATTGAATATTGCGGTGATTAAAAGAATTCAATTAAGAGTAATTATGTTGCAAAGAGGATAGTACTGAAATGAATCCGACTGAGGCGCAACAAGCGAATTCAATGAATTTTGCAATTTCATGTATTTTCTGAAGGATAACTTGGACTAACTAACCTGTAAAATATCAGTTTGAGATCACCTTAAAACGCATCGAAGGAACGCTTGATAAATTTGTTTTTTTTTTTTCAGACCGCTGGGTCCTACCATGATAGGTGTTCGATCAAAGAAATTTTTTTATTTAAACTTCCCTATAGCGATTGGATACTACTGCACTATTAAGTGATTTATCATTTTGGCAAGTTATGGAATCTAGAATTTCAAGAGTTTACTGATGGTCTGAATTACTATGGACTTTTTCTTTCTTGTCTGTTCTCATTCAGTTACACCATTCACTTTTAGCAACATTTTTACCGTAGTCCTTACGATTAACGTTTAAATGAAAATCTGGAATGGAAACAATTAACAACGGGTGATATTCAAATAAATCAGATTCTTCAACTTTCCACAATTATACAAAAAAAAGTAAATCTATTTATCAAGTTGCAGTTCACAGACATGAATTGAACATTCGCTTCACCAGGCGAACATTTTAATCGCCTTACCAATTGGAGGCCTTATCTCAGGCTTATTATTGTTCCCTTCCCTCGTCATCTTCCGTGAATCCTGTATATCTAACATGTGTAGACCACGCTATAATGACGATCAAGTACCTCTCTCTGTGCCGCTTCGGAGCCAGGAGCATTCGCCTGCAAGTTAATTAAAGGTTTTCCCACACCACCGTCATAAACCACAAAACCAGATACTTTAAGTGTTTATCGTTATCATTTTCGTCAATCCGAGCACAATAATAATGCGGTAAACGAAAATGGTTGTACCGTGTTCAACAGGTACACATATGGTGTAAAGTATTTCGGTATTTTTGAGTATTTTTGGAACACCGTGGTTGTAAATTACACCGACAATAAGTCTCGCCACGTGATATTTGGCGTATTTATCCTGTGAATTCCAATGGGAACTGGAAACACCAGAAAACAGGAAAAGGGCGCCTATATCGCACCTGAATCTTCGCACTTACCTTAGCGCCTAGACAACCCCCAACAGAGTACCAGCAAGTGGTGTCTACTACATACTGCATTCAGCACACCCATAACAACGTAGACCGCCTAAACATAACACCCACTAGAGAAAACTAGCGCCTCAACTATTTATGGCGTTAGCATCCCGCGTCGAATGTATACCGGGTCGTTCCTTTTTCAGGAAGAAATCCGAAGCCGAAACTGGTTATTCGGTGTTTTCTGTTTACATTGACTGCTACAGGACCCGGCGATGGTCAGGGTGATGCAGCGAATACTCCTGTTCTCTCCTTGCTATCCAAGCCGGAATCGAGCGTAATGATGGGCACGTTGATCGTCGCGCATCATGTGGTTGTGCTTTGGTTAATCTCTTTCACATGGTCGGGAATTTCCTGGTTGCACTCGTTGTAGCTGCCCGCGTCTGAGATTTTCCAATCAACATGATCATCTATAAGCCGAAACACATTTCTTGTCTTTTCGCATTTTTGAATGGACTGCGACAAGACTGTAAACAGGTAGAGAGATTCAGATTGAGCTCCTGGTTCCGACTGATGACCAAGTGTCGAAAGATAAGTCGAAGGACATAGTACGTCTGGTTGTGGGCGACTGAGATCGGCTGGAAGTCTTTTGTTGTATTCGGAGTGTGAAGGTAAATTAATTTGCGAGCGGTAAGAATTTTGGATAATTACACACACCCTCGGCTGGGATTTGTGGTAAAACAAAAGTGTTTGTTGCATTAAGAGATTTGAAAACCGCGAGGATGGGCATGGATATAATTACCCGGTTGTTTTCTTTGTGGGTAAATCGAGAAATTCGTGACGTGATAGAAAGAAATGTGCGGTGAATGGTTTTATAATTACTTTTGTTCGTGAAGCAGCATGTGAGCTGTATAAAGGTTTTGAAATATTTCCTTTTGGGTTTGTCTTTTCCTACGAGTCCCACACTTCTACAATGTGGGCACACTTCAAGGTGTTTGATTGTCCACTAAGTATTTGGAAACAATGTGTTGGAAAATGGAATATTGAGCGAGGATGAGATAAGGCATATTTAACGTCTATGACCAAGAGGTCATTTCTCCTATCGAAAAGCATGTCGAATGAGAAGGTATTCCCTATTCAGGGGTGCGCTATGTAGCTTGACTGAAGTGGAAGCGCAATAATGTGTTGGTTCAATTGACATCACTTTTATTGTTGTAGATGGACAGTCAACTGGCTTCTTAATTTATTACAGAATAAGGGGCGTACATTCATAAATTCATAATATTTTAAACGCATATTATTAAGTGTTCTATAATATTTAATGAATAAATTAATAAACTCATTAAGCTATGGTAAATAAATTCCAACTACAAGAATAAAATGATGACTAGTTTCACACTTGTGAT
This sequence comes from Microdon myrmicae, assembly GCA_963931805.1. Classification (NCBI taxonomy): domain Eukaryota; kingdom Metazoa; phylum Arthropoda; class Insecta; order Diptera; family Syrphidae; genus Microdon; species Microdon myrmicae. Next base: position 65,011,176 of record OZ007498.1, read on the forward strand.
TGCTTGCACTAGAATCAAACAAAACACCAATCAATGGTTACTTCTTGAATAAATCAGAATAAGGTTGAAAATAAAATATTCGAGAGAAAACAAATCCAGTATAATTTGTTGATCCTGCAAAAATGTGGCGGAACTTAATTGTTCGTCACTATGACTCAGATGGATATGTGCTCCAACTGACAAATTTGTTCGAATGATCTTGTCTTTAGCTGTCATAAACTTAAGATGCCTTGTTGCACCAATAGAGGAGAGGACTTCTGCGTCAAAGTCCCGTCGGTTTACAGGTGAAAGCTGTTCAGGTTAGAGTGCTGGTGTCTATTTGCCATATATACGTTATGTTGATTTGTTATGTATCTCCTTAAACCCATGTTAAGTATGTTGACGATTATTCTACTAAAACTGTTATTAATAGTGGAATCATCAACACAAGCCAACACTTTTTTTTTTTTTACACAAACGCGCGCACAAAATGGTATTTTGGAGTACCCTTAAATGTCAGAGCACAATGCGAGCGGATGGAGAGGAAGTGGATAAGGAAAGGAGGTGTCGATGTATGGACATCACAACGACCAGGAAACAGATGATCAGGCAGAACATTCAAAATTCGTGTGGTTCGGCTAAAGAATGACTCTTTATGTTTATTTGTGCGCCTGAAGTCCACTTTCAATGCGAACTGATGCACATTCACAGATTGACGGGTATCGCGGGAAAATGTCTGAAGGGAGCGCATTCAGCAAGTTCACTTAAGCAATGACCGTGGTAATACCTATAGAAAAGAGATAGGCATGTTACGTTGCGCCTGTGTTGTAACGACGGAATTGATCGAATTACGGCTGAGTCCCCAATAAGTTTCACTAGTCGCTTTTGCATCCTGTCGAGCACGTGTAGTGCAGTTTTGGATGCCCCGGACCAAATATAGGAGTTGAATTTTATTTTAGGACGAATATACGCCTTGTAAATAGTGGCCATTTGGCGCAAGACTAATGACCTTGCCCGGAAAAAACAAATCATTATGGAAAATTAAACAAGCCTCAGGACTTGCTAAATAAAGCCAAGACCGGTTTCCGGTTGTAGTGCCGATGATAATGAAATAGTGGCCAGGTTGGATGAAGTGAGGTATCTTTTCCATCTCTTAAGGAACCCCATGCATTTGGCTGCTCTTTTCACAGCTTCAAATACGTAGTCATTCCAATTAAGAGTCGAATTAATTCGAGTGCCGAGGATTGAAAGTTCCTTGGCTTCGTCGATGCAAGTGCCATTCATCGACAGTATATTTACTTTGGGGTTCACCTTTGACGACAGGCGACAGCACTGAGTTTTTATGGCATTGCATTTTACTCGGTTCGATAATCCCCATTGATATATCTTGTTGAGGTTGGAATTTAGCGTATTAGGATAACCTGCTAATTGGTATTGACATTCGAAAAGTTTGGCCGGGAATGTTCGTATGAGTATGAGAAACTCAATGTTTTATCATCGGCAAACGAGTGGATTGGGGTGTGGGTAATTGACAAAAGATCATTTATAAAGATGGGGAAGAGAGTGGGTGAGTGTACACAACCTTTGGGAATACGTGCATTAATTTGATGGGAGGCAAATTTGACACCATCAAGAACGACTTGAATTGAACAACCAGAAAGATAGTTTCTTATATATTGTCCACTCTATATGAATGTAATTTTGATAAAATGAAAATACTAACAGGTTTAGAGTTAACCTAATCTAATAAAAGAGAAATGCAAAATTTTTCTAAATTTGATTGACTGATTGAAGGTGGAACCCCCATTTTTGTATAGCTTAATGCAAGCTTAAAATTAACTTAACATAAAACCTTACAGACTGTTTTAAAATCTAGACGTTATTCAATTATTCAATCGAAAAAAAGGAGAAGAAAACCAGGAAGTTGAAGATTACTGTGCGATGGGGGAGGTAGGACGTCAGGGAAGAGCGAGTGTATGTGGGGGTGGTGAACGCGGCCTTTGTGCGACAGTGGGGGGCATGTGTACGGGCTGATACAGGGGCGTGGTTAGGGAGCAGGTGGGGGGGTTGTGGGTGCGGTTGGAAAGGTGTAGGGGAGAACTAGTTTGAGGGAGGGTGAGGAGAGAATTGCAGGGTAGGTGGGTTATTGGAGGGGGGGGGGGGGATTTAGGACGGGTTTATTCTGAGACGTCGTTTAAGAGCGGGAGTGGAGATGTTTAAACCGAAGGAGGTGGGGAAAGAGTTGGTCTGTCCTAGCATACGCGAGATGGGTTCGTTAGGGCTGTACGAAGTGTGATGGGCGGGCACGTAAAACAATCGCGGGTTACGTACGTTACGGGGCAATGTTAAAGTGGAGAGCAAGCTTGGGCAATTGATTGAGCCAGACAGAAGGCGATGGACTACGATGATCTCGGCATGGATTTTGCATCTTCAAGTGTGTTTAGATTGATTAGAGGGAGCCGGCATCTGTATGGTGATAGAATCAGCGGATTTTCACACTTTAGTCCGCTGAGGGCAAGGCGCAAGAAACGACGTTGAACACCCTCAATCCTGCGAATATGAGTCACTAATACGGGGACCAGACCTGACTAGCGTATTCGAGTGGTGGTCGGACAAAAGTTGTGTAGAGTGATCGGGTGACATAGGGGTTAAGGACCCCAGCATTTGACAAACCCAAGGGCGGCGTTGGCCTTGAGGATTATGTAATCAATATGTGCGGTAAATTTGAGCTCCTTGTCGCATAGTACGCCCAGATCGCGATCAATTCAACCAATGCTATCGTATAAAGTATATAAATAGGTGAAATAATGGGATATTAAAAACCAGACATTTTTTCTTCGCCTGCCTAAGGGTGAATATCTGATCAATCGGTGATTTGTCTGGGATGAAGCCACACTGATATTGACCAATTATGACTTTGGCGTATGAGGCTATCCGATCTTGTAGGGTAGAGGAGAGTATCTTATAGGCGATACTCAACAATGTTATACCCCTAGGGTGGCTGCACAGTGCGATATCTCCCTTCTTATGAGTGGGGTAAATAATTCCACGACGCCAATTTTCCGGCCTCTCCTCTTGCTCCCATACGTGCACCACGATCTCATGAATTGCGTGATGTAACGCTGTCCCTCCTTGTTTGATCAGGTCAGCTGGTATGCCATCAGCTCCAGGGGCTTTATTTGATTTTAGCTGTCTAATGGCTTTTAATGTTTCCTCAATGCTTGGTGGCGACAGCATCTGGTCTTGGTCTTGCATTGGTGGAGCCTCCAATTCTTCTGTGAGCTGACCATTTAGCAATTCATTGAAGTGCACTTCCTATCGCTCCAGAATGCCTTCAGGATAGGTGATCAGATTACCCTCTTTATCCTTGCAGTAAATGTAGCGTGGTGTGTACCGCGTCATACTGCGGATTATTTGGTAGAACTTCCGCGCCTGGTGCGGACCCCGCTCTCTACTTTTCTCTATTTCCCATACTAGGCTTTTTTCGCAGGTACTTTTCTTTTGTTTGTGAAGTCTCTTTTCAGATCTTCTGAGCTCTTTGTATATCTCCTCGCATACCCGTCTCCTATGAGACTGCTGCATTGCCCGGTATGCAGCATTCTTACTTTCAGTTGCTAGTTTGCACTCATCATTGAACCAGTCGCTCCGATCTCTACGACGACTGCATAAGAATGAGTTGGCAGTACTAATGACAGTATTCTTAAGGCGTGTTAATTTCTCTTCTACGCCCAGCATTCTGGCCCCTGGACTTACTCTCTCTCCGTCGAGCTCTTCGAGGGCGAGTCCTAGCGTAGGAACAATGGTGTTACTGGTGTTCTCATTGCGTAAGGCAGCCGTGTTAATTCGAACTTGATCCGCGGATGCAATACGTTTCCGTAAAGCAATCCGCGCTCGGAAAACTGTACCCACAAGATAGTGATCGTGATAGTCGACGTTGGCTCCCCGGTACGTTCGTACCGTCATTAGGCTCGAGGACAATTTGGTTGCAAGTGGCTCCATCAGGTGATACCCAGGTGGCTTTGTGGATATCTTTAAGCGGAAACCTGGTACTCGCAACAACCAAGTTTTTTGATACCGCCAGTTCGATGACTCGTAGTCCGGTCGACGCTCTCGTAGTATTCTTCCTTTTCGTCGTCAGGGGATTCCACTGTAGATACATGAACGTTTATGAGGCGTATATTCCTAAACTTGCCTCGAACGCGAAGAGTGCATAGCCTTTCGTTTATTGCATTAAAGCCGATAATTGGAGGCTTCAGTTTTTGGCTGACTAGAAAGCCTACCCCGAGCACATGGTGTTTCGCATGACAGCATGACACCACTCCTCGTCCATCTTAGTGCTTGTAATACTGTTATGTCAGCCTTATATTCGGTCAGAAAATCGGCTAGCTGCTGTGCAGCTCGAGCTCTGTATAGTGAGCAGACGTTCCATGAGAAAATTCTTAAATCGTTTAGCCATTTTCGTTTCCGTGGTCGTCGTCGTGTATCCGGTCCATATCCGAGGCTTGTTAAATTTACGGGCAAGGTTATTAGCCTTGCGCTAACCTTTCTCTGCATGCATTGGTTGACCACTTGGCGGGTGCCAAAGTATCTATCCAGGGGTGTCACGTGGAGACTGCATGTCATCTTGGATTGAACAGGGACAAGAAGGCATCCTGGCCTTCGCCGACTTGAAAGCAATCAGAAACTTTTCCCTGTGTGTTCGCTTTCATCCCCGCAGAATCTCATCAACTGCTACAATGTTATCCTACTCACAAACATCTTCAGGCTTCTTCGAGTTATTTCCAAGAAATTTGACATCACGAGACTCTACGACTATCCTTGAGGCCGGTATCCACACGCGAAATCCTTTTCTCTCTGGTGTATATCCAACAAACATGCTTTCTACAGACATATGCGCAAATTTGTCTTTTGAAGGATAATCTAAATAACTAATATAGCACATCGTGGATACCTGTTTCGGCAAAGGACTTATTGCGTTTGGAATGATAGTGAAGAACGTGTGATTCGAACTGACGCTATGATATTTATTGAACCTAAGCGTAACACATCAGGCTACTGGCCGTGTTTTGAATTCGATTTTTAAACTCAATTATATTCTACTTATGTGAATTGTTTTGTTATCGCTATGGTATACGGCTCTGATGTATTTTCTTATTCGATCTTCGTTCGGTGTTCTTCACTATTTGCTTGTGTATTGTGTGTGTATCTGTTAGAGACACTACAGACTGACTTACAGATATTGAGTTTCAAATCATGTTGGCATTGTCTACCTTATTCCTATTCTATCCATCCGTGCGTTTCGACAATATTATTTCTATGAAAAACGAGCGATTCGAAATAACGACACGAAATGTTTTTTATTTGTTCGTACTCAAAATGACGACACTTTATTTATAAATATTCGAACAAGGATATATTCGAATTCACAACGAAAACACTTTTTTGTTCGATAACGAAATGAATTGACAATAATCTAATTGACAACGAACGAAAACTAACCTTAATAACGATAAATGAACAACGAATATTCTCCAACGACAACGAATAATAACAAAACTAATGTTGACAAACGAACGAAAAACTGACTAATTTACATACGATGGTTGCGTTTTATATTTCGGGATTAGAGAACAAAACAAATATTGATCATCGAAAATCACTTTATTGTTTTTCAAAATATTCCCCATGAAGATCTATACACTTTTGCATGCGTTTGAACCAATTGTCGAAGCACTTTTGCCACTCTGATTGAGGTATCTCCAACACATGCATTCTGAATGCAGCAACCGCTTCTTCAGGTGTCGAAAAACGTTGCCCTCTCGGTTTGTTTTTTACGTACGCGAATAAAAAGAAGTCATTCGGTGCCAAGTCCATCAAATCGATGTTTTGGGTGCTCAAAAATGCAGTTGTCGCAGCCGATGTGTGAGAGCTCGCATTGTCGTGGTGAAGAGTGGTCTGTCTTCGGCGGTTGGTTTTCCTGATTTCTTGGAAGACAACTGGCAAACAAATGGTTGTGTACCACTCAGAATTGACTGTTCTGCGTTGTTCTAGTGGTACGGTTGCGACATGTCCAGTTTTTCCGAAAAAACAGGCGACCATTTGTTTGGAAGTGCTTCGTGCGCGAACAACTTTTGTTGGATTTGGCTCATCTTGAAACACCCAGACAGTTGACTGCTGTTTACTTTCGGGCTCATACGCGTAAATCCAAGATTCATCACCTGTCACGATGTCATAGACGTGTTTCTAAGCACCGCGACCGTATTTTTTGAGCATTTCTTTCGACCAATTGATACGAGTCTTTTTTTGGGCGATTGACAAATTGTGTGGGATCCGACGCGAACAAATTTTTTTGACAGTCAAATGTTTATGCAATATTGAATGTATGCTGGTCCCACTAACGCCTAAGGTTGTCTCAATCTCACGATAGGTCACATGACGATCTTCCAATATCAGTTCGCGCACAGCATCAATGGTTTTCGGAACAACAACTGATTTTGGACGGCCTTTACGAAATTCATCTTGGAGTGAACTACGACCAGGATTGAATTCACCATACCATCGATAAACACTGGTCCTTGATGGAGCTTCATCGCCAAAAATTGAATTAAGTTCATCCATGCACTGTTGCTGAGTTAATCCACGCCGAAAGTTGTAAAAAATAATCGCACGAAAATGTTGACGGTTTAATTCCATTTTTGGGCCGAGATGAATCTTTTAAGTTACTGTAAACAACACAAATAGCGCTCGTATGTCAAAACGTTCTGAGTGCGTATAACCTCAAAAATGTCCAACTTTACGACAGAGCTGTCAATTGCCGGATTGCAACACTAGGGTTGCCAAATCCCGAAACATAAGAGGCAATCCTCGTATTTACATGACAATTAAAACCAACTAACAAAACTGGCAGTAACGAAAACAAAACAGTGTTGCTAAACATGCAATTATTATAACAAAAACTATAGAATAAAATTAAGTTATAATATTTAGACTAAATTATATATGATGTTGAAAGAGATTAAATTGTTGTGATGATAAACCGATGTTGAGTCAAGCCAGGCTGCGACAGCTATTAATAACTTCTTTAATGGTTGCATATTACGATAAATAAAAACCCTTATTGTAAAACAACTTTTGCCAAAAGCCTCGATAGCTAGTGTTATTAGATTTAATTTAATTCATTAACACGGTAATAAGTAAATGATAAACAAAAGTAAATAAATAAATTACAAAATTACCAAATGTTGTTAATTTTCAAACGAAAATATACCTGAGAAAACACCAATAATTTTTAATTTGTTTTATTCGCTTATTACTTAGTAAGTAGTTTACAGCAAAAACATCTTTCTCCTTTAGCCAGTTATATTTTAGTGTTCGACTTAATATATAAACAAATGTAGTCGGTAATTCACTTGTGTAGAATGGTTAAATAAATAAGCTAGATGTTTTATTAGCCATTACTCTGAATTCTTCCCACATATCTTGTAAGTTTAAAGTAAAGTTAGCAACTGTAAATAAAATAAATAATCCGTATCAATTTTCTTTTTCACTTTAACCATAGACCATCTTCGTCCATCGATGGGTTAGTATAATCTTCTAGCATTAGTCTCGAAATCACGTTCCGGTTACATTCGAATACACTAAATATTTATCTTCGCAGTGTATTGTTGAAAAAATAATAAGTCTTTGGAAATTTATAACACCAACATCATGGTTATAAAGATGTCATTGACGCAATTGAATTTAATTTACAATCAATTAGGCGATATGGTGTCTACGCAGTCCGAGTCCACCGATGGCCAACAGCCTACATCGTCATATCAATTCTCAGCTAAGTCGAATTGATATCTGTTTACCACGAAAACAAACAAACACCCGATGTGCCTTTCTCCAAGGTTTCGATACTCCTAAAACGATCTTAGATACAACATATTTAGGAAACTTCAGACTTTCCCATTTTCGAATACAAGAGCTGTCTTTCGATCGCTTAGAGGGCATTTACCCATGGGGCATTCATTCATACCTACTCGTGCACACATATGTGTCGTATCTAAATCATTTAGTTTAGGATGCAAGTGTTGCTTGCAATGGCCCAGTTCACTACCGCGGTAGATACTTCCCAAATGGAAAGAGATATTAGAACTAATTCAACCCCATGCCATTACTGTGCTGCATACGACTAGATGATTTGGTGAGCAACATAAATAGCATTCAATTAGTTCGTATCCGATGATCACCTAGTGTTTTAGCTTCCGATTTACATTACTGCGTGTAATAAATTCGTCTTCCCGATTGCTGGCGAATGAAAAATTATACGGCCGTTTGTTGGATAATTGCTGGCGGAGTGAAGTTTGCCATTGACGCACAATGAAAATTGTAAATTAATATATTTTCAAACAGAAGTGCAACGATAGCGATAATCAATAGCGATTGATGAATTTATCGCATATACGATATCGATTTCATAGGAAAGAAAACATACGAATGGAATGTATTATCAGGTGGGTCTGGTGTCTGGAATGTCCTTTGTCGTGTGGCAATAATTTGTTTATGTTCGCAACAACATCTCAATTTAGAGTTCCCCTCTTTCCCAATTTAAGGTCTCCATCTGCTATATGTATGTTTGGTGTACCAATATTTAAAACAAGAAGTATTTTATTTATTTATCTAAGTTTTATATATAGTAAATATATTTTATTTCAGTTTTATTTATTATAATCATATTTTATTTATTTTTTAACAAGCTTAATTCTAGTGATTTTGCTTTTACCTTTTTTCTTCTTCTTTTTGAGTCATCGTTAATCCTCATTCTTGTTATTGCCGTTTTCATATTTTTTTAATTGTTTGCTTTCGTCGATTTAATTTAATTATTTCACGCATATAGCAGTGAATATTGGCGCAACCTTCAATTTCATGGTGTGAAACAAAAAATCATAAAACACTGTTTTGTTATATTTAACTTGGTAAATATTTAAAATGTCAAAAAATACTTCAATTAAAAGTTGAAAATCTTTTTGAAACTCTGGCGGAATTCTAATGACCTTGCCCGGAAAAAACAAATCATTATGGAAAAATTTAACAAGCCTCAGGACTTGCTAAATAAGGCCAAGACCGGTTCCCGGTTGTAGTGCCGATGATGATGAAATCTTTTTGAAACACGAAGTGTTCTAATAAGAAGGAAGGAAGTTAAAAGTAAATAAAACCGAGTACATGTGAAAAATTGGTGATTTATTTATTGCAGGGCTGGCCAACATTTTTGGGAAAGCAAGGGGACAATTAAAAATGTTATGTAATGACAACATATTATTTGCTGTTAAAGTTAATTTAAATCTTTTATAATTTCCCTTGTTCATTTAATTTTTGTTGTTTTCAATTTTAATTCTTTTTGATTTTATTTGATTGGTTGAAATAATAATAAAAATTTGTAATAACAATATTAGTAAACAACATTTACTACGTAATACATGAAAAATGATTATTCGTTAATGAGAAGGTTGAGATTGTATTTCTTGACGTAATTTTTTCAAAATCATGATAGTACTTTGCAACCGCCACTCTTGAATGAATGAATGAAGTGAGGACAGAACCCTCATTTTATTTCGCTTACTACAAGTGGTATACCATAAACATATAAACATATAAATAGACTTACGAACTAACTTAAAAACGAAGGCATGGGGGTGGGGGATTAACTTTAAAGTAACTTAAAAATTGGGGAATGGGGAACTAAACAAAGATGGATAGAACAATAGTACAAGCGGTAGGACAGGGAAGGGAGCCGTGAGGCTATGGTATGAGTATGAGTGCATGAGCGTGTAATTGGTGAGCGGTGTGGAGCCAGGAGGGGTAAGAGAGGAGACGATATTTGAGAGCGGAAGAGGTGAGATTGAGGTCAATGAGGGTGGGGTGAGTCTCCCCACTCCAGCATTCGCAAAATGGGTTCATTAGAGCCGTAAGAGGTGTGATTGGTGGGCAAGTAGAAGAGACGAGGGTTTTGCAGGTTTCGGGGATTAGTTGAAAATGTGATGCAGGAGAGCAGGCTTGGTAGTTGATTGAACTTGAGAGTAGACAGTGGATGAAGAGGATTTATGGCATGAATTCTGCACTATTCAAGTATGTTAAGGTTAATTAGATGAAGACGGCTTGTTGGCGACGTAACATACGAAGCCGAGGACGCAGCAGCACACGACTGCCGACTGGCGGACTGAAGATCGGCAATTAATACCAGTCTGTTTTACAGATATTATCACGGGTGCTGTTCTTCGGAGATTCGTGGTATTGTTCCACGCAATTCGGCTTATATGCGCTCCACGAGACAATCCGACGGACCGCACCCGTTTGTGGTTCATCTCCCGATGGCACGAACATCCCTGCATCAGAACTCGTTTCGTTACAGAGCGGGGAAGCTGTGGAACTCCCTTCCCACGCGCGTATTCCCGGAGAGTTACAACCTGCAACTGTTCAAAAAGAACTGCAACAGTTATTTGATGGCATCTCGGGACGCCCGCTCGGCGCTATAGGTTCGCCTCTCCCGAGAGAAGTCTAATAAAAAAAAAGTCACTCTCTTTGTTCCTGTGACAAAATGTGAACGAGGGAACGGTGACAAAAAAGCTAAAATTAGCGGCAGTTGGGGAGTACAACCAGTACAACGCAAGCACCGGGCAAGACTATAACGCCCGTCATCCAAAGCAGAGTGCGGCTTGGAGGTGCACAACATAAGGAGATCGTGTAACAGATCAGTTCTATATAAACAAATAATAATTAAACAAATAAATACTTATGGATATAAATATATCATCATCATCGGCACTACAACCTGGAACCGGTCTTGGCCTTGTTTAGCAAGTCCTGAGGCCTACACGGGGGTAGAATCAGAGGATTTTCCCAATTCAATCCTCGGAGGGTGAAACGCAAAAAACGACGTTGTACGCTTTCGATCCTACGTATATGGTACGAATAGTGAGGTGACCAAACATGACTAGCATATTCAAGAAGGGGCTATATAGAGCGAACGGGAAACGTAGGGATTAGAGAATTCCTTCGACCGGCGTTTCAAAAACCAAGGACACAGTTGGCCTGGCCTTGAGAATAATGTCATCAATATGTGGTATAGAGTTAAGGTCCATATCACATAAGATACCAAAGTCACGAATCGATTGTACAGGTGATATCTGTTGCTTGAATAAGACATAGGAACGTAGCGGAGAGGGGGATGGTTTACGGGAGAAGGTGATTGAGTGCCATTTGGCAATATTTAGTTCGAGCCAGTTGTTTTGGCACCAAATTGAAAAGCGGTCGAGATCCATCTGAAGGAGCCAGGAGTCGAGTGAAGAGCGGGTCGTTTTGAAGAGTTTAGTGTCGTCCGCGTGTAGAGAGATGGAGGAGTGCTTGATACTGGAGTCGATATCATTAATAGAAAGAATAAATAGGAGGAGTCCAAGATGACTGCCCTGGGGAACCGCTGACTTGGGAAGAAAAGGATTGGAAAGGGTGGATCTAAATCTGACCCGGTAGGTTCGAACGTCAAGATAGGAAAAAATCCACTTAATCAGTAGGAGTTCGAAACCAAGGGAGTGTAGCTTAAAAAGGATGAGATTATGGGAGATTTTGTCGAAGGCCTTGCTGAAATCGGTTGTGATTACATCGTCCTCGTTACCATTCCCCAAGGCATGGAGAGTGTTGGATGAGAAATAAACTAGATTGGTGGGGGTCGACCTACCCGTAAGGAAACCATGCTGGCTCGGTGAAATGATGGATTTGCAGCGAAAACATAACGCGTTGTAAAGAATGCCTTCGAACAGTTTCGGAATTTGTGAAAGATAGAACATGGTAGTTACTAATATGTAATAATATAAAAGACGATTTCCAAATATCCAGGAATTCACCTTGTTAAAGTGATAGATTAAAGATCGTTGGGAGCGGGAGAGAGGGAGAAGAAGAACATTTTTTTAAAAGGACGGCAGGGAGTCCACCAGGGCAAGGGGTTGAACTCGTCTTTAAGTAAGTTTAATTTTTCTTCAACTAGGTGATGCTGAATAAGTTGAAAGATGAAGGAGCCAAAAGAGAATACAGGCAGATCTTTGAAATAAGATGGGTTAGACTCGAGAGAATTGTCCTTGAAGGATTTTTTAAAGTGTTATATAACGGCATTGTAGATTTCCTTATAGAGAGCGGCAGTAGCTTCTTCTACCTCTAGGTGTTCAAATCGGAATGCGATTCTGCTAAGATGCTCATTAATAGGGGAAAGTTACCTTTGCGGAAGTTGTAGGAAAAGTTGACGTGTGGTGGTAAGATTTGGGGTAAGTATTAAAGATAAAGGGATACGAGAAGCGGGGTTGTAATTTTCGATGGTTGGGAGGGCGTGCGGACTAAGGGCAACTGAAGAATTATAGGCCGGTTGTAAACACAAGGCTAAGTTGCATCTTCATATGATTTGGCACATTACTTATTTGACGGAGACTTGAGTCGGTGACACCGTCTACAAAGAGATATTCCTTGGTACTAGTAGAGTTTTGAGGTGTAAAAGGATTGTTCGTCTGACAATCCCACCAATCACCAATAACAACGATATCGTCTAGGGAACTACTTAACACGGTTAAGTAATCAACGGCTGCTATTGCCAATTCGTATGACACGATCGGCTGCGAAGGAGGTATATAGAAACACATGACGTAGTATAAAGACTTTGGGCGTTGTTCAATTTCTATTGCGACATAGTCTTGATTTGGAGAAGAAGAGATGGCAATAAGGGAGGGTGGTTGATTAGGGTCAAAAAGACTCGCCCTTATTGGAAGAGGTTATTTTCTTGTGAATATATTGACGAAAGGCCGAGAGATCTTTCGACACTTTTTGTGTCCCATTGAAATTTTGGTGGAATTTCATAAACAGGTTGCGAAGGCTAGGAAAGTTGGTAGGTAGGCCTTCCTCCTGAATGGAAACCGCGACGCTGGTTTTCGTTTTACCTTCATAGCAGACTGAATCAGATTTGTTTGGAAGTACGGAAGATAGAGGCGGACATTTTCGTAGGTAATTTTTTTTCTAAGATTAGATAAGGCGTAACGACATTCAGATGAATTGATGGATTGTTGTGTGTTTTTAACAGTTGGAGGTAAGAGGGGATCAATAATTGGTCGGGTGGGGGGGGGGGGGGGTGGAGCAAGGGCGAAGTGTGGATGTGGAATGGGGTGGTACGACATTAGGTCTTAAGTTGAGTTCGGCGGACGGGTGGAAAGCTTCTTGGTGGTGGGTGGGGGGTTGGGTTATTGGAATTAAGGGTTTTGTGCTGTGGAAGTTGGTATACCTGGCACCAGTTTTGAGGTCAATAGGGGGAAGGGACTAGAGATAAGGGCAGAATGTGGTGTAGGGCGAACAGTTATGTTGTGATTAAGAGGGGAGTTATTATGGGCAGGTAAAGAGGAGGGTCTAGAGTGACCGATGCTGAAGCGGTTAGAGTTAGGGAGAGGAGTTGGATTAAAATTTGGGTTGGAATAGGATTTTGTGGCTCGAGTTGTCATTATTTTGGAAAGACGGGTGCAGATGTGACCAGATTTGGAGAAAGGAGGATGGGTATGCATTTGCGGTGGATAGGACTTAAGATCTTAAGCTGACATTCAAATTTTCATCCGTATTTTTAGTTTTTTATAAATAGCATTGATATTTACGTTCTTCAATTAATTCCCAAAATTCCTGGTCGATGTTAATAACTTTTAAAGCGACATTATTTTTTAATTATACAATTTAAAGGCTAGATCATGAAATAGATTGGAAATAAAATATAAGAAATAATTTAATTTATCGGGAATCGTGTGGTGGGTACACAATAAACTGCTTATGGGCCCACTTGCGCAGACTGTATATATTTCCAGACATTGCTCATTCGACAACTTCACCACTATAAAAATGTAAACTTTGACTGATGTTTTGACAGCGGCAAATACTGAAAAAAAAATGAATGCACTCGTATTAAACATCAAAATTGACATATTCCTTAAAAAAACCTTGTATATTTACCGTTATAGTTATACGATTCAGTCTTTTACTATTCACTCTTACCATATATTATTCACTCTTATAGTATTCACCCTTCTAATTCATATCATATTAAATAGGTCATACATTTTGTTATGCATTCCACGCATTTTATAAATACATTTCTAAGTCCATTGAAAATATGTAAAATCAACACTTCAAAATATTATCCACCTAACATTGCAGGTGATTTCACTCCGTCGACACATTGGCACAATTTCATAGTTCAAAATATTCCGTCAAACAGCTAATTATCCGCAGTCTGCATCTTCTCCAGTATCTATTGTTCTATTTTCTTCCTAATTGGACGTCGGGAACTGTTGTTTTTAAACAATGCGCCTATAGAATGGCTTGTCTCACAATTTGTATACTACAACCACTAGACGATGTAGCGCTGGGGGGAGCAATGAAACAGGGCGAAAAATTCTTTTCTCCACGTTTATTTTTGGTGCAAATATTTTTGAGAAGAGCATCATCATCCTCCCGTTTACTTAATGTAAATATTTAAATATTTATAAGAAAAACATTCGGCTGTTGTTTGAGAAAACACTATATGCGGACGCAATGAGTTCGAAAACATGATTTGTTCGTGAGCGTATTTTGGTCATAAGTTTCATGTACTCATGTCATTTTATGCCTTCGGTCTTGTTACCCTTTCTTTTTCAATCATAGAAAAAGTAAATCCGTTCGAATTTAGTTATCGTAGAATTTCAGTGTTTTCTATTGTTCGGATCAGTTGGTTGGTTAGGTAAATAAAATTCGTTTTGGTAGGCATTGTCATGGTTATTCCGTCGTGTTAACAAGCAAATAGCAAGCGCATGAAAGAGCGAGATATTATTAGGATTATAAAATCCAGGTAATGTAAGTAAAAGCAATATGGTGTTTTATCTAGATAACCAAACACAGACTCTATACATATAATGTTTACTATCGACAGTTCAATGTACGGAAACTATCAGCGTAATTTACGTTTAGAATGATTAATGAAATAACATTGAAATAACCTACTGGCGGGAAGAAAGGACTTTTCGCCCCATTCTTTAAAATTCATCTTCATTTGAAAAATTGCTGTTTCCGGTTTCCTCCTTATTATTTTTTTGGTTATTTCTTTCTTCTTTGCTCACTTTATTTTTTGTTTTCTTGATTTTCGTGTTTGCCTCTTATGTCACTTATTAGTCTAATTTTATAATTTCCTGGCTTAGGATAAAAAACAATCCCACAAACAAGGTTGGTAGAAACCATGACGTGGTGCGGGGTGTTACATGAGAATGAATCACTCGGGCTATGCTGACGAAAGCGTACCCTGCCAGTAGGGTCACCCATGTCAGACAGGCTAGCGAGGAATAACACACAAAGATCTACCACCCCTAAACCATGGTGTTACGCGTCACCGTGCCCATTGGATGGTTTGCAGCCAGGGGTATATACCGGCTGTATTATAAGGGCACCTCTCTGACACCGGGTCGAAGCAGAGCAGTAAGCAGACCTAACCATATCAAAACGGGGCTCTTATATGGCGGACTATTTGTAACCTCAAGATTCGTGGGAACAATACTTAGTGACCAATATACACAAAACAATCACACGAACAACCCGGTGGGAGACTCTAGAGGAAGTATTTGATGGAATTTCATCATTCGATGTTAAAATCCTACTCGGGGACCCCAATGCGAAAATTGGAAAGGAAGATATCTTCCAACCAAATAGGTAAACAAAGCCTACACGCCGTTTGAAATGATAATGGAATTCGAATTATCACGTTCGCACCGTCAAAAGATCTGGTAGTGAAAAGTACGATTGTGCTTGAAACAATCAAATCCATAAAGCCACATGGATATCACTCGACGGTGTAACGCGTAACAAAATAGACCACGTCCTCATAGACATAAGACACCACTCGAACATCCTTGACGTGAGATCATACAGAGAAGCAGATTGCGACTCCGACCATCTCCTAGTGATGGGCAAAATTAGGAGTCACCTCACAGCAAAGCCACACGGGCAGTCACGGGAGACGAGCAAAAAGTTCGGCTTTGATAAACTAAAAGACCTGCGCAATAGGGCTAAATATCAAGACGAACTTACGAATAGATTTAGCATCATAGGGAATGGGCGGAGTGACGAAAAGGAAACCAATAATGCGGACACTAAATGGGCATCGAACAGAGACGTAATCAAACAAACAGCCCAAAAGGCATTAGGATTTAAGAAAACAATTAAGTCCAAACTTTGGTTTGATGATGAGTGAAGGGTGAAGATCGAAGAACGTAAACGCCTCGGAGTGATCCACTTAGAAAGATATGATGAAGTCAACGCAAAAGGATACGTTACAATTCGGAAAGAGACAATGAAAACTTTCAAGTGCAAAAATGGTCGCGAATGAGAGGATACTCGGATAAAAAAATCCTAGAAAATGCCAGAGCAAAGAACATCGGAAGTATGTATGCTGGCGTACACTCCATTAGAATTGGCTACCGACGGAGAACCAAAATAATTCGAGACGCAAACGGCTGTCTGGTCACAGAAACAAACAATATCGTGGCAAGATGGAAGCAGTACTTTGAAAACCTGCTCAATGTGCGCCCCCATCAACCCCAAATAAACGCACCAGACGTAAATACATCCGAGCCTCAGATCCCAGAGCCCTCTTTCAACGAAGTTGTAAACGCACAACAAACTGGCAGAGCTTATGAACCATGGAGGAGAGGCAACCACTCGAAAGTTCTACCAACTGATTAAAACAATATGGGATAAGGAAGTCACTCCGGGAGAATGGTAAGCTTCAATAGTTATCCCCATCTTCACAAAAGACAACAGATATGACTGTGAAAACTTTAGAGAAATATCATTGCTCCCAACCACATACAAAATACTAACAAATGTCACGCTGGCGAGAATCACACCGCACGCAGGAGAAATAGTGGGAGACTACCAGTGCGGATTCCGTAGGAACCGGTTAACGAGCGACCAAATGTTCACAGTAAGGCAATTGTTGGAAAAGATGTGGGAACACGGAGAGACCGTTCACCAACTGTTCGTTGGCTTCTAAAAAGTCTACGACTCAGTCTCAAGGTAGAGGTATTACTATATTGTAAAAATACGCCGCCCTCATTCAAATCTGGATGAACGAAAATAAAGGGCGCGTTAGAATTGAAATGCATCTCTCAGAACCATTTGAAATCCGGGACGGGGATGGCCTTTCACCATGTCTTTTCAACCTTGGGCTCGAGTATGTCATCAGAGAGGTACAAGACGATCACACAAGTGCCGTTTTGGGCCATAATCTAGAAACTGTAAGTAAAAACACTGAAATCATCAGCCAAGCGGCAGAAGAGGTGGGCCTAGAAATAAATGAAGACAAAACAAAATATATGATTACGGCGAGAACAGGTGAACCTCAGGGTACACACTTAAGTGTCAGGGGCAAGATATTTGAAAAAGTTAAAGAGTTTATTTATCTGGGAACAATACTGACGGCCAGTAACGAAATGTCGAAGAAAATTAACGAAAGACTACACTCCGACAACGTTAGTTGGCACGCAGTCAGTACACTGCTGAAATCCAAACTGCTATCACGTAATATAAAGCTTGGTGTTTATAGAACCATAGTCATGCCGTTTGTTCTATACGGATGCGAAAGATAGGCTCTCACAAAACCGGAAGAAAACAAATTCCGCGTATTCAAGAATTAAGTTTTAAGGGGTATCTTTGTCGGTAAATATGAGGAAGAGGCAAGACAATGGAGGAAGCCCCACAACCACGAATTGAAAGAGCTATACCGCAAACCTACAATAGTGAGAGTAATCAGATCGCGAAGATTAAGATGGGCCGTACATGTGGCGAGAATGGGCAACAATAGTACCGTGCGTAGAATTCTTTACGGAAGACTAACGGGAAAGAGACCGGTAGGGCGCCAGTAGCGGAGATGGGAGGACAATGTAAGGTCTGCCCTTGCGGAGATCGGATTGGATGGTCAAGCGTGGAAGGAGAGTGCACAAGACAGGGAACGATGGCGGAGTCGAGTCGGTGGGGTCTTGACCTTCCGTGTTCCTACAGGCCAATAAATAATGTAAAAGTACATGTATATATAAGTGGCGTTTCTAACAGATACACGCTACCAATAGTGAAGAACAACACCACCAAAGCACATCCATTAAAGCCGTATACCATAGCAATTCGAGAGTTGCCTCTTATGTTTCGGGATTTGGCAACCCCAGCGTTGCAATCCGGCAATTGACAGCTCTGTCGTAAAGTTGGACATTTTTGAGGTTATACGCACTCAGAACGTTTTGACATACGAGCGCTATTTGTGTTGTTTACAGTAACTTAAAAGATTCATCTCGGCCCAAAAATGGAATTAAATCGTCAACATTTTCGTGCGATTATTTTTTACAACTTTCGGCGTGGATTAACTCAGCAACAGTGCATGGATGAACTTAATTCAATTTTTGGCGATGAAGCTCCATCAAGGACCAGTGTTTATCGATGATATGTTGAATTCAATCGTGGTCGTAGTTCACTCCAAGATGAATTTCGTGAAGGTCGTCCAAAATCAGTTGTTGTTCCGAAAACCATTGATGCTGTGCGCGAACTGATATTGGAAGATCGTCATGTGACCTATCGTGAGATTGAGACAACCTTAGGCGTTAGTGGGACCAGCATACATTCAATATTGCATAAATATTTGACTGTCAAAAAAATTTGTTCGCGTTGGATCCCACACAATTTGTCAATCGCCCAAAAAAAGGCTCGTGTCAATTGGTCGAAAGAAATGCTCAAAAAATACGGTCGCGGTGCTTCGAAACACGTCTATGACATCGTGACAGGTGATGAATCGTGGATTTACGCGTATGAGCCCGAAAGTAAACAGCAGTCGACTGTCTGGGTGTTTCAAGATGAGCCAAATCCAACAAAAGTTGTTCGCGCACGAAGCACTTCCAAACAAATGGTCGCCTGTTTTTTCGGAAAAACTGGACATGTCGCAACCGTACCACTAGAACAACGCAGAACAGTCAATTCTGAGTGGTACACAACCATTTGTTTGCCAGTTGTCTTCCAAGAAATCAGGAAAACCAACCGCCGAAGACGGATCACTCTTCACCACGACAATGCGAGCTCTCACACATCGGCTGCGACAACTGCATTTTTGAGCACCCAAAACATCGATTTGATGGACTTGGCACCGAATGACTTCTTTTTATTCCCGTACGTAAAAAACAAACCGAGAGGTCAACGATTTTCGACACCTGAAGAAGCGGTTGCTGCATTCAGAATGCATGTGTTGGAGATACCTCAATCAGAGTGGCAAAAGTGCTTCGACAATTGGTTCAAACGCATGCAAAAGTGTATAGATCTTCATGGGGAATATTTTGAAAAACAATAAAGTGATTTTCAATGATCAATATTTGTTTTTGTTCTCTAATCCCGAAATATAAAAGGCAACCCTCGTAATATAGTATTTCTACATCAGTCGAATGTACTTGAGTTTAAAAATTGAATTCGTACACACGGCAGTGGCCCGATGAGCTGGGCTTTGGTTCTATCTTTTAGTGGTTCTAACCGTGATAGCGCTGGTTGGAATCACACACTCTTCACTATCGTCGCAAACGCTATATACATATATATATACATATATATACATATATATACATATAAATATGTATTATATATATATATATATATATATAAACATATATACATATATATATATATATATATATTGGCGCAAGGCTAATAACCTTGCCCGGAAAACCAAATTATTATAGAAAATTTAACAAGCTTCAGGCTTGTTAAATAACGCCAAGGCCGGATCCTGGTTGTAGTGTTGATGATGATTATGATGACATATATATATATATATTTTAAAATATTGTATATTTCAATCCTTTACTCTATTTTCCTATTCATTCCCCACTCTAGACAAAAAACATCAACCTCTTCCTCTCCGTGGTTAAATACCAAGCTTCGCTCCCTGCGTAATAAAAGGAATATGTTATGGTTCATCTTCTCTTGCAATCGAACTATACCTGACTACTCCAACTTTCTTGACTGTTACCTACACTTCACGGAACTTTTCAACACCCTTTATTGCAACTATCTTACCAAAACTCATATCAATCTCAAAAATGACGGCAAAACCTTCTTCCAGTTCGTCAATCATAAATGTAGACCCGATGGTTACCCCATATCGGTTATCTTAAGCTCCTATACTTCGTCCGATCCTGGTACTATTACTAACCTCTTCGCCACTCACTTCAATCAGTCATTCACTAATGACTCCTTTGTTCCTGAGCCTTCACACTTCAACTACCTACCCAACTTTTCCCTCGGGCCCCTCCTCCGCAACTCCTTTGATCCGCCCTTAATTTAATCTAAGCTAATGCAACTCAAAGACGAGTTTACACCGGGCTCTGATGGTATCCCTGTGATCCTTCTCCAGAAATGCTTATTCATTCTCTCTGCTCCCCTCTCACTGATCTTAAATCTCTCACTCTCTCAAGGCGTATTCCCCCACATTTGGAAATCCCCCTTCATCACCCCCATCCACAAGAAGGGCCCCAAAATGATGTCGCGAACTATCGCCCATCACCAAACTGCCCCACACACCCAAGATTCTCGAAAGCATTCTATACGAATCTCTTAGTTTCCTTTGCAAATCTTTTATTTCATCGAGGCGACATGGTTTTCTCAATGGCCGATCAACTACAACCAACCTCGTTGAGTTCACTTCCTTTAAATTCTCGGCGCTAGAGTACGGCTACGAGGTCGATATGGTCTCGACCGACCTCAGTAAAGCGTTGGACAAAATCTCCCGAACCGAATCCTCTTCAAATCATCCGCCCTCGGCTTTGAACCTGGATTGCTGAAATGGATTTCTGACTATTTAAAGGATAGACTTTATTCCGTACGATTCAGGTCCATGATATCAAACCCCTTTCCTGGCGCCTCTGGGGTCCCTCAAGGTAGCCACCTGGGCCCTCTCCTATTTATATAGGCAACTAATGACATCGATAAGGTCATTCGGAATTCCACCTTGTCCCTATACGCTGACGATACCAAGTTATACAAGATCATCGAGTCACCACTTGATTCTGCTCTGCTGCAGTCTGACTTTGACAGTTTCTCGGTGTTTTGGTGTAACAAAAATGCTTTGTACTTAACATCGCCAAATGCCAATCTATAACATTTTCCCGTAAGCGTATTCACTCATCCTCATGTTCCAACCCCTGAACATTGTCCAATGTATTCAAGATCTTGGGATCCTTTACGACAGGGAACTTAACTTCCTCTCTCACATTGATGAGACGATCCGGAAAGTCAATTCTACACTCAAATTCGTGAAACGATGGTCTAAGAGATTCTCCGACCGTTACGTTACTCGGTCCCTTTACCTTATCCTCGTCCGTACACTGCTTGAATATGCTAGCCAGCTATGGTCTCCTTATTACAAGATCCATATCTGTAGAATCGAAAGTATTCAACGTCGCTTCCTTCGGTTCGCTCTCCGAGGGCTAGGATGGGAAAACCCCTTAATCCTTCCCCCGTACATTAACTGCCTCAAATTAATCAACTTCAGAACCCTTGAAGAGTGCAGGGTCGTGGCTGATATGATATTCATTCATCGGATCCTCTTCGGCTCAGTCGACTGCGCCTACCTCCTTAACTTGATTCCTCTAAACACAAACCCCCGAAATACGCGTAATCCCCGCTTTCTCCACATTCCCCCACCGGACCTCCTATGGTCTCAACGAACCCATTTCGCGGATGCTGATAGATGTCCAACTCCATCTTGTTCGACTTCGACCTCTCTACCCATACTCTCAAACACCACCTCCTAAACCATTCTTACCACACCTCTCGCCTCTGCTCCTGCCTTCTTAATTTGTCCCGGTTCCTCAGGTTAAGCCTAGTTAAGATAGATCTTAAGCTCTCTAGTTTTGCACTTAGCGAGACTCAGGTAATAACTGATACAGATATTTCAGATTTTACTATACTCGGTTATAAGCTATTGTTCTTTCCACATCATGGCCTAGCTACATACATACGAAGTGATATTGCTTATCGGCTTCTGCCACAATGTGGGCTCTGCTCCAATCCACAAATTAATTTCTCGTGGCTCAAACTTCACGTTCGTAGGCATATCATACATTACTGCTCTTTACAGAAGCCCAAACTTGGATAGAAACGCATCCTTTAAGGAATATGATGCTCTATCTGATTCTATCGATAAGATCTTGACCCTATATCCTCACACTGAAATCGTTGTTGTGGGTGATTTCGATGTGCATAACACTCAGTGGCTTGGTCACTCCGGACATACAACACCTGAAGGTCAATATGTCCAGCTTTTTGCTGATTCAAATAATTTAACTGAACTTGTCAATGAGCCAACACGGATAACAGATACATATGGTCATTTCGCCAACACACTGGACCTGTTTCTCACCTCCCACCCAAACAAATACACAATTGAAGTTTCTTCGCCCTTGAGCACTTCAGACCGCTGTGTCGTGTCAGCTAAATTTCCTCTAATCAACAGCAATGAGAAAGCCAACTAGGAAGGTCTAAACGACTTTTTTGGGAAGTTAAATTGGTCGTAATCTTTCCGCAATAATGATGTTGACTCTATAGCGGACACATTGACAAACACGATTCTGTTTGGCATGCGAACCTTTATTCCACACAGAGTAAAGACTATCAAACCCAAGAGAAATATGTGGTTCGATTCCGGGTACAGAAAAGCCATTAAGGCTAAAAAGTTGAGTTTCTGATTGTATAAATCAAACAATACTGAGGAAAACCGAAAATGATTTAAGAGAGCTAGAAATGACTGCATTGCGTATATTCAACGCGCAGAGTTCTTGCATGACCAAAAAGTGAGACCAAAAATACTACACTCTCCCATAGAAAGTAGAAACTTCTGGGCATTTGTGAAGAACATCCGAAACTCGGTCTCCTCATCCATTCCTTCGCTAATAGTCGATGACAGACCAATCACCACTGCAATAGAGAAAGCGAATCTACTTGCTGCACATCTTGCAGCCAACTCAACGCTGCCTGATACCACCTCAATTCCACCTCAACTTGAGCATAAGCAGCACACCATGAGCCAGATTCACTACCGAACGGGTACTGTTGCCCGCGCAGTCAAAGAGCTAAACACACACAAATCCGCTGCTCCGCATGGCATTCCCCTAATCCTCTTCACTCGCTAAACCACAGCGGAAACTCTTCCATTTGTCTTATTCTACTGGCCGTTTCCCAAATACCATATATGCAAGTCAGCGAATATACAACCAATTCCCAAAAAGGGAGATAAATCGTCCCCCTCTTCTTATTGACCCATAGCATTAACTTCTATTCTCTCCAAGGTAATGGAATCACTGATTAACCGTCAACTTTCGAAATATCTGGAATCAAATGACTTCCTCAATGACCGCCAATATGGCTTTCGTAGCAACAGGTTCACAGGAGATCTGACGGCGTAACTCTCCGAAAAGTGGAGGCATTCCATCCATTACTTGTGAGAAATCAAGGTTGTTGCACAGGATATCTCGAAAGCCTTCGACATAGTTTGGCATCCAGTCCTTTTATCAAAATTACATTCATATGGAGTGGACGATTCCCTGATCCAATGGATAAGAGACTATCTTTCTGGCCGTTAAATCCAAGTTGTTCTTGATGGTGTCAAATCTGCCTCCTATCAAATCAATGCAGGTGTTCCCCAGGGTTTTGTACACTCACCCACTCTCTTGCTCATCCTTATAAATGATCTCTTGTCCATTACCCACAACCCAATCCATTCGTTTGCCGATGATAGCACATTGAGTTTATCATACTCATACGAACATTCCCGGCCAAACTCTTCGAACGTCACTACCAATCAGCAGATTGTGGTTAATACAGTGAATTCCGACTTCAACAAGATATATCAATGGAGATTATCTAACCGAGTAGAGTTCAATGCCTTTAAAATTCACTACTGTCTCATGTCGTCAAAGGTGAACTCCAAAGTAAATATACTGTCGATGAATGGCATTTCCATCGACGAAGCCAAGGAACTATCAATCCTCGGCACTCGAATTAATTCGACTCTTAATTGGAGCGACCACATTTTTGAACCTGCGAAAAGTGCCGCCAAATGCAGGGGGTCCCTTAAGAGATGCAAAAGATACTTCACTCCATCCAACCAGGCCACTATTTACAAGGCGTATATTCGTCTCAAAATGGAGTTCAACTCCGATATTTGGTCAGGGGCATCCAAAACTGCACTAGATGTGCTCGACAGGATGCAAAAATGAGCAGTAAAACTGTGGTGGCTCTCTACACTACATGGAGAACCAACCCACAATTCCAACGAATTTTGACCGCTAACAGTGCATCACCTTAACCCAACTCCCCACGCAAAACCCGCAAAGCATACATTCTCAAATCTTCAGTAGCATACATTGCAAACTCTGCAATAAAACACACTCCAAAGCCCGCAACAGAATACAATTCAATAGAATACACTCTAAATCACCTCCCTCATCTACAACCAACCGCATTTAAATTCCCCCGGAAACCATTTCGGTTCCTATTGTACTTAAAAGATGTAAAACCACGTCAATTTCCTACAATCAAACCGCATGCATTTTCCCCAAAAACCGCTTCGGTTCGTTTCCTCCTTAAACTATATTTCTCGCTTGCAACCAAGCAGCAGTTAATTTTCCCCGAAAACCATTTCGGTTCCCATTCCACCTAAACCATGTAGAATCACACCAATTCCCCCTTACTGGCAAGCCACCAGCATGATGCGTCGCCCTTGACCATACTGGGCTACGCCTCCGAAATCAATTTCCCGGTACACACAACCAAAGAACACAATCCAGCCCCTACGGCAGGAATTCCCGGAAACAAACTCCCTATGCAGACATAGCAACCCTTCTTCGTGTTCCTAGTAAGTGGCAGTGAGCTTACTTCGCTATGACTCAACTACCACGACACCCTGAATGGAGTCTTGCTTTCATTCATACAATCGCTTTCCAACGACCAAAGGAGTTGGTCGTGTCCATCATCCACCGTACCGTGTGCACGGTACGGTGCGTGTCCACAAAGTATCTACACGAGTTCTCCTAACCCGTTAATCCCGTACCGGTGAATTCCTTACTTGTCAGTTCTCCACTCCACATACATTTTTCATTAAACGCGCATCGAAGAGTGCTCTTAACAAAAATTAACACTAGCGTGGTGCAATTGTTCCTTAATGAAAAATCAATGTAAAAGCCGCGGCGACAACAGAAACGTATTCAGTGTCTGTGATTGGTTTCATCCGGTAATGCTTAATTACCGCTTGTGAACTCTGTAAAATGGCTTAACAATTTGCATCAAATCTAACTTAGTAAACATAACGAACAGTATTGGGAAATGAGTTCTCGAAGTTTTAAGTTTCTTTTATAAATTACTAATTGTGAACTCTCAAAATATTTGGCTTAAAATACGTTAAAATAAAAATCATTTGGATCAAGAGTGACAGCGTATTTTATTTCTGCTATTTTCTCTGGTGCGATCGGTGTATTGTCCTTCACTGGCGTTGGGTAAACAGTGTCCGAATGAACAAATCGACGCTGGGGATAGGAGTGAACCTAGTGTCCGTGCGACACACCTACTCCTTCCCCACAAAACTTATTGGGGACTCAGCCGTAACTTGATCAATTCTGTCGTTAGAATACAGGCGCAACGTATCATGCCTATCTCTCTTCTATAGGTATTAACACGGTCATTGCTCAACTGAACTTGCTGAATGTGTTCCGCCTCATCAGATATTTTCTTCCGATACAAACAAACATAGAGAGTCATTCTTTAGCCGAACCAAACGAATGTGGAATACTCTACCTGATCACGTGTTTCCTCGTCGTTGTAATGTCCAGGCATTTAAGACCAATGTACATCGATACCTCCTTTCCTTATCCACTTCCTCTCCTCCCGATCGCACTGTGCTCTGACATTTAAGGGTATTTGAAAATCCCCTCTTGTGCGCGCGTTTATGTAAAACAAAAAAAAACTTATCATATATAGTTTAATTGTAGGTAATTATGTTGCTTGAATTAAGCCGATAAATGGGGTGGTGGCACAACTAAACTAACCGAAACTATATCATATCTCTAAATATATGAATACAATAAAAATCGATCTGTAAATGTTGACTGGAGTGGGCCAGTAGAGCCGAAGCCACCCAAGCGTTTAACAGCCGGAACCCACCAACCACGGGCATAACAAAGTCAGAAGCCAACCTGGAAATGGGCTCTCCCCTGACTTCATTCATTCATTCATCTCAAGGTTAGTAATCTTGCAGTTGCCTCATCATCAGAAAAAATGAAAAAAAAACAAAGTGTGATTAAACCACAGTGTGATACCACCCCCCGCTGCTCTTCTCCATATATCTTGATCATGAAACCCAGCCTTCTCTACCTCATGACAGATTTTCCTACAACTTCCACAAACCTAACTTCCGCCTTCTAAATGAGCATGTGGCGTCTCTAACAGATACACACACAATACACAAAGCAAATAGTGAAAAACACCGAACGAAAATCGAATAAGGAAATACATCAGATCCGTATACCATAGCGATTACAAAACAATTCACATCAGTGGAATATACTTGAGTTTTAAAAATCGAATTCTAAAATCGCCCAGTAGCCGGATGTGTTACGCTTAGATTCAAGTTTTGGCGATTCTAAGTGTCATAGCGTCAGTTCGAATCACGCGTTCTTCACTATCATTTCAAACGCTATAAACATCGTAGCAAAACAGCGTTTCGCTTTGATCATTTGGGGGTATAAGAAGCTACTGCCACTCTCTATAAGGAGATCTACTATGCCGTCGCATTATATGTCCCCTATTCTCGTCACAGGTCATCGGTTTCATCGCCGTCATGGTACAACCGCACACTCCGCGCTCTTAGGAACAAGAGAAATAACTTGTGGAACATTTTCCTCAAAACGCGTTCCGTCCAAAGCTACTCCAACTATCTCGGTTCCTTTTATAAATTTTCCGAGCCCTACAACTCCCTCTATATCAACTACCTCACAAAAACACAATCTAATTTGATCAATGACCCCAAAGCTTTTTTTCCACTTTATAATTTACACACGAAAATCCGACGCCTATCCTAAGTCCCTTTCTTATGGCGCGACTACTTCAACCGACCCTCTAACTACTGCCAATCTATTCGCTTCGTTTTTCAATAAATCCTTCACAGACATCTCCTTCGAAGCTAACCCGTCTTACTTCAAGGACTTGCCCGAATTCTCCCTCGGCCACTTCACCCCTCAAATTATTCAGCATCACGTAGTTGAGGAGAAATTAAACTTACTCAAAGAAGAGTTCAGCCCTAGGGCGGATGGGTTCCCGGCTGGATTTTTAAAGAAATGTTCCACTTTTCTTTCCCTCCCGATATCAAAGATATTCAATCTATCCCTTTCACAAGGGATCTTCCCTAATATTTGGAAATCCTACTATGTCACCCCCATACATAAAAAGGGACCTAAAAACGATATAAGCAACTACCGTCCCATCGCCAAACTGTCTCATATCTCTAAACCGTTCGAAGGAATTCTTTACAACGCATTATCTTTCCGTTGTAAATCCATCCTCTCATCCAACCAGCATGGTTTCCTTTCGGGTAGGTACACCACAACGAATCTGGTCGAGTTCTCATCCCACACTCTCCGTGCCTTAGAGAATGGCAACGAAGTCGATGTAATCACCACCGATTTCAGCAAGGCCTTTGACAAAATCTCCCATAATCTCATCCTTTTTAAGCTGTCCTTAGGTTTCAAACCCCTATTGATCAAGTGGTTATCTTCTTATCTGAAAGATCGATCCTACCGTGTCAAATTCAAATCCTCCCTGTCCAACCCTTTTCTTCCCACGTCAGGGGTTCCGCAAGGCAGCCATCTAGGTCCCCTCCTATTTACCCCTACCATCAATGATGTTGACTCTATTAGTAAATACTCATACATCTCCCTCTATGCGGACGACGCCAAACTCTACAAAACGATCATCTCTCCTTTCGACTCCTCACTTCTCCAAACGGACCTCGACAGCTTCTCAACTTGGTGCCGTAATAACTGCCTTGAACTCAACGTTGTGAAATGTCACTTCATCCCCTTCTCCCGCAAACGTCCCTCTGCCCCCCCCCCCCCCCCTCGTCACTACTTCCTGTTAAACCAGCAAATATTATCTGTACCTTCGATACGTCACCTCGGGATTTTATTTGACAGGGCGCTTAGCTTCATCCGCATATTGATGATATTATTCTTAAGACCAACTCTGTCCTTGGGTGTGTGAAACGCTGGTCTAAAGAATTCTCTAATCCTTACGTTTCCCGTTCTCTCTACATAGCCTTCGTCCGCCCCCTTCTTGAATACGCCAGTCAGATCTGGTCCCCACACTATTCGTCCCATATTCGCAGAATGGAAAGCGTGTAACGTCGTTTTCTGCGGTTTGCCCCCAGCGGACTGAACTGGGTGAATCCTCGGATTCTCCCCCCATACACAAGCCGGCTCCATCTGATCAACTTCAACACACTTGAGGAGCGCAGAACTCATGCCAATATCCTTTTCGTCCACCGTCTCCTTTCAGCCACAATCAACTGCCCAAGCTTGCTCTCCATCATTGCACTTCACACTAACCCCCGCAACCTGCTAAACCCTCATTTCTTATATCAGCCCACCCACCACACTTCTTACGGTTCTAATGAATCCATTTCGCGAATGCTGCGGCGGGAAAACTCCTACCCTACCTCCTTCGATTTCAACTTTACCCCTACTGCTCTCAAACTCCACCCCCCCCCCCCCCCCCCCCCGCCCTCGCACGCTCACCGACTACACTCTTACATCCCGTACTAAGCGAAATAAATGAATAAGTAATAATTTATGGATAAACACAGTAACCAACTCGCCAAACATACCCCCTCCCTTGTTTTTCTTTTTAACCATAGTTTATATTCTTATATATAGTTAGGATATTATTATTAAAATTTTATCGCTTGTACTAAGCTAAATATATGAGCTAAATATATGAGGGTTCTGCCCTCACTAAACTAAACTAAATTAAAAAGGATATATAAAAATGAAATAACGAAAATATATATGTATATAATATAATGCTTACAAACTATATAAATGTGTATTTTATACTAAAAATAAAAAAAAAGTGTATCAAACAATCCCATTTATGATGGCGCATTTTAAATTAAAACAAGTTAATATAATTAAATAAATAAAATTCGTTTGCCAAAAATCATTAAATCAATAAAAAGTTGAAATATTATTATTTAGATATAGAATTAAGAAATATTCGATTTTTTGTTAAGACAAATTTAACATTGGCTGTAAAAAATTATGCATGTTGTCAATGTAAATATAAAATAAATATATTTCCGCCTCCCTTCTTATTTACTACATAGGTTTATAAAAACGGTTCCTATTTGTTTACAGTTTATATGAAAAAATGCAAAATTATATTAAATCAAAATTATATTAAAGCCATTGGGATATATTTCTTTCACGTCGCACTTCTATCAACACAATGTCCGCGCAGTCTGTGGCAATTAGTATCCCCCACGTAATTTTCGTCATTTGTGATCAATAAGCAAATATAGCGAGTGGAGTTCCTCACTCCGTCGTCCCTAGACGCAATGTCGCCTGCCAAAAACCGGAGCACACAAATTAAATGCTGGAAGCCGCCCGAATTGTTGATATGTTGATATTGCTGATGAAGAAGCGACTTAATGAGCCAATGCACCGCCGGTCCGGCTTATTTCGGCAGTCCGTATCCTGTGGATCGATGACTAGATTGTGCAGCCGAATGCATCCTACTCGTTATTGTCGAGTAACAAGCCGAAGGTCCTAATGATTGCCAGACTACTTTGGGGTGTTGACGACGTAGCCTCTCAAATGTGGTTTTATTATTTTAACTTTTTTTTGGTAAGATTTTTTTTTCTTAGTTCCATTTATATGTATGCCGTTTGTTTACTTAGGACAACGACAGGAAATTGTTCATTTCGAGGGGAAATTGAATTCTTGGTGGCTACGAAGAGTCTTATGGGGAAGTTGGGAAAAATGGAATACGAAAGGCGACAGTCATATTGTCAAATGGTAGCCATCGTCGAGTGGTTGCAGAGCGACCGCATTTCAACTGGAATGAAGTAGCGACAGAGATACTTGGTTGCGGTTGGTTCGGCTTAAAGTATTTGAATTAAATAAACACTGGCTTATAAAAGGAAGCAGGGGCAGAGGGAAAATCAATTTGTCGCCAAACTATCCGTGCGTTGTGCGTTGTGCGTATGGCGAAGATAAGGAAACAATCGGTATCACATGGACGATGTCGGATCGGCTGGATAAAGAAGACTATCGGTGACTGAAGGGGTGGGCACATTGTATTCTTGGAGCATTTGGCGATAATGAGCTGTCTTTGGCTTGATATTGACAGACAAATGGAACCACATGACGAAAAGTTTCTTTTATATGAGTTGAGATATTGGGATAACCATTAATAAGGCCGTACGATACAGTCTTACGCATTATTAATTATTTATGGTGTTTTGTCGTTTTCCTTAAACCATACTTGCATCTATTGCCTACTATGAGTCAATCTAGTTATATTTCAGAGATCGTAGCTTTTGATATTCGAATTTAGGTGCAATAAAAGTTTCCAATCTATTCAGTCTAATGCAAACTACCCTCCCTTAAAATAAAGTCTTAAGCGCTAAAAACTTAAGTAGTAGCATGGAGAGGGGGTTGAGGCGAGGGATCTATTGTAAGATGGGGACGGTTGTGAGGGAAGTCGAAAAACTGAGCATCCGAGTTAATCCTACAAAACGTGCTGGAGTTTGGTTCATTTGATCCCTTAGAAGTGCTTAGTTGAAGTTTACTGCAGTTAATAAAATTTTAAAGAAATTGGCAGTCAACAGAATCTGAGAAAACTCAAAGCATTAAGAGAATGACTCAAGGATGTTAAGTTAATGAATCTCGGACAGTCTATATAGGAAGAAAGGTCAACCAGGTCATTTCAAGGTACACACTGAGAAGTATATCGAAGTAAATGATGAATGTTTTCAATCCTAAACAAGAACTTTCAGCTACTCCATCTTGGTGTTTCCAAGGACATTTTGAGACGAAAAGTATCCCGTTTCCGAAAAATTGAAAATAGCAGCAATATAGAAGCCCAAAAATTGTAAATTACTTACAAATTTGGTGGCAATTTCACAGAACGGAGAGGAGAGTAGCAGCGCCCGGCCGAGGCGAGAGTTATCGAAGTGGTAGCGCGACCACGCAGTGCCCCGGACTATTTAGTTTACTCTTTCAATTGGCGATTACTTTTACTAATTAACATGTGGCTTTTTGAATTTTGATCTTTAATAATAAAGTTTTTCTTTCGGCAGTGTATTATAAAAAAAAAAGCCAGAATAGATGTGCACATTTAATTTTAACTTTTACGGTCCAAAACCCATTCGATCTTACAAAATACCCACTCCTTTCCCTTTGATATATACGCACTGACCGAAAGTAACCTGACCCCCAGTATCAATAGCCTGGAACTGCCCCCCCCCCCCCCCTCCACCCCTTCACAGTATTTCGGGACGACGAGGTCCATCATTCCGGTCCTGACACCCCCTGCCGAGGCGTGCTGCTTACCATCCAAAACGGACTTACATCTTCTCTTATCACCATTTCTTCTTCTCCCAACCACGACTATGTCACTATAAAAATTGAACACTGCTCAAAGTCCGTGTACATCATATGCTTTTACATACCGCCATCGCAAACTATCGTGTCATACGAACTCGCTATTGCGGCAATCGACCGCATAACTGAGGCTAGTTCTTCCCAAGACGACATTGTAGTCCTTGTCGATTTTAATCTCCCCCATCTCCAATGGACGCTGTCTGACGACTACTCTCATTACATCTCAAACCCCACTACTACTAAGGAATGTCTCTTTATAGACAGCCTCACTGACTCTAGCCTTTGCCAAGTAAGCAATGTCCAAAACCGTCTGGGGAGACAACTTGACCTTGTGTTCACGACAGACCCCTTTAACTCCTCAGTCGTCCCTAGTCCCCACACCCTCTCAACTATTGATAACCACCAACCCACGCTTCTCGTATCCTTATACCACGATTACTCAGCCCACAATACACCGCCCCCCTATCAATTTTCTTTCAACATCCGAAAAGCCAATTTCCGCCTCATAAATGAGTACCTCAGCAATATCACACTCTGCGTAAATGATATAAGTGTAGATGACACTACAGCCTCGCTCTACACAGAAATCCTCAACGCCATATCCCTATATGTCCCATACTCCCGACAAAGGTTATCATACTCATTGCCCCCATGGTATAATCACAAACTACGGAACCTTCGTAACAAGAGGAATAAGTTGTGGAACACTTTCATAACCACGCGTTCTCCCCTTGACTACTCCAACTATGTGGGTTACTTTTACCAATTCACCGAGCTTTACAGTTCTCTCTACCACAATCACCTTGCCAAAGCTCAATTCAACCTGATCAACGACCCCAAATCTTTCTTCCACTTCATCAACCACAAACGGAAATATGATGCCTATCCCACCTCCCTTTTCTACGGCTCAACTACTACAGTGGACTCCCAAACCATATCCAATCTTTTCGCGTCCTTCTTCAAACTATCCTTCACGGATGACTCGTTCGAGCCTACCCCCTCTTACTTTACTGGCATGTCTGAATTCTCCCTCGGCCCTCTCATCCCTCTACACATTCAACAACACCAAGTTATTAAAAAACTTGAACATCAGAAAGACGATTTCATTCCCGGCCCAGACGGACTCCCTGCTATCCTCTTAAAAAAATATTCGTCTTCTCTCTCTCTCCCGCTCGCGTCATTCTTCAATCTATCCCTTGCACAAGGTCTATTCCCTGACTTTTGGAAATCCTCTTACATAACCCCCAAAATGATATATCCAATTATTGTCCCATTGCCAAGCTTTCGCAAATTCCTAAACTGTTCGAAGGCCTTTTATATGAGCCGTTATGTTTTCGCTGCGCAGCAATCATCTCTCCGAACCAGCACGGCTTCCTCTCAGGCAGGTCCATTACTACTAACCTAGTCGAATTCACGTCCCACACACTCCTTGTCCTAGAAAACGGCGATGAGGCCGATGTAGTCGCTACTGACTTTAGCAAGGCCTTCGACAAAATCTCCCATAACCTCATTCTCTTCAAGTAATCTTCCCTCGGTTTCGAACCCCTGCTGATTAAGTGGCTCTCATCCTATCTCAGTTATCGAACCTGTTGCGTGCGATTTAGATCCACCCTCTCCGATCCCTTTTTCTCAACCTCAGGTGTCCCCCAGGGCAGTCACCTCGGCCCTCTCCTATTTATCCTAGCCATAAACGACATAGGCTCGTGCATCAATCACTTCCTCATCTCGCATTACGCGGATGATTCCAAAATTTTCAAGACAATCCGCTCCCCCCTTGACTCCTCAGTTCTCCAATCGGATCATGACAGCTTCTCGACTTGGTGCCAAAATAATTGTCTAGAAATGAATATCGCCAAATGCCACACAATTACCTTCCCTCGGAAGAGTTCCCCCACTCACCCGCGCTCCTATATCTTACTGAACCAACCGATAACATCGGTTGAATTGATTCGCGATCTGGGCGTCCTATGCGACAAGGAGCTCAATTTTACCGCACATATTGAATACACACTCCTCGAGGCCAACGCCGCCCTGGGGTGTGTCAAACGCTGGTCGAAGGAATTCCTTAACCCCTATGTCACCCGACCACTCTACACAACTTTTGTCCGGCCACCACACGAATACGTTAGTCAGGTCTGGACTCCGTATCAAGGGACTCATTCGCAGGATTGAGGGTGTTCAACGTCGTTTCTTGCGCTTTAGCCTCCGCGGATTAAACTGGGGAAATCCGCTGATTCTACCACCATACACAAGCCGGCTCCCTATAATCAATCTAAACACACTTGAAGACCGCAGAATCCATGCCTACATCATCTTTTTCCATCGCCTTCTGTCTGGCTCAATCAAGCTCAAGCTTGCTCCACTTTAACATTGCATACAAACCCCCATAACGTACGTAACCCTCGGCTGTTTTACGTGTCTGCTCATCACACTTCTTACGGCGCTAACGAGCCCATCTCGCGTATGCTACGACAGGCCAACTCTTTCCCCACCTCCTTCGATTTCAACATATCCACTCCCGCTCTTAAACGACGTCTCAGAATAAACCCGCCCTAAACCTCTAAAATAAGAGGCAACTTAAGGCCGAGTGGTAGGAGAGGTCCCAACGCCCTGTCGCCCGGTGAAATACAATCTGGGAGTAAAATTCCTGATTGTACTTCTCTAGGTATCAAGATTACCTCCTCCCCGATTTTTATGGGGAGCCCAATCATTTTTCTTGAGCGCCCTGGTACAATGATCGGTCTACTCAGAAAGATTTCCACCTCCGAAGGTTTTGTTGGTAGGTGTTCTACCGACGCGTCCCCTTCTTTGTCACCTTTTGGCTTTCGGGGTTTTGCCTTATTGTCGGGGCAACTGGCAGCCCTTCCCCTGCGTGGGTAGGGTCTTCGGGTATTTACCGACCACAGCATCGACTTTGTTAGGCCATGTGGTACGGATTCCCGTTCGGCTGCCTTTTGTCTACGCTTTTCTGTGCATTTATTCGCAAAGTCAACGGAAAAGTTTACAGGATTAGTGATTGTTTGGGGGAATTCCAAACAACCTCCTGGTCCATTAACTTTGCAATTACGCGACAGAAAGTCGTTGCCCAACAAGCCATCTTCCGACAACCCTGGCAAGGAGTCTACTACCTGTTAGCTACAAGGAATTTCTTGATGTAGTTTGAACTTCCCCTGTATGCATACCCTAGACTTTCCCCTGCCAAAAAGTGTTTGGAAGATTGTTGCCTTCTGGGCATTTACTACATATTTTCGGTGTATTGCTTTTGTCTTTAAAACGCTGATCTCAGCGCCTGTGTCCACAATTAGGCTCGTAGTTGGTTTACGGCCAATGTCCAATGGGAGTTGGACAACTGGGACTTCTGTCGGCGAAAACCGAGAACAGCTTTGACTAGGTTTCGAGTTTAATTCGGTCGGGTTGGGGGTGATTGGCCCGACCGTTTGGGGTTTCCCCACTTCTTCCCCATAGGTTTTTGTCGGCCAGCTGCCTCTGTTTGTTTTGGTCGACTGCTATTTTGTGTCTTATTATTAGGGCTCGTTTGTTCGGCGCTGTCACTTCGGTCGGTCCTCTGTTCTATACTGTTCGTACTAGAGCGGCTTCGACCTGACCTGCGCCTACGGTTCCTTTGTCGGTTCTTCCTGCCTCTTGGGTTATTTTTCTTATTATTTGGTTCTTGATTTGAACCATTTGTTCCCTCGCTCCATTCGTGGTTAACCGTGCAGGATGGTAGGTTTTTACGGCGACGTACAGGTCTAGCCGTTGCAGTGTGCGTACAAACTGGAGGTTTATGGGTTTTTTCCCAATTTAGCTTGTAGCGGCACTGCTCCCACTAGTGACCATTCCGGCCCCAAAACTCACAGCAACATCGAACGCTGTACACTCTTCGATTCGACATTGCTTGTTATTGTTTGGAAGTAGAGCGCCGGACTTGTCCCTGATTTGTTTGTTTCGTGGACTCCCTCTGCTCAGTTTGTGGACTTTGTGCTGGTGGCGCCGGATTGCACGACGCTGGTGGTGCACCTTGCAGCCGAGAATTTCCTACCTCATGCCCGTACCTCTGACACGAGGTGCATACGGGCATATTTCGGCGGGTAATGCATTCGTCGCGTAGGTGCTCCATTTTATAACAAAAACTACACTTGCAATTATCGGGTGTGGTTGTGCGTTCTGGGCCTGGATGGGCATGTCATGGTGGTAATAATACTCGTACTCCAGGTTCTTCGGGCCTTGTCCCCCTGTGTTGTTGAAAATCGTGTGGTGGTGCACGTGATGTTTCATACGGCCTGAATGGGTTCCTTGCTGGTTGGGGGCGGCTAACGGGGCGGGGTTGTCCTGCAAAGGCTCTAGCAGTGTCGGTCGACCTGCTATAATATTCCCCATCTCTCCGAGGCACGTCGTTCGTAGGTTGCCGTTGCTTACCGAACGACTCCTGCGATTCTGTTACATATTCCATATAGCTCTGCTCCCGGTTATTTCTTTTTTCATCCGGTGTTAGTGACGGGTTCCCTGGACGGCTATAAGCATATTGTCCACTCACCGGGTGGTCCTCTATATAGTCCATTCCCTGTGAGTGACGACGCGGGTCCGCCTTGCTGGGTCCCGTCTACTGGGCACCGGATGGTCAAAGTCACTTCATCGATTCACAGGGGGTTCATTCATATCATCCTCTCCTTGTGAATGACGAGCCGGGCTGCGCCATGTGATGTGTCGTCTAGTCGGTATAGGACGATGTTGTCTATTCACAGGGTGGTCATCTATATTTTCCTCTCCCTGTGAATGACGAGGCGGGCTTCGCCATGTGATACTTCGCCTACTCGGTACAGGACGATCAAACTCATGATGTCTATTCACAGGGTGGTCATCTATATTCTCCTCTCCTTGTGAATGACGAGGCGAGTTACGCCCTGTGATCTTTTCTTTCGTCCTGTCTCATCAGGCTCTCTATATCTTGTACCTCTGAAAAAGGGTCCGTTGTGTACATGTCTGGTGTTGTGTCCTTAATTAGGTAATAACCTGGGCTATAATTTTCTTCCCTACTGGGTGATCTTAGGCAGTCTATCGCTCTGGATATGTCCCTCATGTCATAGAGATCCTTCTTCCCTTCCAATTCTTTGTGTCTCCTCACCGTCCTGAGAAGCTGTGACATAATTACTTCGATAGTTTCTTCCTTGATTGCCAACAACTGGTTTCGGAAGGGCTCCTCTCAAATTCCGCGCATCAGTACGGATTTCACCAGCTTTTCTATTTGTGCGGCGAATGTGGCACTGCTTGCCTTTCCGCACGAGCGCGTGGCAGCTTCCTTGCAGAGCACAACGGCCTCTTCGAACGTGTTCGGGATTTGCGGGCATTGGAGCACTGGGGTTGTTGGGTGGTTTTCACTACAGTCGAGAAGCTCGATAATGAGACCAGGCTGTTGTGGACTCGAGAAACCAGCAGCAACGAGATGACGACATTCGAGAAGAATTCCTGGAAGCCCGACTTACCGAACAAGAGAGCATGCGAACAGCGAAGAACAGATCCAAAGGTCACTTTGTTTGGGACAGAAGTATAGCAGCCTGTCCACCCAAATAGACGTACTCGGCAAGCACATCACCAGTGCCGGCTAAGTGTCCCAGATGTGCCGATGTGGCATATTCAGGAGTCTCTCATCTCCGCAGCGTGATCACTTTGTCCGCCGGCACAAGTAATGTAGAAACTGCCTCAGCACAGATAACAGCATTGACAAGTCTGAGAGAGGTAACTGTCGAGAGTGTAACGAACGGCACAATTATTTGCTGCATCAATCAGTGGATGTTCCGAGCTTATCACCAGAGGCTGGACCATCGGAGGGATCCTGCGCGGCAGTACAAGCCCAGGTTTCGCTGCAGCCTATGGCAATCGCGACTGTGGTGGGCGACAGAAACCAGTTGGTTCCTTGTGGGCGGTTCTGGACTCCGGTTTAACTTCAACATCCTTAGCCCCGGAATAGGAGAAACAAGCGTTCAGGTAATGGCATTGGTGCTGGTGCGATTGACTTCGGATCTGCCGTCAAGGTCACTGCAGCATGACTGGACAAACTTCGCTGGCGTTGGTCGACCCGCTGTTCTATAAATCGAGGCCCATTGACTTGTAGCTGGGGTCGGGCACTATCTTCCAGGTCCTGCGCGATGGACGACTGATTGATCCCGACAGTAAAATGATGCTTCAAAACTCCATATTCGGTTGGGTGATCGAAGGGGGTGGACCAGCTTTGCCCAAGCAGGAACAACATTGCTGCACTGTCACCCATCAAGTCCATAGTCAAGCCTAAGAATGGCAACGAAGGTGGGATTCTTCCACCAAAGGAAGATGGACCTACACCATGATACCTGATGTAGAAACATGGGTGAAAAGAAAACATGGCGAGCTGAATTGCCACCTGACTCAGCTATTATTAGGATATGGATGCTTTCGGCAATACTTGCACAGGTATAGGCAGGTGAATCACCCATACTGCTTGTATTGCGAAGGCAAAACAGAAAATGCGGAACACGTGCACACAGAGTGCGTAAGATTCGGAACCGATTTTGGAGAGAAATATGAGACGAACAGTTACTCCTATAGGAGTAATAGGATACATGCTGAGTTCAAAATAGACATGGTCCGTAACAACTGCTGTTCGATGTGACATGACGCAGCAGTTGCCACGCAACGAGAGGAGTAACTGGTAAACCCCGTCCCGCGATGGAATATCTAAAAGAAAGTTGCGCTGGGAGCAATGAGAATATGCACCTAGCGGGATGTGGTTTTAGTCGGTAAAAGTCCAGCATGCCTCTGGATCGGTCAGAGGTATCTTTTGAAGATTTCCACCTTCCTACCGAAAACAAACAAAAAAAAAACACTTGTTTTGGCGTCCCATTTGTCGATGATGCGTTGTCAGCTGGGGGTTGACAGGCATGCAGATGGTGAATATACTAGATTCCTCCAGTACACTCAGTTGCGAATCCGCAACAAATAGAGATGAAATCGATTAATTAAGTTATCCAAGATTATGATGGCAAACACAAAAAACGCCTACATAATCATACTAACGTAGAAGCTATTCAGCTCTTGGATATTACCCACGAATTGAGACGGCTAAAACGGACGAAACCTTATGTATTAACATGTTGATTTTAACATACTAAAATCGATTTGGGAGCTGAACACTGGTCCAGTAAACCCTCACACATTTTACCTAATAAACTAAATTAAGTACAATTCAACATTGGTATTAAATTAAATTGTTATGATTGTACTCTTCATATCCAATAAAGGATGTTATTAAAAAAAGTCGCACATGTCTCTTGTATGTATTTCGTTAGCCGTTGGAAACGGTTGCCCGTATTAGATTCTCGTTGTACTGCATCCTATAGTCCAGACCTAGATCAGAAATACTTTTTTTATATCCCCAGCCCAAAAAGGAGCTAGAGAATCTTCATGTCAGTAATGCCAGTGAGACTACGAAGACTTTAGACGTTTTGGTTTCGAAAGTTCTCTCCAACAGATCGCTTTGACCTCGGCTGTAAGGATTGACAGAGCCGCTGTGGGGTACGAAGTAGATGTGCCAAACATAGGCACCCGCTTCACTCCTATCCCCATCAGATTATGCCGATGAAATAAAGTTCAGCCAGAAATTCACATGTGACTATTGATCCTTGATATTTGGTATAAAAGTTGTTAAAACTCCTGGAGGATTCTTCTTGAGGTTCCGTCAACAGTCCAGCCAACTAAAGGAGCTTCTTGTACAGCAGCGGACAATATATCCCACCACCAGAAGCAGTTGTTGGTGGAACTTGCAAGGCGCAGTCTGCCGTTCGCAGCAAATTTGCATATTGGCCGACCGAGTGCCAAACAAATTGGTCCTTCGAGCCGGATCCAGTCTGTGGATCCAATTCACTGCTGCCAGTTCGCAGTGGACAAACGAGTTGCAGATTCTTACGTCACCGCAGTAAGCGGTTCGTGGCGCAATAACCAAATCTGTCCAAACTACAGATACATATCAGATACATATCTTTGCCCCAGTCGCAGCCCCAAGGTCCAGCCTAAGGACCGTCCGCCGTCAATCACGGCATATTAGAGGATACCAGTCGAGGGAAACGAAACCGGTAAACACAGCAGCTGCCGACGGGACAACCTCTCCTGCAGTACAACGTGTGACCCAAGCGTTCCAACCGCAACGAAAAGGAACAAGACAGGCGGTCATCCAGCCGATTAAAGCTAGCCACAACCAGCAGCGCACTCAGTTCCGTAGAAGCCTAAGGCCAACCTACAGCCGATCCACAAGAATCGAAATCAAGTAGCTAGTGGCACTTCGATCCAAAAGCATCGAAAAAAGGGGCAAACTAAGTTGCAATGGCTACCGGCGACATGACTGTTCCGACAATGAAACGGAGACGAGGAGTCATCAAGGGATTCCTCGCGCGGTTGGAGGAGTTCGCGTCCAAGTTGAAGGAGGTGACCAGGGAGAAAGTCGCAAGCAGACTGCGCAAACTGGAGGACTCATTCAAATCTTTTGAGAACCTTCAGGAATGTATCGAAGAGAACGACCCGGAACTGAACATCGACAGGGAGAACGAAGAGCGAGCAGAACTCGAGGAGCGATACTTTTCGCTGCAAAGCAAGCTCAACCAGCGGTTGACCATGGCAACAGGCATAGGTTCCATCGCATTAGATACGTCAGGAGACACCCTGGGAACGGCAACTACTACAACGTTAACAGCGGAGCAGCCAGGAATGAAGAGGCTGCTTGACGCCATGAACGCCAGCCAGAAGCTCATGAACAGCTTGGTGGAATTGGTTACGCGGTCAACGGAACCGACAGCAACGGATTCCACGAGTGGAGCGACAACCCGACCGGTCAAGTTGAGGCATATCGACGTGCCTACCTTCGAGGACTACCAGCAACAAAGTCAATCGCAAATGAACGGCACTGAACCACATTACAGTAGCCCGTCTCAGCCAACAAACTTCATTGTAAATCAAATGACTACTCCTCTGACCAGTAATGGCTGGGGGACCTGCAGTGTTCCGACAACTTTACAGTCGTTGCAACAACAAGAGCCAACGCAAAGTTATACACTGCCAATAAATATTCCTACATATAACGATATCGGCAACGGTAAAGCTGCGAATACGAATTATCAGCAAGCTCCTTATGTTCCGACATCGGTGTATCAAGGGGGAAATGAACTCGGTGTTTCTCCATTATCTTCCGCACAACCGCAACAGCAAA
The DNA here is from genome assembly GCA_963931805.1 of Microdon myrmicae. NCBI lineage: Eukaryota > Metazoa > Arthropoda > Insecta > Diptera > Syrphidae > Microdon > Microdon myrmicae. The sequence continues at coordinate 65,052,144 of OZ007498.1, forward strand.
ACTTCCAAAATTATAATTCACCACCTGCTTCTAATATAACTCAGCAATCCTATTCCTCTGGTGTCACAAACACAATGACGGGCACAACGTACATAAACTCTCAAGTAACAAATGAACCACAGAGTTCTTATCAGGTATCTTCACAACCTTATTCAAGTTCAGGGACTCCGACGAATGGGCAAATGCAGCACTGGATCTGCACCAGTTATTCACTCAAAGTTGCGGCCTCACATGCCATAGGCAGCATCCCATCGGACGATACCGTCCAGCGACGGAACACTCATCATCATCAATACACCCATCACCAATTCAGGGTGGGCGACTCTCTCCATGCCTCCACATCAATAGAAGTCCAAGGCCCTGGGCCTCCGTCCCCTGGAACAAACGGCTTCGCCAATGATGGGCGAATGCAGCAACCACAACCACCGCCACTGCAACAGTTGCAACCACAAAATATTCAGCAGCAGTCCATGACGCAACAGCCTTTAACACAGCAACCAATGTCTCTGCCGCAACAATCTGTGGCGCAGCGATCTATGCCACAGCAATCTGTTCCGATACAACCTATATCACAGCAGTCTGGTTCGCAACAAGCTGTGCCGTTACAATCGACGTCACAGCAACCTGTTCAGCAGCAGTTTATGCCACAGCAGTCTATGCCGCAGCAGACGGCATCACAATCTTTAATACCACAGTCTGTTCCTCCACAGTCTATGCCAAAGCAGTCTGTACCACAACAGTCTATGCCACAGCAGTCTGTGCCACAGCAGTCTGTACCACAGCAATCCACGCCACAACAATCAATGGCACAGCAGTGTGTACCACAGCAATCTAGACAACAAACTTCTGTGACACAGTAGCCTGTCTCTCATCAAACCTTACCGCAGCCAATGACTCAGCAATCTGTGCCACAACAGCATAGGACACAGCAAAGTATGCAGCAGCAATCTGTTCCGCAACAGTCTTTGACCGCACAACCTATGGGGCAGCAATCTATACCACACCAATCACACCAATCAAAGGACCAAAACTGTGGCTTAGGGGTGTCGATTGGGATGAACCACTGGATGAAGAGATCCGGAGAGAATGCAAGGAGTACTTCGAAGGATTTGCCAGCGCTGGAGTCCGTTAAGATCCCACGATGGTTGGGACATCCGAAAACCCTTCAGTTACATGGATTTTCGGACGCAAGCGAAAAGACGTGTGGAGCGGTCCTCTACGTCAGATTTGAGTAGGACGGTGCTTCTCAAGTACGTATCATCATGGCAAGGGCAAAGGTGGCCCCAGTCAAGCAGGTGTCACTCCCAAGACTCGAGTTATGTGACGCTCAGCTCTTGGCGCGGCTTTTTTTGTTCGTGAGGAAGGCGCTTCAACTTAGCGGGGTTCAATGTTTCGCATATACCGATTCCACGGTAGTGCTACAATGGCTATCGGATCATCCCGGGCGGTGGAAGACATTCATCGCAAATCGTACGTCGTACATTTTGGAAAGGCTGCCAAAAGGCCAGTGGCATCATGTACCGACTGCGTCCAATCCAGCGGATTACTTATCAAAGGGGCTTAAGGAAAGGGAGCTCGCCGGAGCAGAGCTGTGGTGGCGAGGGCCGGGCTTTTTGCGAAACAAGGAGCTGAAGTCGCCCCGGACGCCCACTCATCAAGTCCGAGAGGCGGACACCGGACCACCGGTAGACCTCGAGGAACGAAGAGCATCGTATTTCGTAATACAGCAAGAGGAGCTGTCTATAACAAGAAGAGTCTCCAGCTTCACTCGAACGGTACGAACATTAGCGTGGCGGAAGGCGGACCTAACGGCCATGAGAGCCGGAAGGCAAGTATCAAGACAAAGCGAGCTGATTGCGCTCAACCCATTCATCGATGACCAAGGTACCCTCAGGGTGGCCGGAAGACTAGAAGCAGCAAAGATGGAATACGAACGCCGACATCCACCAATCTTACATCGGCAACATCACCTGGCAAGAATTATCGTGAGAGATTTGCACTTGAGACTGATGCACGCTGGAAGCCGGTTATTGCTATCCGCAGTGAACTCCCGGCACTGGATCATAGGGAGTCGAAGACTTGTCCAGGGGGTCATCGCTGAATGCACGTTTTGCGGCCGTCACAAGGGACGGGTGCTAGCTCAACAAATAGCGGCATTACCAGCCAGTCGGATTAATCCCACAAGCCCAGTTAGTAACACTGACGTGGATTATGGAGGTCCTATCAGCGAGCTGTCCAGTGAAACTTTCCTGGCAGCATTAAGGAGATGGTGGTAGAAGATGAGACGGTTGAACTGGCAGTTCAAGGTGGGCGGAATGTTGGAGACGGAGCAGCACTAGATGGCAACACTGGTGCAGGCACCACTGAAATGCTGTCGTGACAAACAAATGTCAGCAAACAGCTGACATTTCAATTATATTCAAATGAGCTGACATTCGTCGTACATCATAGCAAGAGACACAGTTCTCAAAGGAATCAATTCAATCAAACGTAAATGTTCAATAGTTAAATAAAATAAAGAGAAATAGACTTAAAGGGACAACAAAATACCACCGTGTTCTTTTTACATTAACTGGAGGATTCTTCTTGAGGTTCCGTCAACAGTCCATCCAACTAAAGGAGCTTTTTGTACAGGAGCGGACAATATATCCCACCACCAGAAGCAGTTGTTGGTGGAACTTGCAAGGCGCAGTCTGCCGTTCGCAGCAAATTTGCATATTGGCCGACCGAATGCCAAACAGTTAGTCTTAATAACGGTGGAAAATTCACTGCATTGAAGAACACACACGAATGGTATTGGAAAAATGTTTCGATTTTCTATTGCAAAAACGCTTTCGTCACGGAAAACTCAACTCCGACTCGATAAGTTAATGGGACGTACGCACTCTCGTGCGCACACGACGATGATTGAAAAGCGTCTCTTCCTGCAGCGTGACCTGCCGCGGTTGTGTTTAAGCAAAGACTGCTGCAGTTAGGGATGAAGATGGGATTTTTGGGTTTGCACAACGATCAGCCAATGGCAATCGCCCTCTCTTGTGCATGCTTCAATTCTCTACACCCATCGAGGTGGATAAAAGTACTTGCGTTTTCGTTCGGCGTCGATGTGCATAGAAAGGATGAAGATACCAAAAGGAATGCACAATAACCCAAGGTTGATCTGGCTTTGGTGTGCGTGTATCAATGCAACTCTGAGGGTGGCCTACTGACCTAATTCGGTGAATGTAGTGATCTCGGAGTGCATTGAACTGTAGGCAGATCAAATTGTGAAGGAGAGGAAAATGTATTTGTGCTATTCACTTGTAAGAAGAGATCATTGATACCCAGCGAATAGAGTGTCTGGGAAAAGTCGAAGTGACGCTACTTTGGCTACGGTAATATTATCGTGGGAAACACGCTGAGGAGTTCGATAATTACCCAAGCCGTTGGATAATGGTGTAACCGCGTCGTTTGATTCGCCTTGGTTGTTGCTAACCAACATGAATTGGAATTTCCAGTGGAAATCTCATGGGTTAGAGGAATGGAGTTGTCGTATCGCAATAAGGTAGCTGAATTCAATTATGCATTACCTGCATAGAATAATGAATTCAGTCACCCGCGAACTCTCTTACAGAGAACACCAGTTTAACAGTGCGCCAGTTAAAAAGTGAAGTGACTACATAGTTAAAAAGTAAAAGTATTTCAAAAGCAATTTTTGACAACAAATACAATTCCTAAGAATTCACAAACAAAAGACAACAAGGACACATCAGTAAACTAAATATTAATGTAACAAGCGCGACAAACAATAAATATACTCGAGTTCACGCCAAAAGTTTAAATTCAATAGACATGTGGTGACCAAAATTAAAACAGTGAAGATAGTCAAAACAATGAAATTCAGAAACCAAACAAAACAAATAATAAACGTAAAAACTTAATTGTAAATACTAAGTGAATTAAAAACACATAAATTAAAATAAAACCTAAAAGCAAATGTGCATATTGCAGTGAAGTGCGAAAAATAAAATAATAATCAACTATAAGAAACATAATATATCACCTCGGTCGCAAGCGCAAAAAACAAAAATTAAAATATATTGCTCGTTAAGCAATCTGTATTTACCAGGTGTACCGGTATAAATGCATTAAATAAAATCAAAATAAGTGCATATAAAAACAGTTGAGTGAGGTGCAAAAAGTGCTCGAGACAATAAAAACAAAAACAATAAAAAGATAACACTTCGGTCGCAAACGCGAAAATTAAAACAAACAATATATTGCTTGTTAAGAAACCAATTTTTAAATCATTGCTTGGCGCGAGTGCAAGCTTACTGACTCTTAGCAGGCGGTAGGCGAGTTCAAGTCAGCTTGCAGGAGAAATCAAGTCGCCGTGATTCAAAAGGTCGCCTTTGTCTTTTTTTTAATGAAAACAAACTGAAAAGAACCAGAATGAACACGGAGGACGATAAGAACACGACAACGCACAAACGAAAAGGCGCCCCGAAAAACTCCATTGTGACGCGAAGCAAAACCGCGAAATTGACGATGGATAAAGGAGATCAACAATTGGCGGACGACAGTGAGCTTCCCTTCCCCTCCAATTTTAACATATATGGGGCAAATAATTCATTCGCTTCTCTTGCATCCTCAGAGTCTGAGGATGAAGAGGAAGAGATAAGTGAATTGGAGGCGAAACTGGCGATGGCAAGAGCCCGATTACAAGAGAGACGCCGAAAGAAAAAAATAGCGGCGCTCGAACAAGAACAAAACCAGCAACAACTACAAAAGCTAAAGCCAAAAGTCGGCCAACAGCAACAATTTCACCATCAACAGCAACATCAACTTCAACATCAGCACCATCAACGGCAACAGCAACAGCAACAATCAACACAAAAGCGATCAACGAACCAGCAAGCAACACAGCAGCAGCAAAGCAACAATAACAGCGGAAAAATAAAGATGCCACCAATCAACACCATAGATGTTGACTGTAAGGAATTGGTAAGTCTTTGTAAGCTAGCCATAGGTAACAATTTTGCAGTTAAAAGACTGACGGGTAACAGGCACGCCATTCAAACATATACGATGGCAGACCACGACAAAATTAAAGAGGTCTTAAAAAGAGCCACCGCGGAATTTTACTCGTTCACGCCGAAACAAACGAAGAGCGTAACGGTTCTATTAAAGGGTGTCGACCCTGAAATGGAACCGGAGGCTCTGCTCGAAATGCTTCAAAACCTAAAGCACGAAGATCTCGAGTTTACCGCGGTAAAACCATTCACCACACCCAAGGCAAGAAGGGAAAACCGCAAGCTACCCTTCTTTTTGGTGCAATTAACACCCAACAGTAGGATTGGTGGTCTAAGAAAAATTACAGTCTTGGATTATCAAATGGTCACATGGGACAAATTAAAAAAAGGCAGAGACATCCTGCAATGTCTACGTTGCCAAAGGTTTGGTCACTCGGCGGCTAACTGTGAAATGCAGCGCCGTTGCGTAAAATGCGGAAAGGACCATAAGGCAGAAGAATGCCCTCTGGGAAAAGAAAGGGTAGAAGACAAAGCCCTTCTAAAGTGCGCAGTGTGTCGGAATGAGGGACACCCCGCTAACTATCGAGGATGTCCTAAATTCCGAGAAATAATGGCAAGAAGTGTGACCCGGCAAAAAAACACAGAGCCAGCTCGTACGACAACAATGCCCGTAACATCGCAGCGGTCGTACGCACAAGTTGCTTCGGGTGGGAGAACACCAAATCAGGCTACATCACAGGTAGCCACAAATACTCCCACACGGACTGAAACAACACCGCAAGCGGACGTGTTCGCAATCCTGCTCAATCTGCAGAGACAGATGACACAGCTACAAAGCCAAATAAACGAGATCTACTCGCATTTGCCCAGTCTAAATAACAAGTCGATATAAACCCTCTAACCACAACATCAATAAAAGCTCTTGTCGTGAATGTAAATTCACTAATAAGAACTGAGAGAAGAGCCAATCTTTTTAACCTGTTGCAAGAGGAACAACCTGATGTACTTCTGGCGGGGGAAACAAAGTTAAACCAGAGACATAAGATAGGACATAAAAACTACGATATTATACGAAGAGATCGACCTAACTCCTCTCAAGCGGGGGGTGTCGCAATCTTTATAAGAAAAGGGATCAATCATAAAGTAATATATAGTGGAGAAGTGCGCAGGTTCCGGGTGCTGGAAGCCTGTATCGTCCGCATACCCCTTCAGCAAGGAAGGGGTTTGTATGCGATTGCGGTCTACGCACCTGAGGAGCACCAACAAAACCTATTTATAGCGGAGCTCGAGACACTCTTTCGATGCTTACAATTGCACCTGGACAAAAATTACTTTATCCTAGGGGGAGATATGAACGCCAAGCATAGAAATTGGGGAAATTATATATCTAATGCCAGAGGAAATCAGTTGGCTGGTTGGTTAGATCAGTATCATATTGAATATAGAACTGACCTGCTAGCTACGAAATATCCATCGTTCCCCAGAGGTAGATCGTTCTTAGATATCTTGCTAATCGACTCACGACTGAGATTACTTAACACCAACAGACGAAACACAAACTGTTTACGGACAATTGAATACGACAGCGACCACTGTGCATTCACGGCAGTAATAGAGCTTCCGAACGAGCTCGCAGATCTGGAGGAATTCGTGATCCCGCAACCCTGTAACTACAGGGCAATGCGATGGCCGCGGTTCACCAGATCATTAACAAGAGAACTTTGTTCGAATGACTTTAATCTTCCAGTAAACAGAAACCTGACAAATGACGAAATCGACAAATACATTCAACAAATGGACGAAACCGTAAAACGAACAATGGACAAAACAATTCCCAAAACAACAGTTACAGATCACATTAACATGTACAGAAACGCAACAATAAACGCACTCCACAAGAAAAAGAGCAGACTGCTATCGAAATTAAAACAATTACATAGACAGTTTACAGACAGACAAGACCAGGAGATAATATCACTGAAATCTCAATTAAAAAACCTCCAACAATTACTTAAAACTAATTATAGATTAGCAACAAATTTGTATTGGAACAACAGAATTCGAGCTATAAAAACTAATAACCCGAATATGTTCCCACAAATAAATAAAATATTCAGGAGAAATAATCAAAACGAGATTCAGTGTCTCCAAATTCCACGTACCGAGGTAAACAAGCAGCTGCTAACCAACATTGGCATAGATACAGAGAACGCTATCCTCAATAGTGAGCTCTTCGTGATCGAAGATCCTTTGGAGAAGGCGAACGCTGTGGGAGCTGTCTTTCAGGAAATGTACAAGGTGAATGAAAGCATTCACCGAAATCACGACCTGGAGGACAGAATTCGACTGAATCACCTGCACCTCCGGAATGAAATTTCACATTGGCAATCGGAGAATCCGGGTTTTACGGAATTCAGTGACGATAATCTGTCAATTGACATTAATGCCAATGGTGGAGCTAATAGCCTTTTAATCACAAGGGAAGGAATCCAGAGTATCTTCGACTCATTAAGAAGCAAAAAGTCAGTGGGAATAGATGGAGTACCTAACATCGTACTCAAGAACCTGCCCCCAAAGGCAATAGATATATACACGGTCCTGTTTAACAACGCGTTGAATAATGCATATTATCCCGCGCGTTGGAAAACGGCAATCATTCAGCCCATCGCAAAAAAGGGCAAAGACTGTACAAACCCAATGAACATGCGTTCGATAAGTTTACTCCCAAGCATCAGTAAAGTATTTGAAAAAATCATTAACAAAGCTCTGCTAAAATGGGTAGACGACAATAGCATTATTCCAAATAACCAGTTTGGCTTTAGGGCGGGTCATGAAACCACACATGCCGCAGCTAAACTGGTCTCCGACATACAATGGAATAAATGTAGGAACCAATGCACAGGTGCCTGCCTGATCGACTTGGAAAAAGCCTTTGATACCGTCTGGATCGAAGGGTTGTATTACAAACTGGTCAGACATGGCATACATAAGCCTTTACTATATGTACTTTACGATATGTTAAAGGACAGGAGGTTCGTGGTCAAAAGTGGTAATGTGACCTCTAATAAAACGTATAATATCAAGAATGGCTTGCAACAGGGCGCGGTACTCTCTCCGATTCTTTTTAACATTTACATTAGCGACTTATTGGATGCACTTCCGCAGGCTATTGCGTACGCAGACGATCTCATAATTTACAGAACAGCTCCGAAAGTTGCGATCATAAATAAGTTAATACAGCGAGACTTCAACAGAGTGCAGCGCTATTGCGATGACTGGAAACTTAAGATCAACTTCCAGAAATGTGAAGCCATCCTATTTAGAACTCCATTATATAAAGCCACGTACGACACAAGGAAAAACTGGCGAAAGCTAGTTATCGTGGGACCGCATGGAGATAAACTGGAAACCAAGAGTTTAGTTAAATACCTGGGCATCTGGCTAGACCAATATCTGTATTTCAACAGACATGTAGAGGCTGCTTTGCTCAAAGCGAGGAAAACTTTTGCTATGACAAGGAGGCTATTTCACAGTAGCCAACTTGACAGCAAGGTAAAAGTCATATGCTACATGACACTAATCAGGCCAATGCTCATATATGGTTGCCCAGTATGGTTCAACATAGGTCCAAATTTGATGGAAAAGATTCGGGTGTTCGAAAGAAAGTGTCTCAGAAGTTGTCTCAGATTATATCGGACACCGGAATCGGATTATAAAAAGTATTACTCAAATGAGACTTTATATAATGAAGCGTACATAAATAGGGTGGATAATTTTATGATTAAATTAATCAGAGGACATATTGCGAGAGCAATAAGCTCGTCCAATGACCTAATTTTCGGGGCCTATTATCCAAACACTCTGTACTATGAGAGCGTGCGTCGCAACGGCTTTGTTCCACCAGAGGCGTTCCTTGACTTGGATATGAAAGGGCTTATACAGGATAGATCCGGAATTCCGCTGATCTATCATGTAAGTAGATCATCTGTAGACGGGCGATTGTGCTACGACCGGGAAGTAGCGCGCACCGAAGAAGAGCTCCTGCGCTTCAGTAGGGCTATCTCCCACAGAGACCGGGACGATAGTATTAGACAGCGTCAACAGTTCTGGTGGTTGAATGGCATATACAGACCTGGGTACCAAAGTCGGTAAAGAATCATACTATCATCAGCTAGCTTACATAGACTTAGCTTTTCTAGAATTAGGGTAGTATAAGATTTAAGTTAATTTAGGTTAAGTGCTTTTACATAAAAAAAAAAAAAAAAAAAAAAATAATAATAATAAAAATAAAAAAAAGAAACGTAGGTAAGTTAAGTAAGTTAAATTTTAAGAAAAAAAAACCAAAAAAAAAATTGACAAAGTTTTTCAAATTTTTCTTTGTATTTCAACTAATTATCAGTACTGCCACAACGTTCTGTAGCCGAAAGGCAAATTATACAAATGTTAAGTAATGTTTAGCTTAGAGCGTCTGCGAGGGACCAGTAAGTTATTATATAAGATAATTAAGCTAGAATTTAAGTATTTTTTGTCTAGCCTTTAATTTAGAAATTAAGAATATAAAAAGAAAAATAAAAAATGTTGTAAAAATGAATGAATAATGAATTCAGCTAAGCGTCCGTTTTTAAAACATGATTTACGGGTGAATAGGTTGGTAGGAGGAATTGGGGTTGATTTGTTATGCTGTTGGTCGAAATAAGGTGGAAACAGTGGGTTGGTTCTCCATGTAGAATAGAGAACCCCCACACCACTGACTTGCATTGGATGGAGATTACATTGAAAGTGATTAAACTGATACGTGGTAAGTTTATAAATAAAGAGAGTAATCGCAGTGGTGTCCTTCTTTATTGAACATCTCTCATATATAAGTACGCACTGAGCGGCGTTTAAAGGAAAAAGATCTCGCTGTTTTGCTTAATATTCTGATACGTAAATTGTATTTTTTTATAAGTTTTGGATGTCGTGAATATTTTCGCAGTTCAGCGAGAAATCGACTGGTATTAAAAATACAATCTTAATTTGGTAAAGCACGTCTAAATATGCGAAGTGAGCATTTTTAAAATATCTATTCAGCGTTCTAGCCAACTAATAAAGGACTTTTTATGAATCTACTTGAAATTATATAAAGGGCTGCTAAGTGTTGTTCGATTGTTGACTTATTGCACAATGTCTAATCTAAACAAATCCTTATTTTTTAACACTGTCAATAAAATGAATTGCGCAAAACACTAAAGTTTATTCACGTCCAAAATGCATATATTATTTTTCCAAAAGTATATAATCCAATGAAGTTCGTTTAGTTACCGCGGGACACAACAATTCGGATACATCCATTACTTATTTAAATAAAATATTGCAATTGTTATACTTAATGTTTTGTATTTTGATTGTTGTCAGTCTTAGAAGGCAATTTCCATTAATGTACTTTCATTCTAAACAGAAAAGAACATTTTCCACAAGAATAATTACAGAAACCTCTCACGTACCAACGCCATAAAAACTCTGACATACAACTAGCACATGTAAATTGCCTTTTACCGGGTGTTAACTTTTGATCCTGACTACGATAATATTGAAAGACTTATCACCTTAGTTTATTCACGGGAAGTAATTTATTAGCTACTCGTGCCTAATTACACCGCTAATTCATGTTTTCCCTTCACACAAAACCGTCAGTTGTGATTGTTATTAATGAAGCAGAATAACAAAGAAATCCTTTAGTACACGCGTTCTTATCAACACAACAGAGTGCCACATCTTCCCCACTTATCCAGCCAAACGAAATTAACCAAAAAGTCCACCAAAAGCATAGAAAGAAATTACATAGTTTCGTATTAATCACGAACTTCCGAAAACTCACCTAAAAACGTGTATCTGAGGACGAACTGCTAAAGTCGCCTCAGTGTTAGTGTGTGTGGAGCCCCGAAAAATAAGTTATCAACCGCAATTAATTGATGCCTTCCCTTGCTAAGGTAATTTGCCAAGGAAATCAGAAAACACCAATTCAGAGCCACACACACGAACATACAATTGTCAGGAATCCCTTCCTTCCGCCCGACGAACTGAATGTTATCTGACACTTCTGGTTTTTTTCTTCCAAATCCCGGTGTGTTGCCAAGGGGGCGTGGCAATTAATCAAATCGAGTTGAATTCTCCGCCCTTGTGGCCCTGCTGTGGTGGTGTGCATTAGTTGCCAAACTGGTTTTCCGGCAGCTTGACTTCCGGAGTACCAATGCGAAACGTCTATGCCTGTGGTGGTGGTTCAAATTGCCCAAATGGTTTTCGACCTGACGACGCGTGGTAAGGAGGCGCACCCGTACGCTTGCGCCGGATTTCGACGTGAAAATGGGCTCAGTGCTTCCCTTTGTATTGAAATTAGTGCTTAGGCACCAAGGCGACTAGGAACGATGTTTTGTGCACGCCGGTCAACGAAAAAATTGAACAATAGTATCGTATTTACAATTGGGGCCCCCAGTCTTGTTGGCGAATTAATTGGATATTTGGATGGCTGCAATCTAAGCGCTTCAGGTGTGACCATAATCGACCATCACGACAATTTCCAATTAATATTAAGAGCCGTATTGTGACTACTGTTTTCGAATGATGGCAGCGTTTCAAGGAATTGGTTAATTGCAAAAATGGCCAAAAGAGAATATATGCTTGCATTCAGTATGGGGCGGACGTGGAAGTACCGAAGGTGGAAGTGGAATTAGTGACGCAAAACAAAAGTTGAGCAAGGAAATAACTTCAGAACGTCGGCTCTTAGATTGATATTGACTGGTGAATGAGTGGAATTGAGTTATTAACGGGTTTTGCGTTCATTAATTTCGAAAACGAAATGTCTTACAATTGACCACGGGACCAGTGGATGTTGAGGGTGGTGTGTTGAATTCAGGCCCTTCAATTGAGTAATTTCATCATTCTTAAATGTGTCCCTCTCAGGTAGTTTAAAAAAGATCCTTAGAATACTAGGTAATTGTCATTTGTTTAATACGATAGCTTATATATAAGAGAAAGTAAAAGCAGAGCGATCCGAAGAAAAGAGTGGTAGAAAGACCGGCTTTTTGAAGATCAGAAAAAGTGGAGAGTTGTCATCCTTTCCTCTGTTTTCAGGGTAAAATAAATGTCGACCAAGGTAGATTCCTAAGTCAGTGACTTTCATAAAAGAGGCCGCTTCCGTCATCCCTTTTTTTGTAGTCTAAACATCTTATTTTACTTTGAGTATCCGCATCTTAATATTTCACATGAACTTTTGGAATGACATTTACTGACGGTCGATGAAAAAAGGAATCGCATGAAAAAATTAAAACAGTATTTGAATAAGTCTCAGTTACTAGGCTCATAATGTTATATTACTGATATGTAATTTTGAATTTGGCGCAAGGCTAATAAACTTGCCGGAAAAACAAATTATTATGGACAATTTAACAAGTCTCAGGCACGGACTGGATACCGGTGGACAGACTTGCTAAATAAGGCCAACACCGGATATCGGTTGTAGTGCCGATGATGATGATGAATTTTGAAATACTTGTTAATAATAAATTGGCGCAAGACTAATGACCTTGCCCGGAAAAAACAAATCATTATGGAAAATTTAACAAGCCTCAGGACTTGCTAAATAAGGCCAAGATCGGTTTCCGGTTGTAGTGCCGATGATGATGATGATGATGTTAATAATAAATAAATAAATAAATATATATATATTTGAATATGTTTAACCGCAATCCTAGTGGACTTTTATGAATAAATGTGACAATGGATGAAGCCTTGATCTATTGTTATAGGCCAGAAACCAAAAGGCATTCAAAAAAGTGTTACCAATGACAGTGCTGCTAATGGAACGGCAACGGCTTCCTTTTGTTTTGGAGTTCTCGCAATACAATTGTCGCAGCCTGGCTTGACTCAACATCGTTATTATTAAATAATTTAATTCATATGTTAAGTCTTAATTCTTTATAATTTATTTTGCTACAAATTTCCTTACTTGTTATAATTGTTAGTTAATAATTCGTTATAGTTTGTAATTACCTGCATGTTTGGCAGCACTTTTTATTTTCGTTACTGCCAGCTTTGTTATTTGTTGTTCGTTGGCGGCGAATATACAGGGCCAAGTCTCTGCTTTCAACTCGGCGAAGGCCAAGACGATCCTTGTCCCTGTTCAATCCAAGTTGACAAGTAGTCTCCACGTGACACCCCTGGATAGCCACGTTGGCACCCGCCAAGTAGTGAACCAATGTATGCAGCGACATCCTGGGAAAGGTTGGCGCAAGGCTAATAACCTTGCCCGGAAAAACCAATTATTATGGACAATTTAACAACTCTCGGATATGGACCGGATACCGGTGTAGAGACTTGCCAAATAAGGCCAAAACTGGATCCCGGTTATAGTGCCGATGATGATGGTGGTGATGATGATGACATTTTCCACCGCCTTAGATAATACAGACAGTAATGCTATCGGTCGGTAATTTTGTAGGAAACACTTTTCCCTCTCTTTGGAATTGGCTAAACTCGAGCCAACTTCCACCAGGTAGGAAATGTCCTCCATGCATAAGATAAACGAAAGAACCGGCGACAGTTCTGGAGCACAGTTCTTAAGGACTATTGCTGGTATTCCGTCGGGGTGGATTGCCTTCTTACAGTCCAGTTCACGTAAAAGGCGTTGAATGCTACACGGGCGGAACCTCACATTTCGCATCGAAAACCATACCGGCCCGATCACAGCTGATCCCAAAAGACCGGCATCGATGTTTGAATTCACAGAAAATAAATTCGCGAATACATTGGCGTTATCTTTTGAATTTGTCACTAGTGTCCCGCTGTCCGTCACCAACGGAGGAAAAGAGGACTATGCGAAGTTACTGTTGACAAAGTTTGCCATTCACCATAAGGGTACTCAAGGAGTTTATTGGTCACTCTGCCGTTGTAGGCTTTCTTCGCAGTATCAATCGCCTGGTTGCACGGGTTCCTGATTCTAATAAAATTCGTTCTGTTAACATCGGTGGGATTGGAGCGCCATCGTTTAAAAGCTCTATTTTTGCCGCTGTAATCTGCTCGCATTTTTTATCAAACCAAGGTTTATGAGAGAGATTTCGTTTGATGGAATGCGGAATGTATATCTCCATCCCGAGAAGAGTAATCTCTTTGACCGACTCCGCGCATGCGTTAACATCGGAGTCTTCAAAGCACACCTCCAACCATGGAAAGGATGCGAAGAAATCTCGCACATCTTTCCCTGTTAGCTACCCCATATATACATGGCGAAGCTGCTTAGGTCGGTTATTTGCTTAAAATTCAAGCGGTTGCGAGATCGATACCAAGCAGTTATCTGAGTTTCCCAGTGGCGTAACAACGTCCACGGTATAAATGCTCGGCTCGCATAATCACCCCAGGCATCCTGCGCTGGGGTAGGTTCCTCCACGACTTGAGCCAAATTGTGGCTAACAACGAACATCTCCGCCAGCCTTCCAGCCTCGTAGCTTAGAATGTACCAACCAGCCAGAGTGGTGTATACTGGGTGGTTGATCTGTATCCAGTCGACGGTACGTCAAAAATATTCGAAAAATGTCACCCGTCGATCGTCATTCGGGGAGCGGTAAAGAAAACAAAGAAATTTAAGAGAATTCCTCAGAACGGTCTTCAACCACATGATGTCCAAGCTATTGGATTCTAAGGCCTCCATTCTTTGACAAGCCAGATCGGACCTCGTGAAGACACAGACTCCACCCCTAAAACGGTATCTCGAATTCAAGTCATATCCTGAGCAATGAAGATAAGTCGAACCGGTTGACTATTCGACCCTAGTCTCAGTTAGGGTAAGAATATCAAGATTCACTGTTTACAAATATTGCTGAACGGCGTTTACATTCGTATTGATGAAACCGATCACCCTGATGTTACTAAAACCCATTATCAGTAGAACGTCGACAGAACCTCGAGAACCAGTCCGATTATGCGGTGACGAATTTTTTTAAAGAGGTTCGTTTATTTATCAAAATATGATAATGATGTTGATGCATGATGAAAGGGGGGGGGGGGGGTCCGAATGGGAAACTAGTTTACCTCCGGAATTCTCAGAAGGCACCATCAAGACTTATCTCCATGCCAGTCCGGGCCATAAGCCACACATCCGAAACATAGTCGAAAACTTCTCCTGACGATATCGCGGAATGTACAGCGAGACGGGGTGGTATTTCCCCGCGGGACCGACTTACCACCCAAAACCAACCAGTTCTCTAACCGGTACACCAGCCAAGCTCCGAAAAATGGCCAGGGATTTCTCCCGACCATTTCACGAAGCCTATAGCTGATGGGGTGGTATTTCACCGGGCGACAGGGCGTTGGGTGGCGCAAGGCTAATAACCTTGCCCAGAAAAACAAATTAGGCCAAGACCGGATCCCGGTTGTAGTGCCGATGATGATGATGATGACGATGATGACAGGGCGTTGGGACCCCACCTAGCACTCGGCCTTTAGTTGCCTCTTAGAACAAGCCGGCTTAGCTGTGAGTACATTCTAACGCCCTACTCGCAAGGCGAAAATTATCCAAATATTAAAAATTGTAAGAGTTATTAATAAACAAATGTCAGTTTTCACGAAAAAAATTGAATTTTTTTGGAAAAGCTTGCCATTTTTGCAAGAATCAATATTTTCAAAATTCCGTACAACATTCTCTAGATAGTTTAAGGAGATTTTTTTTTTTTTTGTGTTATCAAAACTCTTCAAGATATTTTGCAAGGCCCGGAGTAACTTTTTAAAAACATGTTTTTTTCAATGGCCATGTGTCGCCATTTTGTATTTTTTGAAAAAAATGTACCTTAGTATATATAAAAAAAAACTTTGATTTATTAATAATACATATTTTCCCACCCAGAAAAAATACCAAACATGTAGTCGGTTTTCGGGTCTTTACAGTGGCATAAGGCCCTTGTTGCGGAATCACAAACAAATGTAGTCGAGAAATCTAGTACATTCACGTCAGCCTGCCATTTACCAACTGTTACCAGCCAGCTGAAAACGCGGCGATGATAGAAAAGGGACGCCACTTAAGCGTTATAATTTAAAATCACTTTCAACTGTCCATTTTCCTGGGCAGACGCAAACCACGATCAGCTTTACTTTGCAATCACCCGCTCGATCGTCGTCAGCATCTCATATTTTTCAACGGTCCGTTTTTCCTGGTCAGACACAAACCTTTATCATCTCTACTTTGGATTCATCCGCTCGTTCGAAGTCAGCATCTCGCCGTTTGGCTCAACAAAAGCCAACTGGGAAGGTCTGAACGACTTTTTCGGGAGGTTAAATTGGTCGTTATTTTTCCTCCATAACGAGGTTGACTCTATAGCGGACACATTTACAGACACGATTCTACTTGGCATGTGTACCTTAATTCCACACAGAGTAAATTGTATAAAACCCATAGAAATATGTGGTTCGATTCTGGGTGCAGAGAAGCCACTAAGGCCAAAGAGTTGAGCTTCCGGTTGTATAAATCAAACAATACTGAGGAAAACCGGAAAAGTTTTAAGAGAGCTAGGAATGACTGCAATGTGTAAATTCAACGCGCCAAGTTCTTGCATGTCCAGAGAGTGAGACAAAAAATACTACACTCTCCCACAGGTAATAGAAACTTTTGGGCATTCGTGAAAAACATTCAAAACTCAGTCTCTTCATCCATTCCATCGCTCATAGTCGATGACAAACCAGTCACCACTGAAATAGAGAGGGCGAATCTACTTGCTGCACATTTTGCAGCCAACTCAACGCTGTCTGATACCACATCAGTTCCACCTCAACTTGAGCATAAGAAGCACACCATGAGCCAGATTCGCTTCCGAACGCGTACTGTTGCCCGCGCACTCAAAGAGCTAAACGCACACAAATCCGCTAGTCCGGACGGCATTCCCTCAATTCTCTTAAAGAGATGTTCCTCTTCACTCGCCAAACCACTGCGGAAACTCTTCCATTTGTCTTATTCTACTGGTCGTTTCCCAAATAGATGGAAGTCTGCGAACATTCAGCCAATTCCCAAAAACGGTGACAAATCATCCCTTTCTTCTTATCGACCCATAGCACTAACTTCTATTCTCTCGAGGGTAATGGAATCTCTTATCAACCGTCAACTTTTGAAATATCTGGAATCAAATGACCTCCTCAATGACCGCCAATATGGATTTCGTAGCAACAGATACACAGGAGATCTGATGGCGTACCTTACCGAAAAGTGGAGGCATTCCATCCACTACCTCGGTGAAAGCAAGGTAGTCGCATTGGGTATTTCAAAAGCCTTCGATAGAGTTCGGCATCCAGCCCTTTCGTCAAAATTGCATTCATATGGAGTGGACATTTCCCTGATCCAATGGATAAGAGACTATCTTTCTGGCCGTTCAATCCAAGTGGTTCTTGATGGTGTCAAATCTGTCTCCCATCAAATTAATGCAGGTGTTCAATGCCCTAAAAACCCAGTGGTGCCTCTTGTCGTCAAAGGTGAGCCCCAAAGTAAATATACTGTCTATGACCGGCACTTGCATCGACGAAGCCAAGGAATTATCAATCCTCGGCACTCGAATTAATTCGACTCTTGACTGGAATGACCACATATTGGTCAAACGTTGAAAGTGGACTTTAGGCGCACAAATAAACATAGAGAGTCATTCTTTAGCCGAACCACACGAATGTGGAATGTTCTGCCTGATCATGTATATCCTGGCCATTGTGATGTCCATTCAAGATCAATATACATCGACACCTTCTTTCCTTATCCACTTCCTCCCATCTGCTCGCCCTGTGCTCTGACATTTAAGGGTACTTCAAAATCCCCTTTTGTGCGCGCGTCAGTGTAAAAAAAAAACGGGTTGCTTCTGGACGCCACCACTCGACGACCATTGCTCTCGACTTGCACGGACGCTCTACGAACACAACTTCCTTGGACACACGCTGGACAACCTCATCTCTCGCTGGGATGCTCCGGACCATGGACTCTTGCTCCTCTCCGGGCGCCTCAACAACCTTAAATCAATAAAAAAAATAATGAAAAAAAATGTTGAATAGGTGTAACCTTTTACGAGGGTTGCCTTTTATATTTCGGGATTAGAGAACAAAAACAAATATTGATCATCGAAAATCACTTTATTGTTTTTCAAAATATTCCCCATGAAGATCTATACACTTTTGCATGCGTTTGAACCAATTGTCGAAGCACTTTTGCCACTCTGATTGAGGTATCTCCAACACATGCATTCTGAATGCAGCAACCGCTTTTTCAGGTGTCGAAAAACGTTGACCTCTCGGTTTGTTTTTTACATACGGGAATAAAAAGAAGTCATTCGGTGCCAAGTCAGGATTATACGGCGGATGACCCATCAAATCGATGTTTTGGGTGCTCAAAAATGCAGTTGTCGCAGCCGATGTGTGAGAGCTCGCATTGTCGTGGTGAGTGTGATCCTTCTTCGGCGGTTGGTTTTCCTGATTTCTTGTAAGACAACTGGCAAACAAATGGTTGTGTACCACTCAGAATTGACTGTTCTGCGTTGTTCTAGTGGTACGGTTGCGACATGTCCAGTTTTTCTGAAAAAACAGGCGACCATTTGCTTGGAAGTGCTTCGTGGGCGAACAACTTTTGTTGGATTTGGCTCATCTTGAAACACCCAGACAGTCGACTGCTGTTTACTTTCGGGTTCATACGCGTAAATCCACGATTCATCACCTGTCACGATGTCATAGACGTGTTTCGAAGCACCGCGACCGTATTTTTTGAGCATTTCCTTCGACCAATTGACACGAGCCTTTTTTTGGGCGATTGACAAATTGTGTGGGACCAAACGCGAACAAATTTTTTTGACAGTCAAATGTTTATGCAATATTGAATGTATGCTGGTCCCACTAACGCCTAAGGTTGTCTCAATCTCACGATAGGTCACATGACGATCTTCCAATATCAATTCGCGCACAGCATCAATGGTTTTCGGAACAACAACTGATTTTGGACGACCTTCACGAAATTCATCTTGGAGTGAACTACGACCACGATTGAATTCACCATACCATCGATAAACACTGGTCCTTGATGAAGCTTCATCTCCAAAAATTGAATTAAGTTCATCCATGCACTGTTGCTGAGTTAATCCACGCCGAAAGTTGTAAAAAATAATCGAACGAAAAAGTTGACGATTTAATTCCATTTTTGGGCCGAGATGAATCTTTTAAGTTACTGTAAACAACACAAATAGCGCTCATATGTCAAAACGTTCTGAGTGCGTATAACCTCAAAAATGTCCAACTTTACGACAGAGCTGTCAGTTGCCGGATTGCAACACTAGGGTTGCCAAATCCCGAAACATAAGAGGCAACCCTAGTAAAGACGAAATTTTACACTGTATTTTATTGCGCGGATCTATCGTTGTCAAACTAGTATGTTTACAGCAAATTCTTCCCTCGTTCAGGTGAATGTTACGAGAGGCGCTAAAAGTATGTATTAACCTACAGCAGCAGTAGTTTCAGTCTTTATTGTACACTACTCGTAGAAAAAAAAACAGTACCCATGCAGTTTTAGAGACTTTAACACGACGTATTGTAACTTCTGTTTTAGATATCCAAGTGATTTGTATAAATGAATGAATGAATAGAGGACAGAACCCTCATTTTATTTCGCTTAGTACAAGTCGTATAAACTTATAAATAGATTTACGAAATACCTTAAAAACTAAGGCATGCAGGTTGTAGGTGGGGGACTTGTGGGGGTAGATAGTGGGTGTGCCAAAACACGGACACGCGGTTCACTACACCCACCAACGCTGTTACGCTGAACACAAGTTCACAAAAATAAATCACGAAATTCCAGGAAAATATAAACGCTGGTGATGGTTTGTTGTCTAAGGTTCTTTTTATTATTTGCAATTTTTGACATATACACTACGATACTAACTGGTTAATTAATTGTCACTATTTGTGGAGATGAGCCGAGGATACACTAGGAATAAAGGTTTTACTAGTAAGATAAATCAATTGCACTCGCGAAGAGACAGTGTTCGAATTTTGGAGAATGGAATTTTACTAACTTAGCTTGGTAGCAACTAACTCGACGGCGCGACGGTTGAGCCTCGAATTTTTTTGCGCAAACGCACTACGTGGTATCGGTCTCTGATGAAGGATGAAATCTGACTGATCCCAATTAGGGATGGAAATTGGGATTTGGGATTGTGCACCTCAAGCAACCAATCAAGATCATTCTTACATCTGTGTTCTCTCATGTTCCCCGCCTATCGAGGTGAATAAGCCCCTCGGTTAATTTGATAGTCGACGGACAAGAGAGAATGAGAGAATCAGAACGTAAAGTGCAATGATCTCGGGGTGGCTTGGCTTGTGTGCGTGTACCAATGCAGCCACTGACCTGATTCGGCGACTGTGGTGATCTCAGAGTGCAATGAACTAGGGGAAGACGAAAATGGGAAGGAGAGGCAAATGGTTTGTGCTATTCACCTGTAAAAAGAGATCATTTATCCCCAACGTATAGAGTGTCTGATGGGCTCCTCGATAGTATAGTGGTTAGTATACCCGCCTGCCACGCGGAAGACCGGTGTTGGATTCCCGTCGGGGAGCCTCTGGCGCAAGACTAATGACCTTGCCCAGAAAAAACAAACCATTATGGAAAATTTAACAAGCCTCAGGACTTGCTAAATAAGGCCAAGACCGGTTCCCGGTTGTAGTGCCGATGATGATGATGATAGAGTGTCTGGGGGAAGCCAAGGGGACGCTAAATCGACTAGGGAAATATTACCGTGGGAAACACGCCAAGTAATTCGGTAATTACCCAAGCCGCAGCACGATGCTGCAATCGCGTCGTTTGGGTCGACTTGGTTGTTGCTAACCAACATGAATTGCAATTTCCGGTGGAAATCTCATGGGTTAGGGGAATGGAGTTGCCGTATGACAAAAGGGAGCTGAATTCTACTATGCATTAATTGCATAGAATAATGAATTCAGCTATGCGTCTTTTTGGAATATATCTTCCACAGGTGAAATAGCTGAACGGTGGGATAGGGGTTGATGTGACGCGCTGTTAGCGGTCAAAATTAGGTTTGAATTGTGGGTTGGTTCTCCATGTAATATAGATAACCCCCACAGACTTACTTTAAAGTAAGTTAAAAATTGAATGGGGAACTAAACAAAGATGGATAGATGGATAGAATAATAGTCTAACTTTGTAACTTCTATAAGCCTATCACAGTGAAATTTTGAAGACATAACAAAGTAGTGAGCCTTGTTCCTATTAAATGACAGTCAGGTTTTGCTACGAAACCTTGCGGATCAAGATAAGGGCCTTTGCTAACTATGGCGACTTCGGTTTTCTGCCTGCTTACAAAATTGCTTTCAACATTTTATGTTACATGGCAAAATCCGTAGTTTCACTCTGCGAACTTTATTTGGTTAAGTCATATTGGCAAGTCGTCTATTACCCGAGACTTTGCATTTCGCTGAAAGCCTCTGAGTAATAAAACTGATGTTGCTACAGGATATGCTTGTCGTGGATTATGTCCACATTCATCTTCAGTTCAGATGGATTGTAATGCTCTACCGTGTTCAACAGCATTTTCGTAGACCTCGAACAATCTTTGAGGTCTATACCCTCTTTCGTTTCTTATCATCAGTCTTCTCGATAGTCAGTTATTTCATGAATCTATAGCGTGTGTGATACGAAACCACCTTATGGAAATGTTAGAATCAAAGCCGCGATGCACTACACCGACGATGTCTCAACTCTCCACTTAGGCTATCATTGCGATGCTGGGATATGAATAATCAATTTATTTTTTCATCTATTCAATCCGCCAACCTCTTTTTATGTAATGCATCGCATGGAGGATAAAAACAATAAAATTACAAAACTTGTAAGCCTAAAATATCATAAATGTAAATATTATAGCAACAAATACGAAATATATTTTCCAACGGCCAAAATAGCATACCAATAATCTCCTGCTTTCCACAACTTTTCCACCGGAGTCCACCTGAATGTTGTGGATCATATATCATTTATTTATATAATATGTTAATATTGTGAAATATATCATAAATATTTGTGCATATTGATAACAATCAAAATTTATTTGTATCAATAATTACAAAATATTTATATTTATATACAACAATAAATCAACTACTACAAAATATTTGTATTTTTATTAATTATTAACTTGTTGATAAACTGTACTTTATATGCAAGAAAGCCAATCAATACTTCAATTCAGTATTAGTCCTTATTGGCACTTGTTGCAATGTTGATGGCATTAATCCCTTCCGACAACAGCACAATGTTCTACATCAATATTTTACTTATAATTAACTTCTAAAGGCATAAAACGGCGACACACGACCACCAATATGTTTGTCTAGAGCAAATTTATTTTAAAATTACGAAACATACAAACTGGATCACCCCAATCGTCGTTGATATGTCCTATTTCCTTTCGGGGGATTTGTGTACGTCCTGCAGTTTGAGGCACAGCAATGGCATTTGAGCAATTAAGGGAGGCAAAGGTAAACAGCGGCTTATCCTTTGCGTAAACACGGTACGAAAATATCTTTTGGAAACTGTGGTGAGCAAAAGTTCGTTCATTTAAAAAATAGAAAAGACGAGAGACACAAAAAAAGAAAGAATTTCAGGTTTTGAAAAAACAATAGGGACGATGGGCGTTTGATGCCGGGATGAGAAAGGAATTTCCCACCAGAACTTCGCGGTGGAAAACGGAAATAAAGCCACAATAAATTCCAGAGAGAATTTTCTACTTCGACCGACGGGAGACTAGTGAAAATAGTACTGTTCAAATATAAGTCCATCATTGAGATATTCTTAAAATAGTTTTCCAATAAGTATTTTTCATGCACATACATGCAAGCAATTTTTCTTTAATTTGTTTTGTTATTCCGTTACCATTATTCTAAATATCCTCAAACATAAATTACCACTTTATTTATATAATTTACCAATTAAGGAAAATTAATGAAAACGGGTTGTATTTACCGTTAGATACGAGGATAGGTCAATAAGTCCTTAGAAAATACTACCATTGCGCTCGTAGCATCACTAATGGTCTGTTTTTAATACGCATTATTCCTCATTAAGTAAATGTCAATTTTAAATTTTGCATGATAGATAAAATAATCTGATAATTATCTTCGTAGATAAAATGATCTAAGTAATAATTGATGGAGGCGAAGATAATGAAGAGAATGTTTTCGATACTTATTTACATTCCACTTTCATTTATTAAATATTCTACTCAAAAACAAACAATTTGCTTTTCATTAAAATAAATGTCCTTGGCATACATCAAATGAAGAGGTAAACCTTAAGTTTGTTTATTTGGTTTCTTGTAAGTTGTTATTGAGGAAAGTTCTGGTAAACGCACAAAAAATATTATAATCCATTTTTTAGTCGAACTATATGAGAAACGCAATTAAAGATATTATTATTATTATTATTATATTATTCAGTCTCTTTCTTATGATACATCTCTTTTATCAAGATGTTATCAGCCAAACATCTTTTGGGAATACGAGTACATTCTACGAATGACAAGCTATCAAAAAAAGCAAAAATAAGGTCGATTTTTTTGTCGAGTTAACGGTGTTACGTGCGGCTTCCGCCATCCCCATCGTTTGTTTAGTTTTAAATATAATATAATAGTAGACGGTAAGGTAGTGAAAAAACACACGACCCACATGTTGAATTTACGAACATACTTTTGTTCGATTGTGGATCGTGTGGAAGCTGGATTCCTTTTCGGAGTGGATGGGGATTGAGAGGGAGAAAGGTTTTAGTGTGCTTAGCTGAGCAAAGGAACAGAGTGTTTTTGGTTCCGTTTTTGAATGGGAAGGGAAAGAGGAGATGATGAGTGACGGTTGCGGTAAACAGTCTTACAGTTTTTTTTTTCAGCATCTGGCCTGGATTTGTTAAAGTACAACTAAGTGGAACTTTATGTAGTAATAAACTTATCATGTATTTAAAATTTGTACATAAACAACGTCGTTTTATTTTTCGTAATTTTGGTGAAGTGAATGTAACTATAAGAGACTTCTAAATACACTAAATTATCCTGTTTGTGAGATGTTGCTGGGGAAGGACGATCGTACTGGCTCTGTGGAAATGCTTAACTCGAAAATTGGGAAACAGTGACCATTTTCCGTATTTATACATGCATCTATATATTTATATATGTAACTCAATCAACGAAGCCGAAGGATATTCAACCCTCAGTCGAGAAACACCAGCCGCCGAAACAGGGTGGAAGAACACTTATAGGTTTCCTAAGATCTGTAGATCAATTTGCCAACTTAGTTCTACGCCGGACCGTAGAGAGGATTCATGTCGGAAGCGAATATGGAGATATCCCCAGAGGAGTGTGTAGCGATTCTAACACACACACACAAATTCACAAGCAAAAATAGTGAAGAACACGAACGAAAAAAATCGAATAAGAAAAATACATCAGAACCGTATACCAAGCGATAAAATAAAAATAATTCACACCAGTGGAATATAGTCGAGTTTGGAAATCAAATTCTAAACACGGTCAGTGTGTAACGCTTAGGTAAAATTTTTTTCGTGATTCGAGCTGTCATAGCGTCAGTTCGAATCACACGATCTTCTTCACTATTATTTCAAACGCTATAAGTGTTTTTGATTCGTGGAGAGAATGTAGTGCTTCTAGGCGAAACTGACCGAGAAAAGGAGTCCAAGCTGCCGCTAAAAGAAATCTCTGTAGACGACATACTAGATGCCCAACGCAGAGAGCTGGAATAACGACAGGTAACCAATTTTATATACGAGGGTTGCCTCTTATGTTTCGGGATTTGGCAACCCTAGTGTTGCAATCCGGCAATTGACAGCTCTGTCGTAAAGTTGGACATTTTTGAGGTTATACGCACTCAGAACGTTTTGACATACGAGCGCTATTTGTGTTGTTTACAGTAACTTAAAAGATTCATCTCGGCCCAAAAATGGAATTAAATCGTCAACATTTTCGTTCGATTATTTTTTACAACTTTCGGCGTGGATTAACTCAGCAACAGTGCATGGATGAACTTAATTCAATTTTTGGCGATGAAGCTCCATCAAGGACCAGTGTTTATCGATGGTATGGTGAATTCAATCGTGGTCGTAGTTCACACCAAGGTGAATTTCGTGAAGGTCGTCCAAAATCAGTTGTTGTTCCGAAAACCATTGATGCTGTGCGCAAACTGATATTGGAAGATCGTCATGTGACCTATCGTGAGATTGAGACAACCTTAGGCGTTAGTGGGACCAGCATACATTCAATATTGCATAAACATTTGACTGTCAAAAAAATTTGTTCGCGTTGGGTCCCACACAATTTGTCAATCGCCCAAAAAAAGGCTCGTGTCAATTGGTCGAAAGAAATGCTCAAAAAATACGGTCGCGGT
The DNA here is from genome assembly GCA_963931805.1 of Microdon myrmicae. Lineage (NCBI taxonomy): Eukaryota > Metazoa > Arthropoda > Insecta > Diptera > Syrphidae > Microdon > Microdon myrmicae. Next base: position 65,077,595 of record OZ007498.1, read on the forward strand.
GCTTCGAAACACGTCTATGACATCGTGACAGGTGATGAATCGTGGATTTACGCGTATGAGCCCGAAAGTAAACAGCAGTCGACTGTCTGGGTGTTTCAAGATGAGCCAAATCCAACAAAAGTTGTTCGCGCAAGAAGCACTTCCAAGCAAATGGTCGCCTGTTTTTTCGGAAAAACTGGACATGTCGCAACCGTACCACTAGAACAACGCAGAACAGTCAATTCTGAGTGGCACACAACCATTTGTTTGCCAGTTGTCTTCCAAGAAATCAGGAAAACCAACCGCCGAAGACGGATCACTCTTCACCACGACAATGCGAGCTCTCACACATCGGCTGCGACAACTGCATTTTTGAGCACCCAAAACATCGATTTGATGGGTCATCCGCCGTATAGTCCTGACTTGGCACCGAATGACTTCTTTTTATTCCCGTATGTAAAAACCAAACTGAGAGGTCAACGTTTTTCGACACCTGAAGAAGCGGTTGCTGCATTCAGAATGCATGTGTTGGAGATACCTCAATCAGAGTGGCAAAAGTGCTTCGACAATTGGTTCAAACGCATGCAAAAGTGTATAGATCTTCATGGGGAATATTTTGAAAAACAATAAAGTGATTTTCGATGATCAATATTTGTTTTTGTTCTCTAATCCCGAAATATAAAAGGCAACCCTCGTATCAAAATTTCTGTAGCGGAATACGTCACCACGGCCGTCAGTACTTCACTCGATTGATCCTCTTGAAATATTATAAATAAAAACACGGTACATCGCGACGGTATTGGTTTCTTGTGCAGAGTTTTCATTTTTTTTTTAAACATTTTTTTATTTTCTTTTTATATTCTTATTTTCTAAATTAAAGGCTAGACAAAAAATGCTTAAATTCTAGCTTAAATATCTTATATAATAACTTACTGGTCCTTCGCAGACGCTCTAAGCTAAACATTACTTAATATTTGTATAATTTGCCTTTCGGCGACAGAACTTTGTGGCATAACTTATAATTATTTGAAAGACAAAGAAAAATTTGAAAAACTTTGTAAATTTTTTTTTTTTTTTTTTTTTTTTTTTTTTTCTTAAAATTTAACTTACTTAACTTACCTAAACTTATCTACTTTTTTTTTTTTTTTTTTTTTTTTTTTTTTTTTTTTTTTTTTTTATGTAAAATCATTTAGCCTAACTTAACTTAAATCTTATACTACCCTAATTCTAGAAAAGCTAAGTCTATGTAAGCTAGCTGATGATAGTGTGATTCTATACCGACTTTGGTATCCAGGTCTTTATATGCCATTCAACCACCAGAACTGTTGACGCTGTCTAATACTATCGTCCCGGTCTCTGCGGGAGATAGCCCTACTGAAGCGCAGGAGCTCTTCTTCGGTGCGCGCTACTTCCCGGTCATAGCACAATCGCCCGTCTACAGATGATCTACTTACATGATAGATCAGCGGAATTCCGGATCTATCCTGTATAAGCCCTTTCATATCCAAGTCAAGGAACGCCTCTGGTGGAACAAAGCCGTTGCGACGCACGCTCTCATAGTATAAGGTGTTTGGATAATAAGCCCCGAAAATTAGGTCATTGGACGAGCTTATTGCTCTCGCAATATGTCCTCTGATTAATTTAATCATAAAATTATCCACCCTATTTATGTACGCTTCATTATATAAAGTCTCATTTGAGTAATACTTTTTATAGTCCGATTCCGGTGTCCGATATAATCTGAGACAACTTCTGAGACACTTTCTTTCGAACACCCGAATCTTTTCTATCAAATTTGGACCTATGTTGAACCATACTGGGCAACCATATATGAGCATTGGCCTGATTAGCGTCATGTAGCATATGACTTTTACCCTGCTGTCAAGTTGGCTACTATGAAATAGCCTCCTTGTCATAGCAAAAGTTTTCCTCGCTTTGAGCAAAGCAGCCTCTACATGTCTGTTGAAATATAGATATTGGTCTAGCCAGATGCCCAGGTATTTAACTAAACTCTTGGTTTCCAGTTTATCTCCATGCGGTCCCACGATAACTAGCTTTCGCCAGTTTTTCCTTGTGTCGTACGTGGCTTTATATAATGGAGTTCTAAATAGGATGGCTTCACATTTCTGGACGTTGATCTTAAGTTTCCAGTCATCGCAATAGCGCTGCACTTTGTTGAAGTCTCGCTGTATTAACCTATTTATGATCGCAACTTTCGGAGCTGTTCTGTAAATTATGAGATCGTCTGCGTACGCAATAGCCTGCGGAAGTGCATCTAATAAGTCGCTAATGTAAATGTTAAAAAGAATCGGAGAGAGTACCGCGCCCTGTTGCAAGCCATTCTTGATATTATACGTTTTATTAGAGGTCACATTACCACTTTTGACCACGAACCTCCTGTCCTTTGACATATCGTAAAGTACATATAGTAAAGGCTTATGTATGCCATATCTGACCAGTTTGTAATACAACCCTTCGATCCAGACGGTATCAAAGGCTTTTTCCAGGTCGATCAGACAGGCACCTGTGCATTGGTTCCTACATTTATTCCATTGTATATCGGAGACCAGTTTAGCTGCGGCATGTGTGGTTTCATGACCCGCCCTAAAGCCAAACTGGTTGTTTGGAATAATGCTATTGTCGTCTACCCATTTTAGCAGAGCTTTGTTAATGATTTTTTCAAATACTTTACTGATGCTTGGGAGTAAACTTATCGAACGCATGTTCATTGGGTTTGTACAGTCTTTGCCCTTTTTTGGGATGGGCTGAATGATAGCCGTTTTCCAACGCGCGGGATAATATGCATTATTCAACGCGTTGTTAAACAGGACCGTGTATATATCTATTGCCTTTGGGGGCAGGTTCTTGAGTACGATGTTAGGTACTCCATCTATTCCCACTGACTTTTTGCTTCTTAATGAGTCGAAGATACTCTGGATTCCTTCCCTTGTGATTAAAAGGCTATTAGCCCCACCATTGGCATTAATGTCGATTGACAGATTATCGTCACTGAATTCCGTAAAACCAGGATTCTCCGATTGCCAATGTGAAATTTCATTCCGGAGGTGCAGGTGATTCAGTCGAATTCTGTCCTCCAGGTCATTGTTTCGGCGAATGCTTTCATTCACCTTGTACATTTCCTGAAAGACAGCTCCCACAGCGTTCGCCCTCTCCAAAGGATCTTCGATCACGAAGAGCTCACTATTGAGGATAGCGTTCTCTGTATCTATGCCAATGTTGGTTAGCAGCTGCTTGTTTACCTCGGTACGTGGAATTTGGAGACACTGAATCTCGTTTTGATTATTTCTCCTGAATATTTTATTTATTTGTGGGAACATATTCGGGTTATTAGTTTTTATAGCTCGAATTCTGTTGTTCCAATACAAATTTGTTGCTAATCTATAATTAGCTTTAAGTAATTGTTGGAGGTTTTTTAATTGAGATTTCAGTGATATTATCTCCTGGTCTTGTCTGTCTGTAAACTGTCTGTGTAATTGTTTTAATTTCGATAGCAGTCTGCTCTTTTTCTTGTGGAGTGCGTTTATTGTTGCGTTTCTGTACATGTTAATGTGATCTGTAACTGTTGTTTTGGGAATTGTTTTGTCCATTGTTTGTTTTACGGCTTCGTCCATTTGTTGAATGTATTTGTCGATTTCGTCATTAGTCAGGTTTCTGTTTACTGGCAGATTAAAGTCATTCGAACGAAGTTCTCTTGTTAATGATCTGGTGAACCGCGGCCATCGCATTGCCCCGTAGTTATAGGGTTGCGGGGTCACGAATTCCTCCAGATCTGCGAGCTCGTTCGGAAGCTCTATTACTGCCGTGAATGCACAGTGGTCACTGTCGTATTCAATTGTCCGTAAACAGTTTGTGTTTCGTCTGCTGGTGTTAAGTAATCTCAGTCGTGAGTCGATTAGCAAGATATCTAAGAACGATCTACCTCTGGGGAACGATGGATATTTCGTAGCTAGCAGGTCAGTTCTATATTCAATATGATACTGATCTAACCAACCAGCCAACTGATTTCCTCTGGCATTAGATATATAATTTCCCCAATTTCTATGCTTGGCGTTCATATCTCCCCCTAGGATAAAGTAATTTTTGTCCAGGTGCAATTGTAAGCATCGAAAGAGTGTCTCGAGCTCCGCTATAAATAGGTTTTGTTGGTGCTCCTCAGGTGCGTAGACCGCAATCGCATACAAACCCCTTCCTTGCTGAAGGGGTATGCGGACGATACAGGCTTCCAGCACCCGGAACCTGCGCACTTCTCCACTATATATTACTTTATGATTGATCCCTTTTCTAATAAAGATTGCGACACCCCCCCCTTGAGAGGAGTTAGGTCGATCTCTTCGTATAATATCGTAGTTTTTATGTCCTATCTTATGTCTCTGGTTTAACTTTGTTTCCCCCGCCAGAAGTACATCAGGTTGTTCCTCTTGCAACAGGTTAAAAAGATTGGCTCTTCTCTCAGTTCTTATTAGTGAATTTACATTCACGACAAGAGCTTTTATTGATGTTGTGGTTAGAGGGTTTATATCGACTTGTTATTTAGACTGGGCAAATGCGAGTAGATCTCGTTTATTTGGCTTTGTAGCTGTGTCATCTGTCTCTGCATATTGAGCAGGATTGCGAACACGTCCGCTTGCGGTGTTGTTTCAGTCTGTGTGGGAGTATTTGTGGCTACCTGTGATGTAGCCTGATTTGGTGTTCTCCCACCCGAAGCAACTTGTGCGTACGACCGCTGCGATGTTACGGGCATTGTTGAAGTACGAGCTGGCTCTGTGTTTTTTTGCCGGGTCACACTTCTTGCCATTATTTCTCGGAATTTAGGACATCCTCGATAGTTAGCGGGGTGTCCCTCATTCCGACACACTGCGCACTTTAGAAGGGCTTTGTCTTCTACCCGTTCTTTTCCCAGAGGGCATTCTTCTGCCTTATGGTCCTTTCCGCACTTTACGCAACGGCGCTGCATTTCACAGTTAGCCGCCGAGTGACCAAACCTTTGGCAACGTAGACATTGCAGGATGTCTCTGCCTTTTTTTAATTTGTCCCATGTGACCATTTGATGATCCAAGACTGAAATTTTTCTTAGACCACCAATCCTACTGTTGGGTGTTAATTGCACCAAAAAGAAGGGTAGCTTGCGGTTTTCCCTTCTTGCCTTGGGTGTGGTGAATGGTTTTACCGCGGTAAACTCGAGATCTTCGTGCTTCAGGTTTTGAAGCATTTCGAGCAGAGCCTCCGGTTCCATTTCAGGGTCGACACCCTTTAATAGAACCGTTACGCTCTTCGTTTGTTTCGGCGTGAACGAGTAAAATTCCGCGGTGGCTCTTTTTAAGACCTCTTTAATTTTGTCGTGGTCTGCCACCGTATATGTTTGAATGGCGTGCCTGTTACCCGTCAGTCTTTTAACTGCAAAATTGTTACCTATGGCTAGCTTACAAAGACTTACCAATTCCTTACAGTCAACATCTATGGTGTTGATTGGTGGCATCTTTATTTTTCCGCTGTTATTGTTGCTTTGCTGCTGCTGTGTTGCTTGCTGGTTCGTTGATCGCTTTTGTGTTAATTGTTGCTGTTGCTGTTGCTGTTGATGGTGCTGATGTTGAAGTTGATGTTGCTGTTGATGGTGAGATTGTTGCTGTTGGCCGACTTTTGGCTTTAGCTTTTGTAGTTGTTGCTGGTTTTGTTCTTGTTCGAGCGCCGCTATTTTTTTCTTTCGGCGTCTCTCTTGTAATCGGGCTCTTGCCATCGCCAGTTTCGCCTCCAATTCACTTATCTCTTCCTCTTCATCCTCAGACTCTGAGGATGCAAGAGAAGCGAATGAATTATTTGCCCCATATATGTTAAAATTGGAGGGGAAGGGGAGCTCACTGTCGTCCGCCAATTGTTGATCTCCTTTATCCATCGTCAATTTCGCGGTTTTGCTTCGCGTCAAAATGGAGTTTTTCGGGGCGCCTTTTCGTTTGTGCGTTGTCGTGTTCTTATCGTCCTCCGTATTCATTCTGGTTCTTTCCAGTTTGTTTTCATTAAAAAAAAACAAAGGCGACCTTTTGAACCACGGCGACTTGATTTCTCCTGCAAGCTGAGTTGAACTCGCCTACCGCCTGCTAAGAGTCAGTAAGCTTGCACTCGCGCCAAACGATGATTTAAAAATTGCTTTCTTAACAAGCAATATATTGTTTGTTTTAATTTTCGCGTTTGCGACCGCAGTGTTATCTTTTTATTGTTTTTGTTTTTATTGTCGCGAACACTTTTGCACCTCACTCAACTGTTTTTATATGCACTTATTTTGATTTTATTTAATGCATTTATACCGGTACACCTGGTAAATACCGATTGCTTAACGAGCAATCTATTTTAATTTTTGTTTTTTGCGCTTGCGACCGAGGTGATATATTATGTTTCTTATCGTTGATTATTATTTTATTTTTCGCACTTCACTGCAATATGCACATTTGCTTTTAGGTTTTATTTTAATTTATGTGTTTTTAATTCACTTAGTATTTACAATTAAGTTTTTACGTTTATTATTTGTTTTGTTTGGTTTCTGAATTTCATTGTTTTGACTATCTTCACTGTTTTAATTTTGGTCACCACATGTCTATTGAATTTAAACTTTTGGCGTGAACTCGAGTATATTTATTGTTTGTCGCGCTTGTTACATTAATATTTAGTTTACTGGTGTGTCCTTGTTGTCTTTTGTTTGTGAATTCTTAGGAATTGTATTTGTTGTCAAAAATTGCTTTTGACATACTTTTACTTTTTAAATATGTAGTCACTTCACTTTTTAACTGGCGCACTGTTAAACTGGTGTTCTCTGTAAGAGAGTTCGCGGGTGCCTGGTCCTCTTGTGCAGAGTCCTTGCAATGGTGTGAGAATTTCTCATTGACCAGTGCAACAGTCATTTCTTACTAGTGTAACAGCCACGAATTTGCGGTGCAACATCCGTTGTTTAAGTTTTCCTGCTAAAAATTATTTTTTAATTGTGAAAGCCCTCATTTTTTGGGGTAGCTTAAAACTAATAGTTTAGTACCATGAATAGGTAAAATTGTAATAGCAAATCTTTGGGAGGATATCTCCTTGTTTCAATTTTTGATTTAAATCCACATTTATTTCCAATACGATTACAGATTTTTCCTAAGACTAAATATTAAATTGCGGGGGGGGGGGGGGGGTGGGAGCGAACATACAGGCCAAAGTCTCTGCTTTCAACCCGGCGAAGGCCAGGACGATCCTTGTCCCTGTTCAATCCAAGTTGACATGGAGTCTCCGCGTGACACCCCTGGATACCTACTTTGGCATCCGCCAAGTAGTGAACCAATGCATGCAGCGACATCCTGAGAAAAGTTGGCGCAACTCTAATCACCTTGCCCGGAAAAACAAATTATTATGGACAATTTAACAAGTCTCGGATATGGGCTGGATACCGGTGGAGAGAATGGCTAAATAAGTCTTCGGGGGTTCTCTATATCACATGAAGCACTAACCCACAATTCCTACCTAACTTCGACCGCTAACAGTGCGTCACCATAACCCAAACCCTCAGTAGCACACATTCGCAAACAAGCAAAGAATACACTCCCCAATATGCCCAGAATCCATCTCCCAACCTGTAATAAAATGCATTTTCAAACACAACGGAATATTAATCATCTCCCTTCACTACATCAAACCACATACATTTTTCCCAAAAACCACTTCGGTTAATTTCCTATTTAAACTATATCCCTCGCTTACTGTTACGTGCGGCTTCCGCCACCCCCATCATTTAATTGTTTTTAATATAATTTGGTTTTAATATAATTTGATGGTAAGGTGGTGGGAAAGGCACATGATCCACATGTTGAGTGCGCGGACATACCCCTGTTCGAGTGTGGATCGTGTGCAAGTTCGATTTCTGTTTTCGGAGTGGATGTTGATGGAGAGAGAGAGAGAGAGAGGCGGCAAGATATTTTAATTCCGTTTGTTTTGTTTTTGTTTCTCGATACGGTTGATTCGAAAACGGACCATTGATGAAAAATACGGTTTGAGAGAACAGTTCGTTAACCGCAGTAAAGAAGAAAGGCAAAGAAAAAATACTAAAACCTGTTGAAAAAGTAATTTTTATTTTGAAATTAAACGTGTAAAGAAAAGTAGAAAGTTAAAGGAAGGAACACGAAAAGATGTTGACACATTTTTGTAAAGGTTAAAGTAATAAATAAAACGTGTAAGAAAAGGAACAAAGGCTCGTTCTCTTCTTGGAGTGCCGTTTTGCCGACGCAAGGATTTGGATTGGCCAAAACTATCCATCCTCCTCGTGTTTTGATCAAAAAAGGGACACATTCGTGTTCGAGGACAGGAGGTGAACATCCCATCGTTTGTGGTGCGATTGAATTGCTGAAACTCATCAACTACTCCACAAAATCACCATTTGGCGGTGGCTCCCCTAGTCGTGTAAGGAGGAAGAACCCGAGGAGGAACCACAGTTGGTGGAGTTGCCTCTGAGGAAGAGGACGAGATAATAGACTCCCCACGTTGGACTCACCAGGTAACCACTTTTGTATTCACCCCCAATTTTCTGTGGCGAAAACTGTCACATTACAACCAAGCACCATTAATTTCCCCCGAAAAACATTCCGGCCCACCTCCTGCTTAAACCATTTCCCTCGCTTGTAACCAAGCAACATTTACTTTCCCCGAAAACCATTTCGGCTCCCATCCCAACTAAACTAATTGAAACAACACCAATTCTCCTTACTGGTAAGTCACCAGTACGATGCGTTGCATTTCCACGAAACAACCATCGCAACGACCAAGAGTCATATTCCTTTGTCTAACCGACAACTCATGCCCATACTTGGTCGTGTTTCCAAAACCGATTTCTCTGTACACATAGCGACAGAGGAATTCAATTCAGCATGTACGGCAGTAATTCTCTGGAACTAAATTCTCTATGTACGCATAGCAACCCTTCTTCACATTCTTAGTAAGTGGCAGTGAGTGTACTTATCGATGACGCTACTGCCGCGACATGATGAATGATTTCTCGCCCATTTCCAGTCAGTCGAGTCACAACCACCAAGGTGCACACATACACTTTAGTCAGTTTACACTCCTTAAACGAGGCACACTTCACCGGTCCGAGCGCCAGTAAGAAAGGAGAGTTAATACGCGTGTCTTAAAGTCGAGGATTTTTAGAGTCGCGAATCCAACTTCCGAATGAACTTAGAAAGCGCGAGTGTTGATCTAAGTGCGAGCCTTTCAAAGACAAACTATCGGCCGCATTTATTATTGCGAGGTTAGAAATATACCTTTTTGAAGGGGTTTTATCGGCAAAGCCCACAAGCCTGCAAGCAATGTGAAATTGTGTGTTGAATTCTTTATAAATTACGAAGCGTGGATTTGTAAAAAAAAAACCAAGTATGATACAATAGCTTAAGGAACTAAAAATAAAGGAACAACATTCGTTACAATAGTCAACCGAGAGTTTTATTTGCGTTCAGTTTAATTCAGTGGTTCTGTGTCCGCCCCGCTATTTCGCATTTCCCGACGAACCATCTTCGCCAGGGTCTATCATTTTCATCGGAACGACATCGTTGGGGATTAAGTGAAATAGTGCCCCTGTCTTGGCGTCAAACTTATACCCCCACAAGTCCAAGACCGGATCCCGGTTGTAGTGCCGATGATGATGATGACTAATCCATGTGTCTATGGTATGTGTAGGAGGTATTCCTCTGTAAATTTGTGCATTTTTGCGATATATAAATTTTCAATTTTTTTTTAGTTGTCTATCAAAAACTAAAAAACGAAACAAATCGTACAAGGGGGATGGGGAAGGAAAGCGCTGCACCTTAGACGCATACTATGTTCGGGGACGTAAAGTCCGTTCATCGTCACACTCCCACCATCAGTTGGGATGAGTTCGATGTCTTTTATATTTATCTCTTTCACTAATAACCATACCGAAACGTAGGCGATCTGTAACATTAGAGATATCCCTATCGCAGAGAATTCGTTTAACCCTGGCATCATGGAAAGCGTGGTAAATAATAGGCTGGTAAATAATAGGGACTCCATGCTTGTTTTGAATAAGACCTTTTCTACCCAAGAAGGGGAACACTTGCGGGGGAATAACCCCATTCTGGAGAGTACTCTCCAGATACATTTCATTATAGAATAGAATGCCCTCGAGATGAGATTATTTTCACTGCACATTTCCCTTGCAGTGTGACTATTGTTGTCTATTCTGTATAGTCCTGATTTTTGTACAGGACTTTATTGGGGTAGAACTTCATATATTGCGACTCTGGTGTTCTACACAATCCAAGGCAGGAACACAAATACTGCCTCTTGAAAACCCGAAACTTCTCCATGTAGAATGGGGGTATGTTATACCATACCACCTATACTTTCACTGGCTGAATTTCTTTTAACAACGATTGAATATCGTTGAGTCGTTTTCCATCCGCTGACCGCCACGGTCGCACGATCTCCCGCTCTCCGGTGCGCACGGACACGTGAATATCGTCTCGAGTCGTAACGCCGCCGAGTCGAGAAAACGCGTAAAGCCCTATTACTGCCATCCAACTTCCTTATGCAATCACATTAGCACCTTAAATGCTTTACGCATTAAATAGAGCAATTTATAATCTAAAAGGCCCTGTAAAAGAGTTGTTGTATTCCAGAATACTACCCTTATTAAATTTAACACTGAATCTCCTAACACATCCTTAAAAACTTCACTTAACATATATTACATTCTCACTTAATACATACCATTCATAAACATTCACAATATTACCAGTTACAGCACACTTAATAACCTGCACCTTTTTATTTATTGAAAACATAGCAACTTGGATTTTCGTCCGAATTGAATGTGAAAAGTCAAAAAGAAAAAATAGAATAGAGAAAAAGTTCAGTTCAAAAAGTGCAATTGAGATTGGAAGTTAGTAGAGTTTAGTTCTGGCTGTTGGAAGAAGAAGTTTAGTTTGAGAGTTCTAGTTGGAGATTACAGTCGAAGAATTGTTTGAGTTAGCAATTGAATTGTAAGTTTTAGTGTGAGTTTTGTTATAAAAAAAAAAGGAGAAGCTGTAATAAAAATAAACAAAGTCACACACAATAAAAGAAAAGAAACTATAGAAACCGCCCACATAATCAAACGATTTTTCAATTCAAAAACGGACAACTTTATATCAAGAATTGAAATCAAACAAAACATGAATTGATGAAAGAAGATTAAATAAAGGAATACTAAAAGGTCCCCGCTCTTCCCTCATCCGAGGAAGCACGGCGTGGCGGACCTCAACACTGGTGGCAGCGGTGGGATACAACCAAAGGATCCCAAATAAAAAGAAGAAAATAAGAAGAAAAAAAAAACAAGAAAAAAAAAATTTTTTTAAACAAAACAAAATTTAAAACAACAAAAAAAAATGTTTATAAGAAGAAGAAAAAAGTAAACATAAAACAACGAAAAACAAAGTAAACAAAAAATTTAAAACAAAAAAAAATTAAAGTGAACACAAGAGAAATAACCAAATAAGAAGAAGAAAAAAAAATTTTTCAAGAAAAAAAAAAAACCCGACAAAACTACGAAAAAAAAAAACAAAACAACGAAGAAAAAAAACATAAAACAACGAAAAAAAAATCCAGCAAAAGACCAGGATATTCAACTTCTAGGGCGTGAAGTCTGCCTGGCAAGAATAACAAAATAATATAAAATAAAGAAAGGAACACAAAGAGGAACTCTACGACACAACAAAGAAGAAAAAAAGGGACAACAATAAGAAATTCAACAAGACTTCTATCAACATCTAGAGTAGTAAGAAATTTTTTCAATATTTTGTTTTTTCTCTCTAAATTTTTTAGGAATATTTTCTACTTGGAAGCTTTCCTTTTTACTAACATACATTTTTTTCGATAGAAATTTCTATCTATATTCTTTGAAAATTCTCTTTTCAGTTTTTTTCGACGACATTTCCGTTTCTTTTCCTTCTCGTCGAAAATTTTCTTTCTTTTCAGTTTTGGGTCCAAACCATATCGTTTCCATATATATATATTGAATAATAACATAAAGGCCATTTTTTCATAAACCATATTTTTAAGAATTGATAACAAATTTTCGCCATACTTTAATTCAAATTTTCAATATTACGAGCCCATATTACACGAGACAGGCGGCTAGGCAGGGGGAAGAACAATTCCACTATCAACAGATACTCAGTAAAACCCCTGAAATGGCTCTGTCTGTCGGAATTTCTGATGTTTTCAGAATCGTCCCTACCTTTGACGGGAAACCCTGCGACTTAAGTAAATTTATTTCCGGGGGAGACGTTTTATTTAGATCCGTAAAGAAGGCAGACCCGGATATATACGAGACGTTTTTAGAGCTAGTCAAAAATAGACTAGAGGGTCATGCTTACGATCTGATTAGGTATAGCCAAATCACAAAGTGGGAGGATTTAAAAGATAAACTCGAATCGGAATATAAAGAGGAGCAATCTCGGTCGACGGCACACAATGAGTTGATTTCTCTGAAACAACGCTACAGAGAAACCGTCCGGGAATACGGCGATAGAGTCGCGAATGCTCTAAGGACTCTAAACTCTGCCACGTGTGAAATAACAGCAGACGCGGTGGTTAGGGAATTCTTAATGGAAGAAAACAAAAAATTGGCCGTACAAACATTTGAAGATGGACTAATGAACGAACAGCTAAAGATACTAGCTAAAGTCCATGGGGGAAACAATTTAAAACAGTCGATTGCACATGTAGTGTCACATGCGGCTCGAATGGACAACTCTCCCAGGTCATATCAATACAATGAAAAACCTACATTCAATAGTATAGTCTGCCAAACCTGTGGTAAGCCAGGGCATACACAGGACACATGTTATCGGAACATGCAATCCAACTTTTTTCCGAATAGACAACCCATAAAAAGGGAATATAACATTGTATGTAATTTCTGTGGACGGAATAATCACACAGAGAATGAGTGTAGATACAAGATATCTAGGAATGGATCGGCTTCAACAAATTACCAACAAGGTACAACAACGCGTAACCCATTCCGAAATAATCCTACAAACTCTGAAAATCGTTTTGGTGAAAATTCTAGGAGCACCAATAGACAAAACGATAGACAAAATGTTCACTTTTCTCGGGTGCAAGAGTCGGAAAACGAGGCCTGACGCCAACCAAAATTTATGGAAGACAGACCAAAGTTTTCTATTTACAGCATTAGATCTTTGGAAATAGATAACGACCATTTTAATGAAGCTCCTAGCCAAATTTACCCTGAGCCCACATACTCTTATAAACCAAGCCATATAAACGAAGATAACCCTGTCCCTAATATAAAGACTCCGATTCATACTCCCATTCTGGAAAACAATTCAGCAACACAGACTGAAAATCCGAAATTTTCAGCAGTATTAAAGACTGAAATCGCTAATATCTCAGATATCCCTATTGACAACGCAGACACTTCAGCAACCAAGACTGAAAACTCAGCAGTATTAAAGACTGAAAATTCGGATCCTGCAGAAAATATACAAACAGAAACCCCTAATATTCCGGCTATCCCAATAGACAACCACGGCACTTCAGCAACAAAGACTGAAAATTCAGCAGTGTTAAAGACTGAAGACCCAATAGTTGCAATAAAAGTCGAAACCCAAGTCAGTTCAGCAGCTAATACTGATGAACAAATCTTTTCAGCAGCAAAGACTGACGGATTAAATGTTTCTACAGCAGATATAACTGAAGAAATAGTTCAAACAGCAAATAGGACTGGGAACCAAGATGTTCTAACAGCTAATAAGTCTGAAGAACTATTCGAATCAGTAAATGAGACTGAGAAACTAAACGATCCATCAGCAGTGAGTAAGACTGAAAAGGTAGACGTTCCGACAGCAGTTAAAGCTATGGACAATGACAACACTAAGCCGAAAACAATAAATATTTTAAACAACGAAAACAAACACAAACACTTACTCAAACACGAAATAATAAAAAATGAAAATAATAATTTAACTAAAATAGGTATTGTAAAGAGTAACTATATAAATACATTACAAGTCTTTTTTTTCAACAAAAAAAATTTATTCCAATGCAAAATACAAAAAAATAAAAGGTTACACCGTCATTTAAATTATTTAAGATCATTTTTCAAGAAGATTTTTGGTAAAATTCATCTTTATTCAATCATCATAGTAATAGGCCCAGAAAGGTTTTGGAAACTTTTCCATAAATTTAAGGAAAAGATAAACACATAACAAATGGCCTTTGTTTTATTATTCAATATATATGAAATAATCTAACAATTGTAGGAAATGACGGAAATGAAAAAAAAAAAAAAAAAAAAAAAAAAAAAAAAAAAAAAAAAAAAAAAAAAAGTTAATGAGGGGGACGAAAGAAAGAAAATTTTAGAGGTAATATATATTGGAAATTTTAGAATTAATATATATTCGAACGGAAAAGGAAAGAAAGAAAATTTTATTGGTAATATATATATTAGAAATTTTGGAATTAATATATATACGGAAATGAGAATTTTGAAACAATAATATTAATATTATATATTTAATATAATAAGTAATAATGATTTTTAGATAAGAAAAGAAAAGGTTCCAAGGAGAAATATTTAAATTTAGTTAATATATAATGTAAATAGACTATTTTGGACTATTTTTCTAGTGTTAAGAACTTTTTGAGTATTGGAAAAATTTAGTTAATATATAATGTAAATAGATTAATTTTCTAGTATTAAGAACTTTTTGATTATTGTAACCTTTGATGAAAGATTAATTTTGAAAACCTTTGTAATGTAATTGAACGAAAATCCAAGTTTTTAATTAATCTTAATTTAATATATAGTTAATAGAAAATTATTCTCTTCAAGGATAATTTTCTTTCTCGAAGAAGGGTGGGATGTTGTATTCCAGAATACTACCCTTATTAAATTTAACACTGAATCCCCTAACACATCCTTAAAAACTTCACTTAACATATATTACATTCTCACTTAATACATACCATTCATAAACATTCACAATATTACCAGTTACAGCACACTTAATAACCTGCACCTTTTTATTTATTGAAAACATAGCAACTTGGATTTTCGTCCGAATTGAATGTGAAAAGTCAAAAAGAAAAAATAGAATAGAGAAAAAGTTCAGTTCAAAAAGTGCAGTTGAGATTGGAAGTTAGTAGAGTTTAGTTCTGGCTGTTGGAAGAAGAAGTTTAGTTTGAGAGTTCTAGTTGGAGATTACAGTCGAAGAATTGTTTGAGTTAGCAATTGAATTGTAAGTTTTAGTGTGAGTTTTGTTATAAAAAAAAAAGGAGAAGCTGTAATAAAAATAAACAAAGTAACACACAATAAAAGAAAAGAAACTATAGAAACCGCCCACATAATCAAACGATTTTTCAATTCAAAAACGGACAACTTTATATCAAGAATTGAAATCAAACAAAACATGAATTGATGAAAGAAGATTAAATAAAGGAATACTAAAAGGTCCCCGCTCTTCCCTCATCCGAGGAAGCACGGCGTGGCGGACCTCAACAGAGTCCTTACCTTTCATGCATCTCTTCGCATACAAATTCCCTATAAGAATTCTTTCCTAACTAATCATGAATCCCTAAGCCATCCGGCACTCTGGTATGCCAAGCAATTCCACTGTCCACGTGCACACCGCATGTCCCTGGCAATTCCACGGCCTCGGCAGCCTTTTGTCCAAGGGACAAAAGCAAACACTAGCGTCTAGTGTCATAAACCGAATTCCTTTATGCATGTAAACATGCATAAAAATTCGATCCCATTTCGTTCAGCAAGATACGGCACACGACCACCCATCGTATACCTAAATTGCTTTAGCATCACCAGCATAATAGCAACGCGGCTATTTACCCAGCTGCAATAGATGCACCCATGATTTGTTTTCCAACCAATAAACAATCACAAGTTCGTGGTTAGCCACCAAACGAATTATCCAGCATATACAAATGCAAGCAAATTCGTTTCAGCTACCGACCCAAGATATGACATACAATTTTCATTGTATAAAGTATCGCAACCATTAGTCTATTCGTATATTTACACAAGGGCATCACTCATCTAAGACTTTTATGATGCCCTCGTCTCATCTTTTCTTTTACCACATTTCTTCGATGCATCGTCGTCTATTTATTTAGACGCGACGCACTTCATAGACAACGATCTTCTCGATCCCTTTGTCCTTGCCGCCTGCCTGCTTTTGTTTTCCCATGGCCTTGTTACATGAGAAATCCAATGTGATCTCCGCGATCACACATACACCCATACACCATGATCTTCATTACGAGATCTGGTTTTCTATTCCACCAAGAGAGACTTTACGTTTCTCTGGTGGTAAGTAAAAACATATCCTTAGTGGAGAGGATATCTACCACCACACCACAAACTCACCCCATTAGCGAGTCGGCTCTGCACGAGCCGTTTATCGCAGAGTCTAATTCCATCCGCCGACCACGCCGGTCGCGCGATCTCCCGCTCCCCGTCGCGCGGCGGAGAAGCGTAGATATACCGAAGTCGTGTCGAGAAAGAATTGTTTCATCTTTTATAAAATTTATAAAAATCAATCTAATATTAATAATAAGTTATAAGTAAAGTAATAAAAATGCGGTGATCACCAATAAAATCTGTGCGTTTTATTCGTGGTTATTCCTCTTCCTGGTGATCGTTCGTTTGCAGGCAGTGGAACAATCATGAGTGACATTGGAACGTTAGCGGCGAGTGGGTGGATAGTAGAACTCTCACTCATGCTGGCGTCGCGACTATCTTCCCCACAGTATTGTGGGGTTTCTAACAGATACACACACAATACACAAGCAAATAGTGAAGAACACCGAACGAAAATCGAATAAGCCATATACCATAGCGATAACATAACAAATCCACATCAGTCGAATGTACTTGAGTTTAAAAATCGAATTCGTACACACGGCGGTGGCCTGATGGGTTGCGCTTTGGTTCAATTTTTGGTGATTCTAACTATCATAGCGTCAGTTCGAATCACACGTCCTTCACTATCATCCCAAACGCTATAGTATCTCACCTTGCGACCGACTACCACCTAAACCAACTTTTTCTCGAACTGGTCCATCAACCAAGCCCCGAAAGATGGTCAGGGACTTCTCCCGATCATTTCACGGAGTCTACCGGGCGACAGCGCGTTGGGACCCTACCCCCCGCTCGGCCTTTAGTCGCCTCTTACGACAAGCCGGCCTAGCTGTGAGTATATTCTAACGTCGTACTCGCAGAGCCGGTGAAATTGTGGAAAAGCTGCCACACAGATACTGACAAACACTTTGTTAAAATTAAGGCCACCGAATCTTTTAACATTAGTCGAGAATATTTGAGAAGTGGATTGTTTTTACAAAAGAGTTTAAAAAATGTGGTACGCTATGGACGGGACACCCTGTATGTATAATCATCATCACCATCATCATCATCGGCACTACAACTGGGATCCGGCCTTGGCCTTATTAAGCAAGTCCTGAGGCTTGTTAAATTATCCATAATAAGTTGTTTTTCCGGGCAAGGTTATTAGCCTTGCACCGAAGTATGTATAATAAAGCCTCAAAATGTCATTTTGATTGTTTTATTGCATCATAAAAAAATAATAATCCCAAATAAGTCTAAATTTCGATCATTCAAATAGGTGTAACTTCTTTAACCCTTTACATCCGAATTTACACTAGGAAAACGGCTTTAGAGTCCGTTTTTTTTTTTTTTTGCCCGGGGATGTAAGAAAAGTCACTCGAACCTAAATCTGTACTATAAGGCGAATGCGTTATAATGGAATTGTGTTTGTGGTTAGAAATTCATTGACAACGTGCACCACATTCGACCGTGCAAATGTGGGCTAGTTCAGTGCTACACGTATCCGTTCAGTGCTGGATTACCCATTAGGCCGGACTAGGCCATGGCCTGGGGCCCCTGGCGAGCAAGGGCCCCCAAGAAAATTTGTCATGATTGTTTTTAATTTATTTTTAATTTTAATTAAATTTTTTTTATATTTTTTGGAATTTTGTAAACAAACATTTTTTTAAAGACAATTCATTTATCTTATGTAATTGATTATACAAATGTATTTTCAAACAAAAATATTTAAAAATCTTAATTGATTTATTCTTTTGATTGTTATTTTAAGCTACGATTTGAATTTCAAATCGCGCGAGTTAACACCCAAAACCCTAATTATCTATAATGAGTCAATCCACAATGTACATTACAATCTACATTACGGATTACTCAAATCTACATTACGGATGACTCAACATACAATCTACATTACAGATACATTTATTATCTATAGAATACTCATTTGCATTTCTTTATCTTCACTAGCAACTGAAAATGTATAAAAACGAAACATTCACAACTAAAATGGCCTCCCTCAACACAGAATCCATTTACTCTAACATGCGTAAGCAACACCTCCGGTTGTTTGTTGAAAAGTTTTCCCCAGATATCCTCTTCCTTTCAGAGACCTGGCTCAAACCAAATTCCCGATTTTCCATTCCCAATTATACTTTAGTTTCTAACCCCAGAACTAATGGATCTCATGGAGGTACCGGCATCTTAATTCACAAAAAATTTCAATTCAGTGAAATTAGATTCACCGGTATATCCAGCATTGAATACACAGCAGTAAAACTTTTCTGTGAGAACAATAAAGTGCTCGTCTTAGCATCCATTTATATTCACCCTTCACGACAACCAGATTTCCCAGATACTGACATTTCGCAGATTATCCAACATTCCGTTCCCGCTCCATTTATAATCGGAGGAGACTGGAATGCTCGTCATACAGCATTCAATGATAATAAATGCAACAAATATGGTCGCCAATTGCTAGCCCTCCTCCCGTCTTATCCATATACTTACATTGACTCTCCATTACAGCCAACTCGTGTCTCTAGCTCAGCCAGGTCAACAATCGACTTCTTCCTCAAGTCCGACGATGTTTATTCAGCGGGTCCACCTACAGTCTCCTTTATATTTCCTTCTGATCATGGTTCCGTTCAAACACCTCGATCCAAATCCCCTCTCTCGACACCCTCTACTCGTCAAACCCTGTCCCAAACTTCACCAAAACAAATTGGAGAAAAGTCAATAGGGAAATAGCGATAAGTTTCTCTGACTTGTATATCCCTGAAGCATCTAACTTACTCCCTACTGAAATCGATCAAGCACCTTTACGAATAGAGCAAATTCTTAAGGAGGCTCTCAGCAACAACACCCCGACAACCATTCCTCACAACTATTTAGGAAAGTCTTAGCCCAGCATCCTAACCAAATTATTGCGCCTTAAAAAGCAGCTCCGCCGAAAACATCGTACAAGATACTGCCCCTTTATTAAAAGCCAGATCCAACTCCTATCCACTCTGATAAATGAGCAGTTGAAAAAGTTCGCAGATGAGAACTACATTTCCACACTTAGTAACATCAAACCAAATCGTGATCTTTTCAAGAACATCAACCAATTAACTGGTCGTAAATATAAACCCCGAACTGACCATCTCATTAACCCAATCAGCAATAATATTGCCCAGTCCTATACGGACATAACAAATTGCCTCGCAGAACACTTTGCAAAGATTCATGAGCAAACTAATTCTCTCTCAACTCCTGGCTTCGAGAACACAGTAAACGAATACATCTCAAACAGGTTATTCCCATCTTTTACTCCTTTCATCGGTGAATTTAACAACACAAACATTCAGCGGGTCCACCTACAGTCTCCTTTATATTTCCTTCTGATCATGGTTCCGTTCACACCACGATCCAAATCCCCTCTCTCGACCCACTCTACTCGTCAAACCCTGTCCCAAACTTCACCAAAACAAATTGGAGAAAAGTCAATAGGGAAATAGCGATAAGTTTCTCTGACTTGTATATCCCTGAAGCATCTAACTTACTCCCTACTGAAATCGATCAAGCATCTTTACGAATAGAGCAAATTCTTAAGGAGGCTCTCAGCAACAACACTCCGACAACCATTCCTCACAACTATTTAGGAAAGCCTTAGCCCAGCATCCTAACCAAATTATTGCGCCTTAAAAAGCAGCTCCGCCGAAAACATCGTACAAGATACTGCCCCTTTATTAAAAGCCAGATCCAACTCCTATCCACTCTGATAAATGAGCAGTTGAAAAAGTTCGCAGATGAGAACTACATTTCCACACTTAGTAACATCAAACCAAATCGTGATCTTTTCAAGAACATCAACCAATTAACTGGTCGTAAATATAAACCCCGAACTGACCATCTCATTAACCCAATCAGCAATAATATTGCCCAGTCCTATACGGACATAACAAATTGCCTCGCAGAACACTTTGCAAAGATTCATGAGCAAACGAATTCTCTCTCAACTCCTGGCTTCGAGAGCACAGTAAACGAATACATCTCAAACAGATTATTCCCATCTTTTACTCCTTTCATCGGTGAATTTAACAACACAAACATTCAGCGGGTCCACCTACAGTCTCCTTTATATTTCCTTCTGATCATGGTTCCGTTCACACCACGATCCAAATCCCCTCTCTCGACCCACTCTACTCGTCAAACCCTGTCCCAAACTTCACCAAAACAAATTGGAGAAAAGTCAATAGGGACATAGCGATAAGTTTCTCTGACTTGTATATCCCTGAAGTATCTAACTTACTCCCTACTGAAATCGATCAAGCATCTTTACGAATAGAGCAAATTCTTAAGGAGGCTCTCAGCAACAACACTCCGACAACCATTCCTCATAACTATTTAGGAAAGCCTTTGCCCAGCATCCTAACCAAATTATTGCGCCTTAAAAAGCATCTCCGCCGTAAACTTCACACAAGATACTGCCCCTTTATTAAAAGCCAAATCCAACTCCTATCCACTCTGATAAATGAGCAGTTGAAAAAGTTCGCAGATGAAAACTACATCTCCACACTTAAAAACATCACACCAAATCGGGATCTTTTCAAAAACATCAACCAATTAACTGGTCGTAAATATAAACCCCGAACTGACCATCTCATTAACCCAATCAGCAATAATATTGCCCAGTCCTATACGAACATAGCAAATTGCCTCGCAGAACACTTGGCAAAGATTCATGAGCAAAATAATTCTCTCTCAACTCCCGGCTTCGAGAACACAGTAAACGAATACATCTCAAACAGATTATTCCCATCTTTTACTCCATTCATCGGTGAATTTAACAACACAAACATAGCTTCACACCCCTTAGACACTACAAATTTTCTAACTGCAGACGAATTATCCGAGATCATAAGATCAGGAAATAACAAAAAGTCAACTGAATTAGATGGAATCCCACGCCTTCTATTTAAAAGGCTACGTCCACCGAATCTACTTCCCATCCTCATTCTTCTTAATCATATAATTAATGTATCGCGCTTCCCAGAGAACTGGAAAACTGCGGTAGTAATTCCTATTAAGAAGCCCGGTAATAATAATAGCCCTTGCAATTATCGTCCAATATCCCTATTAAGTACATTAAGTAAGATACTGGAACGCAAGATCTACCAAAATCTTCTCTCATTTGCCAATGAGAATGCCCTCATCCCTAACTGTCAGTTCGGATTTCGTAAGCGACAATCCACATGTCATGCTCTACTAAAACTTACACACGATGTTACAACTGGTCTCCAAAACCAAAGCCCTACTGTGTGTATATCTCTCGATATTTCTAAAGTGTTTGATTGCGTCTGGATCTCAGGGCTTCTGTACAAACTGCACTCCATATTTAATCTAAACTCTCACACAACAAAGCTCTTAGCCTCTTATCTTTCTGACAGAAAATTCGTTGTGAGAATAAATTCTTCCGTCTCAGAAACCCGCAACATAACCGCGGGTGTTCCCCAAGGCTCTATTTTAGGGCCAATTTTATATCTGTTATATACCGCGGAAATTCCTCAACCCGTATCTCCTAATGTTGTGATGCGGAACTATGCTTATGATACATTCATTTACTCTAGCAGCAAATTTGTTAAGGCTGCAAGAAACCGCATTAACAACTTCCTCCCTAACATAACGACATATTTCAATAAATGGAAAATTCACCTTAACCCAAATAAAACGCAGCTCATGTTCAAGGGCAAAAACGAGCACTGTACAAACAACACTAGACGCTGCCACACCAAAATTAAACTTAACCCAAACAACACTCTAATAAAACCCTCAAAACCCTAAAATATCTGGGAACCACTTTTTCTAATAACTGGTCTTTTTCCTCCCACATTCAAAATTCCCTTCAAAAAGCCACAATTCAGCTTAATCTCTGTAGAAAAGTAATGTGGAAACCTAATAGTCTCTCTCACAAAGTCAAACTGCTCATTTACAAACAAATTATCAGGCCCACACTCACGTACGCGTGCCCATTGTGGTACCATATCACTCCCTCCCAAATGGAGAAATTACGAGTATTCGAAAGAAAATGCTTTAGGTATGTCTCTGGGTTACATCGTCGTCCTAACTCGTATAAGTACTATAGTAACGTCGAACTCTACAATACCGCTGGTATCGAGCGCCTCGATAGACGATTCCTCGAACTGTCTATCAAATTTATCGAAAACCTACAAAATAATCCCAAAATAATCCATAATAACCTCGCTCTTAGAGAACCCTCTAGATATCCGAACTAACTACCCCAACTGTCTCCACACCAGAGCTATCTTCGCGTCAGGCAGACTGGTAAATGAGTCAAATGAGATCATATACCACAACACCGAAGTTACCCCTAACCAGTTCAAATACTGTAACGTCCAAGCATTTTCCAACATCCCACGCTTTTCCAACGAACAACCGGAGAGAAATACTCTACCTCTAACCCATAACTGACCTCATTCCACATCCTTTAATTCATAACATATATCCCATTAATTATAAAACTTTGTTTTACGGCTTTATGAAAATCATACTGTAATCAGGCTAAATTAGGTTAAGTTATTTATATAATTAGGATTAAGTTTAGACTAAGTAAAGTTGAAAAAACAAATTCCTAGTTTTCTGACCTTTTCCAGCAAGATAATATATAATACTAAATTTATAAACACGCATCTATCTTATATCTCATAAAATATTGTTTGGAAAATGTATATATTAATATAATAATTACATGTAAGCAATTGTTACAAAATTAATTTTAAGTCACTGTATTACTTAAATGTACGAATTCTAATTATGGTTGTTAATAAATACAGTTTTGAAAAAAAAAAAAAAAAAAAAAACTAAAATGGCAATTACTCTAAGCCACGAGCATGGTTCGGACATTGTGATCATTAAGTCCTATTGGAAATTAGTCATTTAACTGAAGGAAAAAATAAAGACACCGTCAAGCAAG
The DNA here is from genome assembly GCA_963931805.1 of Microdon myrmicae. NCBI lineage: Eukaryota > Metazoa > Arthropoda > Insecta > Diptera > Syrphidae > Microdon > Microdon myrmicae. Next base: position 65,100,961 of record OZ007498.1, read on the forward strand.
AAATAAACCTCTACTTGACAAAGTAACGAACAATTTTTTTATTCCTTTCCGTGGCGGCAATAAGAATAACTCGCGCTAAATAACCGAAACAGCGCTTGCAAACTCGAGCTTCTTTATATAAACAAAAACGATTCATTTCAGTGTTTTAAGCAAAACAAAACTATCTGTTGCTTTGTCGTTTGTCAAATTACATTTGTTCGTTGTTCTTAGAGAAAAAAAGAACGTTTTTTCAATTAGTGACGAATCTAGATGTTAATTAATGTGAAATTGTGGTATTGTGTGTAATGAACATATCGAAAACTACTCATTTGTTGAAAAAGGTAGGTTCTGTTTTATATTGTATCTTTTCACACAACACAAAAAACATCACCAATCAAATTGTCTTTTTTTGTTATCCAACAACAATAATGAAAGTGAGTTTGTATATTGTTTTCGTTTTAAATTTCTTGTTTAAGTTTCGTTCAGGTTTTCGAAATTTGTGTTGTTCGATTTTGATTTTGTAAACTGATTTAGTTTTAGGTATTTCGATAATTTAACATTTTGGTTTTGTTTTTTTGATTTATTTTTGAGTTCGATTTTTTGATTTTAAACTTTGTTGTTTAATTTCAAATGCAGAATTTGATGTTTGCTTTTCCTATCAGAATGTTACGATTTAAGTATGTTTGTAGATTACATAATGCGGCGATCCTATCAGAGCGGGGCACAAAAAAGAAAAATTGCGGATGAAAAGAAAAAACGAATTGAGACAGATTTATCGAAACTACCAAAATTGACGTCATTCTTCCAAAGTTCCACTGCACATGCTTCTTCATCAGCTAGTGAACAGATCGAATCTAGTAATGAAGATGTAAGAATCGAAATAAAGTTTACTTGGAGGTTTCGGGGAGATTTTCGTTTTTGGCTGATTTTGATTTGACCGAAAATGTGTATTCCAAAAAGATTTCCGATTTAGTTGACTTTTACTCTGACGATTTAGAAGAATTTTACCCTGAACTCATACAGTTTCACGCTTTCATTAAATCAAAATTCCCAATGAAACTTAAGATTACTCACTCTGACCTCTACGAAAGTTTGATTCAAGATCATCTTGAATTAGTTTTTCCGAACGTTGAAATTGCTCTTCGCGTTTTTTGAACTCTTATGATCACGAATTGTTCGACAGAGCGCTCTTTTTCAAAATTGGAACGCATCAAAAACGAGCAAGGAAGTGTTATGCGTCAAGAACGATTAGACATGCTAAGTCTGATGTCCATTGATTCGGACATTCTTCGTCAAATTGATTTTGAAGAAATCATCAATGATTTTGTTGATCAAAAATGTAGAAAAAAAAGTTTGTTGAAAACGAGCGTCGCTTTCATCTTCCAAAGAGATGTCCAAAGATTATTTTATAATTTAATATACTGTTAATTATTTTTAATCAAAAAATATATAATTCAACTGAAAAAAAATGATTTCCTTATTTTATTGTATTTGAAAACCTTAAAATGATATGAATTAGTTGTTTAAATTATACAAATGCATCAATAACGATTAATTTTACGATTATTAAAAAAAAGAGGGCCCCAAAATTTGAATGCCCTAGGGCCCCCGATTGGCTTAATCCGGCACTGTATCCGTTTATTGAGCGAAGTACATAAAAAACATCTAAGTTAATAATGGTGGCACAAAAGTTGTAGGGCTTTCAGCGAAATGGTGTTACATTTTTGCTTTTGCGGCTTTAATCGCTTCTTTTTTTTTTTTTTTTGTCAATTTTAATATCAAACACATATTAAGAAGTAGATCTCAGTTTAAAAGTTAACGTCCTAACTTGAACATTTTTTACTGCACCTTTGAAAACTCTTTTTATATCAAAGACCTTAAGAGTTGTAACACTGCATCACGGTGGATCTTAGCTTTACTAATTCCCCTGACCGTTATTCGCCATACCATAGTTTGACATCAGACATTCTATCTCAAATGAGCAGCCAATGACTTCACAAATGCCATTTTTTACCGTATTCCAATTGAATGTAATTCAAAAATCGATTTAAAACCCAATTAGTCTTTTAAAGACATCTGCCACGCTGCATATCTTTAGAATCGGGAGGCATATACCATACGAGAGGTGAACGTGAAACGGTGTTTGTTTATGCAATTGCATCGAGTGCTGTAGATAACTTTGGGCAAGACGTGAGCAGCATTCTTAAGCCCCATAAATCAGGCAGCGTAAACAGGAAACTCATCAGTAACATCACACCGTCATCTCGTGGTGGGGTATGATGTTTGCTCTGAGTAATTTGGAATTTAAATTTGACCTGATGCCCAGCGTCCTTCTACAATACTTTTGAATAATTAGTATTAGCTTCCGGAACGGTATCGAGTCTTCAAAGAACTTGTACAACTTCGAAGCATCCAGACGCTGCGTCGACATATTCCCGGAAAATATCTAAATCGATGGTTAGATTCACTCATACATATTACCCTGTAGCGATGACGAAGGTGAAGATGAGCATGAACACGGATACGACGACGTTGATGATGAACCGAACCTGGTGCTTTATGATCCCAAGTTCGCCAGAATTGTTAGGGCATTTGTTTGTTACATGTTCCTTGGAAATATGGATTTAGTGAACATAAACAAAATGAAGTTTCTCTTGCTCTAAGGTAGGTTAGGTTAGTGTGTAGTGTTCTGCACCAAAAGCTGCAGATGTTTATAAGGTTGTGTTGGATCGTTCTGCACCAAATTCGTTCATAGGCCCTTTGGCTTTTTATTGTAGTGTATATACGAATTTCCATTTAAGCTGCTGCTATTAAATTCATGCAAGAGCAATAGGGGAACGAAGGTGGTATGTTCGAGTGACCCCGGGGAATTTAGAAGAGCTCATGCAACCCTTGTCTAAGCGACCCCATGTAAAAGGGATGATTGGCTGGCTCACAATGAGAGGGTTCAGCGACTAGGGTTTTTGCATTTGAGTGTCAGCGCCATTTTTACACTGAATTTCAATGTCGGTTAAATAAACAATGGTTTGAGCGGCGGCTTGTGGTTTTGAAAAATGGCGCATGGTTCGTTAGTCGATGTTGTGCACCCTTTTTAGCTGTTTGTGGTGGTCATGCATGAGATCCGAAACTGCTGTTTGATTGACATTTTTTGGAGTGTTGTTTTAACGCTATTTCGTACTTCAAAAGTGGTTCACTTGATAAGTGTTATTGGTTTGTCAGATATGAGGAGGGTGCTTGGTTTGTGTTTTGTTTTGGGTAATTCCTCTGAGTTACTTGGCCATTGTAATTAAATTATGTTCATATATTTCTCTGTATGCGTTGAGTGTGCATTTCTTTTTCTTCCTTACGATTTTAGTGAGATAAGGTTAATCCGAAAAAGATGTGATTAAGTTGGTTGTATAGCTGGAGTCCAACAATTAAGTTATTTTTATTGGGTGAGAAAAAACTCCGTGAAAAACATCGCTTATTACAAACTGTGGCTTCCTGTCGAGCACTCTCCACAATTATTTCGTTTACATTATAAATTGAAATGGTGTATATACTAAGTATACACCCTCTTTGAAAAACGACAATGGATGATCCTCAGTACACTAATAGATACCTGCGTGGCGATTTTTGTTATGTGCTTGTAGCCTATGTTGCCGGGTCAGTACCCAAGACTGCAGATAACACCTGGATTTGTCCTTGAACCTTCTGTCGGCATGGATTTTCACAGTTTTTCCGTCCTATAAGAAAACAAATTTTGATAGAGAGACTACGTGCCATTGAAAGATGAATCAGAAACTTATGGGATCCATCGATTTGCCCCGCGAAACGTACATAAGCCGAAGTCCTTGGAATGGTATTAAGGATCTCCAAAAAACACTCCCCCTGGTAATATGGGTAAAATAGGCAAATGTTCTGTGGGGGTTCTCTATATCACATGGAGAACCAACCCACAATTCCAACCAATTTTGACCGCTTACAGCGCGTCACCACAACCCAAATCGGCAATAGCATACACTTCCCAATATGCAACAGCATCCGCCCCCAAATCTGCAATCGCATACATCCCCAACTTACCAAGAATCCATTTCCCAAGCTGTAATAAAATGCATATTCAAACCTACAACGGAATATTAATCATCTCCATCAACTACATCGAGCCGCATACATTTTTCCAAAAACCGCTTCGGTTAATTTCCTATTTAAATCATATCCCTTGCTTGCGACCAAGCAGTTCTAATTTCCCCCGAAAAACATCCCGGCTCACTTCCTGCTTAAACTATACTTCTCGCTTGCAACCAAGCGACATCCAGTTCCCCCGAACCCCATTTCGGCTCCCATCTTACCCAATACCGATTCCCTTTACTGGTAAGCCACCAGCACGATGCGTTGCATTTCCGCGAAACAACCATCGCAACGACCAAGACCCATATCCCCTTGTCTAACCGACAACTCATGCCCATACCCCGTGTTTCCAAAACCGATTTCTCAGTACACATAGCGGCAGAGGAGTCTAACTCAGCCTATACGGCAGTAATTCGCTGGAACTGACTTCCCTATGCAAGCATAGCAACCCCTTTCAAGTTCCTAGTAAGTGGCAGTGAGATTATTTAGCTATGACTCCACTGCCACTACCCGACGAACTTTTTCTTACCTTTAACAGTGAGTCGAGTAATAACCATCCCAGGGGACAGACGTCCTTTCATACCCACCAGTGCGCGTTCCGGAGCAGTCAAGTCGTGAGTCTAGTTTCTTATCCGTTAACGAGATGGTATAGTTGATTGTCAATGAAGCGGATTTTACCTGACGCCTAATGAGTGGAATTTATTTGAATTTTGATAAAAGGGTTGATAGCTAACCAAAATCGATTGACATTGTGAAACGTACAAATAAAGCGATTCGGAAGGAACGCGAAGGAGCGCGTCTCCAAGGATCATGTGTAGTTTACATTGGTTTAGCAAATATCACCGTTATGTTATAAACAGCGTTACGAGAGAAAGTGGTCCGGTGAAATAATATCTTTTAAGAACCACCAATAGAATGAACTACGTGTATGTACTTAATCCAGTAAAATGATATAGTTTAAGAACCACCAACAGAGTGGTCTACGTGTATGTGCCTGGCCAAGAGTAAAGAACCAATAAAAAAACATTAACATTAGAACTACACCGATGTGATTTCTTCCGTGGCCTATTCCCGCTGATGACAACCCTTGTGCAGTAATCGTTGGCGGGTGATAGTGAACCCGTGCCGTACGTCGGCACCCATACCTTCACCCCCGCAGTTCACCACGCGCTTTTGATTTTGCAATTCTTGTTGTCGCCTTGGTCTCAGTGCTGTGCCTTGTAAGTAGGGCGTTAAAATATACTCACAGCTAGGCCGTCTTGTCGCCAACGGCGACTAAAGGTCGAGTTTTAAGTGGGGTCTCAACGCCCTGTCGCCCGGTGAAGTACCACCCCTTCAAGCCTATATGGTCCGTGATGGGTCGGGAGAAATCCCAGGCCAGTTCGAGAAAAGGGGTGTCCCGTCCATAACGTACCACATTTTTTAAACTCTTTTGTAAAAACAGTCCACTTCTCATATATTCTCGACTAATGTTAAAAGATTCGGTGGCCTTATTTTTAACAAAGTGTTTGTCAGTATCTCTGTGGCAGCTTTTCCTCAATTTCACCGGCTCTGTGAGTAGGGCCTTAAAATATACTCACAGCTACGCCGGCTTGTCGTAAGAGGCGACTAAAGGGCAAGTGGTAGGTGGGATCCCAACGCCCTGTCGCCCGGTGAAATATTATCCCATCGAGTTATAAGCTCCGTGAAATAGTCGGAAGAAATCTCTGGCCATCTTTCGGAGCTCGGCTAATGCACCGGTTGGAGAAAAAGTTGGTTTAGGTGGTAGTCGGCCCCAAGGTGAGATACTACCCCGTCACGCTGTACATTCCGCGGTATCGTCGAGAGAAATCTTGGACGGCGTTTCGGATGTGTGGCTGATGGCCCGGGCTGACACGGAGATAACTCATGGTGGTACCTTCTGATATAAAGAATTCCGGAAGTATACTAGTTTCCCATTCGGATCCCCGGGGGGACTGTGTCAGGGGAAATATCATGCAAATATTATGATAAATAACCGAACTTTAAGAATTTCGTCATCGCGTAATCAGGTTCGTTCTCGAGGCTCTGTCGACGTCCGACTTATAACGGCATTTTGTAACATCAGGTTTCAACAATACCAATGTAAACGCCGTCCACTAATATTTGCAAACAGCGAAACCTGATATCCTTCCCCCAGCTGAGACCCAGGGCGATTCGTCAACTTATTCGACATATCGTTGTTCAGGATCCGACTCGTATTCGAGACTCCGGTTTAAGGATAACGGTATTTTGTAACATCAGGGGCATCGGCTTCACCAATACGAATGTAAACGCCGCCTGACCTGATATCCTAGCCCTAACTGAAACCCAGGCCGATTCATCAACTGGTTCAACATATCTTTGTTGCCCACAATACGACTTACATTCGATATTCCGTTTTAAGGGTGGAGTCTGTGCATTCACACGATCCAATCTAGCTTACCAAAGATAGATTAGAACCCAATAAATTGGACATCATGTGGTTGAAGGTCGTACTGAGGAGTTCTGTTAAAGTTCTTTAAATGTTAACGCTCCCCGAATGACGATCGACCTGTGAAATTTTTTGAATATCTTTCACGTACCGTCCACTGGATACAGATCAACCACCCGTCTTCTGAACAGATACACACATAATATACAAGCAAATAGTGAAGAACACCGAAAGAAAATGCATCAACCGTATACCAAGCAATAACATAGCAATTCCACATCAGTTGAGTGTACTTGAGTTCAGAAATCGAATTCGTACACAGAGCATAGATCTGAAACATAAAAAGCTCCTTGTATCAGTAGAAGTTATGTGTATTAAGGTCGCCAAGTATAATAATTTCGTATGCTTACAATTCAATCGTATTCAGTTGACGGTGTGTGAAAGTTAATCAAAGAGTGTTGCTGCTCGATCGACATTTGAGAAGAGATTGAAATAGAAAATAAGTTTGGCGGAGTCTCTCATCACGATTGCCATATAAATGTTGACCAAGTTGTTGAATACGACCAAGTTGGAAAATTAAATCAAACCGGGTGGAGATGCCGGCTCCACCTTTAACATGAAATGTCGAATGCAAGTCGCATCCTGGTAAACGAAGTTATTCCGAATCGCTTGACGAGTCAATTCAAATCTCGGTTAGGGCTATATTGTCTGTTTGTAAATATTTATGAACGGTATTTATATTCGCATTCATAAACACGACTCCTGTAATACTACAAAAGGTCATTACCAATTGAATATTCACATCCGCGAGCGAAGCGGAATCCGCGGAGAGAAGTTGATTAACATTTGGTTTCTTATCAAACAATTCGCATGTTGTTCCTCCTACGAAAGTCCCCCTCCGGATATCTGGATGAAGGACTAGTATGCATTCGGAATTCTGTATCTTAAAGAGTATGGTTCACCCACCAAGAACCGAGAGGTACTCCCGAAGGTATCTTACCGGGGACTAGTCCGCCATGTTCCTAATATGACTAATGATTTCTCCTGACTATTACGCGGGATCTTATAGTTTAATGGCATGGTATCCTACTGGTCAGTTGGCATGCAGTCTCCACGTGACACCCCTAGATAGCTACTTTGGCACCCACCAAGTAGTGAACCAATGCATGCAGGGACATCCAGTTGGAGCAGAGCTAATAACTTTGCCCGTAAAAACAAATTATTATGGAAAATTTAACAAGCTTCGGATATGGACCGGACACACGACGACGACCACGGAAACGAAAATGGCTAAACGATTTGAGAATTTTCTCATGGAACGTCCGCTCACTATACAGAGCTCGAACTGCACAGCAGCTAGCCGATGCCCTGTCCGAATATAAGACTGACATAACACCATTACAAGAAATAAGTTGTGCGGGCAGTGGTGTAATTCAAAGAAACGAGTATGATATTTATTACAGCTGTCATCCAAAATACCATGTTCTAGTCAGCCAAAAACTGAAGCCTGCTATTATCGGCTTTAATGCAATAAACGAAAGGCTATGCACTCTTCGCGTGCGAGGCAAGTTTAAGTACATAAGCCTCATAGACGTTCACGGACCTGACGACGAAAAGGAAGAATACTACGAGAACGTCGAACGGGCCCTCGATGCCAGCCAAAGATACGATGTGAAAATCGTTCTTGGTGATTTGAATGCGAAATTGGGTCGGGAGCCGATTCTCAGGCACTACGCATGTTCATATAGTTTGCATGAGAACACTAATGACAATGGACTACGAGTCATCGAACTGGCAGCATCAAAAAACTTGGTCGTTGCGAGTACCTGGTTTCCGCGTAAAGATATCCACAAAGCCACCTCGGTATCACCTGATGGAGCCATTCGCAACCAATTTGACCACATGTTGATAGATCGCCGTCAATCCTCGAGCCTGATGACGGTACGGTGGTACCGAGGTGCCAACGTCGACTGGGATCACTATATTATTGGCACAGTTTTCCGAGCGCGGATTACCTTAAGGAGACGTATTGCATCCGCGGTTCAAGTATCGAATCAACACGGCTGCCTTACGTAATGAGGAATTTAATATCCCATTATATCATCTGTTTATAGACTTTAAGGTCGCCTACGATAGCATAGCCAGGAGCGACCTATATAATGCTATGAGAAAGTTCGACATTCCAAACAAATTGATACGACCTTTTTAGGTTGACTATGACCAACGTAACTAGCCAAGTAAAAATAGCGGGATTGCTATCCAAACCAATAAACATCTTTAATGGACTCCGACAAGGGAACGGTCTGGCCAGCCTCCTCTTCAGCCTGGAGTTGAAGAAAGCAATTCGTGACTCTAGCGTTACAACTAGAGGGACTATTTTCACCAAGTCCGGCCAGATACTTGCCTACGCAGTTGACATCGACATCATCCGTAGATCCGATTCAGCTATACAGGATTTTTTCACCCAGATCGAGCAGGCGGCACAAAAACTGGGACTGCACATTAATGAGGGAAAAACTAAGTACATGATGGCAACTTCTGCGAAGAGAAGACCTTACGTTGGTCAAACTATCAGGGTAGTGAAGCACGAATTTGAAGTAGTGCAATCCTTTAACTACCTTGGGTCAATAGTATCAGCCGATAACAATATGGAAGAAGATATACGCAAACGGCTGATCAAATCCAACAAAGCCTACTATGGTCATCAAGGCTCTTTAAATCCCGAAATGTATCCAGGATATTCAAACTACTACTGTACAAGACCATAGTGGTATTGTTCCACGCAATTCGGCTTATACGCGCTCCACAAGACAATCCGACGGATCGCACCCGTTTGTGGTTCATCCCCCGACGGCGCGAACAGCCCTATATCAGAACTCGTTCCATTACAGAGCGGGGAATCTGTGGAACTCCCTTCCCACGCGAGTGTTCCCGGAGCGTTACAATCTGCAACTGTTCAAAAGCAACTGCAACAGTTATTTGGTGGCATCTCCGGGCACCCACTCGGTGCTATAGGTTCGCCTCTCCCGAGAGAAGTCTAATAAAAAAAAAAAAAAATTGTCTTATAAGTACTCACGTATGTTTCCGAGACCTGGCTGGTCAATAAAAGGCACTCTGAACTCTTAGCCACGTTCAAAGGGAAGGTGTGAGGATTCTTTAAACATACGGAAGAACCACCAACAATTCCAACCCAACTCCCTTTGCAAACCTGCAAACTTTTCCTTCCCAAGGACATCCAATTCATCAACCAGAATTCCCTGCAAAGAGTTCTCATCATTCATGCATTTAATGCATCATTCAAAATTCTCTGGAAGAATTCTTTACACCAAGCATAATCATAGATTGGAAAAACTTATCGGCGCCCATGTCAGCCAGCGTACCCTGCCACGCACGTGCGCAGCACATTTTCCTCACTTACCTACAGTCTCGGCAGCCTTTTGTCCAATCGACAAAAGCGTTTACGCATCTACCGTCTACCCGCTATGAATCGATTTCTTCAGCATATAAACATGCATACAAGAATTCGACCCCGTCCGCCAGCTAAGATACAGTGCACAATCACCATTGTGTACCTAAATTGCTTTTAGCACCTGTTTCCTAATGGTTTGCGGTCTATTTATACAGCTGCATCCATGACCACTATGATGCCCTTTGTTCTATCCTCCTTTCTCAGTTTCGTTTTCCCATGACCTTCGTTGCATGAGTAAACAATGGATCATTAGCACACTAGCTAAGATCGACCGGAGACTTCCTCTCCAATTCACCACCACAAAGAGACCCGCCACGTTTCTCTCGAGAAAAAGAAAACTCACCAAGCTGAGAGGGACTCACCACGAGTCTCTCGAGGTTATTCCTTGCGCACCAGCGCAGTCGAAATCCAACCACCGCAGCATGCGCACGGGATTATTCAATACCAGTCAGTAGTGTTTTGTTGGTGTCAGTCGTGTTCAAATAGTTTGGCAGTTTGATTTGGCACTTTGTGTTATAACATGTATACAAAATAAAAATCGTGCGTTTTTTTTCCCTTCTGCATGTGCCCGGTTTGTGGCGGACCTGTGACTTTTATGAACAGCATTCGGCGTAGCGTGCGGTGGGGATATTAGTGAGGCCGTGTCCGTGCTGGCACACCGACTAATATTAAACCCCACAAAGGTCTTAAGGAGAATTGTTGGCCTCGTATGTGAGGGAGGACGATTCCGGAGACGCTACAACCATGAGTTGTACGCGATCTACCTTTAAGCTAACGTTATAAGAAAAATCAAGCTCAGTAGACTCCAATGGGCGGGACACTTAGCTCGAACGAGCGAAGAGGAGCCTGCCCGGAAAGTCCTTTGTGGCAGGATGTATGGAAGGAGATAGCGCGGCAGACCTTGCCTGCGATGGAGGCATGACGTGGACCAGGACTCCCAGAGTCTCGGAGTGGCAAACTGGATGACATCGGCTCTAGATCGGGATCGGTGGAGAGATTTGTTAAATAAGGCCAAGACCGGATACTAGTTGTAGTGCCAATGATGATGATGATCCCACTGGTCGCTGAAACTTAACCTGCCACATAGCCACAAATATGCATAGAAACCCATTCTCTATCTGAAACTGCCGCCACTCTCAAACACCGCCTCCTAAATCGTTCATCTCCATCAAACCCCCAATGTCAACCGCTGCTTCCTATACCTTTTACCTAATATGCCTCCACCGCTCATAGTTAGGTTTCTACTTGAGGCTCGGTTTAGTTAAGTTAATTGGTAAGTGAAGTTGTACGAATTTTTGTATAAGCTTGTAGTAAGGTAATAAATGGGGCGGTAGCCCTGTGGAGGGCTAAGGTGGATGTGCCAACGTATGACACCGGTTCACTGAGGCCCCACCGTCTGCTATCGTTCACCACCAATATCCGAGGGGAGGAAATGAAACACTGCAACTGTTCTGCTGCAAACCACCTTCACTTTATTGTTACCTTTTGGATAGATGAGGATTATCTACACTTATTGTTGAAAGTGCGTCACACACGAATTTCTTTTGATTTCCTCTTATACATTTATTTATCGACAAATTTCCCCCTTTATCTAGTATTATTTTAGTGTTGTATTCCACTTAACCACGTCTCCAAGAGCACCTAACTTTGGTTTGATTTCCGAAGCGAAGTTTCGCGAATTGATTTCAATTAACGACGAACGGGGACATTTGAAAATAATGTCTCAAGACACTTTGCGACTTTCAGCATCTGGTGGTTGGGTAAATCCGCATGCTCCTAACAGTGACCCGAGTTGCGCCGCGCTATATTGCAAAAGGCTGTTTGATACGCCAGGATTGCCAAACGAAAGGTGGCCGAAACGCGTGCCAGGTTCTGACGACCGACTCCCGAAATACACTACGTCGACACCGACTGAGTGGATCGAACGGAAACATTCGAAACTAAACAAAATGTTCGCAGGCGGCGGTGTGGCCCTGGTGGCGGTTGGGTCCCGTCTCACTAATAGGTATCGAAAGGGGGGGGGGGGGGGGGGGGGGGGGTGCACTCGATGGCTGTTGTGACTCGACTCACTAATGGGTAACGAAAAGGGGGATGCGCACTCGATGGCGGTTGTGACTCGACTGATCGGTTAAAGGCAAGAAAAAGTTCATCGCATCGTGGCAGTGGAGTCATAGGTAAATAATCTCACTGCCACTTACTAGGAACTTGAAAGGGATTGCTATTCTTGCATAGGGAATTCGGTTCCAGCGAATCCTCGCCGTATAAGCTGAGTTGGATTCGCTGGTTGTTTATACCGGGAATTGGTATTGGGTGGGACGGGAGCCGAAATGATTTTCGGGGAACTGATTGCAAGCGAGGAAATAGTTTAGGCAGGAAACGTGCCGGAATGATTTTCGGGGGAAATTAGAATTGCTTGGTTGCAAGCAAGGAATATCATTTAGATTAGATATTACCCGAAGCGGTTTTTAGAAAAATGTATGCGGCTCGATGTATTGGATGGAGATGGTGAGTATTCCGTTGTAAATTGGAGTATGCGTTCATTACAGAATATGATTTTCGGGGGAAATTAGAATTGCTTGGTCGCAAGCAAGGAATATCATTTGGATAAAGAATTGACCGAAGCAATTTTGGGAAAATGTATGCGGGGATGATTTAAAATGTATTCTGTTGAATTGTATTCTGTTGCGGGTTTTGGAGTGTGTTTAATTGCAAAGTTTGGAATGTATGCTATTGCGGATTTTGCATGGGGAGTTGGGTTGAGGTGACGCGCTGCTAACGGTCAAGGTTGGTTAGAATTGTGGGTTGGTTCTCCGTGTGATATAGAGAACCCCCACAGCCCCACTAAACTTAAGAGTATAGAACTTTTTACCAAAATAAACAAGCGGGTATAAAATAGAATACTGGCCTGATAATTAATTGCACTTCCTATCGGCCCAATTGCATATTATGATGTGTGACAAGCAGCCTTTATACATATTGCACATTCTTTTGAAACATTTTGGCAAGTTTTGGGACAATTTGGACATTTTGGGTCATTAAGAATTGAGGAATATTTTGGGGCTTCATTGGTTTTCAGGCCTGATAACGAAATACATATGATAAGAACTTTCGTCTAGGCCAAGTTACCAATGCAATATGAAAACTCAAATGAGTATGATGCGGGAGTAAGGACATATTCCAGATTATAATAGATCGATGAAAACGTTTCCAGTATTAAGGTTGTAATATGGCGTAAAATGTCTCAGCAGCCTATGCATTCTCATCGAATGACAGTACTACGTGTTTGCCCCACAACGCAGTTTATGAATGCTATGAATCAGTTTCGAGTGCTTTAGTACGTACTGCCACATCATCTGCTTCATTTGAAAAGGATCTAAAACTACCTTTTCTAGTTACTTAGCTGTGTAAATACTATAACAAAACGATTTTTACATTTTTACTCTTCTCTTCATCGAAAGTTAGTTTTCTACTTCATTTAACGTTCACATCAACCGTCACAACTTAATTACCCGCCCATCAGTTTTTGTGGAAATTTAGACGACAGGACGTGTCATACTTCCTATGATGATGATCCGGACGCAACCCATCTGGAATATCGATATCCCGATGCACACAAGTCACTAGCTCTTCGTACACGTTTAAGGCATTTTAGGTTAAACACTCTTCTCGTTTCAATCTGTAAAAACATTCAACAGTCTGTGCTCGCCCTTACAGATTCAGGTTATCCAAATACGAGTCCCTAATTTGACATATTGTCGAGATGTTCTGCAGTAGTTCGAGGCAATCAAAACGCCACCTCATCAGACACTTCCATTTGTGGCTCCCGTTTCTTTGGTGCGTAGACATCTTTTCACTCACTTGTTTCCCATTTAGAACCAAAATAGTTGACTTTCCAAAAGCAAACAAACAAAATAGAAACGGAAGAATTCCAACAAGACTAATAGAATGCGTCAGGGTGTCCATTATGTGACGTACACGACATGGCTACGAGCATCTCTGACAGGCTGTTTCTTCTCAATCCTAAGGCAACCGCAATACTGTAGCTGACTCCTTGATATGGATAATGCTTCTGATCTCTTATGCGTTCATTCTGTTCGTTTGGTGGTATTGGGTAGATTCTAAAGCTTTCCCAGTCGATTATACACATATTTCTAAAACGAATTTTGATGTGAAGTAAAAAACAAGACGAAAACTATAACAGAAAAAATTGGAATCGGATTGATTGGGTAAGCTCACTGAATCGTTTCAAATCAACAGCTGAAGGTGTTGATTAGCACCCATCGTCGGTGAATGTTATGATGATGACTGTGCGGATGATAGCTTCAATTTGTTGGGTGATGCCGTCGCCAGTCAAGGTTGTCAAAATATCATAATTAGGAATCAAAATATTAGTGGCGGTGGGGGGAATTCGTATTCCTTCATTTCACGCTCGAGATTTTGTGCTATCTTTATACGACGCACCATCACCAAATATAGAGGCTGAATTTGAAAACTGATAATTGTATTAGGTTGCTTTCGTCTAGTCACTATTAAGAGTTTCCAAATTAAATTATAGTTTAATCTCTCCATTGGTTTTTGATGTCACTACGTGCCACACGTGTAACTCGTGGCCATCTACTAGATGCATAACTATGGGCTAGCAAAAATGCGATTATATTATTTCCCCATGCAGGGAAGAACGTGATTCGAACCCGCGCTAAAAAAAAGTTAGAAAACCAAGCCTGGGCACTTTAAATTATAGCTGCGTACATGAGAGGATGTTTCAACTCGATATTGAAGCTGTGGATTGTAAAATTAATGTTCCCGTATACGACTATGGTTGGGGGAGTGGGAGCGAACATACATGGCAAAGTCTTTGCTTTCAACCCGGCGAAGGCCTGTGGGGTTAATTGCTTGGACGCCTACACGGGCGTGGTTCAGCAAATACCCACCGAGGAAAAGTTAAAACACTTGATCTTCTTTTCACTCACTTATCGATTGTTATCAACATCTACACTTTCTGATGTATTTATAAAGTTAGCAAATATCATCGCACGGTGATACAATTAGTTTGATTTTCTAAGAAACAAAAAACCGGCCAGCAAAGCGGTTTTCTTTTACACGATACCAATTTGGAACTTTAGTTAAAAACGCACACGAAAGAAAAGACACAGGCGTAAAGAGAGAACTCTCGGACAAACTCTCCGCGGGGATTTGTAAACGAAGTTGCGCACCCTCTGGCTGTTAAAATCTGACTCGCCGATGCAATCCATATCCGTCAGATTCAACGGTGGTGGATTACATCGGTGTGGGAGGATTCTATATGTGTCCGTATAGGACAAGCACGATGCCCTGCAATGAAGACGATGATCGGCGGACACTTGATTAAACAAGCGCACGATCATCGGGGGCTGCGGCGATGTGCCCATACATCGTTGATGATGTATGCCAGAAATCGAAATCGATTTTTGTTTCAAAGTAAACAAAAACGCTATTTCACAGGTCAAATGGTGGCACGCATGATGTACATGATGTACCTATGTTACCAAGGGGTCGTCATTGTATTTGCCTAAGATTCCTTGGAAATACTGATGTAGGCAATATCTAATCTAGCCGTATGGCTCCGGTGCACAAGGAGGAACATTATTTTGTTGACATAAGTCAACAGAAACTTCGTCGATGGCGGCAAAGGGTCAGGCTGGATGGCTATATGTTTGGGTTAATGTGCGGGTAAGTAAAACGAACACAGTGAGATACTGTATGTTTAATTTAGTTTTCAGGCGGGTCATCATAGGCATGGCATGGATCAGATTGCCTAAACAATGATCATATACATGCCCAAATTCCATGATCGGTTGATAGCCGATAACGGGGAATTGTCGCAACTGTCGCGGACCTAAGGGTATAGGAGCGATATACAATTGTGAACTGTGGAAAGAATATCGGCTACAGCTGTGTCAACAGATACGCTGGCCAGCGTGTATTTGTCGATAATTGAAGACAAGCTGAGCCGATAGGAGGTGAACTGGTTCATGGAGTATGAACCAGGAAAGTTCAGGATGTATGCATGCCGTCGGGTAGGTTTTCCTTTCAGGTATGATGCTGCAGGGGAGCTTACGCTGCCTCTAATTGCAGGTAAGTACCATGGCTTTGTATGGGAAGAGGAAGGTGGTTAATTTAAGAGGATGGGTGGTTCTTTGAGAATGCATTAAAGAACCGCCACAGGTCACGACGATCCTTGTCCCTGTTCAATCCAAGTTGACATCCAGTCTCCACGTGACACCCCTGGATAGCTACTTTGGGACGCGCCAAGTAGTGAACCAATGCATGCTGCGACATCCTGAGAAAAGTTGGCGCAAGGCTAATAACCTTGCCCGTAAAATTATTATGGACAATTTAACAAGTCTCGGATAAAGACCGGATACCGGTGAAGAGACTTGCTAAATAAGGCCAGGACCGGTTCCCGACTGTAGTGCCGATGATGATGATGATACGATTATGGTGTTTTTCTTTTTTCGACTCTCTATTCGTGGAATGTTCTCTACTATGCGTGTGCTTCTATTGGGCTCCACACACAATCATAACATCTTACTAGTAGTTACTACTGTGGGGGTAAATGTATCTATGCCGACATACGACATGGATTCACAGATACACCCGAACGCTTACCGTTGTTTCACTAAAAAGATGTCCACAAAATAAATCGACCTTCGAGCAAGCAGTAAAACAAGATACACTGGGGTTGCCTTTGTAAGGGCTGTTCTTTAATTTAAAATCAATTGTTACACTACAAGTTATTAGTACACAGTAATAAGTGTTTAAATTTTAATTGTTCTCCATTAATCGTTACGACACTACATTCAAGTTTTATAATACTTAATGTATTTACATGTCAGTTTTCTCACAACTTAGCCACTCAACGATTTAATTGTTCCGTCTTAACTCTTCTTATTTTGACTTAACGTATGCGTCACAAGTTACTAAACCACCGGAATATGTATTTAAATGTTAATTAATTGTTCTCCATGAAGGTCAGGATCCGCATAAGGAGTTCCGCATCTACACGCGGCAAATTATAAAACGTACAGCACAACGCGACGACACTTTAGATAACTCCTCTCAACTCACTCCTACGGGGGATGAAATTTGGGGTTGATTTTCTTTTCGCGACAGAATACTGGACGTGAGGTGAACAACGACTTATTGCAGCGTCCGGCACCGGGGGTGGTTAAAATTTGACTCCTCGATGACCGTTGCACTCAACATCCACTAGATGCAGTATCAAACAAGATGATTTTGTGAACATCTTAAATCTGTTACATCACCTGAACCGGCAAGCTGGTCCTTACTTCACTATTGGGAAATGCGGATCGTTGTTTGGTATTCGTTGTGCTATTATTTCAAACATCTGACCGCCCTAAGCACTTCCATTAAACATTGAAAGATGAAGCGCCCATCCTGGATTTCTGTGGTGAGAGCTTTTAACAACGTTTACGCAGAGCCACGGTACCAATAGTGCCCTGAGATGCCATTAAATAAATGATGAAGTTCCTCTTGAACAGCTGCAGGTTGTGACGCGTCAGAAATATTCCCGCCGGGGAGGGAACTGCGTAGCTTTCCCATTCAGTACCGGAGTGAGTTTTAGTACGGAAATGTGCATACCGTCGGAAGATGAACCCCAAATTGGTGGCATCTGAGGAAAGGTCTTTGGCGGACTGTTAGTGTCTATGTCGAAGTTGAGGCAGTGATCCGCCGAACACTGTGCGCAAAAAATTTTAAAACACAAAACGAAACCGGGACGAATGTGGCACTGAACACATGAAACACAAGGATATTTGTCCTTAACCTGTGGATTTATTTTTATTGTTTAAAAAAGTTTACACGGACAAATCACTAGGCATAATTTCGCACGCCCGATCACACACTTGACGTTCCTTTCTTTTATTTCATTCAATACGCGGACTGGCCTCCTCGTTGGATTCTCGGTGTCCTCCTCGTCGCGTTGACGATCGCTATCTTACTTCGTTGCTCGAAATATACCACCCGATATGGCTATCGAAATCAGACTGTCTGTCTGCCCACACAGATATCCAGATTCCAAACTGGTATCTGTATCTACATGGAAAAATTTTCCTACTTGCTCTGCTAACAGAACTTCCGAATTTCTGTTAGCAGCATGTTATCACGTCCCAGGGGTGATTTTTCATTCCTGAAAGAAGAAACTCGCTCATTATCGAATATCATTATCACCATCCGTGGTGGTGGTCGAAATTCAGTTCGATGGTTGTCAATTGTATGCCGCCTTATTTACATAACACATCTGGCGCGAAGGCCGAAAGATATCCTGCAATTTGCATGGATGCATGGTTCATGGGTTTTGTTTGACTTTTGTCAATACACCCGAAATCCATTAGATCTTTCTAATGGGTGTGAAATACAAACAGACACCGTGGGATCGGAGTAGTTTCCTTGTAGGTTTTCAACCTCATACAATTTGAATTATCTCGTTGAGATAATTACGGTTGCCGTTTTTTTTGTTTGCCGATGGGACTTTGGGGCACGCGTCTGTGAGCGCGTGCAACGCTCTCAGGTAAGTAAGTTCTTTGAAGGTGGGAACCTTACCTGCGCGGAATTGTGCGTTCGTAGAACGCTACAGGTCCTCATGATAATATCTGTGAAACAGAAAAAAGATGGGCTATTCGCCCTCGATGTGAGAGCGATTGCAGTCCCGACATAAGCGGTGGGTCTTCTATCAGGCGGATCGCCCGTCACTGTATGTTCTCAAGTAGGTCGAGGATATGCTTGGGAACAGATAGGGTAGTATTTCACCGGATGATAAGTTCAGATCTGTATCCAGTCGACAGTACGTGAAAGATTTTCGAAAAGTATCACGGGTCGATCAACAAAAAAATGTAACAGAATTGTCCAGCACGATCTTTAACCACACGATGGTTGCTATAGGGTTCTAAAGCCCCCATTCTTGAACAAGCCAGATCGCACCGCGTGAAAACATAAACTCCACCCTTAAAACGGAATCTCGAATGCAAGTCGTATCCTCATTTCATTTTACAAAATTTTTTATTTTTCTTTTTATATTCTTAAGTTCTAAATTAAAGGCTAGACAAAAAATGCTTAAATTCTAGCTTAATTATCTTATATAATAACTTACTGGTCCTTCGCAGACGCTCTAAGCTAAACATTACTTAACATTTGTATAATTTGCCTTTCGGCGACAGAACTTTGTGGCAGTACTGATAATTAGTTGAAATACAAAGAAAAATTTGAAAAACTTTGTCAATTTTTTTGTTTTGTTTTTTTTTTCTTAAAATTTAACTTACTTAACTTACCTACTTTTTTTTTTTTTTTTTTTTTTTTTTTTTTTTTTAATGTACAAGCACTTAACCTAGCTTAACTTAAATCTTATACTACCCTAATTCTAGAAAAGCTAAGCCTATGTAAGCTAGCTGATGATAGTATGATTTTTTACCGACTTTGGTACCCAGGTCTTTATATGCCATTCAACCACCAGAACTGTTGACGCTGTCTAATACTATCGTCCCGGTCTCTGTGGGAGATAGCCCTACTGAAGCGCAGGAGCTCTTCTTCGGTGCGCGCTACTTCCCGGTCGTAGCACAATCGCCCGTCTACAGATGATCTACTTACATGATAGATCAGCGGAATTCCGGATCTATCCTGTATAAGCCCTTTCATATCCAAGTCAAGGAACGCCTCTGGTGGAACAAAGCCGTTGCGACGCACGCTCTCATAGTACAAGCAAGTCGTATCCAACGAAGATATGACGAATCGACCTGGGCCTGAGTTAGGGCACGGATATCAGGTTTCGCAGTTTGCAAATATTGCTGGACGGCGTATTGGCGAAACCGATGCCTCTGATGTTAGCAGTCTGGTTATCAGTCGAACGTCGACAGAACCTCAAAAACCATCCCGATTATGCGATGATGTATTTCTTAAAGTTCGTTTATTTATCAAAATATTTGCATGATGTTTCCCCAGGTGTTTCCCCTGACATATAGCGGTGGAAACTTGTAAATCCAGCCAACGCAAAACTCGCACACAAACGTAAGCAGGGTCCCGAGGCAGATCAATGATGAGTCACCCAATTACTATTGGTTTACAATTGGCCAGAGGGGAAGAAAGACGGATGCGAGGTTGGAGGGTCAAGAGGCTCCAAAGCGTGATACTGCGAAAGCTAACATTATGAAAAGAAGGAGACCACGCCCGGACGCTGTAATAAAATCCAAAACCCGGGAAAAAACATATGCGGATATACTGAAGTTTATGAAAGCCAAGCGCGAGCTAAGTGAACTCGGAAATAACGCAAATAAAGTTCGAAAGACAGCAAAATGGGAATTGCTGCTGGAACTGAAACGCCGTCCAGAGGCCACCACCGAGACACTGAAAGCAAAAGTACAACAAGTACTAAAGGAAGATGCCAGTATGAAAACAGTGTCACAGGAAATTAGGGTTGAGTGTCGTGATTTAGATGAGGTTACCACTATGGAGGAAATCCTGACAGCGTTCGCTATAGAGTTCCCTGCACTGAACGCGATCCCAAAGGAAGCGGTAAAGAGTTTGTGGGGTAGACGTATTATGTGAAGTCGTACGGCACGGGTTCACTTCTACTCCCATCATCACTAAAGAGTTCACTGGATACAACACTCCAAAGCACGGAGCGAACACCACACAGGAATAAAACACGACGATATTGTCTTATGTGTATATTTGAATTTATTGTTCTATTTATTAAATGTTCACTTATTTATTTTATTAACACGGTTTAAAATGTTGTTTGTTTGGTTGGATTATTTGTACATAGAGTTTAGCGGATTTCCGTCAGTGTACACTGTAATTTGGTTTTACTCGTATGAACACAGTTTAATATACATAAACTATTTCGAACACTGATGTTGGAAACGGTCAGATTTTGAAACACGATCCATCTTTGACACACTTAAAACACAACTTTGGGATGTATACGCGTATCCGCGGCGCTACGGAGAGCGGGGGGTGAATCGACCGGATCGGCGGTTGCAATAAGATTCCCCGAGGATTGCATTTTAACTTGTCTTCAATTCCCAGTTAAGGGTGAGATATGGAGGAGAAAGAGAAAATTTTGTGGAGTGGCCACTAAGGAAATGCGATCTTTCCTCACTCCGTGTGACCAATGGACGGCGATCTCTTATGCAGTGGTGTGTATGTGTGATTACCGTGGTGTGTATGTGTGATCACAGTGGTGAGTATGTGTGATCACACATCACCGTGTTTATCGATGCATTTCAGCAAAGGATAAACGAAACTTGAAACGAGGGAAAAAGAACAAAGGGATCGTATAGATCATTGTTTACGCTGTGCATTGTGGCTATCATAGACGGCAATTCATCGGAAAAATGGTGCTGAAAACAAATAAGGGCATCATTACAGTCGTGGATGAGTCGTGCAGATCCGTTAATAGAGGCATCGCCATTAGGAAAAGGTGCTAATGGGTCTTAAATGTTTATGGCCTCTCTGACTGCAGTGAGAACCGAGTTCTTGTTTGTACTAGGAAATGCTAGAGGATTCGGTTTCTATGATAATGCTTGGGATGCGGTAATTGTTTGCCGATTGGACAAACGAATCGCGGGCCAGTTTATTGCAGCTGTATAAACAAGCTGTCCGACATAGCATTTTAACGATGACAAGGGTGCCGAATGGTTTGGGATTTATGATGCCGTATGATGTGAAGAATTCTTTACAGGAAATTTGAATAACGCATTAAATGCGTGAATGCTATGAGAATTCTTTTTAGGGATTTTCAGATAATGCGTCGAACGCATTAAATGTCCTTGAGAAAGGAAATGTTTCAGGTATGCTGGTGATTGAGATGCAAATATGGGTTGCGAATATGGGCGTTCTTCATGTGAGCTTTAAGAACCACCACAAGTTTAAGAGCGAGTCAGCAACGTGATGGAGGTTTTGTGGAGGAAACCAGATGGCACGTAAGCTGCCAGGATCCGCTTACCAAGAGAAAAGGCTACCATGTTGCTGGCTACAGGCTTCCTACGGGTTGGATGGGAGAGATGCAGACTTCGAGAACGAATGGCACCCACACGATGTTTCAGATGTTGGCAATACAATCATGTGGCGAAATCCTGCAAATCCAAAGAAGATCGTTCGGATAACTGTAAAATGCAGTGAAAAAGGCCACAAAGCGATAAGCTGTTATGCAAAAGCCAAACGCATGTTCTGCAAGGCAAGGTGCGAAGGCAGTAACCACCACTCAACAGGGAGTTACAAATGCCGAGCATTTAAAAACGCGATGTCTGATCTCCTGAATAAAAATTGACAGATTAAAGTGCATTCAAATTCATTTAAACCATTGTGGAGCCGCACATGATCTCCTTTCCCAAACGGTTAAGGAATATGGTGCCGATGTGGTACTCATCAATGAGCAGTACAGGACACCTGGCACTGGTACTATTACATGGTAGGAAGACAGCAGCGGAACGGCGGCCATCTGGACAACTGGAAATTCCCCCAAGGAATCCAGAAGTGTCCAGCAACTGGAAGGAATTGCCTATGCTAAGATCAGAGGAATTCATTTCTACTGTTGTTACACTCCGCCAAAGTAGGAAATAGAAGAATTCAAAGCTTTTTGGACAGGATGACACAAGACGCTACAGATAAGAGCCCTCTTATAGTTGCTGGAGATTTCAATCCTTGGGCACTAGAATGGGGAAGCACACGGACCAACAGTAGAGGCCAGGCACTACTTGAAGCCTTCGCACTCCTAGATGTAGTGTTACTTAATGATGGTGTTGATGACACCTTCATAAATGAGAGAGGCCGGTCCAAAATCGACATCACATTTGCCAGCTCCATGTTGGAAAGAAGTATGGAGTGGCGAGTTTTGGACACATACACCCATAATGACCACCAAGTCGTGATGTACGAAATATTACCACACATGGATTCATCACTGGCAAATTGGTAAAAAAAGCCCTGAAAAACGGGTGGAAAGAGAAGGACCTCGATGCGGAACTGCATTATATACTGGAAGACCAAATCGAACAGTTTGACGCAGAGGCCGATGCGAACAGGCAGGCTGGAAAAGTCATGAAGTGGCTAACTACCGCATGTGATGCTTCCATGCCACGACAAAGACAACCAGCAGGTGCTATCAAACCAGTGTATTAGTGAAACTCAGAAATTGCCCATGTGCGATCGGAGTGCAACAGGTTAAGATGCTTGCAACAAAGAGCAAGAAACCGTAACACCTACCCACAGTCGCATATGGAATTTGTCAACAAACGGAAAGAGTTGAGGAATGTAATCCACAAAAATAAATATGACGCGTTCTGCTCCCTAAAGGGTGAATTAAATAACAACCCATGGGGCAGCGGCTATAGGATAGTCATGAAAAGACTACATAACAACAGTAGTCAAATGCATAAAAGTAAAAGTGACAGGGCCAGAATCGTCGCTGTCCTCTCCCGGCAGTATGATGAGGTGTTGAGAGTGCAGGAGGAGTGGAGTATCGCTGAAGGAGAGATACCTTCCGTGACCACCGAAGAGGAGCTCTTGGGTGCTAGGGTTCCCAAAAAAAAAAACAAGACCTCGGGACTGGGTGGTATTCCTAACGTTGTAGTGAAGACTGCTTTAACAATCAGCAGTCTCTTCACAACCTGCCTTAAAACAGAACGATTTCCTAAACGATGGAAAAAACAGCGACTTGTGCTTATACCAAAAGGTGTCAAGAATCCAGAAGAGCCGTCGTCTTATCACCTGTTGTGCATTCTGGACACACCAGGAAAACTGGCTTAGCGAGTAATTGCCGCTCGCCTGGAACAATTCACTAAGGGGACATCGGGGCTCTCTGAATCACAGTATGGGTTCCGGAAAGGTAGATCAACCGGTAAGCCACTATCTGTGGTGTGCGACATCGCTCACAATACACTAGCTGGAGCACGATGGCTAGAAGGTACGAAAACATATTGTGCCGTGGTGACACTAGATGTTAAAAATGCATTTAATTCGGTGAACTGGAATCGGATTCTAGAAGCGTTGGGCGATCTACAAGTCACACCCTACTTGGTACGTATACTAGAAAACTATCTCTCGGATAGAAGACGGCTCTATGACACATATGACCGACCACAGGAATATAAAATAACAACGGGTGTACCTCAGGCATTTGTATTAGGTCCGCTGTTATGGAATATCATGTATGATGGTGTGCTCAGGGTCAATGTACCAAAAGGAGTTAGAATCACTGGGTACGCAGATGATTTGGCAATAGTGGCCGTAGCTAAACATCTAGATGACCTGGAGAATATTTGCTTCCAAGCAATCCAGAGCATTAAATGCTGGCTAGATATGGTCGAACTGAAACTAGCTAATCAGATCCAGTCCCTATATTAAACGAGTGAAAAAACGGCAAGAGTGTGCAAAATTTTGGCGAGACTGGTACCCAATGTTGGAAGACCCCGGCCCACATAAGCAAACTCATAACCAGTGTCAACACCTCCATTACAATGTATGCAGCTCACTTCTGGGCAGGAGCCGCACAATATAAATCGTACATGAGGGGAGTGACTCAGCGCATAGACTGGCATCACTAAGAGTATGCTGTGCAGTTCAAACGGTATCCGAAGATGCCATAAATATTTTGGCCGGGAAGACACCACTTGACATTGCAGCTAAAGAAAACGCTGGATTGCATAAGTTCTCCCAAGAGAATCGTCGGAGAATGCGGCCACAGTTAGAGCTCTCAAGCCTAAGAGAATGTCAACGAAGGAAGATGGACCACCCCATGATACCTAATGTAGAAACCTGAGTGAAAAGAAAACATGGCGAGCTGAATTACCATTTGACTCAGCTAATATCAGGACATGGATGCTTTCGGCAATACTTGTATAAGTAAGTATAAGTATGTGAATCACCCATACTGCTTGTATTGCGAAGGCAAAATATAAAATGCGGAACACGCACACACAGAGTGTGTGAGATTCGGGACCGCACGAACGATTTTGGAGTGACATATGAGACGAACAGTTACTCCGATAGGAGTAATAGAATACATGCTGAGTTCAAAACAGGCATGGCCGGTAGCGAATGATGTTCTATATGACATGATGCAGCAGATGCGACGCGACGAGAGGAGTAAAATATGAACGCCGTCCCGCCCCGCGATGGAATATCTAAAAGAATGTTCCGCGGGATCAACGGGATTATGCGCCTGACGGGAGGCGATTTTAGTCGGTATAAAAGTCCGGCATGACTCTGGATCGGTCAGAGGTATCTTTTGAAGATTTCCACTTCCCTACCGCAAACCAAAAAAAAAAAAAAAAACATCCAAAACATATACAGAATATGTTTCCCTATCCTAATCCTAATCCCAATGTGAATTTATTGGTCAAGCTTTCCATCGTACTTACATGTACAAGTCTATTCAAAAGGAATAGTCATAACTCAAATGGAAAGAGTAAATACAACCTTTTTCCAACCTTATCTCGCGGGGGTCGTAAATCGTACCTCAAAGAATTACAAAATTCTCTTACCGAGGACCTTGAATATTTTCACACACATTTTTTGGTACCATTGTATACTAATGCACATGACGATTCACTGTAGGGGGTTCAAGTCAGCGAGCGCCGAAATCAAATTCCTATGAATCAATAAATGACAAGATGGGGGCAAATATCTGTCCTTATATATAAAGAACACGAATGAGCCAGATTCTCTCTTGGTGTGATTTGAAATCGTTGTGCGGAGTTGAAAATGAACTCGTGGATAAAAAACTGTCATGAGACTGTGGTTATGTTGTAAAATAAAAATAAAATAAAATGTCATCAGTGTTGTATTCCAGAATACTACCCTTATTAAATTTAACACTGAATCTCCTAACACATCCTTAAAAACTTAAAAAAAAAATAGATGTTCTGGCAGCTGAGCTCAAAGAATAACCAAAGTTTCTTTATAAGATAATTTCATTTGATAGAAAAAAAAAAAAAAAAAAAAAAACATTTGAGGATGGACTAAACAACGAACAGCTAAAGATACTAGCTAAAGCCCATGGGGGAAATAGTTTAAAATAGTCGATTGCACATGTAGTGTCACATGCGGCTCGCATGGACAACTCTCCCAGGTCATATCAATATAACGAAAAACCTACATTCAATCGTATAGTCTGCCAAACCTGTGGTAAGTCAGGGCATACACAGGACACATGTTATCGGAACATGCAATCCAACTATTTTCCGAATAGACAACCCATAAAAAGGGAATACAACATTTTATGCAATTTCTGTGGTCGGAATAATCACACAGAGAATGAGTGTAGATACAAGATATTTAGGAATGGATCGTCTTCAACAAATTACCAACAAGGTACAACAACGCGTAACCCATTCCGAAATAATCCTACAAACTCTGAAAATCGTTTTGGTGAAAATCCTAGAAGCACCAATAGACAAAACGATCGGCAAAATGTTCACTTTTCTCGGGTCCAAGAGTCGGAAAACGAGGCCTGACGCCAACCAAAATTGATGGAAGACAGACCAAATTTTTCTATTTACAGCATTAGATCTTTGGAAATAGATAACGACCATTTTAATGAAGCTCCTAGCCAAATATACTCTTATAAACCTAGACATATATACGAAGATAACCCTGCCCCTAATATAAAGACTCCGATTCATACTCCCATTCTGGAAAATAATTCAGCAACCCAGACTGAAAATTCGAAATTTTCAGCAGTATTAAAGACTGAAATCCCTAATATCTCAGATATCCCTATTGACAACGCAGACACTTTAGCTTACCCTGACTTCAATCAAGACTTTATAGTAACTACGGACGCTAGCGACGTTGGAATAGGCGCGGTCTTATCGCAGGGAGAAATTGGCCAGGACAAAGCTATTTGTTATGCTAGCCGTACCCTTAACGACGCCGAATCCAGGTACAGCACTACAGAAAAGGAGCTACTGGCAATCATCTACGCCGTCACACAATTTCGCCCCTACATCTACGGACGAAGGTTCACAATATGTACAGACCATAACCCACTACAGTGGCTCATGAATCTGAAGGACCCGACATCAAGATTGGCTCGTTGGAGAATATTGCTAGAAGAATATGAATACCAAATTATTTACAAGGCCGGAAAATACAACTCCGACGCAGATGCACTTAGCCGCCTCCCTATTAACCTCCAAGACACACAAGAGGTAGGCAAGGTACTAGTTACCACTAGAAGCAAAACAAGAGGTCAAAGCACCGCTGAACCATTAGTAGCCGCAAGTGAGGAAATTATTCTCCGACATACCGAATGTAAGATAATCGAAATTTCTAAACCCATAGAGTATCCCAAAACCCGGTCACCCATTCAGATCTTTATATTACCCAATAAAGAAGGCCAAACCGAAAAGATACTTAAAACCATCCCTACCTATACACGTCCGAATCCAAACGAAATAAAATTATACCCAAACACGACTAAATCCCCTTCATATATTGTTACTACGTTGCCGCTAAACATAGAAACCGAACCCAGCTTTGAACAAACACTCAGCAAAATTCATAACTATTGTAAAAAGGAAAAGGTAAACCATATCGACATTTCTATCCCAAAACAAGAGCCAATAAACCCCCGCCTTAAAAATGCCATAATACAAACATTCGCCCAAACCAAGATCACCGTGTATCTTTACTCTGACAAAAGAATCTATATCGAAGACCGACAGGATATCGCCCAAATCCTCCGTGACTTCCATAATTCACCTTTTGGAGGGCACCAGGGAGTCTCCCGCACAATCAAACGTGTTAAAACAAGGTACTTTTGGCCAACCCTCATAAAAGACACGAAAGAATTCATCCGCAAATGGGACTCGTGTCAAAGAAACAAACTAACGCTAAACAGAAAAATCCCGATGAAAATCACAACAACAAGTACAACCCCCTTCGAACGAGTAGCTCTAGATATTGTTGGCCCGCTCCCAACTAGCTACGAAGGTAATAAATACATATTAACGTTCCAAGATGACTTAACAAAGTTCACTGAAGCTATACCGCTACCCAATGCGGAAGCACTCACCATAGCTCGTAGTTTTGTGGAGAAAATCATATGTCGTTTCGGAATACCTGACGCGGTATTAACGGACCAAGGCACCAATTTCCTAAGCCACCTTTTAAAAGAAATATGCAAGATTCTAAAAATCAAAAAGATACAAACAACACCTTATCATCCCCAAACAAATGGAGCCTTAGAACGTAGCCACCGAACGTTGGCCGAATATCTCAGACACTACATTAACAAGGGCCAACTCTCATGGGATACTTGGCTACCATATTCAATGTTTGTGTATAACACCACACCGCACAGTAGCACCGCATTTAGCCCTTTTGAATTACTCTATGGTTTTCCTGCACGAATGCCGAATTCAATCAGCACAAGTCCGCAAACGTCATACAACTATGAGAACTACGCTAACGAACTAAAAGCCCGCCTACAGTACGGTTACAAGATTGCTAAAAACATATTGCAGGACAAAAAGGAAAAATCTAAAGCGTGTTATGACAAAGGGACAAGCCATAAAACATTCAAAGTTGGCGACAAGGTACTCATAAAGAACCATACCAGGAAAAATAAGCTCGCTTCCTTATGGGAGGGTCCCTACGAAATACACAACATAGTATCCGATGAAAACTCAGAAATCAAAATAGGAAATAAATTCAAAGTCTTACACAATAATAATATAAAACTATTTTCGGAATAAATAAATAACCCATACACCCAACATAACCAAATTTTTAACAATTATCTTAAAATTAAACACGGTTAGAAAATTTTCCATAAATTTAAGGAAAAGATAAACACAAAACAAATGGCCTTTGTTTTTTTATTCAATATATATGAACTAATCAAACAATTGTAGGAATTGACGAAAACGAAAAAAAAAAAAAAAAAAGTTAAAGAGGGGGAATAACGAAAGAAAATTTTAGAGGTAATATGTATTGGAAATTTTGGAATTAATATATATTCGAACGGAAAAGGAAAGAACGAAAATTTTATTGGTAATATATATATTGGAAATTTTGGAATTAATATATATACGGAAATGAGAATTTTGAAACAATAATATTAATATTATATAATTAATATAATAAGTAATAATAATTTTTGGATAAGAAAAGAAAAGGTTCCAAGGAGAAATATTTAAATTTAGTTAATATATAATGTAAATAGACTATTTTGGACTATTTTTCTAGTGTTAAGAACTTTTTGATTATTGGAAAAATTTAGTTAATATATAATGTAAATAGATTATTTTTCTAGTATTAAGAACTTTTTGATTATTGTAACCTTTGATGAAAGATTAATTTTGAAAACCATTGTAATGTAATTGAACGAAAATCCAAGCCTTTAATTAATCTTAATCTAACCTATAGTTACTAGAAAATTATTCTCTTCAAGGATAATTTTCTTTCTCGAAGAAGGGTGGGATGTTGTATTCCAGAATACTACCCTTATTAAATTTAACACTGAATCTCCTAACACATCCTTAAAAACTTCACTTAACATATATTACATTCTCACTTAATACATACCATTCATAAACATTCACAATATTACCAGTTACAGCACACTTAATAACCTGCACCTTTTTATTTATTCAAAACATAGTAACTTGGATTTTCGTCCAAATTGATTAATGTGAAAAGTCACAGAGAGAAAATAGAATAGAAAAAATTAGTTGAGAAGCAGTCGACTGGAGAGTTAGTTCAGTTTTTAGTTTCAGTTTGGAAGTTCAGATACAATTGAGTTTGTTTTGCGTTATCAATTGAGTTTAAGATACAGACAAGTCGAGAAATTGAAGAGTAAGATTGGAGATACAAACTGAGGAGACGAGAATAAGTGTTTGTCTTTTGAAATAAATCGATGAATGAGAAAAATAAACGCGTTAATTATTAAAAGGTCCACGCTCTTCCCTCATCAGAGGAAGCACGGCGCCGGACGACAACATCAGTTTGTGGTTGTATAAATATCGTACCGAACACGGGCACTTGGTTCACTTAAAATCCACCAACTCGACACTGTACTAATAAACGCACCAAATGATTGTTCCGCCGTAAATCCAAGAGAATGCGATAAATAATAATGCACTGGTGTTGATTTGATGTTAATCCGTTTTTTTTATTGGTATTGTTTTTTTCTTTTTCTACTTAACTTATAACTTATTATTAATATGGGATAAACTGTTTTTTTTTAATGAATATTTTACAAGTTGAAACACTTCCTTCTCGACACTGTGACCGTAGTAATTGATAGTTTGACTTATATGCTGGTGACTCGCGAAACGTGAGTGGCCACGACAGTAGTTGGATATCGACTTGTTTAAATACTGACTGCCATTCGGCGAAGAATTTAATCAAAATTTAGTGCGGCGGCTTGACCTTACCGCGGTGATAAACGACAAGCGACTGATCCCAATTAGGGATGAAATTTTGATTTTGCAATACGTACGGCTATTAGCCAATCATCATTGCGCTCTTCTCATGAATCTTCTCATTTGCATGTCTCGGTGAGGTGCCACGCTGGGCATGGAAGAAAAGAACAAAAGAGAGAGCGCAATAACTTCGGGCTTGTGTGCTGGTACCAATGCAGTCTCTGACGATGACCTACTGCCTTATTGTGATGACTGTGGTGATCTCAGGGTGCATTGAACCCGGGGAAGATAGAAACGGAAATGAGAGGAAAATGTTTTGTGGCTATTCACCTGTGAAGAGATATCATTGATCCCCAGCGAATGTAGTGTCTCGGGAAAGTGAGTAGGACGCCGACTTGGCTAGGGAAATCTGATCATGGGAACTAAATTAAATACTTTAATCATTTCCCCAGCTATTGCATGATTATGCAACCGCGTCGTTTGATCAGACTATGCCGTTGCTAACCGCATGATGCGATTTCCGGTGGAAATCTCATGGGTTAGCGAAATGGAGTTGCCGTATGGCGAAAAGATAGCTAAACTCCATTATGCATTATCTGCATAGGATAATGGGTTTAGCTATGCGTCCTTTTGGGAAACATGTTTTCCAGGTGAATTACCGAACGGTGGGATAGGAGTTGATATGACGCGCTGAAAGCGATCGAAATAAGGCGGAAATTGTGGTTGAAATTGTGGGTTGGTTCGCCATATATTATAGAGAACCCCCGCGAGTTCGTTTGTAAATCTTGTTGGTTTTAAAAATGCTCTCGTTGAAAAAAAATTACGTCGATTATTGTCCTTTCCTTAAATTGGAACACCATCCGTGATGTAACACATTTTTAACTAATTCATTTTTGACCTCATCGTGTAGCTCTATTATATTTGTTAATTCTGTCGTCGGTGATATTAAATATGTTGAACTATGTTATATACTTTCAAATAATTGGAACTATTTTAAAACTCACGTCTAGTGTAAAATTTATTTTAAAATATATTGTGAGACATTATCAAATATCTTGGGTTAATTGAATTGTTTTTTTTTTCACACAAACGCGCGCACAAAGGAGTATTTTGGAGTACCCTTAAATGTCAGAGCACAGTGCGAGCGGAAGCAGAGGAAGTGGATAAGGAGTTTATGTGAGAACATAAGGAGAACCAGGTGCAAGGCACGGAAATTGATGAGACTTCATCCCATTCAAAAGAGAAAAACCAGGCACGCCACTGCCCTAAACCAAGCTCAGGGCAGCCGGGCACCAGCCAAGAACCCACCAAGGTTCGTCATCATCGGCAATCATCGGCACACTCCTCGTCGAGACAAACCCCAAACAGTGAGTTTGTTAGTTATATTTATTTCGTGTGCAAAATTTATTTTGAAACAGGATCAGGTTTTTATGCTGGAACTTTTTTATAAAATTGTTCTCGCAAAAACGATTTTGGAGACTTATTCTACACACTATAAGCTATCAAAAAATTAAGAAAAAAAAAATCGATTTTCTTAAAGCTTCTTGATGAGAAGCTCCCCTTAAAAGATATTTAGATGCTTAACCCTGTAAGAATGTTTAAGCTTCGTTTAGATTCAATTGATGATACGCTCTGACTGTAGTGATCCTCAATCATAGAGGGTAAGAAGAATTCAAAAATGTGTCCATCAATTTACACTACTTTGGCGGATTTTGGTATGTCGTCGAAAGTCAGGGAGTTCCGCCGAACACTTTCCATGAACAAAACCACCTCGCACACGGAGAACGCCGTCACCAAACAGACAGGACGACGGAGTGACTGTTGCCGTAAATGAAAGTCGAAAAGCTTTTCTTTTTCAATTTATTTTATTCACAATTTTTGTTTCATCCTTTTACGTTTCTCAAGTTATTACAACACGGGGCGAAGACTGCCCACCAAAAATGAAACACTGTACTTGACTATGTTTTAATGTCGTTTTATTTTTGTTCTACTTTAGTGCGTCAATATCACTTTACAATATTTTAACTCTTATATCCGGGAATGTGTTTTAGGCGACGTAACTACACGAATGCGAGCGATGTGTCGAACTCAGCGGAGGTTTATCTGTACTTAATTTCGCTTATCACTATCTACGGTTACAAAAAATGTTTTACTTAATAGCACACTTATTAATTTACGGGACGCCGTTACTTTCGTTTTTTTTCTTCCGACACACGATACTTTTCGTTCTTTGCGATACGCGAATACTTCCTCCTCGGGTTCTTTAACTGGACTGCCTCGAACTATACTGAAAATTCTCCTCCCCATTTCCCCCATCTGAAACAAAAAATTTCCCATCCAGTCTGCAAAGAAAATTTTCCCATCATAGATCATCCTCCTTTCCGTCTTCCTTATCGGAATCTTGTTCCTTTGTTTGAACGATCGATCGTAGTGCCGCTTAATTTTCGATCTTTTCTTGGGATTTGTTTGTGTTCCCCATCTGGCCTAAGACAACGAGGATTCTTGTGCGCTTCAGATGGGTACAAAGGAACCGTGGGATTGGTATAGTTTTTGTTTGCATTTCCAACTCATAAACATCTAGTGTGCGATCTACGTTAAGACGTTTATGATTGCATGACAGTTGGTCGGTGGGGAATCGCTATCCTTTACGTGCTAATTGCTATTAGCTACCGGCGGAGATATTCGTTGTTCGGTTTGTTTACCGGAGAACGCGTTTAATTGATGTATTGCAGTGATGCCCTGATTTGGATGCGTTGGACTGGATGCGTTGAATTGGCGCGTCGAATTGGATGCGTTGAATTCAATATTAGAGACTTTTGAACGTTTAGTTCGATTGATTTTTGCTATTGAATTCAACGTTGGTGTCTGAAATTTTACCTTTTGTTTTAGGTGGCAGTAAGGACTTTTGGGACACGTGTCTGTGGGCACGTGTAATAGATAAAGGTGAGTATGTTCCTTGGCGGAAAGGACATCTCAACCTCTAGTGGGTTGTGTGGATCGTAGAACCGCCACACTACCATAATCTGTTAATTTATATGGTCTCTTATAGATACGGATATTTTAACAATCTGGTCTCGCTTTTAAAAACTTAAAATAAACTACTGGAAGTCACAATTTAACCGCCCGCTGAAATGGGTAATTTATTAATTAAAATAGAAAAAGTCGTCAGCGATGGCGGTCGGGTCAAATTATAAAAAAAGTGTCGTGGGTTGTAGCACTTACACTTTTGCCTAGACATAAAGTTGTTTGAATTATCTTAATTTATATAAAAATCAAAATTAATAAAACAATACGTCGCTGTGTTTGCGGTCAGACTTAGTCGAACCGTCGTGTTAAAACTACAGTTTGGTTAACCCCGGGTATCATTATAAAACAATAAAAGTGCAAGCTGAAAACATAATTTCATTAACAAAGATAAATTTAAATACAAAAAGTTTGTGTTTAATTATTATTAAAAGTGTGCTAGTCTCTTGCACTTATAGTGTAACATTTGCCACTAGTAATATTCTAATGATAAGATTAAATTACTACACATTAATGAGTTAAGCATTTACCGGTTGGACACTATTCTACCATCAAGAAAGAATCAAAAAAACCCGACCACATAATAAAATGCAACTACTTCAATTCACTGGAACTGCATTAATTTCCTATCAGCACGGATTCATAGGTCTTCTCCTTCCAGATGATTACCCTAAGTCTTATAAAGGTAGATCCCAATAAAAGACCAACAATAGAAAATTAAACTGAAAAACGCCCCAGAAGAATGAGCAATGTATCTATTTGATTGCCGCAAGGATGCTCGAGATAAAGATACACATTCTCAATATTGCCGCAGGCCAATCACTCCGTATCCGATACGACGCAGTTTATCCTGTCTGCTCTACAATTCTATTTTATTCTTGTACAATTCAATCAAACCGAGGATATATAGATGCACCGGCGTGAAGGGATGATGTGCTGCCATGGGTGGCCAAACCCATAGCTCACACATGTATGGATTAAAATGATACTCGCAGGAGGATTGTAAAATTTGCAACAGACAACAATGTCCTTTGAAATTGGGCCACGCGTTTTCGGCTTAAAAGAGAGCCTGAAATAACAATCACGATTGCCGGATAATACAAGAAGAACGATGTGTGTTCGATGTGGTTTGTGTTAAGGGACAAAATACGCTATGAAACGTACCGTGTTCTTTACCCATATAATTGTAAAGAAAAAGAGAAGTGCGTATGTGTTAAAGTTAATGATTTTTTTAAACAACTTATAATATTTGTAAATCAAAATTTAAATGAAGTTTTCGCACCGCATCGTTGCTCCCACCCACTACACACTCGTATTCGCTATATCCCATCGTTGAGCTAAAATTCCTTTTACGCGTCCATTTTGGCGAAAAATTATTCATCGAGTGCAATTGGAGAGCACTTTGAAAGAAAATTTATCTGAAATTAATCGTTATATTGAAATTTTATCATAAAAGGACTTTTAATACGCGGCAGAAATTGGTTCATTGTGCCGGGTGTAAATAAACGAGAAGCACATTACATCTACCATCGTATTACAGACGTTTCCGTGAGACAAATTTAAATCGTATTCATTAAAAAAAAAACAAAAGCAAAGAAAAAAAAATTAATGTGGAAAAATTAAACTGACTCCAAACGTATTGTTGGCGTTCATCAAACGGCTGCCACAGACGATAAAAAATTACAGAGTTCGCTGAAAAAAATATCTGTGACCACAATACCTGGTATTGAGGAAGTTAAACATTATCGAAGACGACCCCAGCGTCATACATTTTAATAATCTAAAAGTGCAAGCATCGTTGTCGGCGAATACGTTCGCAATTACTGGTCATGGAGAGAACAAAAAGGGGGCTAAAATCTTGATTGATTGATTGAATAACGCATTTATTGTACAATAATTTAACAAATGTTTACTTAGGACTAAAATGCTAAATCCTATTTTACAATCTTTTCTTCTTCTTAAAATAATTTACTGGCTATACACGAGCACTTTAAATTACACGATACAATTTTGTGTAATGCCTTTCGGCGTACAATAATATTTTTTTATTTTTATATATTTCATGTTAACCGAATATTTTAGATTATATGTTCTCTCTCTGTATTGTTTTTTTTTTTTGTTTTTTTTTTTATTAATATAATAATAATAACATAAGATAAAAAAAAGTTTACAAAAAAAAATATTAACAAAAATGTTAACAAAAAGGGATTTTAAAACGAAAAGGAATCTAAATGAAAAATTGAAACGAAAAGAAGAATAAATAAATATGAAAAGGCAAATGAGGAATGGGATGAGAAGGCGTAGCGTCTGAAGATCGTACTATATTTGGGGATTTAAGTCCTTTCTTCATTGTCAATCCACCACCAGTTGGGATGGGATCGGTCATTTATAGATTTATCTCGATCGCCCCTTGCCATGCTAAAGCGTAAGTGAACTGCAGCATTTGATATATCAGTGTTATAAAGAATCCATTTGTCCCTGGCGCCACGAAAAACGTGGTAATAATAGGGACTCCGTGCTTGTTTTGGATAAGACCTTTTCTATCCAAGAGAGGGAACGCTTCAGGTGGGATAAACCCATTTTGGAGTGTATTCTCCAGGTACATGTCATTGGGGTATTATGCTCCCGAAATGACACTATTTTCGCTGCACATTGCCTGTGACAACGAATGATTTTAATAATCAAATTGTCTATCCTATTCAATCCTGATTTGTCGTACAGTGTCTTATTAGGATAGAATTTCCTGTATTGAGACTCAGGTGTTCTATGTAATCCGAGGCAGGAACGCAAGCACTGCCTCTCGAACATGCGAAACTTTTCCATGTAGGATGCGGAAACGTTAAACCATACCGGGCAACCATACACTAATATTGGACGGATAAATGCTGAGTACGAAATTATTTTAACTTTGTGATCTAGGAGACTATTGCGAAACAGACTTCTTGTCATTGCATATGCACTTTTAACTGCGGAGAGGGCAGCTGCTATGTGCTTATCAAAGTATAGGTATTGGTCCATCCAGATACCAAGGTACCTGACAACAGTTTTCATTTGCAGCGGAAGGTTATTGCTTTCTACAATGGAAAAGTGTTTCCAATTATTCCTTGTATCTCTTGAAGCTGTAGAAAGAGGTGTTCTGAAAAGGATGGTTTCTGTTTTTTGGAAGTTAATTTTCAATTTCCAATCCTCACAAGAGCGTTTGATTTTATTGAAGTCGTCTTGAAGAAGTCTGTTAATGGCATCGATATTTTTTTCTGGTCTGTACACTACAATATCGTCGGCATATGCAATAGCATGATTAAAAGACCCAACTAGATCACTAGTATAAAGATTGAAGAAAATGGGAAAATTTACGGCCCCCTGCTGTAAGCCATTTTTTATATGGAAAGTTTTATTGGAGATTTTGTCCCCACATTTTACCACAAATTGTTTATGCATTATCATGTAAATGATGTATAACAGATATTCAGGCAACCTTAAATTTGATAACATATATACAAGTCCTTCTAACCATACGGCATCGAAGGCCTTTTCAAAGTCAACCAAATATACGCCTGTGCATTGTCGTTTTGCCTTGTTCCACTGTATGTCGGAAACAAGTTAAGTAGCTGCATGAACTGTGCCATGCCCCGCTCTAAAGCCAAACTGGTTGTTCGGAATGATGTCGTTTTCATCACATCAGTTTATCAATGCCTTATTTATAATTTTCTCGAATATTTTGCTAATGTTTGGAAGCAGACTAATCGAGCGAAGATCGGCGGGATTGCTCCGGTCCTTGCCCTTTTTGGGGATGGGATGGACTACTGCTATTTTCCAACGTCTTGGAAAGTATGCATTATTTAGAGCGTTATTGAACAAGGTAGTGTAAATTTTCAGCGCTTCCGGAGATGGATGTTTAAGAACAGTATTCGGAATACCATCTGTTCCAGAGGATTTCTTGTTTTTAATGGATCTAAGGATGTCCATGAGTTCATTCTTATTCACAAATATATTTGTGTGCAAATTTCTAAGCGGCGCATCCGCTCTATTGTTTTCACTGAAGATGGTGAAACTTTTGTTTTCGGAATGCCAACTTTGCCGTTCATTGTGCAGCGACATGTCACGTACGTCGGCCACCACCATCATTTGATAATTTGTATTTAATATAATTTTGTTTTAAGATAGTATGATGGTAAGGTGGTGGAGGAATTGCACGATCCAGAAGTGAGTTTTTGAACACGCCCCGATTCGGGTGTGGATCGTGCAGTTCTTCGAGTTCGAATTCGGTTTTCGAAGTGGACGTGGGTGGAGAGCGAGAGAGACGGTGGGTAAATGTTTTTGGAATACGGTTTCGAGTTCCGTTGTTGACGTCCGTTGTCAGAAAAAGAATAAACAGCGGCCCGTAAAGAAGAAGAAACGTTTCGTGTGCAGTTGCAAAAAAAAAAAAAAAGGAAGAAAGTGAGATTGTCCCCGTTGTTGAAAAATTTGTATGTCGAAGGAAAACAAAAGTAGAAAAAACAAGAAAAATAAAACAAAACGAATTGGAATAACTTCCGAACAAGTGAAATTTGTATTGTCTATCTCAAAGCTTCTGATACAATCCTAATCCTCGAACATTGGTTGTAAACCCGAGTGAGACGTCGGTAATTATCAATCATATTGTTCGTGATATGCAACTGAATCTTAAATAATTAATTTGGTCAGTAACTATTTGCGGTGCTCAGCGGAATCTCGTGTGGTTAATATAAGATGCCTATTCTACGATTTTATTTGGAAAACGCCTTTGAGGAGCCTCATTAAAGGCGTGTACTGCAACAGTTGCGAGCATAAAGCCTGGAATCACGGAGACACAGCCGATTCTCAATTCGGAGCCACGGAAGCAGTCCTCCCCCAGAACCAGGTAATCAATTTTGCATTCAAATATATATTAAATTTTCTGTGGCTACATATTGCCACAGACATATGGTTTTGGATAGCTCTATTTTCGATGTCGAGGTTAGTATGAATGGATTCATTCACTATGTGTACTGCCTCAAAACAGACACCAATTGAGGTCGCCTTCTCTTGCGGATCCTCGACTACTATAAGTTCTTGGTTGGAGTTAATGTGTTCTGGGGTGAGTCCTGCGTTCAGCAATATTTGACAGTTCTCGGGACTCGAAGGCAGGGAATGTCATTATGATTTTTTCTTCTAAAAACTTTATTTATTTGCGGAAACATATTCCTACCACTGGTTTTAATGGAGAGAATTTTACGTTTCCATTCTTCATTAATTACTGATCTGTAGTTGTTGTTTTCACGGATCAGCTTTTGAACGTTTTTAATCAATGACTTAATTGTCTTTATTTCTTGGCTATAAGGATCGCTGAACTGTCTGTAGAGCAGTTTCAGCTGGGAGAGCAGAGCGCTTTTTTGTCTATACAGGGCATCAATAGTTGAATTTCTGTATCTATTAAAATTTTCCTACATGTGAGCCGCTTTTGGAATGGAACGGTACATTGTTTTGATGACTATGTTGTCCATCGTTAAGAGATAATGATCTATTTCCTCATTTCGAAGGTTTCTATTAGTCGGAGGATCTACGCCATTGGAGCATAGTTCTCTTTTTATTATGCGATCAAAGCGCGACCAATGTGCTTTTCGGTAAACAAACGAATGTATCTGGTCGTACTGCTCAAGTATTGCGTGTTCGTTTGGAACATGTAAAACGGCGCCGAGGCCGTAATGGTCACTATCATACCCGATTGTGCGAGGGCAATTTCCAGTATTTAGGTCCGTGTCTAATAATTGTAGTCTCTCGTCCATCATAAGTAAGTCCAGAAAGGAGTTTCCTCTTGGATAATATGGTGTACTTGTAGCGTACAATTCTAGTTTATATTTTGTTGCAATTGTTTGCCACCAATTGAATAGTGCATTACCTCTTGTGTTCGGCGTGATATCACCCCAAGCACTGTGTTTGGAGTTGAAATCTCCCGCCAGAACAAAATAATTGTTTTCCGAGTCTAACTTGAGATTACGAAAAAGGGTATCCAGTTCGGCGATAAATTGCGAACACTGAGGAGCTTCAGGTGCATACACGAATACCACGTATAGATGCCTTTGACTTTTCAAAAGTATATCTATAATGCAAGCTTCCAGCAACTGAAAATTGTGTACAGCTGTGCTATAAACGACCTTGTGGTGAATTCTTAATTAAGACAGCAACTCCACTTCCTTGTGTGGTGTGTGGACGATTTCGTCTAATGACTTTATAGTTTTTCTAGCCCAATTTGTGCCTCTGGTTTAGCTTGGTTTCGCTAGCTAGAAGAACATCGGGGCCTTCGGCTTCAAGCAGGTTACCGAGATTATCCATCCTTTCCACATGGATTAGTGAATTCACATTCACAGCAATAATTTTTAGTGTTAAATTAGTTGGATAGTTACTTATTTGTGGTATGTTGGGTTGTCCGGCTCCTCGATAGTATAGTGGTAAGTATACCCGCCTGTCACCCGGGAGGCCGGGGTTCGATTCCCCGTCGGGGAGCCTCTGGCGCAAGACTAATGACCTTGCCCGGAAAAAACAAATCATTATGGAAAATTTAACAAGTCTCAGGACTTGCTAAATAAGGCCAAGACCGGTTCCCGGTTGTAGTGCCGTTGATGATGGGTTGTCTGAGAACAAGGACGGATAAATAATATCTATTCAGGCCGCTTGTTCAGTCAGTTTTCTTTCAAATCCAGCAATCTGTCCTTGTATGGTTAACAGGATTGCTCTTTTGTCTGAATTTGCCTCTGGAGCGGGCGCTTTTATGACGTTGGGTGAAAGTTCCGCCGCCGTTGTAATAATTGCATTACTATCTATTTGAGAAAATGGCATGCTTGGTGCGGAAGATTTTGTGACATTACTTCCCTGTGCCGCGAAGTTTGAGTTTAATGGACTACCTGCAATTTGAGCGATGATACACTAGGTGCAACGAAGTTATTATAAGAACGAAGCTTCATTCGTTTCTCTTATTCGTTGTTTTTTTTTTTAAATTCCAACTTGGCTTTTAGTTGTTGGAATTTCAGACAACCTCTAAAGTTGGCCGGGTGACCTGCATTTTTGCACAGGACGCAAGATAGTTTGCTCCTATCCTGAACCTGTTCTTTACCTAAGTGGCATTCTCCTACAGTATGATTGTTTTGGCACTTTACGCATCTAAATTTCATACAGCAGTTAGATGCAACGTGGCCGAATCGTTGGCACCGCATGCACTGCAACACACGGTCAACTTTCCTTATTTTTTCCCAAATTACTGTTTGGTGGAAAATAACTTTAATATTCCTAAGTGCATCGACTTTGCTGTTGGGACTTAGGGAGACAATGAAGAACGGCAACTTGCGGTTGCGACTTCGGGAGAGAGAAGTGGAGAATGGCTTCACATCAGTAAATTTTAAACTGTCAGTTTCGACAGTTTGTAGTTCCGAGAAGAGTTCTTCGGAGGAAAAAGAAGGATCAACTCCTTTAAGTAACATGGAGATAGTTTTCTCCGATTTAGGTGTGTACGTAAAGTTGCTTCCCTTAGAACAGATTTAATTTTATGATAGTTATCTAAACTATCACATAAAAAACTTATTTTATATTACTTAAATTTTTCGTTTTAAAATTTCTGCATGTTAACTTACCCAATTTAATTAGGTCTTTAGCATCCATAAAGCACTTTCTCTTTCTTATTGACTGCTGCTTGTTGCTTTTTCCCAACTGTTGATTCTGCTGCTGATGCTGTTGCTGTTGCTTCTGCTACTGTTGTTGTTTCTGATCTTGCTCATGAGTGTTGCTTTCCGATAGGGCTTCTTTAATTTGTCGCTACAAATCGTTCTTCTTTTTGGAGAGCTCCTCTTTCTTTTTATATAATTCCGCAATAAATTGAGTACGTTCGACATCTATGTCACTCATTTCTCTATTGCTGATTTCGTGGTATTCTGTTGCCACTTTTTTGAATTTATTCCCTTCTCCAAAATAATGTGGCTTATCAAATGAATGTTTTCGAGGTACTTATATGCTAATTGAAGCAAGTACTCGTCGATAGGGGTAATGGAGGCGCCTTCGTATAGGTGGGAGTTGGGGTAATGACGACCGTCAGGCCTTCTAGAATGATTGGTCCTCTTCTGAGGAGTTTCCTTTCGAAAACCCGAAGTCTTTCCATTTAAGCCGAAGATATGCAGGACCATATGGGAAAGGCCTACGATATTCCAGATCGGATTAGCTGCTTATAGCAGAGAAGCTTAACTTTGGTGTCAACTTTGTTCCTCCACTTCGAGATGTTGTGCAGTTGCTTAGACCGACCGAGGCCCCTTTGGAGAATGTGGGTCACATGTTTGATGAAATTCACTTTTGGGGTATAAGTAACCCCAAGATATTTCATCTTGTCTTGTGGTCTAATCGTAATATCTCCCATTTTTATTCGAATATTCTGTGAATATCGAGAGGTAGGTTGGGAGTGTTTACTACTCAGAATTATAGCTACTGCTTTGGATGTAGCCTGCAGCGGCGTGAAAAGTTCGGAAAGTTTTCCATTCACTCTAACTTGGAAGGTTCTGCTTCGAACGAACTGGTAGATGATACTACATAGCATTCTACTGAGGCCAGTATTCAGTAGTTTAAAAGCGAGACCTTCGATCCACACACCGTTTTTTATTGGCCGTTCGGTTTATATACGGCGGTAGACGAGTCAGCACACACTTTTGTTTCCTCTTTGTTTTTCATTTCTTCTGAGCTCTTTGTATTTCTCCTCGCGTACCCGCGTAGTATGAAACCACCGCATTGCCCGGTATGCAGCATTCTTACGTTCAGTCGCTAGAGTGCACTCGTCCTCAAACCAGTCGCTCCGATCTCTACGACTACTGCCTAGGATAGAGTTGACAGTACTAATGACAGTATTCTTAAGGCGTGTCCATTTCTCTCCCTCCGTCGAGCTCTCCGAGGGCAAGTCCTAGTGCATGACCAACGGTGTTACTGGTGCTTTCAATGCATAAGGCAGCCGTGTTGATTCGAACCTGATCCGCCGATACAATACGTCTCCGTAAGGCAATCCGCGATCGGAAAACCGTACCAACAAGATAGTGATCCGAGTCGACGTTGGCACCTCGGTACGTTCGTACCGTCGTCAGGGTCGAGGAGTGGCGGAGATCTATCAACACGTGGTCAATTTGGTTGCGAGTTGCTCCATCAGGTGATATGCAGGTGGCTTTGTGGAAACCTGGTACTTGCAACGACCAAGTTTTTTTATGCTGCCAGTTCGATGACTCGTAGTCCACTGTCATTAATGTTCTCATGGAAACTATGGGAACCTGCGTAGTTCCTGAAAACCAGTCCCGACCTATTTTCGCATTCAAATCACCAAGAACGATTTTTCACATCGTATGTTGGGTAGGCATTGAGGGCCCGTTCGACGTTCTCGCAGTATACTTCTTTTTCGTCGTCTGGGGTCTCCTCTGTAGGTCCGTGAACGTTTATGAGGCTTATGTTCTTAAACTTGCCTCGTACGCGAAGAGTGCATAGCCTTTCGTTTATTGCATTAAAGCCGATAATGGCAGGTTTCGGTTTTTGGCTGACTAAAAAGCCTACCCGAGCACATGGTGGTTTGCGTGGCGGCTGTAATATATGTCATAATCGTTTCTTTGAATAACACCACTCCCCGTCCATCTTATTTCTTGCAATGCTGTTACGTCGGCCTCCTTATATTCGGACAGAGCATCGGGTAGCTGCTGTGCAACTCGACGTCTGTATAGCTATAAATTCTCAATTTTAAAAATATATCGTCTTCATTGAGAAAGCCTTTATTATTCATATGTTCGGTAGTCAATTGAATATTTTTTCATTTGTTTTATAACTCATAGATAATTGATTCAAAATATGTTGTATACTAGTGGGAATTTTTTAAAGTATTGTGGGATTCTATGAGGAGTTTACAAATGTCAAAATGTCCCCGGGTGGAGTGCAAAAAGCAT
Organism: Microdon myrmicae; assembly: GCA_963931805.1. Taxonomy (NCBI): domain Eukaryota; kingdom Metazoa; phylum Arthropoda; class Insecta; order Diptera; family Syrphidae; genus Microdon; species Microdon myrmicae. Next base: position 65,144,344 of record OZ007498.1, read on the forward strand.
TTTGTCGTCCGGAGAACACATTAAGAGAAGGGATATTAATAGTATATCCTTTTTATAAGTAAATTAAATTTAAAAAAAAGCGGTACCAAAATTATTATATGAAACTTTAGTTAAAATAGTTCTTTGAGAGTTTTGTGTTGTATTTTGTAATAAAACTAAAATGTGTGAAATTACATTTAGCAGTGCAATCTAAAATTGTAAATATTTGTAGTTGGATGCAATAAAAATAAACAAATATTACGAAAAATCAATTAGATATTTTCGATCCGCAATCGGAATTTCTCGATAAGCCTAATGTGCTACCAAAACAAGGATTAGTCCCAAACTGAATGACTGGTCATTCTCGTTAAGCTCGCGGATGACTAATTTTAGTAGCACCGTCCATGGGTTCACTTTTAGTGTTTAGTGATCGTGCAGTTGCATAAAATATTACGAATATCGCTCTCGAATCTCAATTGCTACCAACCGCCGTTGCCTTCGTTGTCGTCATTATCGCCATTACCACATTCATTCGTCATTACATTAAGAATCTTCCACTTGATGTCATCTTGAGAATCCCAAGGCGTGGATAATAAAAAACAAAAAAAATGGAAAAAACCAAACCCATCAAGAGACGAGGCGAGGGTAAAGCACGCGTAAAATTGTTGCCACTTTCAGATTTCCTTAGCAAACAATGTTCCGGATCCATTGACTGGGTGGCATTATGGTGCAGTTGGATCAACAATACGCTGCGGTGAAGGGATAGTAAGTTGACTTCATCATCCGCATGATCACCTCCATTATCATCATTACGATCATCGTCAGCATCATTAGTCGTCGGACACATCGGGGATGCGATCTTCATCGGTGAGGATCTTGCCTCGTTTCTTATTTGATCCTCACTTTCATCTGAAAGCAAACTCTCGAGGACCGCAGTGCTGTTGATGAGTTGATGAGGTGTTCGACGATGAGGCGAGGTGTGTCAAGTACTTCTTTGATGATTTAAACACTTTTTTTTTGTTGAATTTTCAGTTTCAATAGCGATGGTGATCGTGATCTGTTTGAGGAGAGATAAAGGTGATGATAAAATTCTGCTAATTCATTGACATGGGGCGAACGACATACGACAACTGGCTTCCTCTTTTGTATACCAGTCAATGGAGGGGATGAATATAGGTTTCAATTTTGCATCCAAAACTTGTCTGGAAGTCAGAGGAATCTCTTGTGCGTTACATAGTTTATTTTGGCTGTAATTGGCTTCCTCACTGGAAAGTGATTAGGTGCAGAGGTATCGTGTTAGTGGCTATCAATCAAGGGCCAGACTTGGTGTCAAACGCTAATTGAACATGTGCTTAACATAGACAGAGGGATTGCTGACGGCAGGAATGTGAATGCATTAACAATTAGATCACGATGGTCTGGTCATGATGTCTAACTTCCTCATCGGCGTAATGGAAAAACCTGTCTCAGATGTTGGAAGACTGTATGTCTGGACTATTTATGTTGATGAGGGTTGCTTGTATTGAATTGTTTATACTCTTTCTGGAAAAATTCTTTGTGACATTCTGAAATTATACAAACTTGGAAGATCGGAAACCCCCACAACTAATCAATAAGTATGTGATTTGTTTTTTATATGTAATAGTGCGAAAAGATAAAGTTTTTGCAGTCACCCAATGAAGGGATAGTGAAGATACAAAACACTGAAGAAAGTATAATAAGAAAGGAGTAAATATTAAAATTTGTTGGTTCTGAGAACATCCAAAATATATCCTTTTTAAGATCAACTGGTAAACCCATTCCAACAAAGAGTCACATGAAATATTACGTCGATACCACTCTTAGCGCATGTAGTGATCCTAAATCACTACTCTCAGCCAATCCTGCATTATTATATAAAAAACTTATCAACCATACCCTAATATCCTACTATCCATAACCCCAGCCAATACCCTTAATTGAATTACATGCGCGACAAATTGAAATGGTTCGTTTGTCGCACATTGATTCAATTCCCAATAATTCCATTATCATGAAATGCTTATTTTCAAATGCATTTATTGATGTGACCTTCCGGGAACTTGTTCTAACAAATTCCCATATCCTTCCTGGAACTTTATACCAATTGAAGCCCACACAAAATCTTGTTTGTGCTTTTTAGATTTTTTATACACTTTTTAGCAAAGCTCTGTATATAGAAAGTATAAAAGGGCGGCGCATTTTAAAATCATTCATCTAGAACGTTTATAAAAATGTTAAAAGGATATGTGGCACTTCTCATATCACTGGTCCAATCATACACAACAGTGTTGTTGTTAATAATGACACCAATAAAGCAAATATCATCGGAGAGACCTTTGAAAATCATCACAGGATTACTCTCCAGGATGGGGACCCGGGTACTAATGCAATCATTAGTTCAGAGGTCCACAATAAACTAGACAACTTAACGAGCCAATTGTTGTCTTTAACCCATCTAGTAGCGCATACGTCGATGACACACGTGATAATGGTGACAGTTTCGTCACGCCAAATACCCTACAAAATCTAGTTAAATCTCGAAACCCCAAGAAGTCACTCGGTATCGACAACATGTTGCACCACTCGTTGCGAAGGCTTTCTGCTTTATTTTTTATAAAGCTCTCCATTCTGTTCAACCATGCCTACAACATGGGGTACTTTCCCCAAGCTTGGAAGCATGCTGTTGTCTGTCCAGTAGCAAAAGCTGGGAAACCAAATTATCACCCTTCAAGCTTTCGTCCTATTTTGCTCCTCACCTGCATCAGCAAAATATATGAACCGTTCATACTATAACTTTATCAGTGCCAGGAACCCAATACCTGATTTTCAATTTGGATTTAGAAGAGCCCACAGCACCGCCATGACTCAACATATTTCAAAAGCACCTCTGCGTGCGACTCTTTAATAAGGAACCCACCATTGCGGTGACCCTGGACATTGAAAAGGCTTTTAACACAACCTGGATCGAAGGTCTCGTTTTCAAATTACTGAATACTGGCCTCAGTAGAACACTGTGTAGTATCATCTACCAGTTCGTTCTAAACAGAACCTTCCAAGTTCGAGTGAATGGAAAGCTTTCCCAAACTTTCAACACCGCCGCGGGCGTACCACTGAGCTTCATTCTAGGCGCCATCTTCTTTAATATCTACACCTCAGATATTCCTCGCCCTGTGGACGGGAGAGTAAACCAGATATGCTACACGGATGACGTCCTAGTATACACGTCATCCAAAAGCCCTAAACTCGCAACAAATCGACGCAACCGCCACCTAGACGAACTGTACCAGTATTACAGTCGATTAACAATCCGGCTTAACCAATCCAAAGCAGTAGCTATCATTCTGAGTTCAATATTGACAGAATATTCGAATACAAATAGGGTGTACTACGATTAGACCGCAGGACAAGATGAAATATCTTGGGGTCATTTATACCCCAAAAATGAATTTCACCAATGTGAGTCACATTCTTCAAAGGGCCCTCGGTCGGTCTAGCAACTGCACAACATTTTGAAGTGGAGCAACAAAGTTGACACCAAAGTTAAGCTTTTCTGCTATAAGCAGCTAATCCGATCTGATATATCGTACGCTCGGGTAAGCTTTCTAGTCAGCCATAAACTGAAGCCTACCACCATCGGCTTTAATGCAATAAATGAAAGGCCGTGCGAGGCAAGTTTAAGAACATAAGCCTCATAAACGTTCAGGGACCTACAGAGGAGTCCCCTGACGACGAAAAAGAAGAATACTACGAGAACGTCGAACGGGCCGTCAATGCCTGCCCAAGATACGATGTGAAAATCGTTCTTGGTGATTTGAATGCATAAATAGGTCGGGAGCCGGTTTTCAGGCACTACACAGGTTCCCATAATTTGCATAAGAACACTAATAACAATAGACTACCAGTCATCGAACTGGCATCATCGAAAAACTTGGTCGTTGCGTTGTTTTCCGCGTAAAGATATATCCACCTCGGTATCACCTGATGGAGCCACTCGTAACCAAATTGACCACATGTTGATAGATCGCCGCCACTCCTCGAGCCTGATGACGGTACGAACGGACCGAGGTGCCAAAGTCGACTCGGATCACTATCTTGTTGGTACAGTTTTCCGAGCGCGGATTGCCTTACGGAGACGTATTGCATCCGTGGATCAGGTTCGAATCAACACGGCTGCCTTACGCAATGAGAATACCAGTAACACCTTTGGTCATGCGCTAAGACTCGCCCTCGAAGAGTTCGACGGAGGAAGAGTAAGTCCTGGGGCCAGAATGCCGGGCGTAGAAGAGAAATGGCCATGCCTTAAAAACCCTGTCATTAGTACTGCCAACTCCATCTTAGGCAGTAGTCGTAGAGATCGGAGCGACTGGTTTGAAGATGAGTGCAAACTAGCGACTGAACGTAAGAATGCTGCATACCGGGCAATGCAGCAGTCATAGGACGCGGGTACGCGAGGAGAAATACAAAGAGCTCAGAAGATCTGAAAACAGGCTTCACAGACAAAAGATAAGTGCCTGGGGAAAAACCTTGTCCGTGAAATAGAAAAAAGTGGAGAACGAGGTCCGCACCAGACGCGGAAGTTCTACCAAATAATCCGCAGTATGACGCGGTACACACCACGCTGCACTTACTGCAAGGATAAAGACGATAGTCTGATCACTGATCCTGAAGGCATTCTGGAGCGATGGGAACTGCGCCTAAATGAATTGCTAAATGGTCAGCTCACGGAAGAATTGGAGGCTCCACCAATGCAAAATCGAGATTAACTGTTGCCATCACCAAACATTGAGGAAACATTAAAACCCATAAGATAGCTCAAATCGAATAAAGCCCTCGGAGCTGATGGCATATCAGCTGAGCTGATCAAACAGGGTGGGACAGCGTTACATCACGCAATTCATGAGATCGTGGTGCACGTATGGGAGCAAGAGGATATGCTGGAAGATTGGCGTCGTGATATAATTTGCCCCATACACAAGAAGCGAGATAGCGCACTGTGCAGCAACTATAGGGGTATAACATTGCTGAGTACCGCCGATATGATACTCTCCACTATCCTACAAGATCGGATAGCCCCATACGCTAAAGTCATCATTGGTCAATATCAATGTGGCTTCATCCCAGGCAAATCAGCGATTGATCAGATATTCACCCTTAGGCAGGCGATGGAAAAATGTTTAAGATTCCATTATATCATCTATTTATAGACTTTAAGGCCGCCTACGACAGCATAGCCAGGGTAGAACTATATAATGAGAGGCCATGAGAGAGTTCGGCATTCCAAACAAATTGATACGACTGTGTAGATTGACCATGACCAACGTAACTAGTCAAGTAAAAATAGCGGGATTGCTGTCCAGACCAATAAACATATTTAATGGACTCCGATAAGGGGACGGTCTGGCCTGCCTCCTCTTCAACCTGGCGTTGGAGAAAGCAATCCATGACTCCGGC